>OU696529.1:139727057-140927057 GCA_916048285.2 Bellardia pandia | reverse complement strand
TAATTTGCATGTCTAAAAATAGCATACGCATATTAATGCGAACGAAATTTGTTCAAAATCGACAGCAATATGTACCCTACCTAGTGGAAACAAATCACCCCTATCGTGAATAAAAATTCCACATGAAATTTGTTGCCTTTTCACATTTTCCTATTAAAATTCAATGTTAAAAAAATAAAAGGGAACAAATTTCATGTGGAATTTTTATTCACGATAGGGGTGAATATGTATTGTTTTTTTTTTAAGTGCGTTGGTAAAGAAGAAACATTTTTATAGAATGATTAGTAAATAACATTGTTTCATTAAATTCAAACGTTTGTCAGTACAATATTACAAGTTTAGAGAAATAATACATAAAACACAATATTTTCTTACAAATGTACTCTACAATTCTGCGTCTTGGTCAATAATGAATTAAAATATTGTTGATACTTCACATTAATTTAATTTTAAACTTTACCAAACCTTTTTTTTTTTTATTTTGTTCTAATTTGTAATTTAATCACTTTTTCAAAAAGTATATTTTATAACAGACACAAGATTGAATAAAGTAAACAATTAAAATATTTTAAAGCATACTTTGGGGCGCAAGTGTTATTGCAATTTAGTAATAGAATGATAAATTTGTAATTTTTTAAGTTTTTGACTAATTAATACATACTGAGCTCAATATTAAGAAGATAATACATATTAACAATAAATATTGTTTCCAGGTCGCTTATACTTAAAAATGCATTTAAATGTTATATTTGCTCGTCTTAAAATATTGTATACATTGGTATAAAAGATCTGATTTGACATTTTGTCTAACTAAGATATCGTTTACTCATTCTCATAAGATTTTATATAAAATAGCACTTCCAAAACTTTAATTTCCAAATTTTTTTAAAATATTGCCAAACATATTCCAAAAATCATGGCTCTAGAATCAAAAACAATTTGCCCAGTATGATGTATATGCGATTTGAACTTTTTTTCAGAATGTATATATTCACCCCTATCGTGAATAAAAATTTCACATGAAATTTGTTCACTTTTCACATTTCTCCTATTTAAATTCAATGTTAAAAAAATAAAAGTGAACAAATTCACGTGGAATTTTTATTCACGATAGGGGTGATTGTGACCATTTTACTTTAATCGAAAATCATTCACTTTCACTACTGGGTCCAAAGTTTAAATTTCTGAATATTTGAGATTTTTCATAAACTAAAATTGTATTTATTAGTATTATTATACTCGTAATGAAACTTTGGTGTAACTTTTTAATATTTTTTTTTATTAAATTATTAATAATTTTAATAAAATTATAAATAAACCTTTTCGTACTACATGATAAAAATATCAACCGACAACAAACAATAAAATTTCAAAAAAATTCCTGTTTCCATAAACGCAGTATGCAATGCAACATTTCATTGCATAGAGTTCATAATAGCATTTAGCATTTAGAATATAATTTAAAAACTTTTATCTCATAAAATATAAAGATATTGGACTATTAAAGAGAATCTTAAAAAAAATTTTTTTAAATTATATTTCTAAATGCTATTATGAACTCTATGCAATGAAATGTTGCATTGCATACTGCGCTTATGAAAACAGCCAATACAATTTTTAAGCAATAGCAAAATGCTAATTTGAATTCTTATTTATAAAGATTAAAAATACTTTATTTGACTTTTTTAATAAATGAACGCTTTATTTATTATTTACCTTTAACAACATTTATAACAATAGTTAATTTTTTTTAGTTTAAATAATTATAGATGGGATTTATTGATCATCGATATGGTAGTTAAAACTAACATATGAAATTGTATTATTGTTTTTCTTGCATCTTCTCTTAAGTTCTTTTAAGGATATTGATTCACACTTATATAAAGCATTTTCTAAATACAGGTGTCTCTTCTTTTTTCTTAACAATTATTGAAAGCATTTAAATTCAATTACTTAACATTTAATATTATAAAATTTGTGTGAGGTACAAGGTTTTTATTTTTATATAATTTCGAAAAAAAAGACATTTCAAGTTGTTGTTAATTTTTTATTTTTTTTTTTATTGTTTTTAATGATTTTTTTTAAATTTATTTTGTGCTTAACAATTAAAATATAAATAAATTATATAACGTAATGATGTTGTAGAGTTATCCTCTAAATTATGCGTATTTATAATGTTGTTGCCTTTGAATGTCTTCATCATCATAATAATGACTGTTTTAAATTTGTAATCATTCATTATTTGCTTGTGTTTAATAAATAAATCGCAATAAACAGTTAATGTTTCTCGAACTCTTGACAAAATTAATAAGCATGGTTGGCAACGAACAAAGTAGCATCAGCACCAGCACCAACAACACTACCGGCAATATATTTGCCAACAGCGGCTTCACCATTACCCTAGAAAAAGGAAGATTTGCAAAATATATTGTTAAAAAATATGTTCAAAATTCAATAGTTTAATCAAAGCAACATTTTCACAATCGTTTTTTTTTTTTTGTTTGGATTTAGAATTACAAAACGGAATAAACTAAGTGCTAAAATATTACGAAATTTAACTTTGATCTTAAAAAATACAGAGAAATTTGATTAGTTACACTAACTACATATACATACTTAATTAAATAATACTTAAAACTATGGAAATTGTACAATATTTTAGAAAAATTTGTTGTGTAGTTTTTTTGTAAATAATAATTTTTATTATTGCCAATTAAAATTTTAATCTCTTAAATACATAATATTTTATTATAACAAGAATTTAAAATATAATTAAAAAAAAGGTATTGCACTGGTTCTTTGTAGGATTTCCTATGTGGCACTGGTTTTTATAAAACCAATTTTGTCATATTTTTTTCTTTAAATAGGTATAATTTTGTTTAATAAAGTTCCAATGGTTTTGCGTCACTCTGGCACTTCACTTTTTTCCAATAAGTCTTAATAAAAGTGGCGCCAATAAGTTTCTTTTTTTAATAAAATTAAACAGACTTGTTTGTTTAATATTTGTGCGAGGCAACAAATAAACTGGCGTTAGCAGCATAGGAAGGAATTGAGCCAGCTTCATATTTGCCTTGGCATGCAAGTGCATTAGCCTGCATAAGGTTTTAGAAAATAATAATAGATTTTTAATGAGTAAATAAAATAAAAAGAATTTTGTGATAAAAAGAATTAAGCCAATTTAAAAACCAAAAAGAAATTAAAATAAGATGTACAACATGCATTAAATGCAAATAATAAGTGCAAATGTTGAAATAAAAAAATAAACGCAAACATATAAGAAATAAATAAAATCAAGCCAATTAACCATTGATGATTTGCTAACTTTACAATCTTTTACATTCATGGAGAGTAAAATGTATTTAAATAAAGAATTGAATTGAAAATTAAAACGAGATCAAACGTAGTTGATAACAAAAGATATAAAAATTTGGTAGAACCGTTGTTAATGAATAGATTTTTAAAAGTTAAAAACTCAAAATTTATAATTGAATGTACATATCTGAAATGAAATACAAACTTACTAATTTTAATATGCAATTAGTTTTGTTTGAAGTGATAGGCATTAAAATAAAAACTTCAAGCTTTGTTAGTAGTTGTTAATTTTGCAATAGTTTTAGTATGAATGATTTTTAATAAATAAATCAGCACGAGCAGCATAACCCGCTACGGTACCAGGAACATAAGAACCATTTGAAGAATCGCCATTAGCCTAATAATAACATCGATATGTATTATTTTGAATATACTTATAGTAATACTTTAGTTAATGTGTTAAATGTGTTGTGGTAATTGCTTTTCTAAAAATATCTTATTTTGACCAGAAAATTATAAATTTTTTGGCATAAATTTTCATATTCTATATTTTTAGAAAAGAAACTTCCGTGAAATGTACGTCCAAAGAATTTTATTTCATTACAAAATATAAAAGTATAAAACGTTAGCCTTATCGGTACTTCGAATTACTCTTTTCGCTGGGTATCAAATTCTTTGAAGATCAATTAGAAAAAGCTGTAAATCAAAATAACGAGGCGTAATTCTGTAATTTTCGTACATACATATATTATAAATGCTCTAAGAATAGATTAAAATACCAGATATACAGCCATGACACAGAATTTAATTCCGTTCGGAAGTGGAATTGATTCCGTTTTTTGCTTGTATAGAAAAAGCAAATGCACAAATAATTTCGGAATGAAACCACTTTTAATTTGCTATGTGAAATTGTAATTTTAAGAATTTCTAGGTTTCATTCCGAAAAAAATCTTTGTTTTATCTTTTCTATAAAAGCAAAAAAACGCCATCCGAACGGAATTAAATACTGTGACATGGCTGATAAACATAATACATAATAATAATAATGTTTTAAGTATTACAATAGTGTAAACAATTATTCATTTAATAAATAAAAATCATTGATGGCATTTATTTTTTATAATGAAAATAAAAATTAAAAAATTTTGCAATGTTTAACCCATATCGTCCCAGCGAATATTTTTTGTTAAGAAATTTATAAAACTTGGTTGTAAGGTAATTTAGGACCAGAAAGCACGAATTTGAAGTCGACATTTTTTTCAGATTTTCTGTTTTTGAGAAAAATGGTGTTCGATTAATCGGGCACTATTTGGCATAATTCTTTTATTGTTCCTATATATTGTGAATAACGAACAATCAACCTTTTTCATTAACTCAAACCAATTTATTTAATTCATTAAAGAAAAATAGGAGAAATTATTTATATGCTTCAAAACAATGTGTATGAAGTGCAACATTGCACTTTTTGTATAAAAAAGAACTTGGTTTATGACATTTTTACACCTCCACGTTTTATTTTGCTCTACTTTAATAATAAGATGCTTACTTTGTCTTATAGGAAGACTATTTGTTGAAAGCCTTGGTGAGTCAACAACACTGTCATCGCTCGTTGAATCAATATCTTCTTGTTGCACCCTTAAAGAGTACGCGAGGTTACTCGAAAATCCTTTTACGATTAAATTTTTTGGTTTTGTTGACGACGAAGAAAATAGTCAAATTTCCAAGCGTTTACCAACGAAGAATTTAAAGTAGCGATCCATAAAGGCCAGTACCATTTCTTTGCTCGAATTGCAACACTATATTTTGTGCATCATTGTCATGCAAATCTACTCCTCCCATTCCTTTGTTGTAGTTTTTCAATAGATGAGGTTGGTTATAATTAACAAAACGACCGTGTTCTATTATACTGCCATCATTATTTTTCTTTTGTTTTTTCCTTCTTTTCACAGGAACAGTAGGATTGATTTGATCAAAATTGTTGGCCACTGTGACTTCTGTATTGTCCTGCCAACGGCAAATTAAAATTTTGTTTTTGCTGTCCAACTGAAAATCATGATCGCCTCTCTCCAAAGATTTTCCGGTTTTCAGCTCAGCTGCTCCGATTCTATTTGCTCGCACAGTACCTGTTGCACACAATATTCTTTCAATCAGTAGGCACATGAGGTAATAAGAAGTTAAAAAGTTGACAAAATACACGGTATGCATATCTGCAAACTCTACATTTCCTAATAAGCGAAGAACCACATCGGCTCCTAAGCCAACTTCCTTGTTGTAGTTGTCCGCCGAAACGGCATAAGGTATGCAGTTGAAAAGATATCCAGTTGAAGAGCAGAGGCACCATAACTTATATCCAAACCGAATTGGCTTCCCACGTACACACATTTTGCAAGAGTGCCGTCCAAAATATGGCACCATTTACTCATCAACCGACAAATCTGCCTCCCAAATTCCGAACTGTATAAATTTTTTGTTTATCAGCTCATACAAAGGAAGTATCTTATATAAAATAAATATAATAACAATTTAAATATACTAATACAAAATAACATCGCTTGAATTGAACAATACCTTTGCTATTTTGTCGTTCTTGTCTAAGTTAAAGTTGTTGCTGAAGTGAATAAACTTTTTAATATACAAGAACTTATTTCTTGACATACATGACTTCACAGCAGAGACACCTAAAGTGGAGTGATTTGATTAATAATCGCGTGCAGCAGGCACAGTGTGATATCCTGATAACACCAAAATGCCAAGGAATCGTTGAAGCATAATGTTGTCTAGTACAAAAATTCTGCTATTGAGCGTAGCGATTTGTTTCCTTTATTACCATATATCATACCTAAAACCTCATCATCAAAAAATAGTCTGAACAAGTCTAACAGCGATTTTCCGCATAGGTTATTGGCCAGTTTTTCCTTAACATCAATAAGTGGTTCATTTATTATGGAAATTTCATATTCAAACTTGCCTTCGCGATTTTTCTTTTTGGTCGTTTTTTTTTTAGCTAGCCTTTGTAAGAAAAAACAAAAGTACTAAATAGTGCCCAGTGTTCGATTAATCGAACACAACTTTTTGAAATCAAATCATAAAAACACAAGTGAAAATCAAAAACATTTTCTTATTATTATTAAGTTTAACTACTGTTTTTCAATTAAATTACATATTCCTTTTTTTATTTTTTATTATTTTACATGTTTACACGTGATTGTAAAAAAAGAGATTTCTAAGTGTGTCATAAAAAGAGAAAAAAATATTTAAAAACGATTGAAATTTACTGTTCGAAAAATCGAACATCGGGACGATATGGGTTAAGAGAAAGAAAATATTTTCTGACACTTTAATAAATTAACCCCTTTACTATTTTTAATGTAGACCCAACAATACTTAACAACAACCCAACACAACATAAACCCATTTTCTGTTTAGAAAACTTGTCAAAGAAAAACTTACCCTAGCACGCTTGACCAATTCGGTTTGGCCAGCAGCAACATTTTCCTTCTTGCCGCCCCAGGCGCGGAGTACGGAAGCTTGCAAAGCACGGCCGTAGGAGAAGGTCAAAGCCCATGGCTTCAACAAAGGAACTTGGTTAATAGCGTTCAAATGAACGGAAGCTTCTTCCTCAGATTGACCACCGGACAAGAAGGTAATGCCTAAGTATGATAAAATTACACAAGAAGTATAAGTAATAATTTTTCTAAATAGGATTCAGTGATCATGTACTAACCGGGAACAGCAGCTGGTACGGTTCTGCGCAAAGCGGTCACAGTAGCCAAAGCAACTTCTTGGGGTGTGTACTTCTTTGGGCAGGATTGACCGGCGGTGACCATGTTGGGTTTCAACAAAGTACCTTCCAAGAAGACGTGGTGGTCGTTCAAGGCCTTATAGCAGGCAGCCAAAACGGTTTCAGTAACCTTTTGGGCACGGTCCAAATCGTGTTCACCATCGGGCAAAACTTCGGGTTCAACAATGGGGACAATACCTTGAGATTGGCAAATGGAGGCATAACGGGCCAAAACATTGGCGTTCTCCAAGATGGATTGGTAAGAGGGGGTGTTCTTGCCAATCTTCAAGACGCAACGCCACTTGGCGAAGTCGCAACCGTCCTTCTTGTATTGAGCGCAACGAGCAGCCAAATCATCCAAACCTTGGGTGGTGCATTCATCTTCAGAGCCCAACAATGGGACAACACCCTTGTCAACCTTGATGCCGGGAATGATTCCGCGCTTCTTCAACAATTCAACGAAGGGAGTACCATCATCAGCCTTTTGGTACAAAGTTTCGTGGAACAAGATAACGCCAGAAATGTTATCGGCAACCTTAGGGTCAGCGGTGAACAAGAGTTGACGGTAGGCGCGACGGTTATCTTCAGTGTTTTCAACACCAATGTCCTTCAAACGCTTGCCCATGGTGGAGACGGACTCATCAGCAGCGAGAATACCCTTGCCGGGGGCAACGATGGCCTGGGCAATACGGGTAAGTTCCTTTTGCAATTCGGCGGAGGGGTAGCTGAAGTATGTAGTCATTTTGAGTGAGAATCGCTTAACTGTAAGGAGAAGAATTAAATATTTCACAAATTAGTATAGATACAAAAAATTTATTTAGTTTAATAGTAAAAAGTTTCATACATATACATACATACATATATTTTGAAAACGAGAAAATTTTTTAAATCTAATTTGAATATAATTGTACGCAAACATATATTATATTGTGTATACATATATTATATTTATACCTATTATACTAAAATTTATTTAATTATTTAATTTTAAGCACATATTTCAGTTTAAGAATTTTTGTGTATGTATAATGTTTTCTATGGTAGTATACACAATTTTTAGTTAACTTTTAACCAGAATTCCAATGGTCTTTAAGTTTTTTTCAGTTGATTATATTTACCACAAACTGATTTATTTATTTTTAAATTTAAAATTGTATTTTGAATTATTTCGAAAAATTTGCAACTTTAGTAATGCCTTCAGCTTGTACTGCAATTATGTTTAGTAACAATGTTGGTATCAATACACATTCAAAATTTCTTCTGATATTATATAAAAACAGATTATGCATCAAAACTAAATATTTTTAAATCAAATGAGAATTTTTCCTCTTGCGAGTATTAAATAATTTTTAAATCAGTTAAAATGTTTATTGTTATTGAAATGTCAACTTAGCTTGGGAAAACAAGCTAAATCTTATCAGGTTATGATTTTAATAAAACAATATTGCGAATTATTTTTAATTTGATATGTACGCGTATAATTGTATTTGTAAATAAATTGTGAAACAAATTTGTAACATTTTATTTTTAAATTTATATTTTATTTTTTATTTTCAGATATGTACCTTGAAGTTCCCTGAGAATATTATTGAACCTTTCGGGTTAATGTCACTTTACAGACTGATGTAACAATTAAGTGTGCAAACCAAAATAATTCTGTTAAATTTACGGAAAAACGTAGAAAAATATAGGTATAAGCGGGTAAATATTTACGCATTACGTATGGAGGTGTTTTGACAGAAAGCGAAGTTACTTTTTAACAAAACTTTTACTTTCACTCTTCACATTTGTGTGTATTTTTTTAATATACACAAAAAACCGGCACATGCGCTTAAAAATCTACGTTTCTTTGCGAATACAATGTGTTGTGTATTGATTATTTGAACGCTGTCTACTCTATCTACTCTTTTTTATTCATACATATGTATGTACATATTTACACTTGTGATTCATTAGTCTAAATCGTAGAAAAGAGAACTAAAAGCAGCATCATTAGAAACAACAACAGCAACAACAAAACTAAAACTACGTAAAATAAAAATTGTTCCGTATGACATTGACAAAGGTCAAAATTATAACAATTTTTGCAAATACATTTGCTTATTTATCACGCAACATTTGAATGTTTTAGTTACGACATTCTGGAAATGGAAATGTCATAATACAGATTTTCTGAAAGAATGGGAATGGAAGGAAGTCTATCGCTCACGCGTCTGCTTTATGCATATAAATTTGTCTTAGGCTGTTAAAGATATGCAGGCATTTGTACATATGTGTATATGTATGCATATTTACTGCTAAAATGTATATGTATAATGAATGTTAAACTCTAAAAATTATTTGACTTCCTTGACATTGAAAATATTAACTGACTATATCTATTTACCTATATACCTATACCTATATGGTTTTGGAAATTTTATTTCTAATACACCCAACACTATTATTAAATAAAAATTTTTTATCTTGTTTTCTTTTAGTTTTAATGTGAATACACTTTTTTATTTAACAAATAGGTATAAAATATATTTTAATACTGCACTTAGACTTATTTGAAAACACTATAGATAAATTTAGAGGAAAATTTATTAATTTTTTTAATAGTATGCACACACACCTTGCTTGTTGGACGGCTCAATTAAAACTGTTTTTTAGACAAATTCCGTCTATACTTTTTCGTCGCTAGTTTTTATTATTTTTAACAGAAATCAAGAAAAAACAAAACCAACTAGGTACTATCAGTAAACAAGTGTTTGGTGATATCAGGAAAGAAAGACAACAACAAAAAGACACTCGTTTTTTAAAGGGGCACACAAACAAATAACGTTTAGCGTTGATAAAAATAACACAAATTAAGAAAAAATAAAAATTATTATATATTTATTTATTATTATACATAATGTGTATGGTATATAACCATTTAAACATATGTACGAGTATGTATGTTGTTTTTTATAAGAAATAAAACTTTGCTTGGTAGGTATCTAGGTATAATAAGTATTGAAACGAGCCCCCAAAAAAACATACAGCAATGTGATTGGATAAAAAGTCTTGGATAAACACAACTTAGTTGAAAAAGGTGTTTTTTTTTTTTTTAATATAAAACTAATTTCAAAGTTTGAACTGTTTTCTCATTTGGAAAAATTAGTCACTATAGACGTGAATTTTTATACATATATAAAATCCTTTTATTTTCTACAGCCATGTTACAGAATTTAATTCCGTATCGAAGTGGAATTAATTCCTTTTGTTGCAAAATGAAAAATGTTTTTGGAATGAAACCACTTTTAATTTGCTATGTGGTAAAAATTGTTCGTTTTACTGTTTCTATAGAAGTAAAATACAGAATTAATTCCACTTCCGACCGGAATTAAATTCTGTGACATGGCTGATAGATAGTTAAATTTATTTCATATAGTTTTTTTTTTTGTTATATAACAAATTTTAAAACATGTTTGTTATTTAAGAGTCCATGGCTGTAGATAAAGATTTCTAATGTAGTGTATGTATTATTATAATCTTATATGTACATATTATTTTTAGTATTGTTTGTTTTAAACATTCTAGATTCGATTATAAAAACACGTACTTTTTAATTTTGTATTCGTGGATGTTTCATAGCAAACAAATCTAGAAAAATAGTTTCGTCAATTCAAATTGAACTCTTGACATCAATATAATTGAATAGAGATGTACAAATAAGGAGCAGGGGGGTTACTCTCTATTGCGATGCGAAAGCAAATTCGATGCGATAAGCGTACAAATTGATACTCTTAAGCATCGAATTTGCTTTCGCATCGCAATAGAGAGTAACCCTCCAGTATTCAAAACTTACATTTTATAATTTTTTAGAGAATATTATTTCGAACTTTTTATATTTATATGTATATTAGAGAAAATTCCTAATTAGGCTTGAGTTCGTTTTTAATATTTTTCAATGAGAAGGAAAAAGATAAAAATTAATTTTCTCTTTCCTTCTCATTGAAAATACTTGACTTGACAGTCAGCAAACTGATGAGTGTGAAACAAGACTTAGTAAAACTAATAGTTAAAATGTTAGCTAGGTTAAACAATAGAAGTGCGTTTGAGCAGTTTTATCATCTGTTCATCAACTGATTCTGAAATGGTTCTGATATATAATATTATGCTCAAGTTTCGAGAACACATAATTTCAATTTCTAAATAAATATTCAGATTTTCGTTTTACAAAAAATGTGCATGTAAATAGGTATATAAATTTATCACAATCTGTTCTCATTTTCATTTCAATCAATGTTGAATGTATTAAAATAAATATTTTTTTCTCTGGTGTCTTCCATATTTTATTATTACGTTTCCTACTGGTAGCAAGTCTTGAAAATAGCTCAAGATCAAATATCTCACCCCACAAGGCTTTTGCAAAAAAAAAATTGTCATTGAACTGTGTACGACTGTTGACGAAATCTATCAATAATAGAAGTCATTTGTAGTGCTCGTGTTTTTCATGTATACATACAAATAGATTATGTATTTAATTTATTTTTTTTAAAATTTCATTGACGCTTTCACTTTTATTTCGCATGAAAGCAAAACAAACGAAGAAAGCAATAGAAAACATAAAAGTGAGAGAAAAACCAGGGCTCTCTATTGAGATGCGAAAACAAATTCGATGCGATAAGCGTACAAATTGATACAATTGATCGATGCGTACATGGTGCAACTATACAAAACAGAAACAACAGGCATTTTGTTTGTGTAAAATAATGTACTACTGTCAAAAATATTTGAAAAAGTATTACTTTTGACATAAGTAAATTGTAAACAAAGTCAGTCAGCTGGGCTACTGCACTCACCTAGTGTAGTAGTTCAAGGTCATTAATTTAATGTAAATAAAAAATTATTTATTTCATTTTCAATTAAATCCGACGTTTCGTTGGTATTCTTTCCAACTTCTTCAGGGATTTGAGTTTATTATTAAAATAATAATTTTTTTGTTAGTCTTTACATCAATTTATGATTTATATCACAGTATTTTTTGTATATGTGGACAACACAACACAAAACTTAAAATATTTAAAAAAATTAATGTAAATTAAAATATACATATATCACAGAAAATTTGACGTTTTTTTTTTTTTGGTCACAGTTGTTATTAGTACTAATTTTATTTTATTTTATATTTTTTCTGGACAAAAACGAAATGAGTTGCCAATAGGTTGCATTTTTTCATACAAATAACAATGCCTTATGTATTTCAATGGTCATCAGCAAAAGTAACTTTATTGTTTCATTCATTTTGAATTTATATCTGTGATTTTGAATACACATTACTTTAAAATAATTTAATATTTGTATTTTGACACTTAAAACCCAAAGCAAAATAAATCAATGGTCGCACTTGTAAAACTAATAGATTTTGTTTACATATGACAGCTTTGATTTTTCAGAAAAATCGTTCGAAATGGGAGAATCGTGCTGCAAAAAACTCTTAGTAAAAAAATGTTTCTCCGGAAAAAATTTTTGTTAAGAACAAATGGGTGAATCCACCTTGAGTATTAATTTGTAAGCTTATCGCATCGCAATATACAGTAACCCCCCAGAGAAATAAAAATTACTGGCAATAAATGACAAGAATCATATGTGCACAATTGAATTGGCGTAGCTAAAATATTGCATAAAATATTTACCCAAAAAGTAAAAATTAATTATTTTTAAAATTTTAAGTTAGCCAAAGTTAAGGAAAAAGTTTGGGAAACAATGATTAATATAATGTCATAGTAAACGTCACTTTTATTTAATTAAGTCGTTGCAGGAAGTAAATTACGTGTAACGAACGAATCGTTGAGAACAAAAACTTCTTGAATAACACATTTTCAAGTTTTCACTGAATTAAACTAAAATTGTTTTATGGCAGGCAGTTGAAAAAATAACAAATTCTATTCTATTTTACTTTAAATTACAAAAGTATTTTATTTATCCCACATATTTCAAAGTGTTCCATATACATACACACACATGCACTTTGGCTAATGTAAAAGTGGTTACGAAATACTTTCTATATATTTGTGCACTTTTTTTAATATAGTATTATTTAAAATTTCACAAAACTATTACCATATTTTTGTATCACACTTATTAAAAAAAACTCACCCGCAAAATATGAAAGATTTAATTCACAAATAGATTTCTTGTTAGAAAGTATTCCCGGATTTTTGCTACTGCTTCTCTACTGGAGGGCGAACAAAATACGACTTATATTCCAAATAAAATGTGAGCGAGTAAAAAAACAATGATAATAAAATAAGCAAACGTCAAAAAGGTTGTTTGAAGGTCGTAGCCAGACACACACAACGAGTAACAATGTCAAAATGACAACATTACAGGGTTGTTTAAACCAGTGAGAGATTTTGCCCAGCAAACATATTGTCAAACGCTTAAAATAAAAAATCAGAGTTTTGTCAAATAAAAACACCTAACCATGATGTAAATATACAAGGTGAGTGCAGTAGCACAACTGACTGACTTTACAATTTACTGATGTCAAAAGTAATACTTTTTCAAGTGTTTTTGACAGTAGTACATTATTTTACACAAACAAAATGCCTGTTGTTTCTGTATTGTATAGTTACACCATGCACCTAACAAAAAAACATCAGGGACCGTAATAACAATTGTCAATATCAAAAAATAATTTTAGAACAGTTATTTTGAGAAAAAAAAATAACTTCATCTAAAACGGGTTTTTTTGTTATGTTCTTAATATGTAGTTAAGATAGATACAATTTTTGATAGAGTGATGACTCAAGTTCCAACTGAAGATAAATGTGATATATTTACAAATTGGATACATAAAATGAACAAGCTTATGAAAATTAGTCATTGTTCAAAATCGATATTATTTTTTAAAGATATAGAAAATTAAATAATATTTCATCATCGTTCATCAAATTGAACTCACCAAATAGTCCTAGCTCTGCTCCATCACATAACTAATCAGTGATGGAAAATGGGTTTATGTTTTTCGTACCAACTATATAAATAAATGTACTTTTTAGACCTCCATGGTACCATTTTTAATATATGTTAAAATCATAAAACTTTACCACAAATTTACTTTATCGAAAATTCGATATATCTTATTGCAGCATTATTGCGTTAATTGTCGCGATTATTTAAAAAGATTCTTATTTATGAAGTTCGAGTCATTTGTGAAAAGTTAATAAATATATATATTTCCAAATAACTAGAATTATCATTTTACTTTTTCTTTAGAAGCAATTGCACTTCAGAACGGAATTAAATTCTGTGACATGGCTGATATTTCTGTTTCATCTGAAATACCATATTTTTTTCAACAGTATTTTGAAATTGTACCATATGACTCGTGGTAGTACCACGGTATCAACTGAATGTATCAAAAAAGTAAGTTTGTCATCAGTGACCTGAAAATACAAATAAAAACAACAATCAGTCAGCTGTTTTTGACAAAACCTCAAGCAAAAACAAATTACGATGTTGTTTTTGATTGTTGTAATGTTTTAAGAAGCCTTGGCTTGCTTAGGTATAGAATTGTGGTTTTTTATTCATTAAATAAATTTAGTGCTAGTTAGTGTGATAAGTTAGTTTTGAAGTTTTTATAGAAAACGAGTCTATTTTTTAAATTATTTTCTTTTATGCTAGATGCCACATTTATTCATTCCGTTTTGGAGTAATGGCGGCATTTTTGTTTGCCGGTATTAATTTTTGATAAATAAACAAAAACTGAAAAATTCTTTAAACAAAAGGGATTGCTATACGCAAGCTATAACAGTGGTGGTTATAATAATAACGCATTATTACAATATAAATAAATAGGCGATAGAGAGCAATAAGGAATTAAGAGCGTAAAACAAAATTATTGTAGAAAATTAATTTTAAATATGTATGTGGCCCCCACAATATATTATGTACATATGTATGTATCAAATCAACAGGAATATATATGTATGTACTTAGAATAAAACTTTATTTATTAAAATCATTCTGAAACATTTTTTTTAACAGCAAAAAACATTATATATATATTTCCAATATACACAGATGGACTCTATAAAAACTGTTTCTTTCCAATATTTAATTGTTTTTCTGCACCCCTCCCTCACATAGCAAAAAAAAACTGATTAATTTTAAGAAAATAAAAAAAACAGTAGTACAAATTTGTCAAAATCTAGCAGCTTTATTTCTTGTTTGTTCGATTCCACAAAAATCGCTAGTCTGACAACATTTATTTCCGCTTTAGCCATCTTCTACGTTTCACTTCGTTTGTGTTATTTATTACTTTTTGTCTAAAAATAGAACTACAAAAATTCCCATATTCTTTTTTCTAAAAAAGTTCGCATAAATAGAACATCCGTGTTTTCAAATCAACCGCAACACACACGACACACACACACGCACCACACAAACATGCAAAAAGGACGATGGAGCTTGCCGAGGGAGGAGTGGGTGTGAAAAGGAAAGAAGAGAGGAGGGGGGAAGGAAAAAGAGGTAGTGGACTACGGAATTTGAAAAAGAAAGGAGAGGTGGAGGATGGAAGGATGATGGGGATGACGGGGGTGACCGCCGATGGCAGAAATTTTTTTTCTGTCATGTGGTGAAAAAATCGTGGTGAGTATAAAAATCGTGGTGAGTATAAAAAATCGTGGTGAGTATAAAAAATCGTGGTGAGTATAAAAAATCGTGGTGAGTATAAAAATCGTGGTGAGTTTTTAGAAATTCACCACAAATTCCGTTATTCCAAATTTTTCAAGGTCATTGAAAATTTGTCATCCTAAAAGCAGGCAATGGATTTGCAGTTTACAGTTTTACGGGGTGGTTGCTGAATTAGCTAACAAATAAGAAATTCACCATAAATTCCGTTATCCGAAAATGTTCAAGGTCATTGAAAATGTTAAAAGCAGGCAATGTGCTTTCTTTATACATTTTTACGGAGTGGTTGCTGAATTAGCTAGGTAACTATAAAAAATCCTTCTACATACATACAGTCAAGTAGGCCTGCGTTACTCACCACATTATTTTTTTTATTTATGGACTGACTGACCTCCAATCCAAATAACATCTACAAGCTCACTAAAAGACATCCTCAAAGTTTTTTTATTCACTCCGGTATTAATTTTATCAAAGCTTTATTTAGTACAACTTTGTTGATACGAAACTTCTTATAGAAATCTCTAAAGCTTTATTTTATATTTCTTGAAATGTGTAGTAACTAAAAAAGCTCATAATTTAAAGAAAAATAAACATAAACCTTACTATATTAAGATAACAAACATAACGTTTAAAATGTTATTAGTGTTTTTTGTACATATAAATAAACAGCTAACAACATTTTAATACTTTGGAGAAACAACCTAAGAAGTATTTCTAGATAAAGTTTGTCCTAGGACAAAGCGTGCATCAAAATGTAGCTAAAAAAAAAACTTAATTATCGCTACAAATATTGAAGATAGAATTACTTTTTAAGATATTACGCTCTAAAATAGGTTAGAATATTAAAAAGACACAGGTCGTCTTGCTCGAAAATTGATTTAGGAAACTGTCATATGCAATTTTAATTTAATTCCAAAGACCTTTTAGTCGAGAGAAGTAAATATAAGAGTTTCGAATAAAAGTTCAGTAAATTTTAATTTTCTAATTGATTGATTATTGCTTTCCTTATAAAATATGTTTGTGATGATAATTTGTCTTCCTTACTGTTTAAAACTACTTACTGTTTTAAAACAGTCTTATACAGGATGACTTTACAATCAAGGCTTAATTTAAATTGGTCATTAATTAGCCAGTGCAGATTAGAAGATTTCAGTCTAATATGGACCCTCTTATGTGGAGACGCCAGTTAAGGAGTCTATACAGATGTATGCAAAGGTATGTGACATGATAAGACTGTGGGATATTCACATTGTCTATTGAAACAGGTGGACAATTTCCTCTCCTAAGCTTAAACGTAACATCTAATTCTAATTTTTAGATTCAATGGCACGTATTCTCCAGTTGTTTAACCACGTCTCCACACGTCTGAGATCTGATCCAGTTCTCTAGATGAAACAATTGAATCCACATGTGAGCTAAGAATGGCAGTGTCGTCTGTAAATGTAGAAATGGTTAAATTTTTATTCCCTGGCCCCCTGGCCCACGATGTCGAACGATAACGATCGCTTAGATAAGACTTAAGACACAAACTTGATTGTGGAATAAACAAACTTGATTGAGTAAAAAAATAGATGCGATAAAAAGCTTGTGTCTTAAGTCTTATCTAAGCGAACGTTAGCGTTCGACATCGTGGGCCAGGGGGTTAATCTTATGTATTATACCTTTGTGCAAAACTTTATCGAAAGCCTGTGCAAACATCTAAAAAGATAGCCGAACAATATTGTTTAAGCCCAAAAGATTTTCTTATCTCTCCAGTTAAACGGTTAACTGTGTTCTATAAGTTCCATGTTGTTCACGGAAACTAAATTGGTTAACTGGAATTTCAAATACTTTCACAACTATGTAGTTACGACAAACAGGATAGTAAGCTAATTGGTCTATAAGAGGATGGTACGCTCAAATTCTTTCCTGGCTTTGGTATCATTATAATTTGTTTTAAAATTATTTTTAACTGTGATTACGAAAAATTTAATACATATTGTTAAAGAATTCTTTTCTCCAAAGTGTTTTCAAAGGCAAACATTATAGTAAAACTTTAAAAGATTTAAAAAATGCAAAATTAAAAGAGCGGAGAAAAATTGATGTAACAACTCTAAAAAACTTGGCAGGATAAATACCTCATAGGCTGCAATTATTTAATATTATAAATATTTTTTAAAGAATAAACATTTTGTAATAATAATAATAGTTAAATATTATTTCATGGATATTATATTTTGTTTTTGTTTTTTATGAAAAAAAAACAATTTTTTTAAGAATTATTAAAAATTATTTTTATTAATTTTAAATCACCGTAAGACATAATAGTTCCTTATCTAAAAAATAGATTTTTGTGAGGAAATAGAGAATTTTCAGAATTATACATGTATGTATATGATATGACTGAAAACTCAAGCTTCAAGAATTACCAACTTTTAACTAGGCATTAATTTACGTGATGGTGAAACAATATCATATGCATGTTTTTATTATATATGGGTTATTTAAGTACATTCCGTACTAATATACATATTTCAAAATAGGTCGCCTTTTAAAGACAAGATTAAAGCCTCAGTTAGCCGACTGTAACGGAATGTAGTGTAATGACGTAAAAATGTAAGGAAATTCTATTCCTTACAGATTCATACATTACGGTGTTGCGTTACTTTACATCTCCATAACCATTTGCATTACTTTACACATACCATCCATCAGCTGTTTCTTACTGTTGCAGTTACATTCGGCTAACTGAGTCTTAAAAGCGAGTTTCTTTGAATAAAGGACTTTTAAAATAACAACTCAATTTACTAAAGTGTGTGTGTGTGTGTTTCCCAGTTCTATTTTTTCGCATCCTTTTCTGTTATTTTCGGTTTTAAGCGAAACTACAAACAAATAAGAGTAATGATTTTTAGAACCAACCAGAAGATACATTTCAAATATTGGTCAGTAGTGGAATGTAGTACTTACTACACATACAATGTCGTGATATACATACATACTCGTACATACTTACATACAGTACATGTGAGTATGTATTTGTTTAAAGTTCAGCTGTCAATCGTGATTAAAGACACCTTAAAGAAAAATTTAACACAATTTTTGTTAAGGCAGACACCAAAGCGTATACTTTACGAACGAACTAACAAACAGCTGATTTTCCTCAGGAACAAAAACAAAAAAAAAAAAAACGTTAAAAAGCTTTAAAAACAAAATTCCCCAGTATTTAAAAGTAATAGAGAGTAAAATATTGTGAGCAAAAGATATTGAGTTATAGAGAGAAGCATTCGGGCGCATGACTCTACAATTTAATGAAATTATAATTGAAATTATAAATTTAGCTGAAATGCACTTGGAATTATTTCATATGATTCAGATTTGAAAAGCAAACATGTCAAAAGTGTTGACTATATAAACAAAAATGGTCCATCATTAGATAATTCAAAGTTCAATAGAAGTTGCAAATCATTTTAATGTTTTTCTAAAGGCTTTGAGTTATTTTATGGTTATAGTTAGGCTTGTACGAATATTTCTTATTGGATTGTTGCATTTATCGTTTAAAGCTTTTTGTTTCTGTTTTTTGTTCTTTTTTTTTTTGTTTGTACCACCATTAGCCTCATGTTTGCATAAAATTGTAACAAAAACAAGAAAGGGAAAAGTAAAAAAGAAATACTTTCGTTGAATTTGGCCCATATTACTAAGTGGTGTGCCTGCCTGTTGTTTTTGTTGTTGCATGTTACATACACATAAATACTCGTACATATACATTTTTTCTGATTCTTCTACACTGTGCATGTGTTGTGTGTGTGCGTATTATTATTGTTGTGATGAGGCAGAAACGAGTTGAGTCGGTACCAGACGATTTCACTTGAGTTTAGTTTCATTTCAAACACAGAACGGTTAAGTTGGATACGTTAAAAAAGCTCCGCCGGAAAACATACAAAACAAAATCAAACACTAAATATACAATTTTGTACACTTCCTTCTCAAGTCCAATAACGAAACAGCAACAGTAATAGAAACAACAGCAAGTGGCAAAAACAAAACAAAACGAAAAAAATAACATAAAATCCTAACGAAATAAAATGAAATCACGTAATGTCCCAACATAAATTCCTATACATGCAAAGATGCGATGCGAGTATATATATAAGTATATAACGATATCGATATAGATGTAAATATACAGTTACTACTGCTCGTACAACATACTTACATACATATGTATGTTAGTATGTACCAGATCAATGTTATAAATTTCCAATGTTTATGTTTCGAAAAATAACCACTACGGCAACGAGACCAATACAATTAACAAAAAAAAAGTGAACGAACGTGTCTAGTGTTATGTATGTATGTGGTCGCTTGTTTGTTTGTTTGATTGTGTCGGTGCATGCTTAAGTTTTTAAACTCTTAGAAAAGGCACATTGAACAAAAAAAAATAAAATAAAAAAAAAAATGTATTAAAATATGGTATTTTTATTATAAGATATTAATGATAATTGTTTTTATGTTGATTGAGAGTTTATAACAATTTATGAAATTTGTGAAATAAGTAAAAGCTTCTTAAAGTATGCAAAAACTATTTCAACTATGGCAAAAGTGTTTACAGATTGCTTTTGCAAAGGTTTTGTTTCACTTTGTTTCGCATATAACAATTTGATTTTCAAATTATAAATAAATTGGAATATAAATTAAGAAAATTAAAGTAAATTTAATATTTTGGAGACATTTAACGTTGTTTAATAAAATTTTAAAAATAATCGATTCGTTAAATCATTATGACTGGTATAATTAATGTTGAAACTACTTAAGTAAAAACTAGCGTCACTTGTTGAATTGATTACCTCTAATCATACACCTCTTTAGCTTATTTTTTTTAATTAACAAACACGAACTGCAAAGCTTTTTGGCTTATCTGCAGAAAACATCCAGAGTCTTTGGCGGGAATCGAACCCACAACCCTTTGGCTGATAGTCCGGCACTTTATCGCCTAGTCTATCGGGACACTTAAGAAAGCTAAATAATTGAATCAATTAATTAATAATCTTGAAACAGTTGAACTTAATTAAAGAAATAGAGAAAGTACTCAGAATGCACTTTACGTCGAACAAGTGGGTATTATTTTACTTCAGTCACTTGTTGACTACTAATTATTTCAAATGCTATTCGTTATTATCTTTCTATCTTTAATTAGTAAGTAGCTTGAAGTTGTAATGAAACATTTATCATGTGTATATAATCCTACTCGATGATATTTTTTATCATTAAAAATTAAATCAAAAAAGTCGAGAACCAGAATGCATTATCATTTAAACAATTTCACAGGAATCGATAAAAACACACTATAGATTCCCTAATTCTTAAATTACAGACGCATTTCAATGGTTTCATGTAGAAAGGCCCTAACTCGCATATTTGAAACTTTACAGGAGAAGGTAAAAACATAATAGCAACTGTAATATTCAACATGTAACTTTTTTTGTACAACTGCTTATAAAAGCGTTATTTTTTACACTATTCCAATAAATTTTTTTGAGGAGGTGTATTTGCGTTAAATGCATTGGAATCACAAAAAAAAAAAACAAATTTCGAAAAATAAGTTAGAGGGTCCCTACATGAGACCAACGATTTGTATGTTAACAAAGCAACACAAACTTTAACAGCGGTTATCATTTTAATTTATACTACGTTTCCACGGTACATGCTTCGCTCTCTATTCAAGCTTCACACCCCAATCATGAGTGAAACAACTTGCTTCACCATACAAAATTTTAAGAGCGAATCAAGTAGATTCATATTGAATCAACTTGCGAAGCACGAAAAATTGCACTTTTCTCTAATTTTTATCGCAAGTTTATCTGCACTAGCTGTAAAAATTTAATATTATTGTAAACAAAGCAAATTATATTCTTGTTGCTGGAAGTAAAGAAAGTAAATACGTACGAATGTATGTTTTTTTTTTAATAAGCTAACTAATTTTCACTCAGTTTTTTTGTCTATTAAAAAAAAAAATATTTTCCACAAATTGTAAATTCTGTTTTTTTTTATTCTGTTTGTTTATTAAAAACAACTGTCAAATCGAATCAAGTTTTTTGGTCATGTAAACAGCATGATTCATAAACATGATTCAGAGAGCGAAGCAGGTGATTTAAGTCGTCGTGGAAACATAGTATTAATCGGACCGTATAAAAGCAGAAATAAATAATATAAAACAAACACTTCAAGTTGTGGAGATACATATAAACGAAATAGTTTTGTTTTAGTGACTCAGTTATGTCTACAACATTTGATTCAAATTTGAATGTACTTGAATGTTCCTATTGCAGCTACTCGCCATTAACTGTCTTTCACATCTTAGTGGACTGCCCAGTACTCATCAATCTACGTGCATCAATTTTTAAGCCCTCTAACATTGTTGAATTTTTAAAAACGCCAAATAGTAATAACATATCCAAAGTCTTTGAATTCTTAAAGAAAATTTCTTTTCATAACCTAATTTAAATATTATTATCATTATCTAACAAAAATACTAACATATACATACTTATTCAAGAAATATTAAGCCGATAGCCATTGATGCTAGTGCTTTTAGCCTTAGATTTATTGTAATTTTAATTATAATAAATTTTTTTAATAAATAAATAAATAAATAAATGCATTTTTAAATGAAACACTACAAGGCAATTTATTTGCAAGGCAAATCAATAAATACTTTGTGGTAACACTTCTTTGTCAAATATTTAATGACATATCAATTTCATTTCTATTACAAATTAACTTTTTTTGTGTTCTGCCGTCAAGAAAAATTTAAAAATTATCTTTACCAAATACAAAAGAATCAGAAATGAAAACAATGCACAAATTTGATAAATGTTGCGCATTAAAATGTATTGACATGTAAAATATTTGCCAAAAAAGACGTAACCACTAAATAAAATATATTTGAACTCGTTTATTTATTTAAAAAAAAAAAAACTTCGTTTATTTAGGACAAGACACAAAAAATATTGTTGTAATATATTTTGTTGTTCACTGTAAACACTCTCTTGTACATATTTTGTTTGTGTGTGAATTTGATATTTTTTATATGTTTGAAATAATTGTTAGTCAAAGAAAAAATACTGAGACGTGCACACATATTTCCTTAAATTAAATAAATTTAATTTATAAATAAATACGTTGGTTTTCCACTTATTTAAATATAATAATCTAAAATAAAAAACTTGAGCCGAAATAAAAGAAATATCAATGATAAAAAATATTTAGTTTTATTCTATTTGATGCTGTTTGATCTTGTAAAACTCTTGTAAGAATAAACAACGTCAAACAAATTTGTGACCATACCTTACTCGTAAGTCTACTTGTATTTATGGACAGTACAAATTGCAGTAATGCATTGCAAACTGCATTTATGAAGTCGGTCCACATATTGCCACCTGAAATGCAAATTAACTATTTCTAAATGAAAAGTATAAACCTGAAAATCTAAATATTTTATTTTCAAACAGAATGCCAAACACATTGTTTAACAGAGCGAGCATAAATATATTGTAAGAGAAAAATTAAATTTTTAAAGTTTGAATTCTTTCTACTGTTGTTTTTACGGAACATCATTCAATAGATAAAACAAGTTTATTTTTTTTTTTAATAAACTCAACACATTTGATACAACATTAAATTTTAAAATACACAACATAAATTTATTGAATACCCAGGTGTAATATTGTATAAATTTAAATACAAGCAAAATTTAAAAAAGAAAAATACAAAAAATAGCATAAAGAAAATATATATATAAAAAAAAAATAAATAAATAAAAATATCTTAATTTTAAAAACTATGTCGTGTTCGTTGAACTTGTATAAACCATAATCTTCCTAATAAATAAAACAAAACCTATAATTAAGTGAGTTAACAACTAAAATATTAGCAGAGCTTTATAAAAATAATTAAATAAATGTGGTGAATGAAAATAAATACGAAAAAGATGTTACAAACCCATTGTAGTTTTGGTAAGTAAATAATGTCCTGCTAAATACTCATTAACAAAAAGAATTTTACACTTAAGTTCAATTACAAGTCCCCTTCTAAAAAACAAACTGAAATACGAAATGAAAACATTTAGCTTAAGCCAGGATAATAAATAAATAAAATAAATAATGCTGTTGACAAAGAAACAAGCAAACAATGACTAGTGGCAGTGGCAGTGGCAAGCAAGCAAGCAGCTACTCTGCTAGAGTAGACAGACTGGGAATGAATAGCTCTTTTAGCAGTAAGTAACTAATACTCATTGTGCAAATTAGGCCCTTAAAACATCCAGTTTGTTTGTCATTGTTGTGTTTGGTCTCATAATTAGCTTCACCTACTTTGTTTTCTAATTAAACATGTCAAATCCGAAGGCAGACAAAAAATTCAAAATGCCAGCCAGCAGGGAGGCTGGCGAACAGTGAACAAGAAGAATCAGTTATTTCAGTTAACAAGTTTATTTTTTATTATTATTTTGCTAATAACAACTCATTAAGTTAATGAGTGTCAGCACATTACATTACAGTTTAAAGTATCACATACTCGTAAATCGCATCTCACCCCATACCATTGCGTCTGTATACAATATGCAAAGACAACCTTAAATATAATTACATATTTAATTTTTCTGAAAAGAAATTATTTAAATAAATTAATTAAAGTATTCCCTTTATTTAAATATTTATTGCTCAAGTATCTCTTACGAGGAGCTAGCTGTACAAACAACCATTTGAAACGTCTACTTGATTGTGAAAGCATTTTTTAAAAATTTGAAATTTTAATGACTTTTCTTTGGCTTGTTGCCGCGTAACACCTTCACGTTCAAACTTTCAACATAAATATTAACATTTTCAGATTTTTGGTTAAATTTTTCAAATGTGTTCTTTATTAGGGCATATCACAGTTGTGTTGTGGAACAACGATACTATTTTGCAATTTTATTTTATGCATTCATTTCAAATGATCTGTGTATGCCAAATTTCTGTTACATTTACAAAGAACTTTGATGGCTACTGTGTGGTTTATTATTTTTATTTTTTTTTCTTAGAGATGTTTCTGTATTGAATTCAAATTTTATTTCTCAAACGGCAGACTTTTTTTCTATTCTATTGATTAATTATAGATATATGTCTGATTAAAGTTCAGTTTCTCTGATGTCTCTAGTTTATATATTACGTTTAGAATATATTCGCAAAAAGCGAAAAATTCAATTTCTTTAAAAAATCATACAAAAATATTTTTAGAAACGATCCAATTGTCTTGTAAACTTTATGTCTTTCAATACTTAAATTATATGTATTAGAGAATGACATTTACAAATACTGAGTGAGCTCCTCATTTGTTTTAACTTTTAGAATTGGAAATCCTTATCAGCATTCACAAAGTTAACGATTTAATGTTAAAATTTTTCGAAAAAATTTACTAATTAATATCCGATTATTAAACTATTAAGCTCACCACTAACTAATGTAATTTAAAAAAAACTAAATACAGATTCTATAAAAATCAAATCAACGCTGATATTTCTATTTTTTAATGTTTAACATTTTAGAACATTGTAAATATAAAAAAGATTATTAACTCACCCAGTAAAAAATGTGCTCCAAAAGGAGCAGGTTTTATGTATGAATTCATACCTCAAATCGCTTCAAACTTGCTGATGAGATGCATGATTTTTGTAAGAGGTGTTGCCGGTTTGGGGGACTATTTTCTGCTGACAATAAGCGCTTTATTTAACCTAATCAAACATGCAAATAAAGCACTTTCCTAATGTGTTTTACGTCACTTCGCGCACACCAATCAAAGCACAAATTCTATCTGAATGTTTTTGCTTAAGAAAAATTCATAGTAACTGAGAAGCGCAATATTCGGTTTGTAATTGACTTTCGTTGTCATACGTAAATCTGTAGGCTATAATTTCATTTTTGTTTTTTCGCTTTAAAACCTTTTTGTCAGCACTAAAAAATCACCTTTTTTGTATATTTTATTCGTAAGCATTTACTGCTTCAAAAGAGCGCTTTTATTGAAGCGCTCGAATCTGCGCTTTTTCTTTTAAATGCTTCAGAAAACACGAATTTTTTTACTGGGCGGCAACTGATATTAGTTTTGATTGATTGATTAACTTCCCGATTTTTAGGCGAATTGTTTAGGCGTTTTATCTAAAGCGTTTGCATACATATGCACATTAGGGTGGGCCCGTTTGTATGGAGAAAAAATAAGGTATGGATGTTCCCGACTAATATGAAAATTTGATTCATTTTAAGACTACGTTTCTAAATTTTTTTGTCCTGGGGTTAATATTTGGTGAGCTGGATCAAAGGATAAAAATGTCCTTTTTAGAGGTTTTTTGATTTTTTTTTCACATTTCTTCCAAAGGAATTATATGTAAATTTGGTATCATATGAAAGGTATTTGAGAGGCGCATTCAATGGGTTATCTAAAATTAAAAAAAAATAAATTCAAAAATTTTGAAAATTTCAGACAAAATTTTAGTTTTTTTTATTTTTTCATAGAATTTACTTAAATAAATAGTTGAAATTTCTTGATTATAAACATCATACAATTTTAGATAATTATGTTCAATTTGGAATGACTAGAAATTCAATACAAAAAAGACTTAATAATAAAAAATAAACACAGTTACAATTAACTGTAATGGAGAAATAAATAATTCACATTTACTGTTAATAAAAACTAAAAAAACTTTCCATAAATTGAGCTTTACAAATAATTGTTAAAATTACCCTCATTCATTATGTAAGACTGTGATTACCCTAATTAATGCTTGACATACGTATAAAATTCCTTAAGAACTGAACAAAGAAGGGAAGGAAACACAAACAGAATGTATGTACAAAAAACAAATACATGTGCACGAGTACATCAATATTGAGTGAATTCAAGGTTACTTTGTGTGCGTGTATAGCTTACACAGGCCCATACGCACAGGAAATTCAATTTGTACGTTTGTTCTTGTTGTATGCGGTTGTTGTTGTTGTTGTTGTCGGTAGCGTTAATGGTGTTGTTGTGACACTCTAAATAATACAACAACAACTTTAACATTACAAAATTTTGTAATTTGAAAATTTAAAACACTTGACAATTATTTAATTTGTTTGAATTTTGTTGTTGTTGTTTTTTTCTTATTTAACATGTTGAATATTTTTGTTGTACTTGAAAATACTTGTTGTCGTTGTTGTCATAATAAAATGTTGCTGTCATAATATACATGGATGTTGGTTTTATATAATCTGCAATTTTTATTAATTAAAAACCAGAACAAGTTGTACCAAAAGGCGAGACATGTTAATTATTGAAAGTTTGTGCCGTATTCATAAACAATAAAGTAGACTTTAAGTGTGCTTTTAGACAAATTTTTTTGTATGAAAATTTCATAAACAATAAAGTAGACTTTAAGTGTGCTTTTAGACAAAATTTTTTGTATGAAAATAAAGTAGACTTTAATACAAAAAAATTTGTCTAAAAGCACACTTAAAGTCTACTTTATTTTCATACAAAAAATGTTCATACAAAAAATTTTGTCTAAAAGCACACTTAAAGTCTACTTTATTGTTTATGAATACGGCACTTGGTTTTTAACTTTTCATTTCATTTCGTATCAGTTCATTTTCATTTAGAAAATTTTGCTTTTACAGTTTCAATTCCGTCTAATGTTGTAAATGTTGTAAATGTTTTTAATTTTTTTAAATGTATTTCTCATTTTAAATGAAAATAATTTATTGTTAAACTAAGACAACAAAAGCTGAAGTTTTATGCAAAGTTTCTTTTGATGGAAAAACAAAATTAACTTTGAATAACTACAGTAATAATATTATTTAAAAGTTTTTAGTTTATTGAAAAGTAACAAAAAGTTTTTTTTAGTCTATTGTTTTGTTAAATACAAATGGCGAATGTCTATATTGTTGATATAAAATTATTTATCACAGCATAAACTATGGTCTCCAATAATATTTTATACCCAAATTTTGATAATGTTATGAATGAATGATTTTTAGTTTCTCGACATGTCCTTCAAATTAAACTTTTGTAATAGAAATAAATAGTTGTTTTATTTTCTAATCATTTTAATTATTTCGAAATAATGCTAAATATTCTAAACACATTTAAAGTTGTTTTTAGAGCAAGAGAAATTCCTTAGTGTGCCACAATCACAGTGACTGAGTAACAAACACATACATACATACATATACTTTAACAACATGTGTATTTTCAAATATCCTTAATTTATTTATAATTTGTGTTTGCTTTACTTATTCGTTCTTTGCTTTGCATTGTTGTATTTGTTCTATAGAATTTCTTGGCCCAAAGTGCTAAATCATTAGTAACCTTGGTTGCAAGTTGTGTATCTATCTGGGTTTACTTTTCAAATTGTACGTATTAAAATACTCATATAATTTATAATATCACGTTTTAGTTTAAGTATGCTCGTACTACATACATACAACATTATTTACAGCAAATATGACAAAAGCAACAACATTTAATAGTTGTTAGTTTTAGACGTGTGTGTGTATATAAACATCTATGCATGTGTTCATTTACTCGTATGTGAACACCTGTATTAAAAGCAAGTCATAGTTAAGTGCAACTAAGTATACAGACATTGGGTGATAATGATAATACATACATACGAGTACACCAGAGTTCAAACAATAATATGGCATACATGCATATATGTATGTATATACATATAAATGCATATGTATTTTATGTATCTCTTAGACAAAAGTTTATCTACATAAGTAGTAGCATTAGACAGGCCCCTGAAATATAGATTTCCCTTGAATGAGTATTTTGTTCTTTAGTTAGTTTAGTATTGCTGCTAAATTAGAACTCTGTCGAACATCTATTTAAAAGCTGTATAATTATGCGAACAATGGTAATTTTACCTATTTCATAAACATTTTAAACGTTTGAAATAGTACATATGTATGTAATTCCTATCTTATAGGGACAATTAAAATTTAAAATATCAAAGTTATTTCTGCTTTATCTGACCAAGTAGAAAACTATGTTCTAGTTAACGCATCTTTTACTCGCATATTCATGTAGAAAATAGTAATTAAACGATACAAAAAGTTATGTCTTTTTTGAATAAAGTATTGTTCACATAAAATCTGGACACACTACAGAAGTTTAAAAAAATCCTGGTGGCATCATTTTCGATTTTTTTTTAATGATTTCAGTGATGAAATTTATGCACAAATTTCTTAGCCGATTTTCTGCATGCGATCTAGCCGATTTGAACAGTTAGTTAGTTTCAGCTACTAAAAACAAAATAAGACCCATCCAAAGTCTATTTATTTCTAAGGCCGGCCTAACGTACATACTCGTACGTTTGTATGTATGTGTTTATTTATTTATAACATTAAAGCATGTTAATGTTGCATTAAATTATTTCTTTATTTGTCTATTTAAAAGAAGGTTGTATCGGTTTTATTTCTTTAACCCTGCTACTACGTTTAGGGTCTTTTGGTGACCCATTCGTATTTAACATTGCATAACTTACAAAAAAAACGTGTTTGTCCGTCAGACCGACACACAATCACTTTAACGACGATATATTGCATTGATCACAAGCCTTAAAAATATATTCGAAATGTACAAATTTGAATTTTCTCAATTAAAAAATGTGGGGTCAAAATATGACCCAAACATAACATGTGTATTTTTTTTCTCACATAGTACCAGGGTTAAATAGATACAAATTAATAAGAATGGTAGATAAAGGAGAAATGACAACAACAACAACATACTTTGCTGATATTGTCAACCAACGGTAGACACAGCAAAAGTAACAACAAATTTGTAGTAATACAAAAATTTGTAATAATAATAATAATAATAATGAAGAATACACACACATTGTAAAAACATAAGTAAATTTCATACATGTAATAAGAAATATGTTTAATTCCCGAATTCTATATCTCAATAAATAGTGAGTTAAATAGATGATGTTTACAAGTAGATATTGGACAATAAACATTGCTGATGACGCCCTTGGCAGGGTAGACAATGCATTTCAGTGTGCTATTTGTCTAGCAATATATAGTTTCACAATGGTATTCTTCGAGTTATTAATTAAAAAAAAAATATGAACTCAAGCCAAATTAAAAATTTTCTCTAATAATAAATATATAAAAAGTTCAAACATAGTATTCTCTAAAAATTATTTTTTTAATTGTGAATATCTGCTTAAAGTTATATAACTATTTACTTGTGAAATTACCCTGCAAATAATATTGGACTACGTGATCCATTTTAGATGAAATAAACTACTCACAACATGGTCCAATGTAATGCAGTCATGGACCATGTCATAGTTAAACAAGAGTTTGTAGTTAAACGACATGGTTTCGTGTTAACACGATTGCATATTGAGTTGTTGTTGTTGTTTAAAACTAACCCTCATGAGTACTCCATGGAGTAGTTTTGGGACTACTCCGATGGGTTATATGGTCCAGTCCTAGGACATCGCAATGTTAAATGGAGCACCTTTTTTTCATATATTTGGAGTAGTTTTGGAGTACTCCTACTCCTCTTTCGACTAGTCTTTACATGCATGTATGGACTAGTCGCGTTATTTGCAGGGTAGTTAAAGCAAATTACATAATATATGTACATACATAGTATGTGTATGTAATTAATTGAATTTAGAGGGTGCTGAATAATGGAACATTGTTGAAACTTTGAATTGCAAGAACTAATTTCCTGTATTAAAAAAACATCTGTTTTTTACCAATTTATTAAATTTATGACATTTACGACAATGTTAATAGATGCAATTGAGAATATTTTTGTTATAGTATTAACCACTGATTATTTAGTGTTAAGAAAGTTATATTATTTTTCATATACCATCCTCCACAGGAATAGCATATATTTTTTCTTTAACTTTTAATTACATAAGTCATTTCTTAATGTACCAGTAAAGTTTACTCGCAACGTTAATAGTCAAGCAAAATGATTATTCTCAGGTAAGATATTTTCAGCTTTAATCTCATTTACTAGTTAAATATTCCACAATATTTTAATAAGAATTTTCCATTTGAATTTGAAGTCTCTCTCCCCTTGTTTAAAAAAAAAATCAATTTAAATATTTGATGAAAATTTCTAAAATGTTTTAATTATAATTTAGTTCATGATTTCGCAATGAATTTTATAGTATATTGTGAATATATGTAAGTATTTATGTATGTATGCGAAGCTAAAAATCAAATAATAGTTATTAATATTAATAACAATATCAAGAAAATCTCTAGACAGTCATAAGAATCAGTTCTTTGATTAAAAGCAAAATAATAATTTCTACACATACATAAGTAATAATACAAATACTTACACATACATACACATATGCGTATACATGCATACATATACATATACATATGTATTATTAATTCGTAAGCACTTGTAGTACAATTATCATATAAATAGAAACAAACTAAAGCTATGGATGTACATCCACACAATACGATTATAATAAATATGTATTTGCATTAATGTACTCGCAGTCGTATTCATTTATATTTATTTTTGTGTTTGTTTATTTGTTTATACGATATGTACATATGTATGTATGAATATTGTACATAAATACGAGTATAATTTTGGAAACTAAATTGTTTGTTTATTTATTTGCCTCTTGTTGTTGTAGGAAATGAATTGAAAACAATTACGCGCATTTTCTAACATTTATTATGATTGAAACGAATTTTACGCCTTATTTACCCATCTGAAACATTGATGGGAAGGGGTAGAACAATATTTGCTTTAAAGCTTACAAAGAAGAAAGCAGTTAAAACAAGTAAGAAAGTATAGTCGGTCAGACTCGACCTTATAATACCCTACACCCAGTCTAAAAACAGTTTTTCAGAAATGAGCGCTAGATGGGAGTTATGACCTATTTTGTACCGATCATTCAAAAATTTAGTGGCATGACTTCTGTGCGTATCAATATTGTTTATGTTAAATTATAGACCAATCATCATACAATTGGACCGAATGATTTATGTATATATGAAAAATATTTGTGTTGAATAGTTTATCGATACCAATACTTCTAAGAGAGTTATGCTCATTAAAGTGATTTTAGAACAGAGGTGATCAAAATTTAAATGCTTATGTATTGGTGAGAAAATGAGACAAATTTAAAGGTACAGTAAAACGAAAAAGTAAACGAAAGATTTTTATAAACTAGTAAACGTAGAAAATTGTTTCGGTTTAAAAAATAATAAAAAAATTATTTCGCTTCGCAAAATAATGAGTTCCGTTTGTATTTTTACTTCATATTTTGTAACTTCAACTTTAAATGGGGCTTTAAAAAGATCAAGAAAGTGTTCAAGGGCATCAAAATCTTTAAACCTATCTTGAAAATTTTAAAAAAGGGTTTCCCAGTGACCTTTAAATGTTTTATAACACAAAAGGCATTGAGAATTAACAAATGCATTTTTTATTATGAACAATTTTCGTAATGGTGCCATAATTTTTTTACGTACTGTTTTAAAAAAACAATCAAAGCATCCGCTAAGCATGTGTACCATTTGCCATGTAAAATACAACTGAATTAAAAGAGCATAACAAAGTAGTGGGTTGGGCCAATAAGCAATTGCTCTATGAAATGATCACCTCTGTTTTAGAAATTGGGCCTTATATGGGAGCTATGATCAATTATGGACCGATCTGCAAAAAATTTGTATACGAGGTTAGGTTTCTATACAACTTCCCAGTAAAAAAAATTCATGTTTTTTGAAGCACTTAAGAAAAAAAAAACGCATAATCGAAGCAGTAAATGCTTACGAATAAAATATACAAAAAATATGCTTTTTTAGTGCTGACAACGAAGAAGGTTTTAAAGCGAAGAAACAAAAATGAAATTATAGCCTACAGATTTACGTATGACAACGAAAGTCAACCGAATATCGCGCTTCTCAGTTACTATGAATTTTTCTTAAGCAAAAACAGTCAGATAGAATTAAAAAAACACTTTAGGAAAGTGCTTTATTTGCATGTTTGATTAGGTTAAAAGAAGCGCTTATTGTCAGCAGAAAGTAGTCCTCCAAACCGGGAACACCTCATACAAAAATCATGCATGCCATCAGCAGGTTTGAAGCGATTTGAGGTATGAATTCATACATAAAACCTGCTCCTTTTGGAGCACATTTTTTATTGGGTTGTTTGTGGTGATTTTTTTTAGATACGTGCATTAATCAAACATTTACAATCGATAAACCCCTATTTCGGGAGAACATTTGTTTGGGGGCTAGGTAAAATAATGGACCAATTTCAATTCCAACAGTCCTTGGGCCGCAAAAATATCATGTACGAAATTTTATCGAAATATCTTGAAAATTGTGACCTATAGTTTGCGCACAAGCTTCACATGGACAGCCAGCCAAACGGACAGACAGACGGACATTGTTAAATCGAATCAGGAATTGATTCTGAGTCGATCGCTTTAAGGTGGTTGTTGGACTAATATTTATGGTCGCTACAAACATCAGCACCTCCTCACTATAGTGGTGTAGGGAATAATGATATTAATTTGCATTAATCGAACTTTATTACAATGATAAAATTATAACAAAATTTAAACTTTAAACATTTTCATATTCGTTTAAGTGAAATTTCAAGAGAGAAAATATAATCCAAGTAAGAATATTGCGTCCCTTTATAATGTCCACATTTAATCTAGGATAATGTTACACATTTCTGTGTTCTACTTGGATCAGAGCCGTGCGTTATGTTATGTTCGGTACTATTGCAATTTTTTATATTAAAAAAATATACGGCACCATTTAGAAGTTATAAACTTTTGCAGAAATTTGTAAATGAATGGATGGGTTATTTATTATTTTGCAAACTTCCTTAAACCATTTTTAATATGCATTGCCCTGGATTTTTAATGTATTAGCTGTTAAAGAAGTTTTATATTCTCATACTATTTCTAACCTTTAACTGACGAGGTGAAATGTTTGAACATAGTTAATGACGTAATGGTAAATTACGCCTCTTAATTTTATTAAAAACAATTGAGAAAAAATCTTTTTTTATAATTATTTGCTTTTTAGAACAGGTACTTTATTTCACAAACCTTTTTTTTTTTTGGAAGAAAAAAATGTAAAAAGAGTGTAAAATTTACCACCACCTCATCAGTTAAAGGTTAAAATGCAATAGAAGTTCTCAAAAAATTTTGTGATTTTTAAGCAGTTTTTGTACTCTTACCAGAAAGTAGTTGATTGTTTTATCGTAAGTATGTACATAATTCTTAAATGTTTTAATCAATAACTCATCCAAAAGCTAACTATAGATGCTTAGAGATATATTTTCTAATCAGGCTCAGGCTCATTTGGTAATTTTGAATTGATTTGTGATTCAAAAACATTTAAACTTCATTTAAACTTATTATACACGCAAAAAGCATTAAAATAATTTAAAATTTTAGAAATGCAAACCATAAATTTAATTTATTATAAAACTATACTTATGCAAAAAAATGATTTTATCAGTAATTAATCATAATTTTCAATATGTACTCGTATATTAAAAAACGTTTCCATCGAATGTATTTTTTTGAAGCGAATTATTACGAAACAAATTTGCCCTGAAGTTTCATGCTAATTGGAACTATGTACTTATGTATATTATTTCACCTTGATTAAAATTTCAAAGAATTTTTAATTTTATTGTAAATTGAATGCAAACATGTTAGAGTATGTCGAATCTTGTTTAGCCTTCATCTCTGCATAGGTACATACATATATATAACAAACAAATTAAAAAAGTTCAAACAAATTTCTTTTGAGAAAAAAAACTGTTTTCAGTGAAACAAATTCGAGTTTTTAACGGTTTTTACATATGTACATTAGGGTGGCCCAAAATAAATAGGTTTTTACCGTTTTATATTTAAATTTTTACTAATTTTTTTTAAACCTAAATTCTTCCCTATCTGACAATCTCTGTTAACTCAATTCGTTAATGTAATGGGTATTAAAAAAAAACGTAAATTTTATAAGCCAAAAAACGGGAAAAACCATTTGGGTTAAACTGCATGATGTTTATAATCAAGAAATTTCAACTATTTATTTAAGCAAATTCTATTAAAAAAAAATAAAATTTTGTTTGAAATTTTAAAAATTTTTGAATTCAAAAATTTTTTTTTTTTAATTTTTGATAACCCATTGAATGCGCCTATCAAAGACCTCTCATATGATACCAAATTTACATATAGTTCCTTTGGAAGAAATGTGCAAAAAAATGAAAAAACCTCTAAAAAGGACCTTTTTATCCTTTGATGCAAAAAAAATTGAGAAACGTAGTCCTAAAATGAATCAAATATTCATATTAGTCGGGAACATCGATACCTTATTTTTTCTCCATACAAACGGGGCCACCCTAATGTACATACATACATACATACATAGATATGTATACCACTCTATATACTTTGTGGGGTTGCAAAATTAAAATTGTAAAAATTACAATTGTAATTTTAAATAAATTTTTTTTTAATTAAAACAAATACATAGGAGGTACTCGTATATGAACACATAAAACCCAAGTAAAATTTTAACCTAAAAAGCAATTACTACAGATTTTCTTTTAGCTATTCTTAAAAAAAATTCCAACAATTATCTTCAATTTGCAAGTATTTCTTTTAATATCCTGACCAGTTGTGACTTAACAAATTGTTGATACAATACATCGCATTGATTGTACGAGTATTAATTGTTTTCATTTTTGTTTCTGTTATTGATTTTATTCTGATTGTTTGCTGATGCTGTAGTTGTTTTTTTTTTTACAAAATGAAAGTTTATGTTTTTTTATTTTTCTTTTAGTTTTAAATTGTAAGAAAAATTTTGATTACTATGACATTGACATGTTGTGTTCCCGTTGTTAATTTCTCAGTAATACCATTGAGACTTTCTAAGTATTACAATGTAAAGAACTGTAACGAAATGCTGTAACACACATACATATGTATGTATGTATGTACATACTCGTACATATGTAACTACATACATACATATAAATATTTTGTTTGTTTTTGTGGTATTGTATTTGTTCACTAGGGAAGTTCCAAAAAACCTTGTCGTTGATCCCAGCGGATAGTGTTTCTGAAAAATCTGCCATTAGAACAATCAGTTTCTAAGCTGGTTTTTTGAACACAATCATTTGTGGAAATCTTATTTTGAAATATAAAATAACGATTGAGGAGAAGGTCTTTCGTTGTTAAGCTCGATACAGACGGAGACACCCTAATGCTATTTTTGTTTTTTATTGTTTTAACTATTACTACTACTTTATTTAGGAATGTATGTACATATACATATGTATGTATGTAAAAGTATAACATAAAATACTGAATACAAAATTTATTATTCAAGTCATACTCTTTATAAACTTTTAAATAGTTCGTTCTTATCCAATCTTGTTTTAGGCATATAAACTTTATTGTATATTAGATACTTAATAAACGAACCGTGCTGATAAATAAATAAGAGAAAATTAAAAATTAAAAAATATTTCAAAAAGTTAATTTTTGAATGTTTTTTTCATAGTTTTTATAAAGTAGCAAACATTTTACTAAAGTAAAATTAAAAACTTTTCGAATATTCTTTTTGGATTTTTCTCGTATTTAGTGTTTTAAAAGGAAGCCAATAGCTATTGTTAGGGACACTCTGCTGTACCGTATCCATATGTACAAAAATGATATGTAATACAATTTGAACTTTCTTTCTTATATATTTGTTTTGTTTTGATTTGTTTTGTTTTGTTGTATTTCTTTCATTTAGTGGCTTTAGTTAGTCTGTATGTGTTTGTTATGTTTCTTTTTTTACTCAACGAACTTTAAACAAGATTCCTTTTAAAAAATTATGGAATTGACGGGTATGACGTGATTGACCTAATTTTTACTGAATGTTAGTATATTTTCCATTTGGTTTTCATTTTTCTCTTTTCATTTATGTGTTTAATGCTGCTGCTTGCTGTTCTATATATTTCACTAAAAAATATATATTTTGAAACTTTTTCCCATACTGATTGCCAGAAAAATTAGTTCTGCCTTTTCTGTATTTATACATACATATGTACAAACAATGTGAGAAATTCTGTGCGTTTCTGTGTTATATACTAATGTAGATAGTTTTACGCAAATTCTACATTGAATAGAATATAAAGAAAACTAAGACCAAGAAACAACAACTTTAAAATGTATTATCAAAACGAAAAAAAAAATAACTAACACCCGAGTAAAAATTTTAGAGAAAGAATAGAATAGAATTTAAATTCAAGTAAAAAATTATACTTAAAATTTTAATATTTAGAAAACTAAATTTCTAAACTCTATGAACATTTGTTAACTCCAGCTAAAATTCTTTATAAAATTATTTTAAAAATTAACATTACATTGATCAGAAAAATCTATTTAATAAAAATGCAAGATTACTGGAGGGATTTTTCAACAAAAAAATTTATGGAGTTGGAAATCTATATTCGGCTTACTGAATCTTAGATAATCGTTGCTTAAAAAAGAATGTGGCCATTCACGCAAAAATGAGATTTAGAAAAAAGTGTTTTAAGCTGTTTGAAATTTGTATTGAAAATCTGCATTTGTCATATTTTTGTTAAAATTTGTTTCACAAACCACTCGTTTTCAATCTTCTTTTCAGTATTATTTTAGAAAAAAGAAAACTAAATTTTCAGAATCTAATGACTAACCCTTTACTTTGGCTGCTTCATTTATGGCTTTTTAACAAACGAAAATTAGAAGAGCGCAAACTTTTAAAGAAACAAATAAAAAATACACATTGTGACGATGGATGGCATTTCTGTGGCATGAACAACACAGCAATCCCTTTAACAACAATTTACAATTTTCAGTTTGAATAAAGTTTGCTAAAAAACAAACAATTAAAAGACATTCATTAACAGTAGTAAACTAAAATGCTACACACATACATACATTTGCTTTAAAAAATAAAAGCTTTTAAGATAAATTTATAAATACAAACTAATAGAAAATTTCAAGAAAGTCATCTTCAAAGAATTTAATATTAGAGTCGGTTAAACCAACGTTATCCAAAGAAGTTTATTATAAGAATTTATTTAGCTGCGCTTCAAATTTAATTTGTACAGAAAATTTAACTAATTTAGAAAAAAAAAACTATTTTCAGAAGATGTGAAAGCATCATAAAAAGAAATTGGTTAATTTAAAATTAAAATATAAAACGATTGCAGTTGCAAAACTTAATGCCATGGAGAAACGCTTGAAAAAAGACAGTGCCAACCAAATATTAGGCAGACACATGAAGGCAGAGTTTAATTTAGCTTATTAACATAAACGTAAATATTAAGTGGGTTAATAGAATAAATAATAAACTTGTTTTAAATAGCTGCGCTAAACCACGATAAAGTTTTCCACAAGTCATAAAATGTATTTTCCTATAACCATCATTTTATTATCCCTGACTGTAAAAACAGCATAAATAGTTAATAAAAAACGTTTTAAATTTATTTTTGTATTTGTTTTTGTTCACTTTCAGATCTCAAAGTAATTACGACGCCACTTTAAAAAGGCAATGAAATCACGGAAGCTTCCCAAAGGCTTCGTGCTTTGTGGCTTAAATTGCTTAACTTTTGTTTACTTTCCATTGGTTTTACCGATAGTGATATGTTCGGCCAACGATTTCGACTATCGTCTGCAGCGAGTGAAAAATGTATTAAAGGAAGTGCCATTAATAGACGGGTAAGTTAAACAAACAACAACAACAACAACAAAGAGCAGCAACTACAACAAAAAGTGTGAAATATAAAACCCCACAAGCTTTATTTAACAACAACAACAACAAAATTAAAAAAATGAGAAAAATACAGCAAACAAAGAGAAATTAAAAACCACTTAATTAAACTACCAAAATATAGTTAATGTTGGTGAGATTTTGTTTTGTTAAATTTAATTTTTTCAGCTCTGTTCTAACTAACAATTTGTTTTCCAGTTTTGTTGTTGTTCAACTAAAAACAAACTTTCCAGACATAATAATTATTATAAAACATTAAACGGAAACTTTAATTTGTTTTTTGTTTGTTTATTAATTTCGAAATGTTCTCTTGATCAGACACAACGATTTACCCTGGAATATAAGAAAATTCTTAAAAAATCAATTGAAAGATTTTCATTTTGGTGGAGATTTAAGACAAATACAGCCATGGGCGAACAGTGTCTGGAGTCACACAGACTTAAGGAGACTCAAGGAGGGAATGGTGTCAGCACAGGTATTTATTTAAACAATTTTATATATTAACATATTTTCCTTAAGTTAATAAATGTTAAGTTTCGTTATTAAATTTTATTGCGAGACAAAAGTTTTTAAATTGAAATTTATTTTCACAGTGTTCGGGCAAAAAATTATGTTTATGCTTGTTTTCAAATGAAATATTGGAAAAAACTTTTAAGGTCATTTGAAACTTTTGTTTATTAATAAAAGTTAAATAAAGCTAATATATCTACGAGTATGTACATATATGTACGAGTATGTATATACATACGTACATATATTTGTTGGTTATAATAAAAAACTGAACTTTTTGAATTTTGATTACTTTATGTTTACAGTTGATAGAGAGAGATTTTTATTAGAGATTTTTATAATAAACATAATAGTAGATAGTTTTAAGTAACAAATACTATAAATTTGGCAGTTTTATTAACAGCTAAAATGGCTATATTCAATTTAAATATAAAATGAACTTAAAATAAAGTTGTTAAAGTTAAAAGTTGTATTATATTTTATAATCAATTTATGCACGAAATAAATATGCAAGAATATGTTTCTGCTGTTCGTTATAATGAAACCATTTAAGAATATTAGGAGAAAATTCTCACTGTAAGCGAATAACCCTTCAGATTATTTATTCAGTCGATAATAACGACCTATGCAGATATTATACTCATACCCATTCATTCTGATTAGTCAACAGATTTATCAAATTTGAATATTTTTGTTCAAAAATATTGAATAGACATAAAAAATAAAATTCAAATTTATTCAATTATTTCAATTAATAATGAATATGCATAATTAATTATGTATAATAGTTAAATAATCGAATTTTGAAAATATTAGAAAATTTGGTTTTGAAATGCTTCAAAATGCAATATATGTGACCCGGCCTATGAAAAAGTGGCTTATGACTCAAAAAAAAATGTTTCCACTCTTTTTTTTTTTTGGTTTCGATAGTTTTTGAGACGCTCTTTGACGTGGTGAAAACTAGAAAGTCCTAACTTGCTTAGAAGTGTACTAAAAATGTAGAGAAAGAAGAGCACAAATGAAAGAAAACCAGCATATTATTGAAAATGCAGAATCAACAGCTGTGTCTCGCAATTTTTTTTTTTGAGTCATAGCCACCTTTTCATAGGCTGGGTCACATATAATTTAAACTATTTAAACTAAAAATAAAAAGCAAAGAAAAATTTGATATATAAACGTTTTATGTGCAATCAATCAACATATCTTGCAATAATAAGAAAATTTTGATTTGATATTAAAATACAGTCGGGCCTCGATTATCCATGATTCGGTTAACCGGTAACCCCGATTAACCGTGATGGAAAAATATCAGTCTATTGTTTTTATTGTTTGCAATGTTTTCAAATTGTTTGCTTCAATTACCCGTGATTACCTCTATTATCCGTGATGGCAGAATTTTTTTTACTAACTTCAAATTCATACATACAATATAATAAACATTAAAACGGGGAATTCCCTTATTTGCATACGATGCGTCAGAAGTATTTAAAAGTGATATTGAAGAGAAAGTTAAAATAATTAACGAGCATTAACGAGAATTAATTATTTTTACTATAAATATGTATGTAGTACACAAATGTTCACTTGTTAAATAAAAACAAATATTTAAAAGCTGTATAATAAAAATTGTAATTCGATTAACCGTGAAAATCGATTATCCGTAATGCTTCTAGTCCCGTCCATCACGGATAATCGAGGCCCGACTGTAATAACATGTCTTATTGATTTCTTATTAAATCAATAATTTTATCGATTAAAATGTTGCTTTTTATACAGTGCGAGTTCTTTTTTATGATAATTTGAATGCAGCTTTTAAATGAAGGCGAGATCTTTGATCCTTGATTTCTATGTTGGAGTTGCTTGCTGTTTCCCATAGTTCTATGCCATAAGTACACACTTGTCTTAAAATGGTTTTATGTAGTAAAGCTTTGCTTTCCAAGGAAAGTTGTGACTTCGATCCAAGTAGCCAATACATTTTTTTAACTTGACATTTAAATGAGATTTCCATGCCTTCTGCCTAAAAGAAGATCTAAATATTTCTCTACACTTTTCGAAGGAATTTGATCGCCTTTGAGGAATACATCAGAACAGTTTTCTTTTCATGTAGTAAATGTGTTATGACAAGATTTTGGTGTGTTTACAACAATATTCCACTTTATGAGCCAATGATCACGACAATCAGATGATATCTGGATGATTTCAGATGCTTCTGATGGCGATTCACTTAATGACCAAAAAGCTGTGTCATCAGGATATATTGCGACTTGTTGTCGTGTCGTATGTGAATAAGGTATATAAAACTGGACAAAGAACATCATTCCAGCTTCCATAAAATAAACATCTGAATGGAAATATATTGTTCAATTTGTATAACAAACCTTCATGACAACATTTTTCAAAAGCCTGGTGTATGCCCAAAAACACGTAAGAACAAAACATCTTTTTTTTCAAAGATTTCAGTAATAATTTTAACAATGCAGTATACACAAGTAAATTGAATTTTCGCATTTTAATAACTAACTAGATTTACATTAAAGTCTACTTAATCTTTTGACAAAAAAATAAAATAAACAAAATTATGCTTGACCAAGCATGACGCTTTACTTAACAGGACACTTTTCTATTTACACAGTCAAATAGTTCACAAAATATAATTGTCTATGAAGTATAAAAGTTGACGTTTAAACTCGAAAAAGTATCATCTCTTCGTGACTAGAGAGAACATTTGTCGTCATTTGCATATTGAAACCTTTTTCTGTTCACAGGCGAATATCAAAGTAATTTTATGCTGAAAGATAAAATTTATTTTGTGAAATATTTATATTGCGTATTAAAGAAAAACTTTTAATTTAAAATTCTGTTCATTTTGCTTTCTTTTTGCAGTTTTGGTCAGCATATGCCCCCTGTTCGTCTCAGCATCTGGATGCTGTACAGCTAACGTTAGAACAAATAGATCTAATACGACGTTTAGTCAATCTATATCCGCATCATATGTCTCTTGTAACAACTGCCTCAGGTAAGCAATAGAATAAAAGAAAGAAGAAAACGAAAGAAACGATAAATATGTACAAAAATAATTGCAAATAAGACTTTAATGGTTTTAAATGAGCTTAACTGATTGTCATCGTTATCAATTTGAGAAGTTGGAGTTTAATTTCATTTTTATAGATTTCTTTTCTTCAGTACATATACGAGTATTCTTTCTATTTATGGCAAATTAGGTTTAAAATTGTGTGCTAATGCTTGTGATATGATTCATTTAATTTTAACAATAAATGTCGACTAAGATGATGATTACTTGATATAAGTATCTTTAGATAGTAATTAATTTTGTTGTTAAATATGTGTTTTGTCGTACCGTCTAATTATGCTGTCACTCTTGACAATATGAAATGGAAAGTTTAACTGCCTAAATGTTTTTGGTATTTATTTTAATACATTAATTTAAAGTCATGTAGCAGGGTTTTAACTTGTCTCGTTTTAAATATGACTGTTAAATTGAGCGGTCATTAATTGTTTTTAACAATAACATCATGACATGTCAATATCTTTAAAAATTAAGATAAAAACGACACATTCTCTAGCTGTTGTCTTTTATCGACATATGTATGTACGATACATATGCATTTCAAGATACAGATACAGATAAACTTGTATTAAAATTTGCATTTACACTTACATTTACATAAACATTGATTTTTCCTGCTCTATTTGTGTATGTAGTCCAGAAATTAATATTAAACACATGTACATGCATACATACATATGTACATGCACTGCTTGTATTTGCATATTTACATCTGATAATTGTTGTCTTTTAAAAATGACAACAAGAGACACTTATAATTCATTAACCATGGCAAGTACGAGTAAATATGTTTGCAATTAAATGTATTTATTATGCACTCTGAGAAATTGTTTGAACAGGATGAGGACAACGACGTCGACAATGATGATAATAATGATGATGATGATGACGATGACAATGATTGTACAATTGTTAAATTTTTTTAACACAATTAAAACATTTGTTAAATAAATGAAACGTCGTTTGATTAAAAACACATGGTGATGACACAAGATGTTACAGGAAATTGTATTTCAGAGAAATGTGTGCACACAAACGCATATATGTATATGTATATACGCACATACACTAACATTGTACTCGTATGCTTAAATACCAGTAAAACACACTGAAAGAACAAATAAATAAATCGCTGACAAATTTGTTTTGTGTTAAATGTAAAATACAAATATGTATATGTACATTTGTATGTATGTAAGTGAATAATGTCTATATAAATTAGGGTTGATTTTATATTTGATATAATTTTAAGTTGGCGAATATTGATGATTCAACATTCAACATTTAAACTATAATGTTTTTAATATTGCTACTTTCAACCAAAACTCGAAACATCAAAAGAAATGTGCAACCTCTAAATGGTATTCGATATTACACACATTTTCAGTATTTGATTTCTATATACCGCTATATAAAGGCCACCCTAATGTACGTACATACATACATACACATGTGAGAATATGTATGAGTGACTGTATGTTTGTGTGTATTTACCTCTCAGCTTATAGCCTCCTTGTCACCAGCATATAAACACACACCTGTTTCCATTTTAATACGTAGTTATACATATACATATATACTTACAATACACATAAAATACAGTACTTGTGTATGATGGCCTAATTGTAGTTTAAACTGCACCAGATGTTGCTGCTAGAGAGAGTGTGTACATTAGACGAGCTCTCGAACGCTTAAACTACCGACTTGCCCTGAAAACTGATTTTTTCAGTGATCCAGTGGTTAGTTTTTTAGTATCAAGCTTGCTTTAAATTAATTATACGAAATTTCAATAGCTGATTTATCTAACAGTATGTACGATCTATTAATTAATTCAGTTTGTTTGTAAAAGTTTTATAAATTTGAAATACAAGAATTTTTAAATAATTGGAAATGTCTGCCATACAAAATTCTAGGAAATGGTGCTTAACCGATAATTTACGTATTCAATATACATATGTATGTATGTATATAGATTTTCCTAAATTTGAAATTGTTGACTCCTTAAACCAGAGACATCCTAGTGCTCTTACACACATACACATATGCACACATTATACATACAGAGAAACACGTTGGCATGTTAACCAACCTTATTGACACCTGACATGATTGATATGCGTTCTGTGTCACTGATTTCAGTAACAATTAACATTTGTTGTCACAATAAATACCAACACAACAAATTTATATATGGTGAATTTCACGTCAAGTGACCCAATTTTAAAAATCAATGTCTTTCGATTGGGATTAAATTTGCACCACGGTTAGTACTATTGGATAGTAGGCCAGAGACAAATTTTCAGTTCCAGCAGTCAAGAACTGCCGAAGAGAGCTAAATATTGAAAAATCCTATTCTTAAGTTAAAAAATATTTTTTTTTGCTAGATATCCCACTCGCATCCCATTAAGCGATTATAAAGGCCTTAAAGTAAATTGTATCAGCTTTCTTTTGAGAACAAAAGGGCCCAAATTGAAAAAAATTAAAAAAAAATAATTTAAAAAAAAATTAAAAAAAAAAAATTTTTTTTAAAATTAAAAAAAATATATTTTTAGAATGATTGAAGAACTAGCTATCTAAAGACCTTTGGACAATTTTTGCTAGGACCAATAGGTGAAAAGTTACTCTTATTTTAAAAAAACCCATCAAAATGTCCAACTTTGACCCCCTCTAACTCCGGCACTTCTGGAATGATAGAGCTGAAAATTTGTGTCTGGCCTACTATCGAATAGTACTAACCTTGGTGCAAATTTCATCCAAATCGGAAGACATCGATTTTTAAAATTGGGTCACTTGACGTGAAATTCACCATATATTTGTTGTTTCATTTAACTTTTTAATTCATTTCTTGCTCTTTTCCATGGGTGGCAATTTTTGTTTAAATTTGTTATTTTTATAGATTTAATGATTTACTCCAATATAATATATATCATACACAAATCAAATATTTTCATATTTGTACGTGTAAAAATGTGTTTTTTAGACGTAATACAGTTTTATTTTTATTAAAATCACACTGGCTTAATATTGACCACATTTGCTGGTTTCTATAATGAATTTGTAAAACCATTTTCCAACAACGTTTCAATTTATATTTCAATATGTATGTTTAAAATTGGCCATAACTTTTTGGCATGCCAATTCTATTGAAATAAAGTAGTTTCAACAATGAAGAGTTGTCAAAGAGATTGATTGTTAAACAGGTGCTTGGAATTTGTAGGAAACAAATCAATTTCATAACAATCACAAATTACAATTTATATCAGTTTATTAAATAAATTGAACACAAAGATTTCAACAGCAATAAAGTGAAATTAGTTTTTAATAAGCAGGGGCCGATTTTTAGACATTCCAGCTTTTAAAATTTTCATCTTCCAATGTATCAAGTTATCAAATGTAATTAAGTTAATATGTGTTATTAAGTGGTATTACTTGAAACCAACTTTTACTCTTTTCTTTGCAGAACAATATTCTGATTTATTGTATTTAATTTTTTAGATAAAACTTTCTTAGATTTATAAAACTAATATATAATTCTAAGATTCTTTTCTATTTTCCTAATTCAATGTAATTTCCTCTTCCCTTAGGAATCGAAAACACTCACAAAAGTGGCAAAATAGCCAGTTTAATAGGTGTAGAAGGCGGTCATGCAATTGGCACAAGTTTAAGTGTACTTCGAATGTTTTATCAACTTGGTGCTCGCTATTTGACTTTAACACATACCTGCAATACACCTTGGTAAGTACAAGAATTAAAAGAAAAACTCACTAAATAACTATGTAAAGAAACAAAAGCCAACTACTGTATTCTTTCTATACCATGTCGCATGAAGAAAAGTGGTCCACTTATTAGTTCGGGATAAATATTTTTCATTTTTTTTGAGACGTTTTTTTTTTCTTTTTTGTTAGCAAATATTGAAGAACATTTTTGATTAATTGTTGAGAGAAAGAAAATAATTTTTAAAAATATCATTAGTAGCTACCAAGTTTACTTTTTATAATAAGTTAAAATATACAGTGCACTCGCTGTAACGTGAACTAATTAAAATTAAGGAAGTTCATGTTAGGGAAATTGTTTATGTTAGCGAATGTCATGAAAAAAATATATGTGTTTTTACACGCTTGAACGTGAAATTCTTTTATTATAATTTGCATTATGAAAATATAAAAATAAAATTATTAATTAAAAAGCATTACAAAACAAATAGAGATCACGAGAAAATATCCATTGAAATAAAATTACATAGGAAAATAAACCAGACTCATCAGCATTATAGAGTTGGTCATTGCATAACTCCATTTCTTAAATTTTTTGTTTAATTTTTAGCTTAAATGGACCCACTTTAAGAAGTCTAACTCCGTACCTTTTCTTAAATCGATGAAGCCATCCATCACTAGCATTGAACCCGCCCTCGTTTTCTTTAAGTTGGGAATGTAATTCCTTAGCTTTTTCTTTTAGCTTTAGCCCTCTTACAGGTCAATTCAGTTCACGCATTCCGATGAACCAACAGTAAAGAGTTTTTTCCATAACTGGAAATTCTGATGATTTTAAGGTTTTCTTTTTCCCAGACCCTAGTATGTGAGGTTTACACATTTTAAAATTGCTTCTTTTTTCTCTTTAATGCTGCATATTGTTGACTTGGCGACATTTTACTTTTTTGCTAAACTAGTCACACTTGTTCCTTTCTGCAAACTATCTAAAATGTTTGCCTTTTTGTCTAACTCCAAACATTTAGATTTTTTAACACTCATGCCTGACTGATTGACCACTTTGCATAAAAAAAGATTTAAAATGAAATTTTGATACCAAAAAAAAATAACTTAGAGGATACACACATTTTTTACATAAGGGGATTTCCTAAACTTTAAACATCGAATTTAATGTATTTCAGTGTTGTCTGCAAGCTTAGAAACATATGCAATGAAAAAAATTGTTCACGTTATAGAGCTTTCTGACTTTGTTCACGTTACAGAGTAGTCAACGTAAACAAAAGCTTGTTCACGTTAGACGGTGTTCATGTTACCGCGAGTGCACTGTACTAATACATACTCGTACATCCGCAAGTAGTAGTATTGAAAAATGGAATTGAGTATAACTACGTTATTAAATATAAGGTTTTATAGTAAAAAATTTTGCTCCATTATCTTCTTACTTTCTAAAGCAAACACTTTTTTCTGCCACTAGCTATAGGAGCTAAACTTGTAATAAAATTTAATAGACACTTATTTGTCTAATTTTTATTCTAATATTGATTATTATAAATATATGTATTAATTTTATTGAAAAAATCAATTGAAGTTTGGGTGTTTTATGTTTCACAACTGAAAATATGTGAAAAATTGTGTGATTTCGATAAATGGACGAGTTATTGTTGTTCTCTACTTTTTACACACTATAATGATGTGTTTTTATACTTCTGGGATATATGCTGGTGCATTCAGGAAATTCCTTTTACCAAATCTTTACAAAGTACAATGCGAGAATGTAAAAGTAAACAACCAAAGGAGAAAAATTCTACTTTTTCATTTGAGTGAAAAAAATTCAAGGAAACTAGAAACGGATTTAAGTTATTTTTATGGCGAGATTTGTTTGTAGAAAATATATTTCATTTGTGACTTAAAGGGGACAAGTATTATATGAATATGTATAAGTATATATTTGTGATATGCATAATAAAATCCACGTCCTTTACAATTTTATTCATTTCTTTCTAGGGCGGATTGTTGCAAAGTTGACGAACCTGGCAAGTATCCCCATATTGGTGGTTTATCAAAATTTGGAAAAGTAAGTAAATCAGAAATATTTTATGCGAATAACTTTTTGCCTTCGAATCGTTTTGTTTTATGAAAACTTGAGGGCCAGTAATAGACAGAAAAAAACTCAACCTTAAACTAGTTCGAAAGTTCAATCGAAATTATTCTTCTTATAAATTCGTAGTTATTTTTTAATTTCACAGAACAAATTGTGTCTCTATGTATGTATGTATGTATGTATGTGTTCCTGTAAGTCCTGTAAAGATATTTGTATTATACTACGAAAAACACAAAATATTTCTGTTAATTATTATATTATAGGTTTTATAATGATCTATAGCTTTTAAATTTGGAAACTCTATTCAATTTAACAAACATTTTCCCCAAAAAAAAAACTGCAATTTAATTTAACAATTTTGTTGAGAAACGAAACTAAATATCCCCCTTTTTTATTAATGCTAAAAATGTTGTCACAGAAAGTAGCTTCTTTGATGTGCATTCAATTAAATAAATTCTAGTTCTACTTCTATCTCTTTGGATTGTATCATGAAAAAATGCAGTTTATTTTTGCATTTTATACTTTTTTATTTATTTATTTTTTGACAAAATGCAAGACATCCATTAATAACTTTAAAAATGTAATATATGTATGTAGTAGTAGCATGTCTGTATATAATCGACATTTTTAGTTTGCTTCAGTTGTAATTGTATTTTTATTTTTATTTTTTTTTTGCTAACTAGCCAAAGTAATACACAGTACAATATTATGCAGTTTGTATTTTCGTTATTCCTTTATATCTGCTGCTCTGGTTTGAAGGTACAAATACTGGTATTGCATTTACTTGAAAGAAGAAAACTTCGTTTCGTTTTCGCAGTAGAAAAATGAAATGGTATTTGCATTAAGTTTTGCATTTAAATAGATAATTTTAGTAATTTATCTCCTTTTGCATTTTTGTTGCAGGAATTTTGTTTAATAGAAACTTGTGCTGTTAGTTTTGGTATCGTTAGAATTTTATTAAAATGAGATTTAAGTCAATGTATTTTTTCCATTTTCCTTTTCTATTTTATTTTAATAAATTTCTGTGCTTCCTTCCGTTAAAAGGGGGGAAGTAGGGAAGGGGGAGGGGGGGGGGCTGTGTACTGGTATTAAATGTTTGAGTGAATGAATAAAGTATTTATAACATTCATACATAAATAAACAATTATTATGATTATTATGATCATCATGGTATTTGCATATGCACATACATGTACATACTATATATTCGTATAGCTACATATATGTACATATGTATGTATGTATGTATTACATTTAGTTGAATAAATATGGGGAAACACATTTACGCCAAATTATTAGTTACACATGCAAAATTGTTTAGTTTGAAGCTGTATAACATTTTAAAATAGTGGAAATTTATCCTTTTATTTGTTCTTTTAGGTAAATTAAGTGTTTCTAATTCAATTAAAAATAAATTCTTTTGTTTTAAAAATATATATTTGAGGAAAAGAAATATTACAAAATTTTTTGAAAAAAAATCTTAATATTTCGTAGAACCTTCTTTGGCATCAATTGGATTGGCATTTTTAAACATTTTCTTTTAGTTCTTCATCGTGATGCCAGACTTTAATCAATTTAATCAAAATTGCATATTTCACACTTCAGAGCCGAATGACAGATAATGATCTACAACTGCACTCTAATGTCACCAATCATTGTTGACACTGCACAAAATATTTATCAGTATTACCAGAATTAAAATACGAAAACATCTGGTACAAGAAATAAATGTATATACGTATTAAAAGCGGTTAAATCTTAATTAATATAGTGCAACTAATAATTTGGCCACCCACTATATATGAGTATGTAACTTCCCAGCATACCATTCTAGGAGCGCTCCGAAAAAGGAGTCAGAAAAGAGTCCAACTAAAGAGCATTTTCGGAGCGAAAGAAAAATTTGCTTAAAAAATTATTTCCTTTTTCCATTTTTATATACATATTTTATTTAAATGAATTGCATTTTATTTTTTTTTTACTGTAAATACAATTTATTTAATTTTTTTCCATTTCTAATTTAGTTTATTTGTAAATAAATTCCCTTTTTGTTTAAGTAAAAACAATTAAAAAAAATAATAAATGTCAACTTTTAATTTTTTGTATTTAAAATTGCAATGACTCTTTTCTGACATTATCTAAGAGCTCTTTCAAAAAACCCTCATAAAAGACTCTTTTCTGACATTATCTAAGAGCTCTTTCTGACGGACCATTTTCGAATGTAATGACCCTCTTTTCTGAAGGTTTTCGGAGCAATAATGATTGTTTTTTTTGGGCTGATAAAGAGCATGAACGCTCCGGAAAAGGTGTCAGAAAAGACTCTTTTCGGACTCATATGGCTTGCTAGGTTGTTGTAGTATTTGTTGCAAAAAAAAAAACGAGGTAATGTTAGGAACACAAATGGGATGAACGACGAATTTCGCCCAACACGACGAATTAGTTGGTGACAATTCGCTGTGTAAATTTGTCGAATGAAGCACAATAACGACGAAACAAATACAGCTGGTATAATTGACTACATAGCTGTCAATTATACCAACTTTTTCAATTCATTCTTAACGGATAAATTTATCATCCCGCCAATTGTATTCTATATTTCTGTTTTTTTCTGGACACTGTTATAGCTGTTTGATGCCAAATTATGTAAGCATTAATTTTTTTAACCATTTCAAATTTAATATCCAACATTATAATTTTCTTTGATTTGAATGTGATTTTTTTTATAACGACCATTAAATCGAAAGAGGTAAAAAGTCTGGTTTATTTTTAATTTTCATATTTTAAACTTTAACTTATTTGAAATGTAACACAAAAATGGCTAAATTGCTGAATGAAAGACAGTTTTATAAGATGCTAAATTTCACTAGAGATATTAAATGTTGAAGGTCACAAAAATCGGTATATGATACATACATGTTTAGAAGTTATTATACGAAGCAATTTTCTGTATTATATTGCAAACTTTTAAAGATTCGGTATGGGTTGTTGGACCTAATGTTCCATTTCTTACAAAAAACAACTTATTCACTTATAAATAATTTTTTTCGATAGTGACATTTTTACAACATAGCAGTATTACTTTCGTCGTAGCAAACAGGAATTTCCGGTGAAAATTTATTTGCAACAACAGCAAAGAATAAAAAAATTATAATCCAACATACATATTTATATGGCTGCTAGTTACATATACATACATATTTTCCTCTCTGTCTATTACATTTTGGTTTTATATTATTTCTTATTCTCTAACTGGGTTTGTTGATTGCATGTGTTTTATTTAGCAATGTTAACATTTATACAAGTTGACAATATTTTTTCAACAAATTCTTAAAATATTTATGAAATTTTTTCATCCATTTTCTTTTTTATGTTGCCGTTGTGGTGCAACTAATTTGTTGTTGTGTGTTGGGGTCTACAACTATTAATATTACTGCTGCTGTTGTTGGAAATTGAAAAGCTGGTCGTACAAGAAATGAATCGTTTGGGCATGATTGTTGACTTGTCACATGTTTCAGTGCCCACGATGCTGGATGCTTTGGGCTCTTCAAAAGCACCCGTAATATTTTCACATTCTTCCGCACATGCCATATGCAACAGTTCGCGTAATGTACCCGACCATGTCTTGCAAAGAATTGTAAGTTTTTTAGTATTTGAATAAAATGAAAAAAAGAAAATATGTATGTTGATTTCATTACCTACATTTCTATTCTACATATTTATATTTCTATCTCTTAACTTTTATTTCTTTTTTGTATAATTTTCTTTTTCTGTGTCTGTGTCTCTTTCTCTTTTTTAATTTCGTATTTGAATAATTCCAAGGCTATAAACGGTGGCTTAGTGATGGTTGCATTCTATCCGCATTTTGTTAGCTGTTCTGGACAAGCAACGCTACATGATGTCGTTGGTATGTACAATTTTTTTACTTTTTTTATTCAATGCAATGTTGTTTAAAATGTAAGTTGTAATTGAATACACGCGTTAACAAAAAAAAGAAATACTTTCATGCAAATATTGAAGTATAATATGATTCATAAATCACACAAAAAGAGAGAGAATATGCAGAGAAATTTTAAGAGAAATAACAAAAAAATTCAAGTTTAATGTGACAGGTCCCTTTCACATAAAGCATTGGAATATTCCCTACACTTTGTAAAAAAATAATCTTTCTAGTTCTAATGCTTCAATGAAAGGGACCCGTCACATTAACATGAAGATGTTCAATCTATAATACTGTTTTTTAACTAATGGTGTTTTCTTTTCTGAAATAAAATGTTACACCTTTATTATGTACATTTTTTTAATGTTTACCCCACATTTTAAAGATGTCGCATTTTTAATGGTCAGAATAGAACATAAAATCACAACAGTGTAACACTTTTTTCATGTACAGCTGTTTTTTTTTTTTTTGTTAAAAAGAAGAAGCAGATAGCTCCCTGTTAAGATCGCTTGTAATAAGGCAATGAATATCTCTCAAAAAGCCTTTCACTCGCGGTTGTAGATCTTTTTCCATAAGCATATAAAATATTTCATCATCATCAGATGATGAAGATGAATCCAGCAAGTCATCCAAAATTTTTTCAGCACATAAAAAAGTAGTAATATTTTCTATTTTGTATATTTTTTTTTTTATTTCTTAACACAAATACACATTCATAAACAAAACAAATGTCAGCTGTTTCATCGTGCGATTCTCCCCCTCTAAAAATACAGAGTGTGAAAGGTGCAATATTTTTTAAATTTATAGTGTGACATTTATAGAAAAGAACACACTACACTTTAGCAGTGTTGACATTTTTTCAGAAAAGAACACAACAAAATAAAAAAAGGTGCGTAATGGGGAAAACGTGTAACATTTTTGCCAGAAAAGAAAACGCGCCATAAATTTATTGAAAATTCATTGATAAATTGATATTTTTCTTTACAATTGCACAAGCAAAGTGGGTCAGTTCGTTTAAAAAAGGTCATGACTTTTCCTTAGAGTTACCATTAAAAATATAATTATGAAATAAATTTTAACACCATCACATGATATTAGTAATGAAAAATTTTTAAATCTTATCTTTTAAAGAGATCATTTTTTATTAAAGGCCCAACCATAACTGTGCGAATACATGTGCAAAAAAATCTGATTGGAATAATCCATATACTGTTTACCATAATGTACTAAATGAAACTTTTCGTTAAGTTTCATTTGCTTAAGCAAAGTGCCAAACTGAACGCACTTTCCGTACGGTATCATCTGTTTTTTGATTTCATTAAAAAAATAAAAAAAATTAGTATGCAAAATCAAGAAATAGATGATATTACTCATATCTTATCACTTTTTTATTATTTATTCAACAATTAGCAGTTTTTACTGTTTGCAAATTTTAAATAAAATAAAACATAAAATAAACAAATACAGGGCTGTAATTTTAGGTACTTTTTAATTTAAAGTACTCGCAAAAACATAAAATACTGCACAAATATGCAACAAGGGATACATGCATCATGTAAATACATTATGGCCACCTAAAAGTCTTCTTAAGTTTACTCATGCATTTGACAGACTTTTCGTTCATTTTTGATAGTTGCTTAAGCTAGCTTATGCACATTATGTTTGGGCCTTAAGTTGTTAATGACAACCTTATTAATTTCCTACAAATATTGTCTTATCTGATTTATAAATAAATAAAATTAAATGCTGCGTATAGTGTTAATTAACAACCTTACAGTAGATTAGTGAGTAACTAGTGGTGGAATGGACAAGCAATGCCTAGTCAACCTTAAGATAGTTTGCGCTCACTCTTTTTACTTTGAGTGATATACGTCTTTAAAACACAAACTTATTTATTTATTTATTTATTTGCATATTTACTGTAGTGTATTATTTTGATATTATTAAAGCTCACATAAATCACATACGAGAAGTGGCAGGCGTGGATCATGTTGGCATAGGGGCCGGTTACGATGGTGTAAATCTGTAAGTTTTTCTTTCCATTCCTACATTTTTTTTAAAATTCAAAGTCTGGGGGAGTTTATTATTTATTTATTCTCATAGTGTACATAAATGCTGGTTGGATTATTATTTTCTTTTTTCTTTGTTCAATATTAAATATTTTATTTATGGAAATCTTTTTAGTTAAACTTGTAAATCAGTTTTTAAGTCGTTTTTTTGTTTTGCTTTCTTGTTGTTATCAGACTCTTTAATATTTTCAATTTAAATACAATATTTTAATTTGAGATATTCAGATTTTTTTTTCTTTGCAAAATATGTATGAATGTATGGGGATTTATTATTTGTTCATAAATAAATTTGTATATTGTTGTAGCCATGGTTTGTTAGTCCAGTTTGTTGCTATTATTTTGCTATTTGTGGATGAATGTGTGTGTGTGTAGGTGCCTTTATAAGAGTTATGCTTTATATTTTCATTGAATTTTTTGTTTATTGTTTAGTGTACCCAAAGGACTAGAGGATGTTTCCAAGTATCCTCATCTTTTTGCTGCATTACTGGAGTCTGATAAATGGTCTGAAGAGGATATTGCTAAGCTGGCAGGCAAAAATTTAATACGAGTATTTAAAGAAGTTGAAGCGGTAAGTCACAAAAAAACAAAATAAAATTCCTGATTTTTTCTTTCCTTTTTTCCTTTCCTTGCTACACTCACTACTGATAAATTCTTCAAAGAATTTACACAATATAAAAAAAACTCCTGGAATAACTTTAAGAAGGGTTAAAAATCTCAAGACATTTTAATGTTGGCCATAAAATGGTTCAGATAGCACAGCAAAGCAAGAAGAAAAATAAAAAAAAAAACATATTAAGAAAGAAAACAAACATTTATATCTTTGTTAACATTCTTAAGGCTTGGAAACTATTTTACTGTTTTCACTAATACCTCTTCAATGTCTACAACTCAAGAAAGACTCTCTCGCACTCATACTTAAGCACTTGGTTATTAGATGCACAATATACATACATATGAGTATGTAAATATATAGGCAGACTTCTTCCACGAATGTGCTTTGTATTCATCTTTGCAAACTAACAACTGACTGATAAATTGTTAAATTAAAAACCATAATAATTCCAAAGCCAAGTTAGAAAAAAAGTACATAAAAAACACAAAGTCTATGAAATATGTATGATGGAGAAAAACGACAATGTTTGTTAAGGTAACAAATGGTTGGTTGCCATGAAGAACAGAATTTTACTCCATCTACATCTACAAACCTGCACATTTTTGTACATACATTAACATTCATATTCATGTAGTAGCCATGAATAAGTAGCTTTTATTTTACATACTTATATAATATTTAACAACATACATAAAATACGATGCAGTTCTATTAGGGAATGTATTGATAAAACAGTGTGATTATTTCATCTTCAAACCACATAATGTGAATCATTTCTGCAATGTAGGAAAACTCGAATAGAATATTTACAAATGCTACTTCAACGAGGCTAAGAGAGAAAATGCCTTTATTATTCCTGCACACACCAACTGGTGTCAACAGAGTAGTAACAGTGTAAATTAGTGCCAAGGAAAACGTCTTTTTTTCCGTTAGTATACTGTTTATATGTTCATAGGCTTTCTAAAGAAATCTTTCGTGTTCTTTGCAATGTAAAATAATTCAAATCAAAGGCGGAACATTTTAGCATAATGGGAGAATATTTTAGTTTAGTTATAGATTTAATCCTGGGTCTTTAAAATATAAAGTTAAAGCTGCAATCGTAGTTTATTATAAGTCTTAATAGCAAAAAGTTTGAGCGACTACCTTGATTTAATCATAATTCTTTATAGCAGATAGCTTTAGCTTAAATTGTGGTTCTTTACAGAATACAATTTCAACTGCAATCCCTCTATCTACTTTCCCAAGTGGACCAAGTGAGCTTTGCATCTGTACGGCCGCCTGTTAAACTAATCTGCCTACTTTCCCATAATCCATAATTTTTGTTATTCCAAAGCAATGTACTGACTGATTGATGAGTGCTGGTCCAAAAAAAAAATAGATTTATTTTTGTTTGAGGAAATTTATGTTTATTTGAGCAATTTGTAATTTGTAATAAATATTAATTATAAGCAATATCTAATTGTCATTACTATATATGTATATCTACATTTATATATCTGCCGAAACATTTTAAAATTGAATCTATCGATAATGCGTAAAATCCATCCAAAAAGACCAAGTAATTGCGACTACATATGGGTTTTCATACAGCCGTACGTGACATTCGTACGCATATGAAGTAATATAAATCTCACAAAAATAAAAGTGAATGAAAAACAATATTACAGTTATGTTGCAATCAAAAGCTTCTATATTTCAGAAAAAAAAAATGGGCAGCCTCGAAACTTTGGTGTCGAAAATATCCGATCAAAATAGAGCGATAACGTACGTGACAAAAACGGAAGTGGTTTTAAGGCATATTTACGTACATGCGAAAGTCTGCGAATCATGGGAGTTTTTCTTTTCTTTAAAAATTCCTAAAATAAGCTAAATAATGTACCTTTACAATCCTTTAATATTTAAAGAGAAATATTCTCTGGTTAGTTTTATATAAAAGAAAAACATAACTTACGTGACATAACGTACGTGACAAATTTTCTCGTATATAAATAATGAAATGTATTTTGTAAATAATATCAGACATAAATTTTGGTTGACAGTTTCACGGAACTACTCATATGTCTTATTTGCCAAAGAATTCATGTTTTGGAGATCAAAAAGTGTTACATGGCCCAGTAAATCTTTTATTTTTAAATCATATATATACAGCCAGCAATTTAAGCGTGCCCGTGGTGGCCATGCAAAAGAAATCGAGTTCCATACATAATAGCCTCGAACGTACTTTCGCAGGAATAAAGAATATCATTGTTGGATATCAACCGTTTTTGTTTTATTTAAAAAAAACTTTTGTAGCGTTATATTAACACATTTAAAAGATTAACATCTATTACCAACTTTGTGTTTTTATTTTGTTTCAACTTTTAAATGAAACGAACAATTTTTGCTACACATTCAAAGCTAAACATTAAATTAAGTCCAATTGAATTGTAAATTTTTTCGTATTAAAATTCTTGAAAAGTTATTAATAATTAAGACTTACGAGTGTCCTTGGAATGAAAACATCAACCAGTAGGAATTCATTCTTTTGCAAATCCACCTAATAACAACAACAACAACAATACTGACAATACCTAGAGGGAAGGCCTTGTTCTTTCTTTAATTTTTTGTGTTTTCAACATAAATTCTTTAAGGAAATTGTTAAGAGCTGTTGAGTATAGAACGATGCTTTTTATCCTTACTTCACTTTATTTTATTTTTCTGCTTTGTTTGTCTCTGAGTGAAATAAACGAATGTCCGTCTGTCTGCCCATTCTAATGTTGGGCTTGCTACTATTCATTTTTACTTTTTACTTTTCCCTTTTTTTGTATTATTACAATATTACATTGTTATTATTTGTTACAGGCCTCTTTTCATATTTTCGAGAAGGTGGCTTTCTTCAGTTTTTGTCTGTGTGAAAAAGAAAACCTCATTCTTCATAATTGCTGTTATTGTTGTTTTTGTTATTCTTGTTATTGCTGTGTTATTTCCCCCTTCCTGTTGCCCATGTTGCCGTTGTTTAGGGGGGGTTTTTTTTGTGTAGCATAAATGTGTCTACTTTGTTTCGGTTTTAAAAGCATTTAAAAAGGCATCTCACATTATTACATGGGGTTTTATTCTATTTTCTCATGACATATTTAAGATTTTATTAGATTGAAAAAAAGAAGAAAACACAAGCAGAATACACAGAAAACAGCTTAATGGATTAAATGGAAATTCCTTTTAAAAATAATTGTAATATTTAGACCCAGTTTTGTAATGTGCAAGAATTAAAAAAAAATGAAAACAAAATGCTACTTTTATATTAATTTAATTGAAAAAGCTTTTAATAACAACAACTATTGACATTAAAAGTTCAAAAAATACGAATTAAAAATCAAAAATAAAATTTCATGAAAGAAAATAAAAGACCAGACATTACTCGTATCATTATTTAAAGAGGCCTTTTACGGTTTTTGTAATATAAAATTTGTTTTAAAGCTTAATTAAAACTATAAACTCTTTTGAAAATAATTAAAGCCAAATGCTTTATAATAATAACCTAACTTGGCCATAATATTTATAAAAGAACAAGAATTATAATCCTGACACAGTCATCTTAACATCGAAAAATGTATTCTCGACATTTTACCATAAGCTGCAGTTTCTCATAAAAAAAACTAAGCACATTAAAGATGCAACATGACATGACAATATCACCATCATAACTTCAGCACTTTTGTGCAGCCATGAAAAGAATAATAACCAAAAGAACTCTATGAAAAAAGGCTGTAATGGCCTACTAAAAAATTGAAATGATTAAGAAGAAAATTTCAAGAAATTACAATATAAAAACGAATGACTTTAAAACTGAAGGAAATACTCATTGTTTTTTTTTTGGTCTTGGTGTTTTTACGGTTCGAACATTGCGTTTAAATATGCAAATTATATTAAGGAATGCAGACACTCACATAAAACAAAGGAAAACTTTTCCTTTAATCGCAGCTAGACATGAAACCAAATTACAAAAGTGGAAAAAATTACAATTTATATTTGTTCAAGCTGTATAAATCTATTTCACTAGACACACTATGGGCTGTGAATAGAGAAGGGAAATATGTAATGAGAATTGAGAAATTAGCAACATGACTTTGCTTTCTATTATGAACAATTTGAAATTAGAATAGAGTTTAATAGGTTTTCTAGATCAATTCGTAAACATTTATGCAGTGATGCCATCTTTTGAGACTCAAAACGCGTAAACATTTTTGAAAAAAGGGCTAAATGGAAAAAAATCCATATACAGCCACATCAAATTTTCTTTTTATCGGGCTTTTTCGCATTTTGAATGACTAAAATCGGGCTAAATTTAGCCCGAAAAGGGCTAAGTTGGCATCGCTGAATTTATGTATAAACGAGGACGATCAGCTAGGCATCGGTATGAGAGAGTGTTTTGTTGAGTGACAGTTTGCACAGAGAAGAGAGACGGGTTGTTTTTGAGAAGTAATTATGATTAGAGTTTTAAAGTACAAGTGGAAGTAAACTGTAATCATTTATATAATTGAGGAAACCACATTATGTTAGAATTACCATGCAGTATGCAGTAATGAAGTATTGCTTTTAAATTGTGGCTATAATTCTCTAAGAGAAAATTATTTGATGAAATCTTTCTTTGTGAGAGCAACATAAAATTAAACGAATTTCTTTTTAATTTTTTAAAAATCAAATGTTCAATATTTATATTCTAATTTATTAATTTTTTGAAATTACCATAACACCGACAAAAAAATTAAAAAATTTAAAATTTGTCCCAAAAATTTCAGTTTAAAGAAATCACCTCAAGCTAATATGTAAATCGGTATTCTCATGATAATAAAATCTTTTTAAATTCTTCCTTAAACGTGTAAACGTAAATTCCTCAAATCACAACTTTTTGTCTTGAGTGTAAATTATTTTGTAATCATTTAACTTTTGATTTAAAACTTTTACAATTCTTAACGTATTATCGTCTCAAGCTGAATTACAAACTGAGTTTTCACTTTTTTTCTTATTAGCATTGGAGCAGGAGTTAAGAGAAAATTAATTAAATGTTTTAATTCCTTTTTCAAACAATAATTCTCCCTCAGCGCAATGTGCAAAGAAAGGCATTTTTAATTGTAAATAGATTTGTTATTTTTTTTTGTTGTTTGTTGTTCAGGGTAATTTATTTTAAAAAGAAAGAAAAAAAAATTTAAATATGTCATGTCGTCATTAGAAATGCTAAAAAGTTTGAAATTAATAACAGACGCCTAATGATTATTGCTGCGAGAGTATGCCAAGCAGAAAATAACAGAGAAATTGTGAAACATTAAGAACCGATATACGAAAATTGCAAAGGGGTTAAAAAATATTTTAATGCCATCTTACCTCTCAAAAAGGCACTAGAATTAAAAATTTAAAACCAAAAAATATTGTAGGTATGTGTGATTGTAGCAGTAAACAAGTGTGAGAGTAGGTTACAAAGTCAGTAGAGCAGTGAGCATTAATTAGTTTCTACTTGCTTTAGTAATAAAGGCAATAAATTGTTCGTTTTTTGTTATTATTATTATTATTATTATTTTATTATTTCTGATGCTGTTGAGGGCAAACGTGGTAATAATCAACAGTAAACATGTGCAGCAAGCAGCCTTCCCTATTTTGCCAAAACAAAAAAAAAAATTATAAAATAAAAAATATTTAAAAGCAGCCATGAAATTACAAACTTTTTTTTACTGCCTTTTACTACATTAATGCAAACTTACCATGTCAGGCCGTCTATGTGAGTATGAGTATGAGTGTGAGTGTGACTATAATGGCACAAACAAACGGATCTTTAGTTTTCTCTCTCTCATACATACTCGTACTATGGCTTAAGTCAATACGTGTGTTACAGCGTGTGTTTACAAAATGACGTACTAAAGGAAGAACACAAAACCCGAAAAAATGTACATACTAATTCATAAAGTCGTAATTAAAAATGTAAATAGATGAAATGCTCCAAAAAGAACTGCATATATCATGCTCAGCATTATATGCAAATAGAAGAAGACACTATCTACAGGCTGTGGATGCTGAATAAAGAACAATGTGTGTGAGAAAATATTATGCTTGAGCACATAACTCGGTTATAACATTTTGTATTGAAGTTATGATGTTTAGTAAAACAAAACACTTTAAAGGACTTGATACAATTGTCCACATACTGTTTTTGGCACTTTGCTTGGCACAACACTCCACTTGTGTACTATGGTGCAGATGTTGTTAAAACAGGAGAATTATATATTTTTTTTATATTTAAGTTGTTGTACTTTGCACTGCACTGTTATTTAATCTAAAAGGGCAGTTCTATTTTGGCATCCTCTGTTTGGTTGAACGTATGTGTCAATGTGTATATGTATGTATGGATATGTGGAGTACACACAACATAAGTGTGAGTTGAGTATAAAAACAAGAGGAACACGGTGGCCTCTTCATTATTAAAATCTACTGCAGTATGATGACTCTTTCTGTCCTCGTAAAGTTTTTTGCCTTGAGTTTTTATTTTTTATTTTTCGTTTTTTTTTTTTCATTTATTTATTTTGTGTATTTGGAATATGAATTTCATTTATTTTTTCAGTTGTTTGAAGCACCGAAAATTTATTTAAGTGTAAATTTTAAAAAAAAACATGTTATGAAATTTTTATGCATTTTATTATTTTAAACCATCGTGATGAATTAAAATGGAAAAGGAAATTTGCTTTTTTTACTGTGTGTTGATGCATCTTCTATATTATATTTTTATTTGTTTTCATTTCATTTTATTTTCTTTATTTTTATGGTGAAGAAATTTAGAATAGTATTAAACGTTATTACCCTTTCAAGTTGAATTTAGATTAAAAGGAGGTCTGATTAAAAGAGAATAGAGCAAATTTTATTATCAGATAGATACGAGGCGGATACGTGTTGCAATTATGAAATAAAGATTTCATATTTATCTGTTTGAATTAAAGAATTTGTGAAGGAATTATAGTGATAGATGGTTAAGTGGTTTCAATTGAAAATTGAGTCTGGTGTAAAACATTAGAGCTTGTAATTATCATGGTATTTTGGTTGTCAGTTTTCTCTTTTGCTTATCTATAACTGAATTCTAAGTTATAATAAAGATTTTTTTTTGGTATCTATGGAGTTGCATGATGCTAATGTAGAAATCGTGCATGATCCATCTAAATCTAAATAATTCATTATCAGTTTAAATCTAGTTTCCACAAAATATTTCTATATCATTTGGTGTTTTGCTGCGGACGTATTTACGTCTTGGCGTATGATTAATTTTAATTTTTTTAAAACTAAAGTACGGTCACCTTTACTCAAAAAAGCGTAACCGCCTGTTTTAGCTCAATTTTGTGTGACGTTGTTTACTCTTACAAGAGTTTTGCAAGATCAAACAGCATCAAATTAAAACTAAATATTTGCTGTGCTTTGGCCTAAATAAGAAAAGTTTTTCTTTTAAATAAATAAACGAGTTCAAATATATGTTATTTAGTGGTTACGTCTTTTTCTGCAAATATTTGCCAAGTGTGACCGTACCTTAACTTGTACTGTATGTACGAGTGTTGAAAAGTATTAATTCGCCTTAAAATAAACCTTAATATGTTTCATGATGTCTACCAAGATATTTTGGATATAGTGATAACCATTCGTGATCTGGATTAGGCAGTTTTAATACAAGACGTTTATTTAAAATTTAAAAAAAAAATAATTGCATTTCCTTCCAAAACAACAGCTTAACGATTAATCGAATAATCAAACATATTGATTAATGAATAAACAGACAGAACATAAAATTGGCATTAATTAACATTTCTGATAGATTAGGCGATAGAGTGCCGGACTATCAGACAGAGGGTTGCGGGTTCGATACCCGCCAAAGACTCTGGGTGTTTTCTGCAGATAAGCCAAAAGCTTCGCAGTTTGTGTTTGTTAATTATAAAAAAAGATTCTAATTAAAATTTTTCATATTTGAATATTTTTGTTAAAAATATTAACATTAGCAACACAAAAGATAAACGACAATAAAATTAAAATATTTTTTTCATTATTTCCCCTTAATCAATTATTTGTCGGCTTTGAATAATCAAAATGAAAATTATTCAATTAATCATGAATATAAATAATCAAATGTAAATCGAAGAACAAGACATTTTATTAAATCCTGCAACATATTCGCCATGTCCTATCTTGCCATTTATATTATGATATTCCTTTCATTTATATGGTGTTTGGAAATATAAAATGAAAATAATCAAAACTTTATTTGGTTTAAGAAATGATTTGTTAATTTTGTTTTATAATCTCTGGGTTTAAAACCAGTTTGGAGAATTGTTTGTTCATCAAAATCTTTGTTTTAATGAGTAAATAATCGTTGTATGATTTAAATTGGAAAGTTGCCATCTGCCAACTGTATTTTGAGTTGTTCTAAAAAGCAAACTCATAAAGATCATAACAATAATGGAGTTAAAATAACTGAAATAACGATATGATTATTACTTTATATAACTTCTTAATTACGCCATAAACTAGTTATAAGTTGTTTATGGTGATAAACTAGTTTGAGAAACTTGTTTATCCATACAAATCAAAAACAGGTTTTGTAACTAGCTTTTGAGATAAACTAGTTACAAACAACCAGTTTCTGGTAATGCAACTCTGTTTTTTCAACATTTTTCTGGCAACGCTGGACACATTTGACATTTGCTCAAAAATAAAAAAAAGTTTTCTTTAAAAAAAGAAACTGTAATTGAATTTTATTCATCCTGAATGAAAAACACAAATTTAAAATTTTTTTTCATAACAACGTCCATATTTTTATTAAATTTTTAATATGAAAGTTTTATGACTAGTCAAAGATAAACCACTTAACTGTCAAAAATGCTGATGAAAGTAGCTTATGATCATAAACTAGTTTGAAAATTACAAGTCTAAATGCACTATAATAGAAATTAAATATTTTTGCAATAAAAATATTTCAATATAAGTAATTTTACTAGCATATTCATAACATAAAAATATATTTCAGATATATTATATACTCGTACATATATATATATAATTCTAGTTATAAATATGTATGTGCATATTTCTAATGCACACCGGTTGCATTAAACTGTTGATGTGCTTTATTTGCTAAGATTACATTATCTAAAATGCACTAAAAAAAACTAAATCATTATGAACTGCTTTAGTTTAAATAACCATTAGAAAGTATGTGCTAAACATTGTAAATTCATGTATTAACACATTTATGCACACTTTCAAACTCGTATTTTTCTCCACTACTGCCACTAGATTTTTTAGTTTTTTTTTCAGCACTTTTGACAAAAAACTACTTAAGAGCATCATCATCGTCATCATCGCCATTGTTATCATCTTAGACCACTTATGTATGTGTTGTCTTCTAGTCTACGGGTCTTTACATAATAAACTGCATAGAAAGGATGCAAAAACAAAAAAAAAAAACCCAGCTGAATTTAAATGCAGTAAAGCATGGCAATGAAAACTCACCACATTTTTTAACAGAAAAACATAGAATGGAAAAAATCCTAGTTGCAAAATAAAATTTCATAATATCCAAACATAAAGACCAGTGTTGCCATTTAAATATATACTAGTATTACATGCATAGATTTTTAGCCAGTGTTTATGAAAACAGTTTTACTCAAGAATTCTAATAAAATAAGAACTATGCACAATTTTAGTCTGCTGCTGATTTAATATTTTTGATGGCAATAAATTTGCAAGCAATTTCTGTTGTACACATATTTTTTAACACAAACTGTTGGCAATATATTTGTTTATTATACAAATGTTTTAAATTTAAAGTTTTCGAAATCATATTTAAGGCACTGGCAACGCTGGTCTCTGCAATAATAGTAATGTACGTGAGACACTGCAAAGAAAATAAAACTGGCATAACAAACGAAATCCTTACAAATGCGCAAACATTTCACTTACGAGTATATTCTTATTCTCTTGCTCCTCTTCGTTATACGCTATAAAAAAGAGTTTTGATATTTTAAGCCCTGGAAACCAAGAAACACTATTGTTTCAAATTATAGCACTTTTTAGTTTTTAATAACAACCAAGTAAAAGTGTCCTCATCAGCAATGGTTGGTCGTAACTATACGAGTATGTACATAAGTATACGTACTTTTATACATATGGGAAAAAGAAAAGGAAAATTAAATATTATGCTGTACTTAATGTTTATCGCACGTACTGTAGCAGGCCAACGCAATGTAATAAAATCATTTATGACCGACTATCAACTCTTTACTCGAAGTTTATGTATGCATAATAATTTGTGTGTATGTGTGTGTGTGTGTGTGTAAGAGGAGAAAGAGTTTAAATTAAAACAAACAAGAGGAGTAGACATAAAAATAAAAAGTAAAGAAAGTGCAGAAAAATAAAAAAGGAATAAAAAAAAACTGGTCTCATTTTTGTTTAATTTACATATTCGTACTCCTGTTAAGCTTTACTCCATAATCTTTCGCAATGTGTTGTAGTGTAGAGTACTTGTAGTAGAGTGAAGTGCAGTGCAGTGCAGTACTGAACACTAGTACACACTACTACACTACAGTTAAGTTTGTTAAATGTGTGTAAAGTGAGTAAGAAGTATTTCTTTGGGTTTCCTTTTAGTGGATTTCTTCAGATTGTTTATTTTAGTTTTTATTGTTTCAAGTAAAGGGTTCGCCAAATAACTTTTTTTTTTTTCTGAAAATGCTATAAAAACTACTGAATATTTTCTGAAATTTCTTTTTTTATTTAAAAGTACAATCCTTGCATTTAATAATGGAAAATAATTTCATTCAAATGGCTGCCTCGGTTGGCCATGCAGTAGCCTACACGATCAGTCCAATTTTTAAGCACAATATCAATTGTATGCAGCTGTATTTCACCAATGGCTTCACGAATATTGCCCTTTAAAGCGTCAATTGTATCTGGCTTGTCGGCGTAACACTTGTGTTTGACGGCACCCCACAAATAATAGTCCAACGGTGTCAAATCTCAGCTCTTAGGTGGCCAAACGACATCAGCTCTGCTGCTGATAATGCGATCTTCAAAAACAGGGCGCAAACCATCGAGTATAGCTTCGGATGTGTGGCACGTAGCGCCGTCCTGTTGAAACCAAATGTTGCCAATATCCTCCTCTTTAATTTTTTGAACAAAAATTCGTTCAACATGGCCAGATAACGATCGCCATTGACTGTAACGGCCACTCCTTGCTCATTTTCGAAGAAAAATGGCCCAATTATGCCTCTGGTCCAAAATCCGCCTCAAACAGTGACTCGTTTTGGGTGCATCGGCTTTTCAATGTATGCGTGCGGGTTTTCTGTGCCCCAAATGCGACAATTTTGCTTGTTTACATACCCGCCAAGATCAAAATGAGCTTCATCTAAAAAGATGATTTTTTTTTTGGCAAAATCGGCATCTTCTGTAAGTCGATCGCAGGCCCACTTAGCGAAGCGAAAACGCATTAGATGGTCAGTTGGCTTTAACTCCTGAACCAATTGGACTTTGTATGGCGTCATACCAAGGTCTTTATGCAAAATTCGTCTCAATGATGTCTCCGAAATGTTCAATTGTTGAGAACGACGGTGAATTGATGTTGATGGCGCTTCACGCACACTTTCTGCCACAGTAGCAATCATCTCGGGTGTACGCACTGTTTTTGGCTTTTCACACTTTGGTTTATCGATGAGGATGCCAGTTTCTTTCACTTTTTTCACAAGATAACGAACATACGGAGCTGACGGTGCTTCTCTTCTTCCAAAATCCGTACGAAATTTTCGCACACATTCTGCAACATTACCATCATTTTCAAGGTAATGTAGCAATATTTTCCAGTGTTGTTCAAGCATATACACAAACATATTCTTTCAGCGGAAGGATAAAACTAATTATCTGTCAAATCAGACATGAGCTAAATAAGCACTAGTTGAAAAAAACCGTTAGATGGCAGACCCGTTATTAAAAAATAAACATCTTGTGGAGAAATGAATTGAAAGTTTACTGAGAAAAAGAAAATATAGTTAAATATTTATTTATTTTTATATAAAGTACACAAGTGTATACATATAGTTAAAAAGTAATCATATAAAGCATACGCACATACATACGTATGTGACCATGAAGTTATGGCCTGCTACATAAAGTCCATTTTTAATAGGAGACTTACTACTGCGAGTTAAAGTTCTCACTACTTTTTAGCTTATGTGCAAGAAAATAGTTGCCTCGTTAATATCACTGTGCAAATAAAAAACAGTCTGCATTATTGATATCAAAAATACTCGTATATGGATATATGTACTTAACAATGAAGCCAATCAAGTGCGTTAGTAATCCACAATAACAATCTTGGCAATAAATTACCAATGCTACTACGGATTTTCTTCAGCATTTCCATAAATATTTGTTTTACGCTTTGTTGTCTTTAGGTTTATGGTACATGGCATACGAGTATACTCGTAAACTGACTGGTTAATTCCCAATAGGTTTAGGTTCTTCGCTTTCCCTACGAATATTTTTATAATTTAAAAGCTAAGAGTATTGCAATATACTAAAGAGTTAAATATGTGATTCATGCATGCGGCTATAAACTTGCCCTTTAAATTATTTCGTCGTTTTGCAAGTAACTTTTAAAGATAGATATGATTGCTTCTGAAAATTCGACTGTTTTATAAAAAACTTTAATACTTGAGGTAAATTTTATTTAACAATACTTAAATATTATCTATTTAGGTTCCAAACTAATTTTATTATACATATAGTTCCACCATAAGTTTGGGTAAAAAATGTCTTGTAATAAGTTTCAATTTCACAGTACAACACAAAAAAAAAAAAAATTACGGGGTTCCGACGATTGATTGTTGTTAAGGAGACCAAAAAAAGAATATACGTGTGTCGGCGTTTTAATAAATCACATCAGAATTTCATTTAAGAAGCGGTTAGAAATTCCCAGCTCTGGCCTGTTCTTGCAGCATATCGGTATATGTTTTGTTTACGTCTGAGGTGTAGGGTATGTTCAGCATTTTTGTAGATAATGGTATGGCAAATATTTTTTTAGAACATATTAACCCTCTATCTCCCCCCTCATCACAGCATTTTTGGCTTTATTCTAAGAAATTGTAAAAATACCCCGAAAAAGGGAAAGGGCGGGGATGAAATATTCTACAAAAATGTTGACCATAAAATTTTACTATATATGTCAGAATACACCAAAACCCAAGACTTAACACAAACACTAAAAACCAATCAAATTCAAGATTGTCCATTAAAGTTTAATTTAGTTATTGTGGGTCATCCCATCTCTGGCGGGAAGGTTTGACACTCCAATACCGAATACTTTTGTATCTACGTCACTATGTCTTTAGTTTTGTTGCTAACCTTCTTCTTCATCTTCTTGTTATCATCGTTTTCCCACTCAAAATTGAAGTAAGGGAATTTGATTGATAATCAGGGGTGTCATAGAAACCAATATTGTCGGAATTGGTTTTAAAACCGACAAGAAAAAATGCTTTGGTGTCATAGGACACTGCTACACGTTCAATAATTTTCGTGATACTAGAAATATCTTGATATTTATTGAACATGTAGCAGTGCCCTATGACACCAAAGCATTTTTTCTTGTCGGTTTTAAAACCAATTCCGACAATATTGGTTTCTATGACACCCCTGAATATTCTTAGCTTTTCATGTTTGGACCTTCTTTGGCCCCGGTATTATTACTGAATTGCTATATACATACTTCAGGATTAAAATTTTGAATCAAACGCACAACGAATTTCTCAAGTCTTGTCTCCCTAGCCTAAAAAGTAAAAATATTATCAATAATACTTGAAAAGTGTGAATACAGACAGGTAACAAATTTTAACAATTTTTAAAATTTTACTCGCCAATATCGAACGTTTCTCATTTATTTCTCGATCAAATCATTTGAGAAGACTATCGAAGGTAATCTCGAAGGTTTACCAATAATATTGATAGCGAGCCTTTGGTAATTCTTTAGTGATTCAATCTCAAAATTAACAAATGTTTGTAAAAATTATTTAACCTTGCTGTAAACATGTATTCCAAGGTGACGTAGAATTAGCTTGTTCCATGTGCTCCAATTATAAGGTTATTAAAAGATTTGAAATAGTTCTAGAATGAAATCATTGAAAATTATTATTAATTATTACAATATTTTGAAAAGTGTTATGCCATCTTCAAAATAATCTTATTAATATTTTAGATGATTTACATTTTCAATTTTTTTATAATAAAAAATTCATATAGCTTTCTAAATCATAACACTGCCTCCTACTTAAAAAATTTGCATAAAATTTTAACTACTGCTCCAAATTTACATCTAATGTAAAAATGTAAATAAAATATGCTGTATTTTTAAACAATTGTAAACAATGTCTTAATAATTTAGCTTCATTTAAAATTAACATACGACTATGTACGAGTATGTAAATGATGAATATTACTGCATTTTAGTTCAAGTACCTACAGACACATTACACCTGCAGCTATAGCACAATATTTCATTTCAAGTACTAAAATAGTTATAGGGAAAAAGTGTTAGCACTATTGTTTTACTGCATATGGTGGGATAAACTAAAAAGGGTCGTAAATATAAGAAACATTTTAAATATGAAAAAAATTCAAGAATATTTTGATAATAGAAAATAGACTTGAGAAATTTTGCGTATTAATTGTAGAAAGAAACAAATAAAATGGAAGTATTTTCAAAGTTACTTGAAGTTTTTTTTATATTTTTTGATATTCATAGAAATGTCTCAATTAATAAAATGTTTTTTATTTAAATCTTGGACTAGTGTAATTTTGAAATACTTTTCAGTGGTTTTAATAAAACTAGTTAAAAAGAAAACTTTTTCTCTTTTAAGCCACCATACGTACGTATGGACAATTTTCAAAATAAAAACTCGTTGAAACTTTTACTTTTTGCTGCGTTATCAAGGTAAAGGGCTTTTGACTTGTGTTTTCTAAATATTTTTTTTTTGTTTTTACTTTCAAGCACAGAGTAAATAATAAATAATAATATTGTAAAATTGTAGTTTTTATGACAAACAAAAAATCTGTAGTTTTGTTTTGGTTTGCGCAGCCCAGATTCCAGTAAATATGTTTCAATCTTTTTTTTTGTAGGAGAAAGAAAATAAAACTAGAACCCTTTGAGTTCATTGCTTTTGCTAATATTTGAATAAAAATCGATTGTTTTGTAAACAAAGTTGGTTGGTAGCGTTGTTTCATTCTTTTGTTACTAAAGTTAACTATAGAAAAGAGATATTAAAAAGTTAGCAGGGGCATTTGTATTTTCGTGTGCGTTTAAGACAATTTCAACAGTTTGAAAAACATCTGAAAAAGTGAATTAAACAAAAAACTACAACTTACAACTACAACATCCAAAAACAAGAAATTTTAAAAGTATACGAGCATATATGTAAATGTTTAATTGTATAAACCCAATAGACCAAAACCCTTTAGAAAAATATTATAATAAAGCTTGCGAGCATAAGTCTTAAGCTTTAAAAAGACTTGAGAAACTATAGAAAAACACTTTTTAATTATTGCAGAATAATCAAAAAGGAACCCTTGTGATAATAGTACTGAAATAATTATTTAATAAGCTTATATTCTCAATTTTAGAAAAAGCTTCTCCAAATAATATTTTATTAAACTAAATAAAGATAAGCTTATACCTACAATTGTAGAATAAGCTTATTTCAACAATTGTAGAATTTGGTTATGCTTGCAAATAAGAAATTTTCATTTTCGGGAATTCGATGTGATTTGAAAACAACATTAAAAAGCTTCCGCCAAATTTTTTTTTACAAAACTGGGAGCTTTGACTAACGACGACAAGTCTTTCTCCTTAAAAAAAATAAATAAAAAAAACCTTTAATGGCATTCATAGTTAAAAAAGGAAAAAGTTACTCCCTAGCCAACGATGTCGAACGATAACATTCGCTTAGATAAGACTTAAGACACAAACTTGATTGTGGAATAAACAAACGTGATTGAGTAAAAAATAGATACGATAAAAAGTTTGTGTCTTAAGTCTTATCTAAGCGAACGTTATCGTTCGACATCGTGGGCCAGGGGGTAACTTTTTCCAAAAAAAAAAAAAAAAATCAAAACTTTTCGGATAAACAAAACATTACAAATATAATTTTTTATTTTAAATCAAAATTAACAATGACAAAATATGACAAGCATGTTTAATATGTATATATTTATTGTATACTATTTATTATATACTATGTTTAGAAACATATTGTGAATGATAATAGTTTCTCAAACATGATTAAAATAAACTTTAGTATTTTTTTTAAAAAAAAAAGCTTCTTCTAAAATACTATTATACTTTACTTATTTTTTGGTCTGTTGGGAAGTTTTTAATTCAAATAAATATTTCTGTCATAAATATATTTTAATATTTTCTTAGATTTTTTCATTATTTAAAATTTATTTATTTTGCTTTACAAACTTCTTTTTTTACAGATACGAGATCAAATGGAATTATTAAAAATACCACCTGTTGATCAGTCAATTCCACCAGAAGATATTATGGGGAGATCATATTGTCGTTATCAAGGACCAAGAACGTGATTACATACTTTTACAATAGTACTAACACAACAACATCATCATTATCACTATCACTATCGACATTATTATCTTGATCGTCATTGTCATCGCTATCATCATCATCATAAATACTTGTCTTTTATATTGAATATTAAAGACATTGTAATACTTTCATATCTTTGTATTTATATTGAACAAAAACCAAACAAAAAAAAAAGAAAACACACAAAATTGTTAATAATTATTTACATTGGAAAATAATTGAAGAAATTCTATTAGAAACGTACAACTAAATTCAATTTTGTATATTGTATATAAAAAGAAATAAAATCTAAATTTAATTTAACATAATTATAAATAAAATACAGTAAACTAAACTAAATTAAATTAAAATAATGTTCATAAATAAGCCAGTTGTATACTCAAAATATAAAGCAAACAAACAAAAAAAAACTTTTCCAATAATTGATTTTAAATGTTTATTATCTTGAAAGAAAAAATCAAATTAATTATATTTTCTATGTATTTTTATAATTTCTGTTAAGTAGCAAACAAAGTCACACAACAAACAAACAAATTAAAACTATAACTAATATTAATTTAGCATGAACAACTTTCGAGTTTTTCTTTGTTGATACCATTGCGCTCTTGTACACATATTGGAAACAAAGCTAAGCATATTTATATAAAGTTACAATGTCTTAATATAGCTCACAATTTGGACCATACTTGTGCAATTACATTAGATATCTTACAGTTTTTATTAACAAAATGCTCTGACATCTGAGAGGTGCAAAACAAAAAGCTTCCAAAATTACGGAATTTAGCAAATACAAACTTTAAATTGATGGAATTTCAAACGAAATAAAGTAATATTTTTTTCACTAAAACATCCACAATATTTATACGAGATCCGTGTACAGAGTATTGAAAAACTTACTACATATTCACAAACTCCGCAGTGCACTAATAAAATATAAATTTCATTTTGTTGAACACAAAAATGTTTATTAAAAAAAAGGAAAACAAAAAAAAAATACTTTAAACTAATTAAAACAACAATTCAAAAGTGCAATGTGAAACATATGTGTTACGTTTACATTACAAAGTATGTACATGAAAACAAACAACAGCAAACAAATAAATAAAGAAGTATTCCAACATACAAACACAAACTTTGTAAATGTACAATATGTCTAGGCTACACATGTTGCATAAAAGATCACCGACACCACAGTAAATTCATATCGATAAAGACTCGTGTACAAAAGTATTTGTTACAATAAACACATACATATTCAGACAAACATACAGGCAGGCAGGCATACATACATATGTACATACATAAATATTTCTTAAAGTACGCTCACATTATTCAAATATTTGACGAAAGCAGTGTAAGCTCTAGAAAAATCGACATTTCTCTATCTGTATAAAGGCTTTTATTAAAAAAAAAAAACAAAAAAAAAAAGATTTTAAATATATTTTGAAAAGTTGTTTCTTCATGCAAAAGTCATGCCAAAGCGTAATCCTTTATTTTAGCACAAATTTGTTTGACGTTGTTTACTCTTACAAGAGTTTTGCAAGATCAAACAGCATCAAATAAAACAAGTAAGGGTGCTATATTCGGCTATACCGAATCTTATATACCCTTCACCTTTGTTAAGGATGCATAATTATATTATGCATAATTATGTCGATAAACATCTGTTGATGAAATTATTCGTAACAATATTAATACACTTAGTTTTTTTGATGAAATTCTCAGAGGTTGTCTCAGATTTTTGCTCATATCTCCGTTATTTATGGACGGATTTTACTGATTTCAAATAGCAAACTTCTCGGAAGCATGTCTGACAGAATTATTGAAGATTTGGATCCCGAAGATATCTAGGGACTTCAGACGGACATGATTTAATAGACTTCGATATCTATTAGAATTCAGAATGTATATACTTTATAGGGTCGGAAAATGATATTGTGGAAATTACAAACGGAATGACAAACTTATATTAAACCTTCTCATGAGGGTGAAGGGTATAATAAAACTAAATATTTGTTGTGTCTTGTCCTAAATAACCAAAATTTTTTTTTTAAATAAATAAACGAGTTCAAATACATATATTTTATTTAGTATTTACATCTTTTTCGGCAAATATTTGTCAATTTTAACAACTGAAAAAAAACAACAAACAATGTTAGTTAGTTTTATTTTTGTCGCGTTCTTGTACCAATATTATTATGTATTTGTTATTAATACACCAATACCGTTTTAATTAAATGACTGAAAATTTTTATTGAAATCAATTGGTTAAATATTTGTATGGATTTTTTCAGTTTCGTGTTCTCTATCCTCTGTCTATCTAAGTTTATCATTTTTCAAAAACAAACAATTATTATTTGATTATGTATGTATGTATATTTAGAGTTTTACCAGTTTACAAATGCATGTTGAATTAATAAAAAAATGTTTTTCAGAAAAGATACAATAACGAACGCGACACAAACGTTTCGAAAGAAATATTAAGCACAAGTGAGCTCTAGGAAAGTAAATCAAAATTAGCAAAACAAATAAAAATGGAACTATACAGCCAGACAAATCAAGGTAAATAAAAAAATAAGTTTCAGATTTACGGTAATTATTAAAGCTTGAGGTCTTTTTTATAAAGTATTTATTAGTATTTATTTCAATATTTCGCTACTCTTTGAGTAGCTTCTTCAGGTTCAAAATTTTTATAATTTTATAAATTTCAAAAAATATTTGTCATAGACAAATATGAAATAAAATTTAAATATAATTACCAAAAATCTTAGTAAAAAAAAGGTCAAATAAACAATAATAAGAAAGTTTCAGATTTACGTATACCGCAGCATTGGTATTGAAGCAAAAAACTAAAAATTCCACTAAACATTGTGCTGCTAAAATGCAATCGTAAAATGAAAACAAAAATACCCATCTAATCAACAATTTGACCCCGATTACCGTTAACAACACTAAGTATTTTGATGGCTTAATCGTATGAAAAATGAATGAGTGTTGTGAACGTTAATCGGGCCCTTCTTTTTTAAAACGTCCAGAAATTTACTGAACAAAACCAGCATAAAAGATGAAATTTAACAAAAGCAGAATATTAGGTTTGATCTCGGTCTTATTTTAAATTTCCATAAAACGAAGGGCAGGCTAGTACACAAATACATATACATACATATGTATACGCAATTGTGTTTACACAAGTTTATTACACATATATATGTATTTAAATAAAGTAAAACAAACTAGAGTAAAATAAATTTATCATAAACACAAGGATGAATGATGTTTCTCACATTTTCACAAAAAATTCAATAAAAACACAATGAAAATTTTACCTTAAACAAATACAGGAGCATTACAGCTAAAACAGTTACAAAAACAATGTTACAACCCAAAAAACAAAATGTTTGAAAAATTATGTTGTTTTGCTTTTGATGTCAAGTACAATCTCAAATCTTACTTCAAGTCAAATTTAAATAAGTATTATTCTCAAATCATTCTAAAACGTTTGGCATTTGTGAAAGGGGTTTTGTTTACTCAAACTACAGTGTTTGTTGGGAACAGAGCAAACAAGAACCCACTGACAGTTAGGCTTTGTAACACACAAACATAAATGTATTTGTTTGGATTTTTGCATGAATACAAATATACATATACACACACTTCTACAACATTGTCAGAAAGGGTAAACACTCAACTTAAAAACTGTATTAATATAAAGAGGTAAAGCAGTAATCTACTTACAAGTACATACTTATCTGGCTACATGATGTGTTCAGATGCATGTTTGAATATGTACGATATATATGCACGTATAATGTTTCCCCACAACAACTGTCTTATACATAAGGACTAGGGATGCCAAACAGGATTGGTTTTTCGAATCCCGGGATTCGGGATTTTATAAATGTAAATTTAATTTATGGCTTTTTCGAGAGCCCGGGATTTTTGTTTCGTATTAAATTAAATTGGTTTATTAATAATAAAAAGTAACTTGTGTTAAATTAAAAAAAATATTAAAAACAAATATTTTCTGTCCTCATAACTATAATTTTTAAAATTTATTAAAAGTTTATAAACCATTAATAATTGAAAAACAATTACATTACATTGAAATGTTAGATTTACAAAAGTAATCAGGCATGTGATGGAAATTGAAAACGAATCAATAACGATTATGTGATAAAAGTTTTTCAATACACAAATATTACGAAAAAAATTGACTTCTAAAAGTCATTCGTTTTCGATTTTCATCACATGCCTGAATATGTCATTTCGCCTTTAATTTGTAAATATAAAGGGAGTCTTGATTTAATTTTGTTACCACTACATGAAGCTGACGAAAAACATCGTTCATATTGTTTGTGGGCAAAATTGTCGGTAAATTGTTGTATCCGTTCTCATTCTCCGTAACGGATAATTCTATTTCTTGTTCAATATTTGGGGGGTTACTCTCTATTGCGATGCGAAATCAAATTCTATGAGTAAGAGTATCAATTTGTACGCTTATCGCATCGAATTTGCTTTCGCATCGCAATAGAGAGTAACCCCCTTGATTCCATATCATTATTCATTATTTTGCATTCATTATTTTATTAATTTCGCAATCAACGCAATCATTTCTATCTCATTATCAATCTCACTTTTCAATTTTTTTTTACTTTAAAAGTATTGCGTTAATCATCCTTCTTTCTTGGTTTCATTTAAGGAGAGATTTCACCAGTTCATCGCTTAATATGCAGTCGCTTTTTTATATCTCTTTCAGCCTTAATAAAATTGCAACATTAGCAGATTAGGGCTGCATCTGTTACCTTATCCGGATTTAAAATGACAACTATTTGTTTAAGTAAAACATCTTCTTTTTTTTGTCATCTGTTGAGTTCTTAAATCAATTAAAAGCTTTTATATAGGAATTTCCAATTCCAAAAACCATAGACACATCAAATAGTGCGTTCGAGTTTAGTAATCCAAAATTAATTTCAATTCTTGCACCTTTATTTCTTCAACATACTTTTATAAAATTTAAGTTCTTGTTCATGACTTTGTAAACAAATATTACTTTTTGGCATTTATAAATCTCAGGATTTTCCCGATTGGTATCCTTAGTAAGGACGAAGATAAGTGATGTTTTTTGAGCAAGAAGTAATTACGATTTTAAGGTTAAAAAAGTGTTAATGAAAGAATTGCATAATTCTTGGGGATCTTTAGGGAAGTAATACTTCCAATAGCGGTATAAATGTAAAGAACATTATTTATACATTAATTCAATTTTCTACAGTCCTGGTAAATAGAAGAGTATTCCTATGACAGTAGAGCAAAAAGTGTTTGCTGCATTTTGTGTTGTCTATGTTGGTTTTGTTAAAACTAGACATACTCTATCATATCTGTTGGGTATAACAAGTTAAGTAGTCCTAAGTTTAGATTAGATATTCATGTATCATTTATTTGTTTAACTTAAATAATACAAAATAAACGTACAAAATGTTCAGTATTTAATACCACTGTACTTGTTGTAGAGAATTTAATACATAAATAAACTATCATTACTACAAGAAATTGTGTTCTTGTGATAATCATTTCTTTCTGTTTTTATTGTTTTTGTTTTTAAGGAAAACTTTGTGCTGCATACATGCTTGCAAAAACGTTTTTTTATTTGTTTTTGTGTAAATGTGCGGCTGGCTGGGTGTCTGCGTGTGTGTGTGTGTTAGTTAGTTTGCTGGTAAGTGAAAAATTTCATTTGTAATTGAAATGAAAGTTTTTGGTTTCCTTAATAGATTTGTTCAAACAAAACTTGATGGATTGAGTTAAAAATCTAGAAAATGTGTACGTGAGTTGATTAATAAGTGAGTAAAATGAATTCAAATCAATTCAATGGGCAACTAACACACAGCAATGAGCAGTTAGTCAAATGTTCAAGATAAATTCTGTGTAGTTATTGAATCAAACACAGTTCTATATTGATTTTCTTTAAAGATGATTTCTAATAAAGTAAAAAGTTTGTAAATTTGTAAATTTACTTAAACTTGAGTATATAAAGATGGTATAATGTCAAAAGGAATTACTTCATTGCCAAAAACATAAGTTATTAAAATAAACTTACAGAAATGCCAGCTTACGGATTGAAAACTTTTTATATTTTTTTTTATTTAACAGGAAATATTGTTGCCTCTGGCTATAACTACTGACAATGGCAAGAGGGTTTCTAGTACTGATAGTAATTGTAAATGAAATGTGTATTCTTAAAACTAACAGACATTTATTTAAGGGGCAAATTTACTCTTTAACAAGTAATTCATTAAAACCATATCAGAATGTTTGAAATTATTCAACTGAAGTTTATAAAGAATTTCATAATTAAATAAAATTATATTAACCCCTAAAACTATAACACAATAATAGAAAATTAAATACCTTTAACTTTAATAAACATTCTTATATAAGAATATCAATTTCATAAATTAAAAATTATTAAAGGCATCTAAATATTGTATTTAAGATAATGACATCTTCAGTTTTTCATTTTCATAATTTTTATAGTTTACCGACTTAAAAGAAGATTTTGAAAAAAACCGAAACTGTTTTGAAGAATTAAGAAACCGGCTGACGGTTTGGACCAGAGTAAAATGTCGAGTTTTTTCCAAATTTATGGATATAAAAAAATAAATGTCCATATCATATAAAGAGTATAAATCTACCGAATGTGATAAAAATCGGATCAAGATTACAGCCAAATTGTCAGTGTGTATTCTTATGGAATTCAATGGTACAATGCTATTGATGAAACCACTCACCTCAGTTTTACATTCGCTGATTGATGTCTTTAATATTAAAGAATTTTGCCTGAAATAAATAAAAAGTTGCAATGATTTAAAATGTTCTGTTGTATACGTATTTATTTAAAATTAATTGTTAATTGCAAATAAATATTTTTATAAAAGAAAATATTACTGTCTCAAAACTGTATCAAACAAATAATTGCTATTATGCTATTATGAAAGGAAGCTTCAAATTAAATTCAAAATTAATGCATCATAAAAATGTTATTCCTAAAATCTAATTCTTTAGATTTATTCAAAGGCTTTAATTTGAATATACAAAGAATGGCAAGAAGCTCAAAAAATAGATGCTGAGCAGTTTAGAAAAGTTTTTAGTGCATTAAAAGCCAAGATTGGTACTGAGCAGAGTCAAGCAGTTCAACCTTGGTATAACGAATCTTAAGGGGATTAGAAAAAAACGTTATATCGAATAATTCGTTACAATGAGGTTCGTTATATCGAGTTGCACTTCTATTCGTTATAACGAGGTAATAAAAAATAAATAAAAACAATAAATTTTTCTTCGAATATTTCAGCCGTTAGTCTGTCAACAACCTTTGCATAACGATTTCCATCAATTAATCCAAACAGATACACACAAAATTATTCACCCCTATCGTGAATAAGAATTCCACATGAAATTTGTTCCCTTTTATTTTTTAACATTGAATTTTAATAGAAAAAATGTGAAAAGGGAACAAATTTCATGTGGAATATTTATTCACGATAGGGGTGAATAATTTTGTGTGTATCTGTTTCATATAATTTGGATTGCTTGATGGACATCGTTATGCAAAAGTTGTAAGTTGACAAAATTCGTTAAATAGAGGTAAATCATTCTTTCTATTTCGTTATTTTGCCGTGAATAAAAATTCGTTATAACGAGGCTATTGACAAATGTATTCGTAATAGAGAGGTTTATTTTGTATTAAATCTTATGAAGCGTTGTAGGGGATTTCAAAAAATCGAGAAATTCGTTATAGTGAGGGTCGTTATATCGAGGTTTAACTGTACATAGATAATCTGTTGATAGTTAAAACAATTTATTATTACATTCATTCAACCTCAAAACGAATTCAAATTGATTGGAGTGGATTGGTTAAAAGACATAACTTACGGTTAAAAATGTAATTAAGAAGACAAATGAGAACTTTTGTTTTGAATTAAAGTACAAGCACAAGCATTTATGAAAAAAAGAACATTGAAATAAAAACTTGGCAAAATTCTAATTTTAATTGGAAGCACTGACTACTATTGTTCTGGGACATAGATGTAGCCACCCTCAAGCGTTTAACATGAACATTTTAATTATTAAACATTAGTTATTCTACTTGTACGTAATTATTAAAATGTTGTACTTGGATACAGAAAACTTTTACAATTTTGCTACATTTGTTTAATTTGTAAAAAGATTAAATAATATAATTGAATGCTGGAGTGGTTATTTATATGTTAGTTAAGTAATTAGTTTTAAAGAAATTATTATACTAATTACAAATATAAATCAATACATTCTAATGAAGATTTTTACATATTTTTCTGTTAAACTAATAAATTAATTTTTCGAAAATATTTATCATCATAATGCTAAAATTTTAGATGATTTAAAATAAATGTTAGAATTACAAATGTCCCGGTACATTACTGGGTAACATAACATCAACTTCCTTTAGGTATATACCGATCCAGGGAGGTTGTCGTAAAAATTACTATCCTAATGGCCTGCACAGGCAACGGATTAACTCTGCACTTCAAATTAGGCAGGAAATATCAATGATTTATGTTCTGTGTGTCAATTTATATCTTAAACTAGCGAACCCCGATGCACTTCGTTGCAACCAACCAAAAAAAGAAATGAAATATTCTAGATTTCGTTAGGTCGAACCGAAATTTAAACTTTTTTTTTCAAATGTTGAATTTTTTTAGGAAAAAAATCATAACTGGAGAATGGCTAGACCGATTTTGGATTTCAAAATCAACTAACCATCATCACTCCTCCCTGTACCTTCCCTAAAAATTTTATGGCAATCGGTCGAGCCGTTCTCGAGTTATGGAGTGACAATCAAAATGTACACTTCTTTTTATATATATATAAGAGAAGATAGATAACAAAAACTTTCCAAAATTAATATTTATCGCAAAACAAGTATTATTAAATGTCTAGTTTTTCCTTTTTTGCAAGGGTTTCGAGAGGCAAAACGTTTTTTTTTTTAATTATGCAGTTTTTGGAATTTTTCGGAATTTTTATAATAGATTTCAATTCATTATAAAATGCTTGAAAATTAAATTTGAATATTTTTCTTTAACAAATTTCAGTTTAATATGCTTAAAGTTTTTTAAGGAAAACGAAAAGTGTTTTTACAAAATAAAAAGTTTTCTTAAAAAAATATGTGTATACAAAAAATGCTACACATTTTTTAGAAAATATAAAATATTTGTAATAATTTTGTAACATTTGTCCTGATCTGAATGCACCAGTAGATGGCTGAATTTGTTTTCAAAGTTTTCACTCTCAAAAAAGTTACAATTTGTACAAGTAGTTGCAAAACTGACCTTTCAAAATGAAATTATGTGTAAAGATGGTAATTTGAAATAAATGTACACACTCATGCAAAGATCCAAGTTTTTTTTTGGTAGTTTTTTATTATTAAATTGTAGAGAATACAAGAAAACCAAATAGTTTATAAGTTAAATTTTGTATCTAATATATAAAATTTGATTATAAAACAAGCGCACAAAATTCTAGAAAAACAAGAAAAAAAAATTTATACAAAAACCAAATAAACTAAATGAACTAAGAAATAATAAAATAAGAATTGCACAAGTTTAGCAACGAGTCAAAATAGTAAAAATATTAAAGAGAAATATTTAAATAACACACACAAACAAATAATAAATAAATAGAAAAGCAATAGGTTGAAAAGAAAATTAACTCAAAGCAAATTTTTGGATTTTTTTTATATTTAGTTTGTTAGTAAAGAAAAAAAAAATAAATTATATGAAGAAAAATACCAAACAAATTTGAACATTTTTTTTATTAGTTTACGAGTGTTGCATAATAAAATAGAATTTTGTGATTACAAACAACCCTTTTGAATTCAATAAAAATTTCTAAATTCTATTAGAGATAAATTCAATTTTGAATTTAAAAAAGGTCCATTAGTTCATTGTGTTTGACAGCAAGTATTTGCAAATTTTTCCTTTAAAGTAATTTTATTTGAAGGTTATATATAAAAATAAAGTTAAAACACTTGAAACCATATCGAATTGATAAAAAATATTAAAGTAAATATAAAACAGAACCAATAATACTTACTACTCTTTATTATAATAAAGATAAAGAATATTTTTCTTATTATTATTATTATAAAAAACAAATTTAATTATTGATTTGTAGTTAGTTAATAATATAATGAAAAGGAAAAACATAATAATAAAAGATAAAAACTATATTAAAAACATAAATAATTTAATTGCAAATTAATGTATCTGTTTTTACTAATATATTCATTTTGGGAATCGTTAATTAATTTTGCATTTTAATAACAAATAACATGACAATTCTCTAGCAGAGTATCCCATGACACAGCTATGAATGAAATAATTTCGATCAAAACTTCAACACACTAATGAATTACATATACGAGTAAACTATTAAGCGCATGTTGGGGTTGACTTTAAATTTTTAATCTGTTGCAGTTAAATTGAAGGTCAGGTCAAAAGGCTGCGAAATGCAAAAAAACTTTGACTCTTCAAGGCCTATGAAAAATACCTTTTAAAGAAGCTAGCAAATAAAACGAATGAGGATATATAACTTTTTCAATAAATACCTTTTATTTTTTCAAAATGTACTTTTTTTCAAAATGTACTTTATTTCAATAGGTACTTTTTTCAAAAGGCAGTTTTTTTCAAAAGGTAGTTTTTTTCAAAATATACTTTTTTTCAAAAGGTACTTATTTTCAAAAGGTACTTTTCTCCAAAAGGTACTTTTTTTAATAGAATTGATTATACTAGAGTTTCGTGTTCAGTTTTAACCTTAATCATGACTTTATCCGAAAATAGATAATTATTCTACGATTTCTTCCTTATAAATTATATTGTGCAGAACAATTCTAAATTTTAAAAGTAAAAAACAAAGTTTTTTAGCAGTGGTAGTTATAGTTCGGTTCACACGAAATACGGTTGAGTAATTTCTATTTTTCATGAAACTTATTAATGCTCAAGTTTGTATGGATACTACTTTGCCATACTACTCTACCATAGAACGATATTGCGGCAAGACATTTGTATAAGGGCTATGAGAAATCATGAATCGATTTGTAGCGTTTCCAACAGAACTTGCACTTAAATAATAAAAATAATATATGCAAAATTTAAAATTTCAATATTTCCAACATATAGAAAAATACTTTTGAAAAATATCGAGGTTGTCTTAATATTAGGTAACGTAACAGTGGTTTTACTAAACCGATTTGAACCAAACAAACTAGATTCACAAAAAAGATTTGGGTCAAATTTCATTCTCCGCAATCTGTTTCCAGGCTCTATCATGTCTACAACAGTCGGATGGAAATTGCCAGGTCATCTACGAATTTTATAAGGACCACTGCATAACAGTATTTTACATATTAATGATTCATCCAGCAACTTCTGAATGAAATTGAGGGTGCTGTAGCTTAATTTGTTAGCGCATTTGATCATTAAGCATAAGTTGGTATTTGAGCGTGGGTTCGATTCAATTTCTGATAATGATTAGTTTTCTATCATAACTTATATTTATCACAGCGCCGTCCTTTGGTGGTATAGCATTGAAACGCCACCGAAGTAAAATAATTAAATAAATGCTATAAAATCAAGCTTTAACATTAATGCGCCTACTCACCACCAGAGGCGCTGAAATTCTGCACTAAAAACAAATTCTTCCTCACCCCTAGCGTGAATAAAAATTCCACATGAAATTTGTTTCCTTTTATTTTTTTAACATTGAATTTTAATAGGAAAAATGTGAAATTTTTATTTTCGATAGGGGTGCCTAGCATCTCTAGTAACAGAAAACTACTTTTGTTTCTTAAAACTTTTTTAAATTTATATTAATAATTGTGTGTGTTGAAGTGTTTTATCGTCGTAAATAGAGTTGAATTTATATTTATTATGTTCATTTGGGATACTTTTATTATAACAACATTGCGAAAACATCAATTAATTTGTTAAATTGTTCAATTTCAATTTGTTAACACGTTTTAGTGTTTTTCAAGTAAATAAAAAAGCAAACAAAAAAGTAAAATTTATTTAAAAAAAACTACTAAATACATAATTACAAAAACTGTTCACAAATCTATGTGGATTAATTACTATCAATACAAAACAACTAAACTAAAGAAATACATATACAAATACACAATATTGTTACTTGTATAGGTATGTAAATATTCTGTAATAATTAAAAAAAAAATTACAACACAAAATATGTTAAATGCAGAGCGTTAACTAAACTGAATTAATTTAAAGAAACATTTAATTCAATAAAACCCTAAAAAAAATAATTAATAGTTTTTTTAAGTTAATTTATTTATTTGTAAACTACTTACTTACACGTTCTAAACGTTCGAATGTAATAAATATGAAAAAAAATACCTAAAAATATCATAATAAAATTCATTAACATTAACATTGACATTAACATTACCATTAACATACCTACATATATATAAAAGGTTTAAACGAAAATAACTAAAATAAATATTAAACAAATTAACTCCCGCCAAATGAAAAACACAAACAAAATATTTCCAATATGTAAATAACTAAATATTTTAGATTTTCATTTCATGTTAATTTTCTGTTTTTGTTTATGTTTTAATTATATTAAACTCATAGTAATAATATTTTAATTTTTTGTGCAAAAGTGTGATGATAAAATTATTACAAAAAATAAAATAACAAATTGAATTTAACTACATACATACCTACATACATACATTTATTATTCATAAATAAATTTGCATTAAAGTTTGTAACATATTTGGTTTTTTTTTTCTAAAAATAATTAAAAAATGCAAACAATATATGGGTATTTAATTAACTTAAATAACAACAACAGCAGCAACAGCAACAACAACATAAAATTGTGAATACTAAAACAAATTTGAATAATAAAAAAAGGTAAATAATGTTATATAGATATATAAATTATTATTATTACAAAAATAATTGTACGAATGAATGAATATGGAGTGACTTGAAGAGCGAAATGTAATAAAATAGCAAACCTATAAGTTGTAGGAATATTTATAAAAATAACTTATAAAAGAAAATACAAAAAAAAAAACACAAAGAAAAAATATACATATTAAATTTAATAACAAGTGTTTATATTTCAAAACAAGAAGTAGCCAAAAGGTAAGCATATACATATGTAAATTAGGGTGGCCCCGTTTGTATGGATAAAAAATAAGGTATCGATGTTCCCGACTAATACGAAAATTTCGATCATTTTAAGACTACGTTTCTCAATTTTTTTGTCCTGGGGTCAATATTTGGTGAGCTGGATCAAAGGATAAAAATGTCCTTTTTAGAGGTTTTTTGATTTTTTTTCACATTTCTTCCAAAGGAATTATATGTAAATTTGGTTTCATATGAAAGGTCTTTGAGAGGCACATTCAATTGGTTATCAAAAATTAAATTTTTTTTTAAATTCAAAAATGTTGAAAATTTCAGACAAAATTTTAGTGTTTTTTTTTATTTTTTCATAGAATTTACTGAAATAAATAGTTGAAATTTCTTGATTATAAACATCATGCAATTTAACCCAAATGGTTTTTCCCGTTTTTTAAAATTCTACCTATTTCAATTTTTATTAATTTTTTTTAAACCTTAATTCTTCCCTATCTGACAATCTCTGTTAATTCAATTCGTTAATATAATGGGTATTAAAAAAATGTAAATTTTATAAGCTAAAAAATTGGAAAAACCATTTGGTATATCGGCGATTGTTGTCCTCCAAGTGGCCAATCGTTTCAGGCTTATCGGCGCAGACCAGCGACTTTGTTAAATCGCACAATCTTGGAGTTTCTAAAATGTGTCAATTTACCCATTTCTAGAATATCGTTTTATTAAAGTCCCTTTCATTTGCAGTGAAATGGCATCTCTAAACATTTGAAGAACTGGTAATTCTAGTAAAATAAAACACAGTTTTAAAAAATAACAAGGAATTATTATTTGTATGCGACCAGGTGCATTACTTTAAATACAGCTGATTTTTTTTTTAATAAAGCTCGTCAATTTTTAAATGAGAAATGTACGTAAGAGTTTTTTATGTAGATGAAAAAGTTAGGATAAAAGCAGCTTAATAATATATAAAATAATCAGCATTCTTCTTCTGAATGTCAGGGGCGTATCATCCGAAAATATAAGAAATCTATAAAACTAAAAATAAGAAACAGAATATGTCGTGTCTGCCTAAGAAATCGTTATAAACCAAGAACCCTCATTGGCTTCCGAGTAAGAATTTCATGTTACAGACAATATTCAATATTCCATGGCTTATTAAAACATATTTTATGTTCAAGCAAATATTTGTCGTTTTCTCAAATGCTGCAAAGCACATTCCGTTAATAGCAAAATCATGTTGGCAAATCGGTTTAACGCAACATTTCAATTTCATTTCATTTATTTTTGCACAGCAAGAATTTAATATACAACATGTTTAATCAATAAACATTATTATTTAAATTGTTGCAAACTGAATGGAGCTGAACTATACAATACATCACTACACTACACTGCGCTAAATTCAACTCAACTGAACTATAAAGAGCTCCTACACACCAGAGAGCAACCACTAAAAATGTATCGACATTTTAACTAAATCGTTTACAAATCATAAAATTGCATTTAAGAGAAAAATATTTGGTGGAAAAAAAAGTAAAATCATAAAAGCCACAAAATGTAAAAATGAAACGAACGAAAAAACACAACAAGCTACCAAAAAATACTCAAACCACCGAAATGATTTCCTGTTAAAAACGGATTAAATTTTGCCACCCACATTATAATTGAAATTAATGTATTACAAAAACATGAAGGGTAGAAAACATCCGAGTGTGTGTGTGTGTGTGTGTGAATTATACACACATTTACTAAAGTGTGTTTAAATACATACATACGAGTACATACTCGTACATATGTATTTATATCGCTATGTAAATGGTGATGATGCAGAAGCTGGTGTTGGTGTTTGGTATTGGTATTACTGGGTATTTAAGGTATGACGTGTTTGTATGAGCTTTCAAAAATGCTCCTTTTTTGTTCCACACCAGTTAAAATGTCAGAACGTTAAAAGCCGTAATGAATAATTTGTATTTAAAAAATACACACACACACTCACAGCAATTACAAAATACAATATGAAATTGTTGGATATGAAATGGTAACCACACATGTCTACTTATAGACAGTGCATGAATAAGTGAGTGAGTGATTGAGTGAATGGTTGAGTAATGTTTCCAAAATACATAGAAAGAAAAATATAAAAAATATGAATGAAAATAGTCACTAATAGAAAGCTTCCCAATTTACACGATGCAATTCGTTTAGCTTAGCTGATTACCTTTTAGACATTGGGGTGAGAAAAAAGGGCCCAAATTGAAAAAAAATTAAAAAAAAAAATTAAAAAAAATTAAAAATTTTTTTTAATTTGTTTTTAAAAATTTAAAAAAAATATTTTTGAAATGATTGAAGAAATAGCTATCTAAAGTCCTTTGGACAATTTTTGCTAGGACCAATAGGTGAAAAGTTACACTCATTTAAAAAAAACCCTGTATGACCAAAGTGGACCAAAATGTCCACATTTGACCCCCTCTAACTCCGGCACTTCTGGACTGATAGAGCTGAAAATTTGTGTCTGGCCTACTATCCAATAGTACTAACCTTGGTGCAAATTTCATCCAAATCGAAAGACATCGATTTTTAAAATTTGGTCACTTGACGTGCTGTGCGAACACCAAAGAAATTTCAAGGAAAAAATTGTATCTTTTCAATAAAAATTGGTACCTACGTGTAAATTTTCACTTACTGACAATCAATTCACAATGGACTGCATTAATAATGAATTCATAAATAATTAAAAAATAAAATATTAGTTATTATAAGGAATTGTTTTACTATTTTCGCTGGAAAAATATTCTAAATAAATTTTAGTTAAAAGTCTAACTCAGTTCTGTTTTTATTAATTCAGGAATGAACTTGGATACTTGTAGTGCCTGTTGCATGTATTATCATTTTTAAGCAGTTAAAACTTGTTTCAAGCTAACGCGTTCATATCTATATTATTTAAATATGGCAAACTAACATAAATATTAATTTTTCAAAAACGTTTTTTATGACAATTTCTTTGAATTATATTAAACCTATAAACCATATTAATTCATTTTCAATATTATTATATGAAGCAAATATTGAAAGTATAAAAACACACTGTCTGTTTTATAAATTTTAAAAATACTTAAGACTTAAATTTGCATGACTGAAAAAGGGACTTGGCACTTTTGTATACTAAGCTTACCATGCTCTAGCTTCAAATACTCTGATTAAGTAGACATGCATAAGATGTATGCATATAGTTAATCAATCATTATATGACTTATTTAACTATACACTAAAGACCCATTATGTAAAAAAGCCAGTGAATAGCCTTCATCATTAATGTTGTTAAGGATTTTGTGGTTTCATGCCGTTGTTATAATACACAGGCAAAGCGTAGCGTACTAGTCACACTGATGAGCACCGCTTTTGACGTTTACGTTGACAGTAGGGTTATGTAGTGATTAAGCACTTAATTGAATCCATTTTATACGTAGATATGTTGAAACAAAATGCAAAACTCTACTAGAGTGTTCGTTCGCTTGGGGTTTTCCCACACGAACGCTTTAATAGTTATATACATTCATACATACATTTACATATGTGTGAGTTTATCGAAAGGAGTTGTATGTACATACATATGTATAAGTAATTGAGTGTAAGTGTGTCAAGTGTAGATAAAGCCTTTATAAACTCATACACACATTAACATTTCTTTTCATTTAAAAATTGTTTGATTTCAATGCTTGTGCTACCTACCGAGTACTGTAAATATTAAAACGGAGAAGGTGCCCCAAAAAGTGTGTTCCAACGAAAGACCAAAAAAAAAAACAACAAATAATTTTTCTCACTCTCTTGTTGGTTAAATAATGAGTATGAAAGAATGTTTCATGTTCTTGTTATTAATTTATTTTATTATTATTTTTCGCTTCTAAGCGGCTTAATAATACATGTGAACATATTAATAGCAACAACAACGTTTACAAGGAATAAGAGAGAATAATAAAAGTAACCCAAGTTATTGTTAAAAAGGCTTTAGCATTGTTTATGTTTATGGTGTTTCGTCAACATTATTCACATACAAATACTCACACGCTGTCAAACAATATTCAAGCACTCTCGTACACTAACATAAATAAATAAAAATACATATATACATACAAATACATGTGTACATTAGACCTGCCCTGACAAAATATATTTGCTTAGGATGGGTCTTATTTAGTTCTTTAGTCACTAAAACAAAAGAACTGGTGAAAAATTTGAGATCAATTGTACACGGAGAACTCGAACCGGAAATCAATTGAAAGCTGTCAGCGGATACAAATCAGCATTTTGAGTGCAGGTGTATTGCACCGTGTATGTAGTTTGCATGAATATGTAGAACATACTTATTATACAGTCTCCCCAGCATGGCTGGAGCCTATGAGCCGCATAAAGTGTTTGTGTATTAATTGTTTTTATGAGGTGGGGTTGTTTATTTATGAGCATGATACTCTTTTTTTTTTTAATGATTTTAGTTTAAATTTAGTTTTTTTTTGCTCTCATCTTCAACCTTCAATTACTGTGTGTGTGTGTGTGTGTGAGTATTTGCTATTGAAAACCAGAAAAGAGAAGCGTATAAAAAAAGGAAAAAGTAATTCATTGTGCTTAAGGGGTAAATTGACTATTTTTATTATAATTTAGATTTTAGTGTATGTAGTGTTGATGACGATGTTGATGCTGATGCTGTTGCCATTTTCAGATCGATGAAACGAGATAAAAATTTATGGAATTTTTCTTATTTTTTCCGCTTTGTGTAATTATATTTATGCTTCTATGAACACATGCGATAAGATATACAGTATATGTAAATACATACGTACATATGTATATTTTTTCAGTTCAGCTTTCTTTAGTTAATTAAGTCTTCTGAATAGAGGCAATTGATAAGAAAATTAAGTGAGTATTAGAGTGGTAATAAAACGTGATGATTTACACTCTTACTTGTAATATTTAATTTTAACTTGTTTGCTTTTTTCAATAAATAAAGTCATTCATTAAATATCACTCATACGTGTTTAAAAATTAATACGTACATGTTCATAAACAAAATAGGTAATTTAACATCACTCATACGTACATACTCAGGTATTTATAAAAGCATTTATACATTATGTGGAGTTATAGAAATGTCTTCTTAAATGTCAATTATTTATAATTGTGAGAGCTAGCTGGCTGCTTCAAACTAAATTATGTTCTGATTTCTCTCACTCATTACTGCAAATAGGATTCTATTGGTACGTTGGAAGTAGAAATTAGATTTAACTAAATATAACATTTCATGAATATTATATTTTCCAGGGATTATTACACCAAACTCTTATTATAACAAACTATAGAAAATGCTATAAATTTTTTTATTTCTTTATTGTTCCACTTAAAATATTGTAGAATGTCGCGTTCTTGAACTGAATTTTTCAAAGCTAAATCAGATTAAAGTTTTCAAATGTATTGGCTAAACACAGAAAGATTGTATTATATCATGTTACCTGTAATTGTGAATTTGTTTCTCGGGTATGTAGAGAGTGGCACCTTGTTGCCGAGCCGAGCTGGTTGACAAATTAGTACAGGAGTGCCCATAAGTTGCTTATGTAAGAGCAAACACCAATTCATTTAAATAAAAACTAATTTTTATTCAGTATTTTTTGTTGCAAAATCCAATACATACAAAGACACAACATACTTTTTTAAACGGTATCATATGTTAAACAAAAACAAAATCTACATTGACGATCGCAGTCACCAATGTTTACCAGTAGAGCATACGAAAGTGTTGTTGCTTTGCGCTTGCGTGCATAGTGTGAAGTACGACAAAAAAAAAAACAAATAAGGCAAAGTTGTTTGTGTATTTCGTAGTGCTGCGTGCTGTAATGAGTGTACAAAACACATAGCCTATAGCTAAGAGTTTTTACAAATACAAAAGAGCACCAAGAGTATAGGGCTTGGGCACTCCTGAATTAGTACAAACAAGCGCGAAGCGATCATAGGGGGCGCCGAGCTGGTCAGAGCGCAAAGCTGATTGAATGCAAGAAAACAGTTTTAAAGCGTTTTTCAGCGCCGATAACATTGTTTATGTTATGTTGTTTGGAAAACATAAAAAACTAAAATTTAAGAAAAAGTAAATAAAAAATGCAATCAAAAAATTAAAAAAGTAATAAAAATTAAATAGAAAATAAAATAAAAATTAAACAAAAAAATGAAAATTCAAATAAATAATAAGTAAAATTTCAATGTCAGTTTTTTTCTCTGTACTATTTTCTAAGACAAGATATAACGGTTGTCTATAACGGTTGTTGTAATTTTGGGCATAAAATTCTTTGCGAAAAGTGAAAGCAAAAATTATATGCTGTCATTCATCATTTTATGGCATTCAAATTCACAAACAACAATTAACAAAAAACCCAAATATTTACACAAAACACAAATAATAAATAAAATATCAGCGCTGATTCTCGCATTCACTATTAACACTCAAACTTGTTTCTCGCATGAACAATTCTCGCAATAACCGCCAACCAGCTCGGCTCGGCAACAAGCTGCCATTCTGTACATACTCTAAGAGCAAAAAGGCAATATGAACGTTATTCATTCAGTTATTCATGCGAAATTTGATTATTCTTAATCGAAAACTTTACGTTTACTTAAAACAACAACAAGTGAATGAATTTCTTATTTGTTTTATAAAAACCAAATTTTGCATGAAAACATTGAGAAGCATTCGTGAGACACCCAGAAACAAAATATGAGTTGCATATAAATTATATATTTGTTTAAGTCACAAGTGATGTTATATGTTGTACATTGTATGATACTACTATCTGATTGTGAACGCCTTCAAAATGGCAAAAGAAAAATATTTTAAAAATAAATATATAAAATATAAAACATAAAACATGAACATTTTCTAAATTTAAAACTTCCGTAGTACATATTTTCAACAATAGCCATTATACAATTTTTTTTGTTTATTCATTTTATTTTCTTGTTTTAAATTGGGCAATCAGTTTATGATTTGAGTGTTACCGTTTGGTTGTTTTTTTTTTTTTTTGGCCAGGGGGTTAAACTTTCATACCAAAAACATTTGTAGAACTGTGAACATTTTCTATGACTCTATATCTATCACTTGTGAATTAAACAATTATATAATTTTTCAAACAAAGACATTTAACTATATATTTATTTTTTTCTTATGTGATGCTAATGCGCATTTTTACAAATAAAAAATTTGAATTTTTAGCACAAAGTTTTTCAAAAATATATATTTTTGAATTAAGTTTATTGCAATAACAAAATATTAAATATAGTACTCTGATGTTAGGAACCAAAAGGCAGTGTAACAATGTACATAAGTAGGTGATTATAATTGAGAATGACTAATGAACTCAGAAGAAGACGAAAAAATTAACTAAATTACAAAGCAAAAGACCCATCAACAGTGGACTCTGCATTTTCAATAGCCAATCATGCGCAAGAATGCCAATATTACTATACACTGAGAGAAAAGCAAAGTTACGAAATAGACAACATTTTTAATAGGCAATAAAGTGGATTTAGAAAGAAATCGCAAATCGATAATAGAAAGGTATTAAATCGACAACGCAACAGTGTCAAAATGATAACGAAACGACAACAAATCGACTTTTGATAACAAATGTTATCATTTCATATATGTAAGGAGCTTTGTAATTTTTCACTCGGTGTAACTTAGTTAAAGTAGATTCAATTCGTACAATTTTAAATTAATATATATATTATACAGAAATTAACAAGCCTAGTATCCTTAGCCCCCATCACTTACTAATGTTTAGGCTAGCGAATGGTAATGCATAGAGTGCATAGTTTTAGTGGCAAACACACTCCCAACATAAATCTACTTCCATGAACAACAGAGCAGTATAGAGTTAAGAATGATGAGTATGAGTGTGTGAAAAATTAAGCACTTTTGGTTTGTAACTATAGATTAAAGCAAACTGATATACCAACACATACATATATCTAGGTATGTACTTATAATTCAAAATGTAACGTTTATGTCTTGATTTTTATGTTTGCAAGAGTTAAATGATACAATCATGAATTGCTAAAACTGGATTACGATGAAGAACTAAGAAGATGCAACAGAAACAACAAAACAAGTAGTATGTAGCGTTCACTACAGCTATACAATTTGAACTATTACATAAATATTTATATGCACTCGTACATTGTATTGCTTTAGAAAATTGTTAAGATTGTGTATGAGAATAAATATATATACATATGTATAAACATGTGTGTGTGTGTGTGTGTATCCTTTATATGGTGCATGTGCTTGTTACTTTAATATGAGATTATTTTATGCTTTTCATCATGTTATAAGTGCTCATTGGAGAATTTTCTGCTCATTGTTGTTACTATTTCTATTATAATATAATTCTCTGCTGTTGTACGTTTATGATGGAAGTAAGTTATGCTGATGAAAACTAAATGTAGTGAATATTTCACATACACTCTTCTGCAAAACAGCCACAACAGTGGCAACAACAACAACTGCCAAGTACAACTTCACTGGCAGTAAAACTAACGCTTACCACAATACCAACATATACTACCAAATGTTGTAAAAAATAAATTCAAAACATTTTATAAAGTTACTTCATATTTATTTATTCATTCATGCATTTTCAACAATATGGATAGATCATTGTAGGTATTCATGTTGTCTTATAGGGAGGGAGGCGAATGCAGTTTTTGTTCCTTCCATTAAACAGTACAAATTCAGACCAATACCAATCATATGAATGGATAGATGTTATTTTTCAAACTATGTATGTATATTTAGTTAACAAGCATAAGGTGTAGCAAAGAAGCAATAGAATGTAAAATAATTATAATGAAAAGAGCTTTTGTTATAAATAATCAAATTGCATTTTATTGTTTTATTTCCCCCTTAACATTTATATACAAAAAAAAAAAAAACAAAAATAAAACTAAGCCAAGCTAACAAAACAAAAGTACGATTGTTTTCTAACAAGTATTTATTTTGATAAATGTTTATAAATGTACATAGTATGTGTGTGTGTGTGTGTGTGTGCTTTATACAAATAGAAAACATTTAAATGTATTTTTTTTTTATTAAATTTTACAACAAAAGTTTTATTTTTTTTTGTATGCTTTGTATTTGTGTGTTTATGATTGAAAATTGCAAACTCAATTATTATTCATTTCAACACCTACGCACTCTAGTTTATACAAGAACTTGTTCAGATTTTTATAGAAAATTTAAGAAATATTACTTTATGTACAATATGTGTGTGCATTCTCTCTCTTATGGTTCATAAAATGAATTAAAAGTTGTTTTCTTAATTTTTATTCAGACCAAAATGTATACAATTAAATTGAAGGTATAAATTTCCTTATGGTCTTATTACATACTCATACACTCATACACTTGCATTATGGAATTGCATATTGGGGAGCGTCTGACCGAATTTTCAATTTTTATTTTGCAAATGGTTTTAATTAAAAATAGTATTTTAATTTAATTTAAAGAAAAATATATGTAGGGTAGAGGAGGGCACCTTTGAACACTTTTTGCTTTCAAGCCACATAAACATTTATATTTTTTAATTATTGACTTTTTACATCATTTAACTAATATATATGGAAATAAACTTTAGCTTAAGTCTACAAGTAACTTATTTTTAGTTCGATTTATATATTTTTTATTTTTTTAATGGCTGAAGTCATTGTGTTCAAATGTGCCCCCCATGCGGGGCAGCTTTGCACTAGGCTGGGGCAGTTTTGAACGGCAATTTATATTTTTTATATATATAATAAATTCGATTTATTTATTAAGAAAAACATAAACATTAACAATTAAAAAATAAAAAAAATCAGATCAAAAATAAGTTTTGTTAGCAAATTTGTTGTGCAATGGAATTTGCTTGGATTCCAAAATAAAAAACTAAACTTCCGCTCAAAAGAAACACCGTGTCGTTCAATTCAAGAAGGTTTATTTGCAAGTGATTAAAAAATTAAAGTTATGTATACATATAGAAAAAAGGATCAGAAAGAACAGAAGGTTCAATTTTTTAACGAAAGCAAAAAGGAATTAACAACATCTGCAATATGTTAATGATCTAATGTAATATAAAAAACATAGAATTAGAACATTACTAGAACAGGGTTGTTAGCATTTGAATTGTACTAAGGTTGTAACGTTTTTTTTTCAACAAGTTTTATATTATTAAGACGGAAAAGGCCTTGCGATTTCAGGTGACATTACATTTTCCTTTAAAGCATCATGATCAGCATTGGATTCGTCATTCTCAAAAAAATAAGAGAGAATCAACAATGTTTGGTACTTTGGTTGATAAATTAACATGTTCAAAGGTGCCCCCTTTTTATTTGTTCAAATCTGAACTGGCTTGCCATTTCATGAAAATTTATAATAAATATTTTTGTTACATAAATATCAAATAACTTAATTTCGTTTGAAATGAATTTTGAACTGCAATAAATTACTTTCACGAAAGAAGACGATCACTGAATACTTCTTACACTCGTACAAAAAAAATTCACAATTGCACTGCGAAAACTTGTTCACCCAACTACATTCGGTCGACGACTGAAAAAACTAGCAAAAGTTGTAAACGTTGCTAGAAAACCAGGTTGGCATGTGAAAAACTCGGTTAAGGGTCAGAAAAAATGTTAAACTGAGATTTTATCAACATTATTCAAAGGTGCCCCGTGTTTAAACGCGCCCCCTCTCCCCTACGAGTATATTCCTAAAATAAATTCCATATAATATAAAGAATTATTTCTGTTATTGAAAAAAAACATACGGTTTTATAGTGGAAGCACTTTTGTAAAAATATCATACAGATCTTTTATGAATTGCCTTTGCTTTCGTTAACGAAATCGAATATATTCCAGCTGTGACTACAAAAGCACAAGGAAACTTACTTCAGCATATAATTCAATCTTGAGATATGTATTTAACTTAAGAAAATCGTCTCACATCTCACCCTTTCAAACAAAATTATTGGGAGTAAGCCTTTGTGACTTCCTAAAAATTAAATCTCTTACATTACTACATAAGATAATTTTTACAAATGAACCATCTTATCTTTTTAATCGGCTCGTTTTCACTCGTTCAAGGAGGAATAATAACCTTATTCAAATACGACATAAAAAACTAGTTTCGGAATATCAATACTTCATCTATTCTATTCGTCTTTGGAACAGTTTTTGAGCAACGCAATGGAATTTAGGAAATCTTTATATAACTATTTTAGTGCATAGTCTTATACTTACGTTATTATTATTATTTTTAATATTTTTAAAATTTTTTTAATTTTTTTAGTTTTAATTTAATTTTATTTTATTTTTATTATTTATTATTATTATAATTTTTTAAGTTATTTTATGTGATCTTGTCTTTTTGTCATTTATTCTATCAATTTGTTAGCGTAAAACTCATCCTGTACTGTAATTATAAAACTTTTAGTTTTGTTGTACAGGGTATCAAATAAATAAACTTAAGATTGACATGTTGCAAAAAAACAAGATTTAAATTTCTGTAATCTTTATTGGTCTTTTCATTATCCAGCTAAAGCAAATTTGTTTGAGTGTATGAACAACAACTATATTGTGCAATCTAAGCAAATTACATATTTTTTTCAAAGCTTTAATAACTTCTTTACACTTTTTATTACATCACCCTTATAAAAAACTAGTGTACTGTGTACTTCTGCAAATCAATTCCCTCCACCTGAACTCACCGCAGCACACTATGGCACCTTAATGACAGAAATACAAAATAAATCCGTGTGGATACATGACAAAACGAGCCAATGAAGGTAAAATATGCTACACTTCTTCCCCGGCTTGCTGCTTTTCTTCGTCTCGTGTTCCATTTACGTTTACTGAGTCTATATGCTCACGCCGCACACTCTATAGACAAATAAAAATTGATGACAATGACTGACGACGACGACGACTAACGTGCTTTAAATGTTGTCTATAAGAAACATTAGCATTTCCTCTTTTTGCAAATGTACGACTACAACCTAGTTTGCAATAAATATACAATATATGTAAGTCACTGTGTCATTAGGTGGTTGGTTCCATGCATGTTGTGGCAAGTAAGATTGTCTCTTCCTCTACTTCTTCAGAAACTCCAAAACATTTTATATCTTCTTCATTAATGGTATTTCGTAAGCAATCTATTCGTAGGTAAACTCGTACGGGTATTTTGTATTTATGTGGTGCCGCTATGGAAAGCAATTTTCGTAGAAATACCCAATGAACCTTTTGGGGATTAAATCTAATTTGACCATATTAAAGCTTTTTATTTGAAGTAGATTCAGTTAGAGCAAATAGTTTGTTGACTTTTTACAACTAATAAACAAATGTTTCACTGGGTATACGATTATTGAGGGTGGGTGGTGATAGTACAAGCATTTTGTTGTTTTATTTTTCTTTTCTCGTTTTCAGCAGACTAGAAGAGCTGAATTGTTATTATTCGAGTAACTAGTGTGTATGGTGTAGTGATTTTATGCATTTTATTATCAGCCTTAGTCACGTTTCAATTTACGGCCCATTGGCGGTTACAATTTGCAATCACATTGCCCAACATTCATACAACACAAACAAAAATAACAACAACAACAGCAATAGCAACATTATGGCAACCAAACTACCGTCCTCCACCTACAACGTGCTGCATAACCAATAGACAGAGATACAGCCAGTCTTACATATTTACATTCAACATTGTTAGAATTATTGTTAGGTTTTTGGCCACACTGAATAAACACAAATGCTGGCTGGCTTCTTTTTTCCATCAGTTATTCTTTTATCCACCCACACTACTGCCCCCAAGATAAAAAGAACACAACGACAATTACTGTTGTGACAATCACGGGCCGTGGAAAGATACGACAGTGGTTCATGATACAAGTTTGTTAAAATTGTGATTCAATAAATAGCAACCGTGATTGACAGCGATTATTTAGTTTTCATTAATATTTTAGACCGAAATAATTGGATTGTGTTTTCAATGTTAAATGTGATATTTCAAAAGATCATGTCACGATTAGATGTAAGGAACATTCCCGCCCCTCAGCAACTCTTTTAACTGAAGTTATGCCGAAAACTTGATGACACCTACTGAGTATGAAAAAAGCATCAGTCAATAAAATACTTAATAACGAAATGTTCTGGTGCCAATGAGCCAATGTTGAAATCTTCTAACTGTTACTTTGTATTTAAAAATGCTAGTTTATGGGTCATAATCGTAAAATATTTCAATGATGAACAAATACAGGGTGGCGCAAAAGTAAACTTCCGATGTTTTTTGGCTGTAATTAAAAAAAAATTAAAAATCTTTGATTCTTCTTGTGGATTATTTTTGTTAATTCACCAAGTGTGTGTTGAAATGGTTTTGTGGGACCTGTAAATTTGCCAACCAAATTTCCAAACAACTTGGTTGGTGTTAATAAGAAAGGGATTGTTTTATAATTACTGGAAATTCTGATTTTATTTAAAATGAAAAACACTTTCCTTTAAATTCTTTCCAATATTGTAGATATACAAAATGATTTTTTATTTCACAATTAAATGAAGGGCTCGATATAAATCAAAAGTAGATACTTATTTCTTCAAAGTCTAAGCAACGAATACAAAACAAAAATGGCTCGAAAATCTAACATAATGTTAAAATAAAATTTAACGAAAAACTAACTTAAGCTAAAGTATATATAATAGCAGCGCTCTATGTTTTGTTGTTATATTGTTGATGGGTAACATCATCTCCCAACAGGACAGAGATGGGAACAGCAATACCATCCTTCAGACATGAACAATTTTTATTTGGTCTTTTAATTTTTTTACATCAAGTCGAGAATTTTCTGATAGGAGGATTACTTTTGCGATGTCCATTATTAGTTTCTCTTTGGTCAATTAATTAATGCTGGAATATAAATAGGTTGACTTATTTGAAATCTATTGACATGCTTAACTTATTGGTCTTTAATTTGTCAAACAAAAATCGGTTCACTTGGAAATATGGTCAAAGTTTTGATAAAATTTAAAATATGCTGAATGTGGACAAGTCAGCTTATTAAATTCGATTGCAATCCAATCCAATCCACTTCATAAATATCCGTCTTAATTCCTTTAAATAGAAATGTTCCTAGAAAAATCTAACTAGTCTGAAAATTAATACGTATATGGTTGATAATGGAGATCTGAGAATATATTTGTTTTGAACAATAAATTTTCATTAGATTTTGTTCATGTTCCAATTATAAAAAAAAATATTTTTAAAAATAATCAAAAATAAATTATAAATTAATACTAAGCAAACACGACTGACAACTATGTCGCGCACTAAATTATTTGAAATGATGTAAAACTGTATTTTATTATATTTATTCAACTTTAGTTTAAAACAAGTGCTGAGCAATTGCGTCTTTTTTATTACTGGAAATCAAATATCTCCGTATGGAAGATGATTAATTCTGGGAGGAATGTGGTGGACTGTATATAATAGAGCTGTGGTCCTGAAGAAAAGGAAAACACCTTTGCTTCAATAGTTTTATAATACCCAAAATGATGTGGGTATTATAAATTAGATGGATAATAAATAGAAAAAGGAATTGCTGGAATTCAATAGAGGTTAGAGGTTTTATTTATTTTTATGAGTTAGATGCTCACCCTTTCCTTATATTCTGAGAAGTGATAGTGAGTTCCTGTTAATCTTAAAGCTAGACCGGAAACTTATTTCTATGGTTTCTTATAATTCACAATAATTTTAAGTAATTCGTTACTTTAACATTTAATTTTACATTTTTAATAATAATTAATAATAATTCACAATAGGTATTTAGTTTACTTGTAAATTACTTTTGTTAATATCCTGCAGGTCTAAGGTAGTAAGTAGAAAACAGCAATTGGAAAAGCTCGTTTCTCTCATGGAAGAAGATCCACTGTTGGCAAAATGTATTTGCTCTAAAGTTCAGGCATCCAAAAAATGGGAGGGCATTACACAGACGATTAATTCTATTCATCAGACGAATCATTAAACCATAATTCCATTTTAAATTTAATTTATTTTTCTTTAAGAATTTGCAAACAAATATGGCGCCAGCTGATAGAAATGTACTATTGTGAATAATCCAAAAAGAGTGATTTTCACAATAGTGTTTTTTCATCGAATGTGCACCATAATACCAAATGAAAATTCGTTCGATAAGCATTTTCGACCATAATAGGCACCATAATTTTAGGCAATTGCTTTTATATATTATATTTCAATTCGCAGATTAAACTCTTTTCAGTCTTGTGTTTGGAAATACTTTAAAACACTGTTTAGTGTATTTTAATTTTATATAATGATATTGGTTGTTCATAGTAACGAGTAGTGAGTGTGTTAGTATATCGCAATATATTGCATTGACAGTAGTTGTGAATAAGGGTGGTCCTAGAGTGGAATTTTTATATTTCTTTATTTGAAATTTTGAAGTTTTAAAACGAAATTTGAAAAAATTAAAATTTTTCTCGCTCTTAAGAATTTGGCATTTGGTAGCCTATTTCTTTAATTAATTTTTGAATTGTTTCTTTGGGTTGCTGATTTTCGATTTTCTTTTCTTTTTTACACATAAAAAAAAGAAAATCGTTTTGGTAAAACATTCACAAATTCTTTACTGTAGCAGTCTAATTTATAATAGACAATGAATGTGATTGTCTGTCTTCAGTGCAATTCCTAAGGAACTGTATAAACTGTATGTGTGATTGTGTATTTGGATTTAGGTTGTAAATTTATTGCAATGTTGTCTTTTTTTAAGGATTGTTTTTTTGCTAAATCGTAAAAATTGTTCTCTGTTCTGTTCAGGTTTGTTCTTGTGCCATAATAAACTTATACAAAAGGCAACAGCAATGTCTGCTTCCGTTTCCTTGAAGCAGAAAATACAGTTGTAGTTGTTGTTATATAAAAAAAATGTAACTATAAGAGAACCGGACAGAGGATGAGACAAATAAAAGGCCATACTGTCCCGACGTCATTGTCCATTCATTTATTTCATCCATAAGTATTTAGTACATTTGTTGTTGTTTCATTTTATAAGTACCGTGTGGATGCTACTAAGGCGGGTTATACACCTCTTTACTTATTTAGTTGCTGGCTGACTTTCATTTCCTCATTGCCACAGTGTGTTAGTATTTGTTGTTGTTGTGTTTATTTGTTGTTTTTGTCATTGTTGTGTTGAATTGAGTTTATGTTATTATCCTGGCCCCATACAACACAATATTTCTAACACCACCATCCAGTTATTTACAACTGCCAGTCGTACTCGTACTCCCTACAACAACTACTGCTACTGCGACTACTACGACAAGTGGCAATAACAATGTTGTTACACCTGTAGAATATTTTTGCTTTTATTTATTTATTTTTTTTTGTTTCCTACTTTATATTTCCTGACTACAATATTTGGTGTCGTACATTTTTAAGGCCTTGAGCCTCTAACACGTTCTCGTATTGCCAGATGTTTTCCCAGATGTTGGACATGAGGTTGGTGGCGGTGCCAAGTGAAGGAGGATTGTTGGTAATCGTGATGGTCTGTTTCTTTCTATTTTTTGTTTTTGCTCTGGCAGTCTATCTCCGTACTTTTTTTTGTTTTTGATGAATCGTAAATTTCAAGTTTTTATTACATAATTTCTGTCATTACGACATTGTCTAACTTCCTATTTCCGGGGCTATTCTTTGTTTCTGGCTGTGTGTTTAAGCCAGTATGTGTTTTTGTTTTTTTGCTTTTTAATTCTTTTCTTCTGTTAATAATCATACATTTTTATAATGGTCGTTGTGGTATTTGTTGGTTTCAGATTTTTTACTGTTTCATACTGTATTTTGAGCAAAGTAAAAGGCTTTTACAATTTTCATACTCAATTTACTCCTTGTCTGAGATGTATCCTGAAAACACGTAGAATATTATACGGGTTTTATGTCAGTCACAACACACAGAGTGTGCGGCGGTAGTTAGGGCTGAGAGTTATGTTAATTTCTAATGAACCTTTCAAATTTTAATGTATTTTCATTTTATTCTTGAGAAAAGGTAGAACAGTATTTAGCACTAAACTTGAGATTTGTTTCTAAATTGGGTGAGACGTTTTTTAAGTTTACACAGTTTGCAATATTAATATGGTTGCTTTATATTTACATAACAAAAGTAAAGATTACTTATAATAATTACTAACAAGGTATAAAAAAAAGATGCCGATGACAACGCAAAAGCGCAAGCAAAATGATCCAAACCAAAATCGATACTAAACAAAAAGATCCCTCAAAATTTTCCGTACAAGGTAGGACCACATTTCATATCCTTTTTTTTTTGTTTCTTTTGTTTTGTTTTGTGTTTGTTTTGCAGAAAGTTTATTCTACATACGGACACTACGGCTAAAGAACGAATTTTTCCTATAATGGATGAGCACTGACTGAAGAACGTGCATTACGCAAAAAATTATGGGTTTCGGGAACAAGTTGCCTAATTTCAGCAGAGCACATTCCATTATGGTATCGATAGAACAGTGAAACACAACCCACATTACGACGATGCTCCAGTTAATCAATAGATCTTCGCCTCTCGTGTACGCGGTGGAGTACCGTATTTGCCGGACGATAAGACGCACCTTTTTACTCTGAAAATTTGACCTAAAATCAGGGTGCGTCTTATGGTCCGAATCGTCTTACCGTCCGGCAAATACGGTAACTCCAAAATAGACTTCGAAGCACCGGCTCATATGAGAGAGTTGTATTCCATTTACGGTCGAAAATAGATGGTTTAAATATTAAGGAGATCATATGGAGTGAAGTGTTTTCAATACCGTTAAAGGCACTTGAATATTTCTTTCGACACTTAGTCCAGCGGAGCGTCTGATTCCTAAATAATTACACCGTCCATAGAAACATATGAAGCAACATGATCTCTCGTGCCTTTGTGTGTTAACATACAACAGTGAGTTTGATTTTTCGGAGTTTTTCTCTTTTTGATGGACAAATATTATTCTAGTTAAACAAATATATATTTAATTATCATATATTTAATGTATCTTGGAGAAGGGAAAACAGCTTCAAACTATTGTATAAATTATGATTGTGATTTTAGAAATTTAACATGTAATAAGATATTGTTTGTAAAGAAAAAAAAAAAAATATTTGATATTTCTTTAGTCAGGCTCGAGTTCATTAAATTTAATTTTCATTAAATTATTATTTTTACTGAAGGTAGGAATTGTTTTTACAACATGAAAGCTCTATTAAAATTTATTGATAATTTTTCTGGGCTGAGCTGGTAGTATTACACATAAAAAAATGTCGACGAAAGTGGACAGAAACATAATAAAACAAATGTATTCAGGTTTTCAAGACAAAGTCTTGACAGAAAGAATACGGGAAAAAACTGAAGGAAAGGAAGCAACATAAATTGAAAAATGATAATTACAGCTAATTTCGAACCACCGGTAACACTGGTTAAAAGATTGATGTTTGACTGTTGGCTATCAGGCACCGCAGTGGTGCAGAGGTTAGAACTCAAAAGAATCCTGATGAAAGATGATGGTGATTCTTGAAACATGTAAATTCAACCCAAATCCCCAGCTCAGCCAAGAAAAATTATCAATAAATTTTAATAGAGATTTCATGTTGTAAAAACAATTCCTCTTCAGTAAAAATAATTATTTAATAAAAATTAAATTTAATGAACTCGAGCCTGACTAAAGAAATATCAAATATTTAAAAATTAACAGTTCGACTAAAAATAATAATTGTTCTTACAAAAAATCTAATTTTTTCTTTAAGATCCCCACTTTAACTGAAAAATTAAAAAAAATAATATTTTTTCCTAGCAAATAAAATTTTTTTTACAAAATTTTGACAATTGCAATTATATATGATCATTAAAGAGATTCATATTAAGTTTATCGGTATAGAGCGAGCCATCATAAGATCATGAGCAGCTGACAGTAAGAATTAATAAAGCAATTTGTTGTTAAGTTTTTCTTTATTGCAACACATGTAAATAGGAGTCAGCCAAGTTGTTAGACATTAGTGGAAACTACTGTCTCAAAGGCTATAGATTGGATACTTGTCAAACTGCCCAGAAGTTTAAGACAACCACATGCTGCAGTTCCTTATATCGACAGCTCAATTCCAAAACATGCTACGCCGAAAAAGTGAGTATTGCAGTAAAAGCTCCTAAAGTTTACAGGCAATATTTAAAAAACCATATGAGGTGGAACTTTGTTGTTTATAACTATTGATTGGACCAGCCAATCACAACCAAAATTTGACAGAATTTAAGTTGAAACAATCTAAAATTAAAAACATGCCAAGTCGACATAGCATGGTTTGGAATTGAACTGTTGATATGTTAGTTTCACTAAATTACCAATTGCGCCACTTTTGCTTTAACAATGTGAACCTAATTCTCATTTCTTTTAATATAGGGTATAATAAAAGAACTAAGGAACCAACCAACCGGCCATTAATTAGAAATTGTTAATGATTATAACGTCATTTTATAAATTTTATGAACTTTACACAAACTACTCACACAAACACGTACTCACTTTCATTCCTACACTCACTACTACTGCTACTTACTATTAAGTAGAAGAGTTAGAGTAGCAAGAAATTGTTGCTCATTAAAAGTTGTTCCTTCATTTAATACAAAATACTGAAGAGTATTTACGTACGAGTATATTTTGAGAATTAACTACTCTTTGTATAATTTTTGTTTATATTGTTGTATATGTAGGTATGTATGTATGTAGTTGTTGGTTGCTATTGTGATTTCATTTATGTTAACAATTTCTTATAGTTATTGAACTTAAGATGGAAAAAGACAATGAGAAAAAACAATATGCATATGTTGGCATTAAAAACAAACCATAATGACTAAAGATTGGAGGTTTATTTATATTTTCAGAATTTCTATTTAGATTTAGTTGATTTCTTTTTTCAAGTACAACTAAAACAACTTGTACGGAGTACAAGTACCAGGAAAGTAAGCATGACACTATCAGGAACATAAATATTTCAAGTAAATGCGTACAAGTACAACACTCATGTCTGTGTGTGAGTAAACCTGCTTGCGTGTGTGTGTGTGTGTATTTATGTTAACAGTATAGGTGTAGATTTTTTTTAGATCAGCAGCATGCAAATATTAGTTTGTGTATGTGTGAGTGTGAGCGTTTTGTTATTATTATGATTATTATGATAATAACCGTAGATGATGATGATGGCGTAGGCTGAACTTATTTTAATGGTAAAACCCCACATTTGTGGTCTTAGTTCCAAGTTTATTTATGCACCTTTGTCGATATATTTATGTATGTCTGTATGTTGAGAATGTGTGTGCATGTGTTAGTTTGGCAGTGTGCGTGTTTGTTTACACAAGTTTTAATGCTAACATTATCTTTTAATTGAATCGTCAGATGTGTTCAGTTCAGTTTAGTGCACATTATGCCAAAGTTATTATTAAAAAGAAAATACAGCAACAATAGAAATATAAAACTTTTGATAAAATATTTAAATTATATTTTCTTATGTGTATAAAGAAGTGTGTGTGTGTATGCCGGCATATGTAGAATATAAAAGTTATTGACTAAATAAAGGATGGAAAACCTTTTGTTTCACCTTACTTTTTCCATTATTAGATGTTTAATAAAGTTTTTCTTGCAAAATAATGTGTGTTTTGCGTGTGTAGTGTGGAACAGATTGTCGTTTTGATTTTTTTTTAATTTAAAGCTAAACAATATTAAAATTTTATGAAAGAGTTGTGAAATTTTTATCTGGGTTGATGTGATGAAGAGTTAATTTAATTCTTGGTAATTTTATTCTCAATATCTTGACATTAAATTAATGACGGTTAAAGTTCTTTCATTGTAATTTCAAAAAGTTTTGCAAAATTAATTAATTTTATTATTAGGCGTAAAATGGGCTAATTGCGATAATTTTTCAATATTAAAAAAAAAAAACTTAAATTTTCTTCATTATATTAAACTTAAATGGGGATATATTGCACAAGTCAGCTTTAGTTCATTATTTTGTAAAAGTAGAAAAAGACAATTATAAAATTTGGTTTTGCTAAAAAAAAAAATGTTTGGTAAACAAATTTCAAATTGTTGTTAACACATTTTCGAATTTACTGATATCAATAAAAATTAATTCTTACAAATCATAAAATTCTGTATAGTTGACAATAGGTATTTCCAATATGATGGTAAAATATATACACAGAAAAAGGGACTTCCTATGGGTTCAGCAGCATCTCCAATAATAGCAGCTATTGTAATGGAAAAATTATTAGACATATGTATTGAAAAATTAGTAATAAAACCAAAAATACTAACAAAATATGTAGATGACTTATTTTGTATAATTGAAGATAATAAACTTGATATTTTATCATCAACATTCAACTCAATTGATCAGAATATAAAATTTACAATTGAAAAAGAAATAAATTTTTCAATTTCATATTTAGACATATTAGTTACAAGAAGGTTAAAAAGATTGGTATAAAAAAGCAACTTCATCAGCAAGAATTTTAAATTATTTCTCAAAACACCCAAAAAGAATTATTATAAACACTGCTAAAAATCTTATAGATAGAATATTAGCAATTAGTGACATTAGATTTCATAAGAAAAATAAAGAAATAATTAGAAATATATTAATTCTGCCTATTGACGAAGCCATCAAGATGGAAATGGGCCTCGTCATTGAATATGATTTTATCGGCAAAATCGGCACTTTCATGTTGTCTCTCCAATACCAAATTAACGAACTCTCTTCGCTGGCATCAGTTCCTGAGTCAATTGAACTTTTTATGCATAAGAATGCAAATCTTTCGTCAAAATTCGCTGCATAGTGGATTTGGAGACACCAATTTGCTGAGCTGGGTGTCGAATTGAGGTGGATGGAGTTTGAGCGACACCATCACGTACAGCTGCGACATTTTCTGTCGATTGACCTGGTCGAAGGCGCGTTGTTGTCTTTACATCACTAACAGACCCAGTTTAGGCAAATTTATCCATTAATCTCTTTACAGTTGACTCTTTTGGAGCATTATTGTGACTCCAAATTGATCGCAATTTGCGAACTATAGCCGCAAAACTTTCACCATTTTGGTAAAACAATTTCACAATGAGAATGCGTTATTCATTCGTGTAGCACTCTATTTTTGCTAACCTCGTACCTTCTATATGTCAAACAATAACAATTGTTCAAATGTCAAACAATGACACTTCAAATGGTGCCAAATTTAAAAATTGCGTTCTAGTTGGGACACCCTTTATAAAGAAATTAAAAAAGAACCATTCAAGGAATATGAATATTGTGCTCGTTGCTAAGCGACCTCAGATAACCGATAATCATTAGAATATTAGAACTAAAAGTTCGTCCAATTGTTTGTCAATTATTTAAATGCCAGGTGAGTGTTTGTTGTTGGTACATTGGTCCATATGTTTGGTACATTTTTATTCAATACAAACATTTTACCCTTTTATATACATTTGCTAAATAACTATACCTACCTACACATAATCACAATGGACCGTATTGGTCTCTGGGTGAAGGTGTGGGGACAACCGCACTCCGGCCTTCTAACCTACCTACCTATACTACATCGTATAATTATTTAGATATTTAATTCGAAAACTCTTGAAATGACTTGGCAATCTTGGATATATGTATGTTCATTAATTTATTGTTTAACATTTGTAAAGAAGAGTAGCAAAATTAATAATAATAAATTGAAATTTTAATAACTATGTATGCATTTAATATTTACAAGTTAATTTGTTTGTGCTAACTTGGAACTAACATGGAACATATAAAATATTTGATCTGCAACATTGTATCTACCCGTCGTACAGGTATACATACATATAATTAAATATGCAGTAGATAAGTTATAGAAATTTGTTGGTTTTGCAACATTAAAGATGCACAAACTAATAGATATTTTACGGAGAACTACTTGTGTATATACATACTTAAATCCGTATATACAAATAAAGAAAGTATACATACACATACAATAGTTATGAACTATAACAAAAAAGGTATAATGTTTATTGACAACCTTTTGGTAATGTAAAATGACCTACGACCTAAACACACAAATATCCAACTATTTAATGTGTTAAATCAAGCAAAAAGAATATATGTAATAATAATTATAATTCTAATGAGAATGAGAATGCTAAAGATGATGAATAATCAACTAAAATTCTATGTAGATGATTTTAATAAGGAAAATTTCATTTAAATTCATTTCTCCTAAGACCAAAACAAAAACATCTTTAACAACTCAAACATACTTATGTATACCATTAAAAACATTACAAATTAAATGAATATTAAGAATGTATATGTAGGCTATTGATATTTTGGACAGTATGAATACAATTGCAAATGAGATGAGAGCCAGGATGAAATTGCCCATATTATTACAAGAAACACAAAAAATAAAATAAACGAAAAACATTCTAAAATTCATGAAAATTTATATAATTTATGACTCCCAATACACACATAAAGTGTGAATATTCGGCTTAAATATAGACACACAAAGATACATAAATACTCAAACGTACACTTTTAAATAAAGACACAAATAAGCTGGCAAGTATGTATTGTATTTCATAATAATGCTCTCGTACTTGTATTCGAATTTGCATATTCAATTCAAAATTGCACATAAATAAATAAAATATAACCAATTAGATGTATGAAAATTATAATAAAGCAAAAGTGATAAAGAAATGTATAAAGACATTGCAAATTTATTACTTTATAATGGACCATTAAGAGATACAGAGTGTTCGTTAGTTCGAATTTCTTAAAAAGCCACCAATAGTTCCAGTTGAATAAATATGCCGTAATCCTGCCTTGTAGTACAATTTAGTCATATTTTATGATACTGTCACACAAGTGACAAGTCTAACTACAATTGTCAACGTTAGTTAATAAACATTAATTAGATATACACACATATGTATGTATGTATGACCGACCACACACTTAAATTCACACATACGAACAAACACTCAAACAGCAACACTAATAAATATTTGCATGTATTAGAGACATTGCATTTGTATTGTTGTGGAGTGTAGTGTGTGTCACTAAATAATAATATTGAAATGATATTGTGCCATGGACATGCAAAGAACCGTTTATGTGGATATAGTCATTCGAATAATCGAACTTATTAGGCTGATCCCAAAAATTGTGATGTAATTTAAAACCTGTAATCTTATTAAATAATTTATATGTGCCAGAATTGCGCTATGCAACTGAAATTTGTTGTTGAGACGAATGGTGTACAAAATTTGAAATAATCCATTGACAATTTTATGATAAACCAAGGTATTATTGACGTTAATATAAATTATAAAAATGAACAGAACATTTCACTCTGTTAAAATTTTGCAATTCTAAACATGCTCTTAGTTACAAACGTGTCGGGAAAATATGACGAGACATACAGCTGTGCCCGGTCGTTCATTTCAGTGACCGGTCATTTTCGTTAATTTTTCCAAGACTGATTCGTTCATTCAATTCGTTCAATCGTTCACTTTGAACGAATGAATACAACCCTTATTGAATGTGATTTTCTTCTTGTCTTTTGATAAACAACAGCTGAACGAAATTGATCCGTACACTATTGAACGAAAACCGTTCAGTTAAATGACCGGCTCATTCCGTTCATTTTAACCCGTTCGTTCATAAACGACACAGCTCTAGTCTCGTCACATTGCACATAGGGTTCGCTAGAACAAATATTTGGCCAAAATTATTTTAAAGCCATATTAATAATTTTTTTAATGAAACAGCATTTACAACCAAGCTAACGCTTATCTTCTTAAGTTTGGATCAATTTCTAAGGTTTAAAAACCGTTAAACCCTTTCATGCATATGTTGTATATATATAACAAATTTGTTTTCGTAAAATTTCGTAAACATACAAAAAACAATTTTTTTTGCTTTTTTTTTCTTATTAGGGCACAATATAGTCCGAAAAAATCCGAAAAGCAATCTTTTTTAAATCTAATTCAGGTGTTTCATCAAATGATCAAGAAAAAACAGTTTAATTTTAATAGAAATCCTAGTTTCCTTATATTTTATGAACTTTATATTTTCAATGCATAATAATTTTAAAATAACTTTATATTATAATTCTCTTTCCAAAACTAAATTTTCTTTCCCACATTCTTCATCATACTCATTATCAGTACTTTCATCTAGGTCCACTTGCTGATCCTGTATATGATTAAGAATGACAGTGTACTTTTCTTCTTTGTTTGTGTGTTTTATCCACATTTGAAAAATCTCGAAATTTTTAAGATTGAGGGTTTCTAAAACAAGAATCACAAAAAAAGAATTTCGGAAAATATGCCTTATAAGTACTAAAAAAAATTAAAATTTTTTTTTAAATTAACAAAAATTTTTTATAAAAATTTAAAAATATTTTTTTTTTTAAATAAATTTTTAAAATTTTTGCAAAGTTATTCACGTATACCCTGTCTACATTTTTGTAGAATACTAGTAGTAAGAAATTTTGATTCCCTGCAAGGTAAACTCAAAAAGTAAAGAAGACGATTTTTGAGGCACAAAGTGATTTTCGTGTGCCTAGACAGGCTCAGATTGTATCACTATGTTCACAAAAGTTGTTCGCCTATGCCGTGCCTACATTTTTGTAGAACATTGTTAGTACTAAATTTGGACATAAATAACCGAAATCAGGAAAAAAACGGATGTGCTTTGACCCTTGATCAAAAGTTGCTTTAAGGGCCACCGTGCACGGCACATAAAAAGATGAATAACTCAAAAATCGCAAATTTCCGCAATTCAAGCTAGGAAGAAATGAAAAATATACATCAATATCTTATTTTTTTTTGGTCGTATGCCAGCCGAACTGAGCCGAAATTTTAAAACTCTACTTAAATTTAAAAATCGTCAAAAATTCATAAATTTTATAATACACCAACATATTGATATTTATTTACTTCACCTTAAATATTTTGAATTTTTTATAATCTTTTGAATAAACTATATACCTTCAGCTTTATTTTCTATTTTAAACTTTAGAAATTACTTTTTTTTTAAAAACTAGAAAATATTTAAAAATGTTAAAAAACACCTTCACTCAACTATTTTTTCAAGTGGACTGAAGTTTATCAACTTTAATACTGTAATGTTAAACGGTAAATTGCAATTTACAAAAACAAAATGCATTTGTGGTTGCTCTGTTGTGTTTGCTATTAGATTGCAACAAAATTATAATCGTAGCCCATGTAAAATATTTAGTTTTGGCCAAAAATTTGAATTTTGGGACCTTAGTGCATTGTTAGAATATATATGATTGATATATGACAATATTTCAATATAATACTCGTATAGTGGAAACGACTAAACCTAACTTTTGCACTAAATAACTTGGGCTACTCAAAATTCTATCGAAAATGGAAACATAAACTCAAAAATTTATATGATATCTCTTACTTCAAGGGCGTGCGAATGACACGTTGCACAGTGGGATTTTTTGTGCAATAAGTCATTTTTTCGACACATAAAATTTAAAAATGTAATGATGCAGTTTTGTAGAAAATTGATTCAGTATGAAGAATCCATAAACAGAATCTAAAAAAACGTTTATTTGTATTTGAAATAATGAAGTAAAGTCACATGTAAATTTTGGTCCAAAATATTGAAAACTCTTAAGGCACTTCTAAAGTGTTTGTACGTAAGATAATTTTATTGCTTTGATTTAAATAGCGATTTTCTTCAAATATAGCCTTTTCTGCGTATTTAAAAAAAAAAATTATAAAATTCGCTCATATGGTTTAAAAGATATGATAGAATAAAATTTGTTCTATAATGTGCCGTGATTACAAACTTCCTTGGAAAAAAAAAAGGTTGCTCGGTCGTGCTCGGTGCTCTCGCTATAATAAAATGAAAGGTAAGACTCCATACTATCATTTAAAAAAAAAAAAAATTTAAATAATTAATAATCTTTTATAAAATCATAAAATTGGTTTCCGATTTCATGAAATTTTTAATTTTAAAAAATTACAAAAATATATTGCATAATTTTAGGCACGTGCGTTATAATGACATTAAGTTACAACAATAACTTATTTAGAATAGATTAAAAACAAAACCATATGATTTAACAACAATAAAAATAAAACAATTTGTGAAAATATCGAAGTGGAAAAGATATTATTAAAATGAGTTTATTTTCTATTGATGGTGAAGCAATCAAAATGGGCGTTTCCTTCTTACATGCTCGCATAAAATTTATGAAGTGCATACTTCATATCGCCTACAACAAACCATTTGAAAAATGGTCCGCGCTCAAGGACGAACACAAAAGTCTTAAACTGGAAAAGAAACTTCGAATTCAGAAGGCCTCAAAGGAACAGATGGGTATACGAGTGGATGCAGTTCAACAAGGAACTGGGTCTACTAACGATGGAAATACGTCCAGGCGTTTCTTTTCTAACCCCGCACTTGTTGCCGATGTGACTGGTGTAGAGGAGCAACTAATTGATCGATTTCGCATTATACTACAAATAATAACATGTGGCAAAAAAGTTAATTCCTTGAAGTTCAAGAATTTTGCTCAAGATACAGCAAAACTTTTTGTTGAAAAATATAGTTGGTATTATATGCCAGTAACAGTACACAAAATACTAATACACGGAAAGGATATCATGGATGCGGCAATACTTCCTATTGGCATGCTTTCTGAAGAAGCCGAAGAAGCCAGAAATAAAGATTATAGAAATTATAGATTAAGGTTCTCCAGAAAATGTGATAGAGTTGCAACAAATACAGATGTTTTTCATCGACTTCTAGTATCGTCAGATCCTTTTATAAGTAGCATTAGATGTCAACCCCGTAAACAGGTTATGGAACTTGATGATATAGTTACAGAAATGATAGATGATGAATAAAAGTCTATATTTAAATGCATGTATTGAAATTTATTTATAAAATAATTAGTTTTGGTAATGAAACAAAAAGTTCTGGGAAAAAATATAATATGGATTATATGGGCGGTGGGTAGAGGGCGTGGCCAATTTTGATGAAACTTTATTTTTTTCTTAATTAAGCTAACCAAAGGCTCTGTGCCAAATTTCAACATTCTACGAGCACTCCTTATATTTTTTGCCAAACATTGTATGAACAAATCCCTCTGTGCGTTGTGGATCGTGGACCTTAAATACATATAGTAAATGGTAATTTACGGTATTACATTTAAATGGTTAGCGCATTTGATCATTAAGGGCTGTTTTCTCATTAGGCGATTATCTTTTTTCACAACGAAAAACTGCCGATTAAAGAAATTTGGTTTTCTCAATGTCTCATTTGTTTCTATTCTGTCGCAAAACTAACCAGCCCTCATCTGCCGTTTATTTATTTGTTGTACAAATAAATTCAATCAGCTGACTGGTGTTCATATTTTTTATGTGGCAATACTTTGAGTTTTTGTAAAAAAAAAATTAAATAGATTTTAGAAAAAATGTTTAATACAGGAATAAACATTAATTTGATGGAGGATAAACTCGAAGAACCTGAATTCCAAGTGAATGTTGAAAGAGTTTATCATGCCAGACAAAACTACCTGGCAGACATGGATATTATTTATTTTTTGTTATTTTTTCACATTTAGAAAACAGCTGATTTATGTCAACAACTTGTAACTTGTAGACAGAGTTCCCAATTTTCACATAAATTTTTAGAGGTATTGCCATATGAAAATAATGTTTCTGTCGGTATATTGAGAAAACCAAAATTGTTAACGGACATATTACACAGTACAACACAAAAAAAAAATTACGGGGTTCCGACGATTGACTGTTGTTAAGGAGACCAAAATCCGTTAACACAAATTTTAAACACATTTCTAGCTAAGCTACTTAACAATACGGCCACGCATAAACAAGTGTGTAATTGCAGGAATGCAAAACAACAGATGAAATTCGATTGATAGTGGAGCTGGGGGAGGACAATGGTTTGTTTTTCTAAACATGATTTGTATCGGCGACAAACAATAGTCCAAATATGTCAGTATTATATGACAAATGAATTGGTTGCATCTTGGTTATTGTCGCTTTACAAACAGCTTGCTTGCTTGTTGTCGTTGTCATTAATACTGTTCTTGTGCACCAAGTCTTTGTTACATATTGCACATCAAATGTTAGCTTTGATGGGAATGCTGCTGCATTTGACATTGTTACAACCGACACCCAAACAATATGTATGTATGTGCAGTTAAAATTATTGCAACAAGAAGAACAACAACAACAACAACGAAAATTGCAACACACAATTAAGCTTACAACATTTGACCACTTTTTTACACACATAACTAAAAGTAATAACCAGACAAACATCAACACTATTGCAATAAACAAAAATATATGTACATATATAAGCTGACATACATACATATGTACATACATCTGAGTGGCAGAAGTATGTTGCATACACTGAAATAAATACATATTCATTCTGCAAACTGCTATTGAAATTTCGAAATACATTTTTACAGCGACAAGAAAATATTTCGACATAAATTTCTATTATTTCAAAATCCTCTTTTATATTTATGTATGTATGTAGTCTGCATTTAAGACCAACATTTACTTTTCTTGTTCTTCATCGTTCACACACACATCCATTAAAACATACATACATACATACATTCATCTCTAGCTGTTGTTGTTGTTTTTTTTTTTTTTTGTTTTTATTCTTTCTAGTTGGCAATTGTCGTATGATGTCAATTTTAATTAGATCAGAGCATTGTGAATTGTAACTAAGTTTGTAAAATCCATACAAAAAGTACAAACTGATACACAAATATTCACACATCAATGCTAGTAGGAGAACAACACATCACATACTACACAGATAAACAGAATCAGTAGGAATCAGTAATGTAGGTAGGTTTGGTTGTATGTTTGTTAGTATATCTGGTCTGTATGTACATGCATACAATGTTTAGTCCAGGTAGAAATGTGTAGTTGCTAAATTTTACATGATTTTCCAAAAAAAAAAGCCAGTTGTATTTGTTGGTCATAAATACATATAGTGACATTTCTGGGTATGTATGTATATATGTATAAACGTTTAGCATAGATATTTTGTATTGCGAAAAATTAAGGTTGAAATATACAGGATGCTGAATGTGTAAAATAATTTATACATTAATCATTCGGAAGTTATCAAATATTTATGTCCTATTTATATAATTATTCACTTCTACAGATTCTTGCAATTTGTGCTCTCAAAAATAAATGGTCTGCGGGTAAACTAGGAATGGATCAATCAATTTATCGGATCTTGTTAATACCTTTAGGCTTTGTTTTTGCATATGGCTTCATTTTTCACACCCTGTATAGAAATGTACTCGTATAACTATTAACTAGATATGTTTATACATTATACATATTTACATTAGGAAGTCCTTATTTTGCAATTTTTATATTTTTAAAGCTATCAAAGTGAAAACTTGACAAAATCGGTTAATGTTTAGATTATTCATATGTTAAAAAAGTCCACTTAAAAATAGATTTGGCATTTTGTTTACCCTTAGATGTTTTAATTGAAAATATAAGCATTATCTAAAAAAAACATGCAGGCATGTAATGGAAATCGAAATCGAAAACGAATGAGTTTTAGAATTCAATTTTTTCGTAATATTTCTGCATTGAAAAACTTTTATCACATACAATATAAAGATATTGTGCTACTAAAGATAATCTTAAAAGAAAAAAATTTAAAAATTAGATTAGAAATGCATTAAACTCATGCGCTTTCGTTTTTCGTTTCCATTACATGCCTGATTACTTTTAAAATTTTACAATTTCAAAATATTTTTATTAAAAATGAAAAAAATTAATTTAAAATTAATTAAAATTAAAAAATATTAAAAAAAAATTAGATTCTACATGCGCAAATTTTTAGGGTTATAACTTGTATGCGTTAGAGCAGGGCTGGAATACTTATAGCGTGTTCAGATATAAACCTTAATTGCGATAATCGCAATTAACGCCATTATTGAGCTCCAATATTCCATATAAAATCTCAATTAATTATTAAGCAATAAGTACGAAATTGTTATAATATTGAGTAAGATTTCGAACGCAACACTGTTCACAACTGTGTTTAGTGAACAAAATTGTATAAAATGGCAAATGTCAACAAAAGAAAACAAAAGAAATCATTAAAAAATCAATGTGAAGGTAAGTTTGTTTACGTAGAAACACAACAACCATTTAGTGTATTTTTTGTATTGTTTTCCAACTGTCAAATGATTATTGAGTAAGCTGAAAATTGCGTATGCCTGAACACTTAAAATAATATTGTCAATTAACCGAATATTGACTCAATTAAGTTTCATATCTGAACACAGTATTAGAAGAATTTTAGTTATTGCTTTCTATAATTATATAAAAGTTTAAAGTCAACCTCCAAATACATACATTGTACACTGAAAAGTTTTAAAAAATATTAAAAATATACAATTTGTTGGCGAATATAAATATGTATGTGTATTCTGTTAATTACCTAGTAAAAAATAAATGGATTAATCCATAATCGAGCAATAAAGGAGTAATGACTTGTTCATTCATTTGGAGTAATAAGCGAGCTATCAAAACTTTTTTTTGTTTTGTTGTCTATGCCTCGCTTAATACTCCAAATGGATCAATGAGGGATGTATCAGTTCGTTTTGGTTTTTTTTTCTTTGACATAACTGTAAAATATTTTCGTTTTGTTTTTCTATTTAGAGCTAGTTTCTGGGATAAAGATAAAAATCAGACAATTTTTTGCACGGAAAACTTTCTATTTTCAGTGGGATTCGTTGCTATTTTTCGTTGCTGTTAAAAAATCTCCTCAATTCCCTCAATTCATTTCCGGTGATGCCACTCAAATTCAAGAAAACGGGATTGCAAATTTCATTTTCGCCGTTGCTATTTTTCGAGGCTTTCTTGTTTTTGTAAAAAATAACCAAATTTGTATTTATGCTCTTTTAGGAGACAAAAACGATTACTCCCTCTGTCGTCATTTTCAAGATCAAAGGGAGTACTCCATAAGGAGCTTAAAAGGAGTACTCGTGTCTGCGGACATGCTGTGTTAAAAATCCTATGAGGTTCGGAGTTTTATGGAGTAATCCATTACTCGCAAAGGAGCGCTCCAGGATTACTCTTTGGATGATCCTATTTTTTACTGGGTAGTAACTATCACAAACATACATACTTTTTTTTAAAAGATCTCATTTATTAGACAGAAATCAAAAATACCAATCAAAGCGAATATACAACTTTACAAATTCAGTACTGGAACAATACTTTTATTAAATGTTAATGGTATATTTGATGTGAAAAATTGCTTTAAAAAATTCAATTCAAATGTTTAAATTAAATTTTTTTTAATATTTTTAAATTAAATTTTTAAAAAATTCACTTCAGATTTTTTAAAACAATATTTCACATTAAATATACCACTAATAATATCAAACTACGAAAATAAATTCTAATGCCCTTATTTAGAAAAAATTAAAGCAGATTTCAAATGTAATTTAAGAAAATTTTGTATGAAAATTTTGTCTAAAAGCACACTTCAAACCTACTTTATTTTTTATGAATACGGCAGTAAAACTCTTGTTTCAGTAATTTTTAATTTGTTTAAAATATTACTACTTTGTTCTAAAGTCTAAACTTCAAATAAAATGTGCAAATTTTGCTAAAATTTTCTGGTTTTGGTTTTTAGGTGACGGAAAACTATTTTAGGTCTTGTGAGCATTGAATAAACAAAATAGCAGGGCCACTCTAATACTTATTATACAAATATACGTACATATATTATGCTTTATAGGCTTACGAGCATAAAATCATTAGAATGATGCCATTTGGTTGAATACACAAAAAGTAAACGATATTCTATGCTACATTATTGTGAGGCTCTAAATAGTTTACATATATTTCTATTTAAAATATAACATGTAAAGTTATTATATTGCTATTAAATTAACCACATTTCCATGTGCTTTCCAATTGTCTAAAACTTATAGATTAAAGCCATAGTTAGCCGACTGTAACGGAATGTAGTGTAATGACGTAAAAATGTAAGGAAATTCTATATCTTAGGGCGCGTTTTCACTATGTCATTTTTGTTGTCAAATTGTTGTCAAATTGTCCAAATTGTTGGCAATTTTATGAAAACGGGTTGTCATATGGCGTCATCTATGTTTGCAATGATGATTGCAAAAAATTAAATTTATTGATGACAACCCGTTCTCATACAATTGCCAACAATTTGGACAATTTGACAACAAAAATGACATAGTGAAAACGTTGGTTACATCTCCATAACCATTTGCATTGCTTTCCACATAACAATATCCATCAGCTGTTTCTTATTGTTACAGTTACATTCCATTACAGTCGGCTAACTGAGCCTTTAGCGTTTCTTGAAATACACGAATATTGAATATAAAGAGACTCAATGTCTCTGTATTTTTTTTTGTTTGTCCCTAATGGTCACTGGAATGTGCGTGCGTTCGCATGTGTATATTTGTAAATTCGAGTTATATGTCAATATTTGTTACTTACTTTTCCTTTTGTAGTTTTGGCAACAATTTATCACTACATTGACCTGTAGTTAAAATACTTCGTATTCTACTTTTTGTAATCATCTTCTTTATTGTCTTGTTGTTGAGATTTATTATTACTTTTTGTTATTAAATATTGATCACTATTGATTTATTAATGTATAAATGCTATAAAACAACATTTACTGATTTATTAACTTAAGGTTGGAAAAGCAAAGAACAGTTGACAATGCGGAGATTGTTGAGGAAATTAGTTCATATATTTATATTAGTAGAGGCAAATACTTAGTTTATGTTTTTCTTGCTCATGAATAAAAGAATTACTTAGAGTTGTTAAAGTTTAAACTAAATTTTATTAAAATGAAAGTTTTTGTTCTAATGAACTAGAAATGATTTGTTCATTTATACCACAGAGTTTCAAATTGACTTTTGTTGAGCCGCAATCTAAATGTCTTGATTTTACATAATTGCATAATTTTTAAATGATCTCAAATTTAAACAAAACAAAAAACTAATTAATATTAAATTATATTTAAATAATTGAATGGCAAACGTATGTATGTTTGTCAATTAATGGAGATTTATCTTTCAGTTGAATAAAATAAATCATAATTAAATTTTAATAACTAAAACATTTTGAAATGCGTTTAACAATTAAAGAATTTTAATAACATTTCATTCCATTTATTTCATTTCCACCCATCCAGCAAAAAGAAATTGCTTGGAAAAGTCAACAATCTATTACTAATGATAATATTGCCTTTACATATTTGCATTACTTGATAATGATGTAGAACTTTGCTTTTATAAAATTCATAGAAAATTATAAAATATTTTTTCCAACGAACAATTTCTTTTTATTAAATATCTATTGTGTTGTTTTATTATCTGGTATTTTTTGTAACAAATTTATATTACAAATAAAAAATGTATGTTTATGCAATATTGGTTTTTTTCTCTTCTGTTCTTCCATTTTATAATGTACTAAATATGTATGTATGTATGTATGTATTATAAAATATATACATATATGTATACAATTTTTAAATCTATCAATCATTTCATTAAATATGTAAACCCTAGTAAGTATTTAGAAAATGTAAAAAATAAACAAACAACAAGCAGCAGTATCTTTATGTATTTAGTATCTAATAAAATTCAAATAATGTTTAAACCATTAAACCCCAAGCAAACAAAAGAAATACTGAAGTTGGGTATTAAGGAAAATGTAACAAATAACAGCAACTACAGTAAAATCAACATTATGCAAGTTGAAAAAATGTAAGAAAAACAGCATGTACTCACAGTGGGAATAAAAGGTTTACTAATGGTTTGGAACAATATTAAAAAGCCAATAATAAGAAATTTGCCAAACTGATTAACTCCATAAAACAAGAAATAAAAAATAATAATAACAAGGGTCTTTTCTTTACCTTAAGCTCAGACAATTATTGGGATATTAATGAAAAAAAGTTTAAATAAACTATAATAAGAAAAATAATAATAAAATTAAATTATTATATTTCTACGCCACGAACGCGATAATTTTGTGCTTGTTGTTTTGTTGTCTCCAATTAGCAATATTCATTGGAGCCAGAATGCTACACAAAATGGAACCCGTTTTCTACTTAATTTCAAAAATGAAATAAATTGTCTGTTCTGTTTCTATTGATATTGGGCCATAACCATAGACAAACACTAAAGTCGGTTCTTTTTGAAAACAGCTTTAAACTTAAAACCTACTTTTTATTATTTTGTAACTATAGTCAAAATTCAAGGTCGTTTTAAGTTAAGCCGACTTTAACTGGGTGCCACCTCATATGTAGAAAATTATTTCATACAAACTGTAAAGAAAAATAAGCAAGTGGCAGCTGTAAACAGCTGTCATTGGAAATTGAAAAAAAAACAAAAATCGGCAAAATAATAAAATTAAGCGGGAAAATTTAAGAAAAGTATTTGCGGTTTTGCTGTGGAAAAATGGAGAAGGTAAGATTAATATCATAATTAGGCTATTTTGGCGTTGTTTTTTTGATAACGCTTTACAGGAACAAAAAAAAAACAAAGAGAAAGAGAGACGAATTGAGTGTATAAGATTGTGTAAGATTTTTTTTTTACTTTTTTATATTTGTGTACACATCCAGTTTTTGTTCTTCCGGTCGTTTTTAAAGTGATGTTAAATTATTTAAAAGCAACGTCAGCTGGTTTTAAATCAGAGGTGATCAAAATTTAAAAGCTTATGTTTAGGTGAGAAAATGAGAGAAATTTAAAGGTACAGTAAAACGAAAAAGTAAACGAACGATTTTTATAAAATAGTAAACGTAAAAAATTGTTTCGGTTTAAAAAATAATAAAAAAAATTATTTCGCTTCGCAAAATAATGAGTTCCGTTTGTATTTTTACTTCATATTTTGTAACTTCAACTTTAAAGGGGGCTTTAAAAAGATTAAGAAAGGGTTCAAGGGCATCAAAATCATTAAACCTATCTTGAAAATTAAAATCTTTAAACCTATCTTGAAAATTTAAAAAAGGGTTTCCTTTAAATGTTTTATAACACAAAAGGCATTGCGAATTAACAAATGCATTTTTTATTACGAAAAATTCTCGTAATGGTACCATAAAAAAAAAAAAACAATTAAAGCAAAGACAACTGAATTAAAAGAGCATAACAAAGTAGTGGGTCGGGCCAATAAGCAATTGTTCTATGAAATGATCACCTCTGTTTTAAATTAAAAGTATGTTTTAGCGGTAAAAGTATAATTTTACGTGTCTATAGTTAAAGTAAAGTTTACTTTTAACAAAAGTCAACTTTTTAACTATTAAAGTACACTTTTTTTGTGACTATGGTTATGGCCTATCCTTTATAATTAAGTGAATAATAATAAGTAGAGTATTTCTGATATATTTTTATAAAACTACTAGCGGACCCCGATGCACTTCGTTGCACCCAACCAAAAAAAGAAATGAAATATTCTAGATTTTTTTTATGAAATTAATGCATTGTATTTAAAAATTATTAATGTTAATCCAAAACATTTGGATATTTTTTCGTTAGGTCGAACCGAAATTTAAACTTTTTTTTTCAAATGTTGATTTTTTCAGGAAAAAAATCATAACTGGAGAATGGCTAGACCTATTTTGGATTTCAAAATCAACTAACCATCATCACTCTTCCCTGTAACTTCCCTAAAAATTTTATGGCAATCGGTCGAGCCGTTCTCGAGTTATGGAGTGACAATCAAAATGTACACTTCTTTTTATATTATAAAACTATTTTTTTTAAATTAATTTTACTTTGAATATTATTGCAGTGGTGGTGCAGTAGTTGTACAATCAGTAGTAAAAAAAGCTAAAGATTTGTGCAAGATGAAAGCAGTAAAAGCAAAAGCGATTTGATTGCAATAAACAATTATGTCAAACACAACACATCTTCTATACCACTGTCTGAGTGAATGTTTGGTTTGTAGTTTTCTCTACTTACAGAAATAATAGCAGCAGCAACAGCAACAACAACAACAACAAAAGCAATAAAAGGACAACAAGATGTACGTATTAAGCACTTAAAAAGGATGTAAGTTGATTTTTCATACAAGCTTAACAACAACAACAACAAAAAACCACATTGACAATATATAATAAAACGAAATCTATAAAATACCAATATTTGTCTTAAACTTTTTTCCCTACATTTCATTTTAGAGCATAATTTATCATTTGGCAAGGAATCTATTTTTTTTTACTGTTTGCTGTTTGCTACACATTCCTGCACTTGCAAACATTTAAACAAATATCGCCTCACATATGCTGGCAGTAAAACAGAACTGGCTGTTGAGTGGAAGCAGTGCATAAAAACTTTTATGGCGAACAAATTGTGTAAAAGTCAAAGTGGAGATTAAAGATAAGAAATATTTCAGGAAGAAGGGAAAAACTATACATTTTGTATGTTGAAAAAACATTTTTTGATTTGCTTATGTTGTTTGAAAAGCAAAAGTAAGAACAACGGCAACATTCGTATCGATATCAATAACACTATCTACTATAGACACTTGCATTTACATACACATTTACCAGGACGTCATGCTGTTTTAAGCAAAGAATAAAGATTCGAACGGGATATGCCAGTGCTTGCACATTTAATATTTCAGATTTTCTATGAATGGTTGAGAACTTTTGCCCAGACCATGCAGAAAATGCGAAACAAATTGCAGCAACAAACTTAATATATACAGTAACAATGTAACAAATACGTGGCAGGCGGGAGCATTTTTATTTTTAAGAAATTGTTAGTTAGATATGTCTTTTTATTAATGGTTACAAAAGTTAGAGGTGGATTGCAAATTGCGAAAAAAAATTATAAGAAATATTTGAAATCGTAGTGAAACTTTTACGCTTTATTGAACTATGTAAACCACCCTCGGAGTTTTTAGAAACAAACAAAAAAAACTGAAAAGTATGTTATAAAGACATGCATATGCATATTTTTATTTGTAACCAACAGTGTGTGTGTGCAGAAAACATACAGAACACATTCAGAAAAGAAACCCTTAAATACATCGTAACAAAATGATAACGTTTGTTTACTGCCACCAGAGTGTTGCCTGTATTAAAGTAGACGTGTGCATGTTGCAATACAATAATACTTACACCCTTTTCCTTAACGTGCTCTTATTCCAACTTCCAGTTTCATTTTAATATTTCTGTAACACAGCAACAAACATCATCGATATTGTATCGATTTTGTAGCAAAAAAAAAAAAAAAAGTATTGAGGAAATTGTAGCACGCAATCTATTTGCTTTAAGAAGTAACAAACCCTAAGTAAAATGCAAAAACAAACAAACAAAAAAAGAGAAAAAAAAACGAATGTAAGAATTTTTCAATTCTAGTCCAACGTTTGCTGATGCATACACAATTTCAGCTCAGAAAGAAATAAAATACAAACAAACAAGTCACTGCACATACGATGAGAAGAAACGTGTCTTGTTGACTTTAATATGCTTCACTTTTCAGTTTTTTCCATTTGTCAGATTTTCAGATAGTCTGCATGTTTTGTTCGCCTTTGAGTTTTTGTTTTAATGTTTCGTTGTTTCTTGCTGAGTTCAAATCAAAATATATTAAAAAATTGCAGAAATATATATTTTAGACATCTTTAAAATTGCCTTACATAGCAAAAATATAGAAATCTAAAAGCTTTTGTTTTACTTAATTCCACTGGGACTGAGCAGTATGTTTTCGAAATTGTTTTTGTTTAACCCTTCGATGACCGCAAGAATCCATGAAGAATTTTATAATTTGTAATTGATTTGGTACAAGGCAGAACTTTAACGAGCTAAGACTAAATTATTATATTGCGAGCTTTAACAGAATTTTATATACGAGGACACATCAGGTAGTAAACTGGGGTATATCTCCATTACAAAACTGTTCTTATAGTTTTACAGTCTTATTCATAAAAAATTAAAGTAGAATTCAAATGTACTTTAAGAAAATTTTGTATTAAAATTTTGTATGAAAATTTTATCTAAAAGCACACTTCAAAATTCAAAATTATTAAAATTCATTCTGTTAAATTTGAAAACCCCTATTTTCCGTTACTGACGTTACACACAATGTACCCATTTTTAGTTGAATTTGTTAATATATATTAGATAACTTACAAATATGATTTTTTTCTTAAATAAATGAAAATTAAACAAATTAAAATTTTGCTGAACGCTAAATCTGAAACGACTGTTTTGCCCAATTTTGACCATGGAAATTACCCTTTTTTACAAGAATAAATGAAAGTAAGAGGTACGTTTAGGTTAGCCTCTGCCAAGAACAAACAAACCACCGTAAAACCTAATTGCTTATATATTTTGAAGCTTGAATATGTATCCTATTATTCCATTAACAAACATTTGGATTTTGGGCAAATTTAAATTTCTGCCTTTGGTGTAAAAATTTTCGGATTAGTTTTTTAACTATGTTTTATTAAATAAAAACTCATGTTTATTTATTCTAATTCATAACAAAAACAAAAAAAAATAATAATTCGTACATATCACATTCAATTAAATAATTAGTTCAAACGAAACTAAAAAATTACTTTGTAAATTTTGATTTTGGTGCGCAAAAAATTTCTTTACATACAAACAAATCCATTTTTTTCGTAAAACGTCTCTTATAACATTGTAAAGGCTTCCCCAACTAGAACGCAATGGTGTTAATGGTGCTCGGTATCGTAAAAAGTTTTTTTTTGCCTAGAATTGAAGAAATGAATGTGGAGGGCATGTCATACAGCCAGAGAAACAATTCAATTGCTGCATCATTCATTTCCCGTTCGTGTTATTTCGCGTTTTGGAGACCATAATTGGCCGCCTAGATCGTGCAATTTAACACCTTTAGATTTTTTTTCTTTGGGGTTTTTTAAAGTCGATGGTTTACGCGAATAAGCCGATGACGATTAAAGCCTTAAAAGAGGAAATTGGACTCTGCATTAATGAAATAACGCAGCATTTGTGCAAAAAGGTCATTGCAAATTTCATATAAAGTTAGCATATCCGTGGCGGCCATCTGCACGATGTCTTGTTCCATACATAACCTCATTCTGTCTACTTTACGATATTAAAAAGTTTCAAAATTCTTTTTTTAAATATCTGTGTTTTATTTAAAATTTAAAAATTGCGTTCTAGTTGGGACACCCCTTTACAAATGTAATTGCAGTGACTCTCTTTTGATTTTATTTATTTTTTTTTTAAACTTTTTGCACAAATTCGTTAAACCGAGTACATGACATTTTCATTTGTTCGTAATATAAGGTACTCAATGGAAAGATTATGACTGTTCGTTAAATCGCGAATTCGTTAAATTGAGTCTGCATATGTTAAACCGGGAAACCACTGTATATGTCAAAAATGTCTTTTCTACTTGTAATCAGAAATATACATATGTTGTAAAGGGTGTTCCAAATTTCATTTTATTTGAATTGTTTGCCATTAGTAAAAGTGTTGCAGAAAAATGTTGCAAACCAAAAAAAAATGTAACGATTACCAAGCCATAAAAAACCACTGCTTCGAGCCACTTACTGTGAAACAATTCAAATTCAAGTAGTCGTTCTGGCGCACTATATCGTGTTATTCATCATTAGCTTTCTGTTTATGCGATTGTTTAAAGTCAAAGGTACCAAAAAATAGCTCTATACCTTAAACACTAGCTCATTGAAGTAGAAAATTTAAAGCTGGATCAAAGAGATCCAGCTGCATTTAATCAAAATCATTCAGACAAACTTCTACAAAAGACTGAATGTAGAAGTTCCTGTTTGATTTATAATTTATTAAAACATAAAAATCTAAATCGTGCGTAAATTCTGGCACATCTTCATTCAACTCTACGAGTATTTAAAACGTTCAAGTACAGTCTATGTGACGCAAATGAATGGCAATTTTGCATTTACTTAGAGTTTGGTTATGCGTAAATTTAACAATAATAAATACATATTTCAGGCAATCAGTTTTGTGTACCCCGATGGCGTATAAGTGATGTGAGGAATTCATTTAAAATGTACTCGTATGTACATTATACGCCACAGCGGTCGTGGCACAATCACAACATAATAAATACAATAATATTATGGATTTCTCTTAATAATATTTTCATTTCATTTAAAAAGAATAATATGAATGTATATTCACATATTTGTATGCAAGTAAATGTGAAATAAAAATGTGCTTATAATAGGGCGCAACAATATAACAAATGTAAAATTACGAAACTTTTCTGAATACAAAGTAGTTAATGCTGCAAAAAACAAAATACCAGTTTACCTATTTACAAATACAAGTATAACAACACTCCTAATAGTACAAACACTATGTGTATGGTAATGTGGATGTATGTTTTTATTTTCTGGTTACACGACATGGCTTTTATTTGACTATAATGAAGCATTTTACCACAAAATAAAGTAAAATAAAACTTACTTAAATTCGCATACTACGCACATTTAATACGAATATTGCAACAGCAAACAACAACAGAAATAAAAGCAATGAGAACGAATCATTGTCATCATTATGATTGCTGTTATATGTGGCAGACAGCGTAAAGGCATTGTAAGCAAATAATATAAACTTCTCATTGTACAATGAGAATAATAAAAAAAAAGTAAAAACGAGAAAAATAACAATAAGAAACAAAAAAGATTTTATTTTTCGTTTTATATTTCTTTTACTTTGCCAACAAACGAACAAAAATATTATAAAAAAAAAAGAAAAACAAATATACATATTTACAAGAGAACGAGAAAAAAGTAGAAATATCAAATTTCAATGAATCAAATTCAATTTGTACGTTTTTGTTTTTCCATTACATGCTTGTATGCGTTGTAACAATTTTTGTTTGTTTGTTTTTGCTACTGCTACTGCCAATGTTGTTGTAGTTATTGTTGTTCACTAATATGAACACACAGTGGCACAAACAAACTATTCACTCTATAGTTATTTTGCATTGTATTATGTACATATGTGTTCACGAACATTAAACCATTCTACTATTCAATACATACATTACAAGGAAGGATACAATTATTCTTATTAGGAGCGCTTACAGAAAATTGTGAAAGTTCCCAACTGAAATATTATTTATATGGGTCATATTTTTCAGTGTTTAAAATAAAAAAAAGGAAAATGGAAATCTTAAAAATTGTTTATTTATGTATATTTGTCGATATCATTAAAGTAAAACATAGGTAGGATTTGCAATTTAATTTTTTCCCCATTCATTTAGCAATAAATAACAGGGGATAGAGAACGCTACGAAAAATAGTTAATATAGGCCTTAACTTAATTTTAACTCTATTTTTATTTAACTAAAATTTATGTTTGGAATTTGAATAAATCGAATTTGAAAAAAATTTATTTTTGATTTATTCAAATTCCAAAATTATTTTAGAAATTCGACTAATGTAGTCACCCTTTCTTAATAGTGGGATACGTGTTCAACTCGATATTTGTTCAAACTCTTCTAAAGAATTTCATCCTAAAAGCTACATTTTTCAAAATGCAAGTAAATTTGACTGTTAAGTGCTTAACAGTGGTCTGTTGACTGCAACTTTATCAATGTTAGGAAATGTGGTTTTTGTCTGTGCTACTCAAATTCGAATTTATCTTCACGCACATGTATTTATTATTTTCTTTTTATTCTTCCATTTGTTTTGAAAAAAAGATACGCGATAAAATTTTAAGAACAATATAAAAATTAAAAAAAATGTCCTTTATCTGGGATATCCTGTAAATAATTTTTTATAGTTGTTTGTGGTCATTCCTAATAGACATACATATGTATGTGTACAAGTGATTGTGTACAAATACAGTTGCTGTTGTTCTTGTTGATGGTACTCGCTTAATGCGAGTTTCATGTTTTTATATTGGGAGTTCTGTTGTGAACCGAAATACAGAAAACCCCTATACAAAACATAGATACAAACATACACTAACAAACAAAAATAAACACAAATTGTTAAAGTGAAGAAAATAAGTATTTGTTTAAGCAACATAAGAGACACTCCAACATTACACTATTCTTCAGCACACAGTAGTCATTCCTATACTCGTAAATATGTATAAATATTTAGAACAACATATACTACAAGTGAAACAAGAAAGAAATGTATTTGAATAGTCTGCATATATGTATGTACATAGTCACATACACATACACATGTATGTGTGTTTGTCTATGAATACGAGTATGTGTCTGTTAGTATTAGAATAATTGTTTATATGTTATGGATGAGGTTTCATTGCATGGTTGAGAGGCTGAAGTAGAGTAGTTTTAGTACTAATATTAAATATAGTAAATGGCTTTTAGATTTTTGGATGGTAGAGAAAATAATTTCGTTATATAGCAGTTGAAATTTACAAATTTACCCTTTGCGATACTTACGGAATCAGTAGACACATTTTGGAACGTATTGACGTTTGCATAGTTATGGCTGGACAATTTTTATAAAATATTGTTTCTAAAACAAAAGGCAAACGACTGAAAACAAGAGCAGAAAGTATAAATTGTTGTAAATTGTTTTTCAAAATAATATAAAAGAAAGATTTTTATACAAAACATTCAAATGCCATGTTCAAATTGTCTTGGAAAGAGTAAGGTTTGATGATCACCGCAATCAAGTATACAGATGTATTTTGATATTTTGACAAAATGGTAAATATATAAATGTAAATATATATATATAAAATATCACTAATTTTACAAAATGAATGATCCACCATTTTCATAAAAAATTTAATAAATTTAGCGAAATTGATTTTATTGTAAGAATTGTCAATTTCAAAATTCCGTATTTCGCTTTCTAAATGATCACAACATCACAATAATCAACAAAAACATAACATTATTTTTTAGTTTAAAGTGTTTAATTTTTGTCACGTTCTGGTTCTCATGTGTTGGAAATGTCCATATGAAATTCCTTCCTATTTCAAACTTGAATTCGAATAAAATTGTTCCTTTACCCATCCTTTCGAGAGGAAAAAAAAACCTGAAAGCATAAAGTAATTGAGAATCAAGAACGATAGATGGTAAATGGCACTGCTTGCTATCAAACAATTTAGTTATGATTGTGTTTGTGTTTTTGATTGTTATCACAATATATTTTATGTGTGTATAAACAATTTATTGTATTTTCCTTTTGTACATCGCATACAAACGACTGAATTTAACAGCAAAACTAAGGGAGAAAACATAAAAATTATATTGTATGACAACAAAAGTTGCTTTAAAATAAAAACTTAAATAAAAACAAAAGGCAATATAAATAATACCAAAAACTATTTATGTTTGTAACTAACAAAATGTACAGAACATGTAACATGTCTATATGTGCGTACATATGTATGTAATACTAATAGCAACAGCACAATAGCAGCAGGAACAATAAGTAAAGAAAACTAAATTGTAACCAACGCAAATTCCAGTTCACTAAATCTCTCCTCTAATGCTTACATGCCATTAATCGAACCATCAGCCATCTACAACAATATAAAAACAACATCAACAACAACAACAGCAGCAGCAGCAACAGCATACTTTTACTTAAGTGTACTCCATATAAATACCGTTACATTATAAAGATCCAAATAAATAATATATATTTGTATAGAAAAAATGTAAGTATGTACTATATAAAGAACACAACGGAATGAAAACGAAAACGAGTTAGAAAATACCGTACAAATCCATCTATTCATACACATATCGATATACATACATACACTAATGCATTCCATGCTTTCTCAGAGGTAAAAAGATGCAGTAAAGAGGCTTTTCAAAAGGCCTTATTTTGCAGCCACAAGGACTTTCAGTCGCATTGCAAAATCGTTTAAATTGTACAGGGCGTGCCATTGGCCATCAAGCCCTTGCCTACTCGCTGCTGGTTAGATTCCTAATAGAAGGCATATTTGAGAAGGGCAATTGAAAGGTCTATCAAGTCATGCCTCATAGAAGGCGTAATTAAAGGTCTGCTGAATTGAAAATTTAATTGAGGAAAGTTAGTATAAGTATATGAAGTACTGATTCACGCGTACTTTACACTAAAAACCTGTTATAAACCTGTTGTAAGTTTTATGAATGAGGGCATACATTTATAGACGCTCTCTTTATTAATTTTTATTACTCGTATAACAAAGTAAGCAAAAGAAAGTCTGTTGTTGTAGTGACGATATACTGGAATAATTGCAAAACCACTGGTGTTTTCTATTGAAATCATGAATTGTTGACATTCTTTTGAAATTCAATTTTGAATGTGTAAGAAACTCAATCTAGAACTCCTTCTGAGAGAAGGAATAGTGGAATTTTTAAACAGACATTCCACTCCTACAGGGCCTACAAATGGAAGCACTTGCAATTTTTCCCGCTTGGGTTGCTCTCTCTCTCTCTAGTTAAAATATGTGTATGAGTTCATAGAGTGAAATTCCACTTTACCGGTTCTAGTTTTTTATTGTTTCTCTTTCTTTTTATAGATTTAAGTTGTACCAGAGTACGAGTTACAAATAAAGAGAAAATGCCTTTTGGCTTTTTTATTGTTGTTATACCAGTTGTTTATGGCATGTTATAGTATGAGTGTTGTTAGGGATTTAGAAAATATTTCCACCCTCATTTAACAAATTGAACCATTTTAACGGTTTTATTAAATTGCGCATCGTTATATACATAACATGTATGTATGTATGTAAATTTTTTTTCTTGCATGGCATATTTGAAATTCCATTCTGTTTTTTTGTTGTCAGGAATTTTATTTCACAACAGAAAAACAAAAGAACATTCTAGAAAACAAATCAATGTAGCGTTGTTGTTGTGAGCATACATATATTTTCCGTTAATGTTCTCTTCTCTCAAAATACATATATACTTACAAGCTGCGTAGAACATTTAACATGTAGGAAATAACTAGCATCAGCAGTGTAGAGTTTTGTTTATTATATGTATGTAGTATGTATCTCTCACAACAACAACAACATAAATGGAATAACAAGTATGCCAAGAATGTGTAAACCGTTACATTTTTTTGTTATGTTAAATGGAATACACATTCTTTTAATATAACAAGTGGCGAAAAACAGAAAGAAGTCAGTTGGGCACAAACAATCAGTGAGATCGGTCTTTAACACTTAAAATAAAAGAAAATGTGTACTAAAATAATTATTTAAGTTATTAAACATACATATGAATGTATTCCCGCTATGTGTAAAAAAAAAAAAATTTTGAACATGTGAAGTTATAACTAAACTATTAAGAACCATAAATATTTAATAAAAACGTAAAATTAAATAATATTATTATTGAAATTAAAAAAAAACAAAAGGTGAAACACCACACCAAAACAAGTGTAAAAGAAACAAAAAAAAAAAAAGTCATTAATTCCACGTTGAAGGAAACATTATAATGTTCATTTATATAAATAAAATTACTTTGTGCCTACTGCTCGTTTTCACTTTTCTTTTAACTGCTAATGGTGCCAACAGGATTTTGGTAACTCCAAAATATAAGTTAATAACGAGAACAAATGTAAATTGTGGTCGCTTTTCATGTAACTAAATAAACATTTTTAAATAAAGTAATTTAATTAAACAATGTTAAAAGAAGTGTTGTAGTCGCTTTAAATATCAGAAATAATACCTAATTTTAAGGGTGAAAATAGAGGGTGTTTCTTTATTGTGAAAATAGTGATTTTGTAAGGAAAATTTAAAAAAAGAAAAAACCAACATTAAACTTAAAATGTACATAAATAAATTAAACATAAACTAAAATTAAGAAACATGAACTGAAAAAAAGTTAAAGTTAAACTTATAAGGTACATAAATAATTTAAACATAAAATATACTTCAAAGCTTAATGAGTTGAAAAAAAAAAAGTTAAAAGAAAAACTTAAAATGAACATAAATAAATAAACATTAAGGAATTGTGAAAAAAAATTAAAAAAAAGACAAAACAAACATATAAAAAAAAAAAAACAAAACAAGAAAACAACAAATTTGAAACAAAGAGAAATATAAAAAAAATGAAAACTTTATGAAAACATAAAAAAGAAAATTTTATAAAACTAAAAGTAAAAACATACATAAACTGTAAAATACAAACAACCAGTTCCAATTGTTTACTTAAAACAAAGATGAACAATTAACTACAAAATGTGAAACAAATTATAATTAATCAACAACAACAACTACTCAACAACAACAACTACTCAACAACCACAACTACTCAACAACAACAACTACTCAACAACAACAACAAAGATGCCAACCTCTTGTGAAACTTTAAGTACACCATTTAGCATTTAAGTATTGAAATTTTTTTATTGATCTACGCTTAGTATTATTAATATTTTATTATTACTTGTATTATTATTAGTATTAGGAATTATTATTATTAGGTATTATCATTATTATAAAATATACTTTTAGCTATTATTTTTTTAATAAAATTATACATTTGAATTTAAAAATGAATTTTGAAATTAACTAAATTTTTATTTAAAAAAAGAACGAAGGTTATACAGGTTGGTAGGTATGGATGAACAGTGATAGGAAAAAAAAGGGGTAACAGAAAAAATATGAGTGTTTAAGTTACCACAGGCGTAGTCATAATTGACTAGTTGGGTGGGAAAAGTGCACTCCAAGTGACCAACACCATGTCACTTTAATGGTATTTTCCTCGTTTGAACCCTCTTGTCTTTTACAATTTTACAAATTTTACGTTTTTTTTTTGAAGTAACAGCAATTTTAAGCATTTCTCTTTTAAATATATTTGTTTGTGTGGCAATTTAATAATGGCATGAATTTTGCTATGATTACGCGTCAAAACACTCGGGTCAAGAACCACGCCACTGATGGCAGAGCTAGCCAAAACATTCTTTTACATGCCATTGACTTCATTTGTTTTTTTTTTTTAGACCTACTATTTTAAAGTAATAATCGATTTGACAAAGCGCGCGTAACATAGATGGCGCCCAACGAAAGCTTAAAGAAAAGGCAGACGTAATAGTCCAACGTAAAACGTAAAATTTTAAAAGACAATGTAAGTAACTTCATATAATGAATTTTGTCATTATTTTTATTAGACAACGAATTTTAAATATATTTGGATATAAAAGTAAATGTGGTTGAGCTTAAATGCTATTTTTGAAAACCCAACTGTATGAAAAATCCAAATATATTTGAAGTAAGTTAGGAAAAAATTATATGAAGTTGCTTGTTCAATGAGGAAATATATACCATTAAAAAATTAAATAGTTAACGTCAATTTTTTCCAGCAATCTCTTTTAAAAGGTTTCAAGAGCATAAAAGTCAAATGTTAAGGGATGGAACTGAACTCTCTTACATTTTTTGCGTTATGTTTTTTGGAATTTTTTCATGGAGTGGAGGCTTTCTGAAAATTTAAGAGACTTTAAATTTCATTTTTTAAATTGAAATTTATTAATTGCATTAAATTTAAAGAAAACCTTGAATATATGTATGCTGATGCATTCATGATTTTTTTTTCAACTTTTTTTATATCAGTTTGATAAACAAATTTCAATATGAAATAAACTTTATTACGATTAAAAAAATAATTGATAAATACTATGGATGTAGAAGTTTCTACATATACATATACTCAAACTTAACTATTTTTTTTTAATTCTTTTATATATTTTTTTTTAAAACATTAGACTTTGTTTTATATTTTATGAAACATATGATCAATGTTGTGTTAAATAAAATCATTAGCGGTAAAATTCTGATATAAAGAATCGAATATTACAAGACATGTTTTTGACACAAATGAAAAATATCACTGTTCATTCATCCACCAATTTGTTAACTGGAGTTTCTTTGTAATCAATAATATTTTTTTGTAAACAATATTATTTTTTTTTGAAAAGCAATTGTTTTCTCAATTGGCACATAATAACTGACTTTTTTTTTTGTAAGCTCAACTGATTTTTTTTTGATTTTTGTCCGTTTTGTTTTATTGCTATGAACACTCGTAGTTCTAGCAAGGTTTCAAAAAGTAATTTGAATTTAAGCAGAGGTAGAGGAAAAAACATTTTAGATACTACCAAATCATTAGAAGATTTACCAAGTACATCTACGTCAAGACCCCGTGTTGTTCATTCTCCACCACTTGGAAAAAACGTTCAGAGTAGTCTTAATCTGATAGACCCAAAGATTTCTTTAGACACTTGTAAGTCCGGTCAAGATTCCCTAGAGGATATTTCACGTCATATAGAATTTCAGAATACAATTGACTTAACTATGGCTTCCAAAGAAATAGACAATACTAGTGAGTTCAATGTTCCGCAGTCTGCAGTTAATAACAATAATGATTTGTTATCAGCTGTACAACAGGCCATTAGTTTATCTCATGAAGAATTTAGAAGAGAAGTCAATTCTTTAAAAGCCACTATAACCAACATGACTAACTTGACTCGTGACCCTAGTTCTGCTACCAATAACCCAACCGTATTTCAAGAGGCTAGCTTTAGTCCCGGATTATTTGATAAAGTCAAACTGGAGAAATGGAACATTTCTTTTGATGGCACAGGTAATGTATCAAATTTCCTTTTTAAAATTGAAACCCTTGTTAAAAGAACTCGTTGCTCGGAAGAAAATTTACTCTCAAACTTTCATATATTTTTACGCGGTCGTGCAGATGAATGGTATTGGGATTTCATGAAACGGAATGAAGATCCTTCCTACGCAAATTTAAAATACGCAATTTCTCGTGAATTCAGTACTCTGGAAACAGATGACGAAATTTTGATAAATATTCACAAACGTAAACAGCAAACAAAAGAATCCTATGACAGCTTTCACGCAGTCATAGTTAGTATGAATTCTCGTATGGAAGACCCTTTACCGGACTCAAAATTAATTAAAATCATAATGAAAAATGTCCAGTCTAATTTGAGAATAATGCTATTTAACACCAGTCCAACTAGTCTGTTTAGTCTTCGAGACCTAGCTCGCAATGCCGAAAAGGTAATATATGAAAACAAAACATCTTTTCTTGATAACAAACCTCATCGTCACATTAGCGAAATTGAAGCTGATGCAGTGGAAGAGAAAGAAATTGATGATGATTTTGATCCCCAAATAGAAGCACTTCATTTCTCTCGACGTACCTCAAAACCGGATTATTCAAAAATAAAGTGTTGGAATTGTTTAGCTCTCGGTCATTCCTACATTTATTGTCCAGAAGAAACTAGGAGCCTTTTTTGTTTTAAATGTGGTGAGCGTGGAGTAGCTACTCCAAACTGCAAAAATACGCACCTGGGAAACAGGAAGCGGAGCGAGATGGCCACCGGGGACTCTCGTTCCAAAGCTTTCTCCCCGAGTCACAATTAGGTCCATCGATTAAGAATCTTCCACAGGAAGATAAATCGAGATCTACAGTCTCGGGAGAGATTTCTCCAAAATTTTCGGACAATCAAAATAAATTTTATAATGACAAACCAACATTTTTCAAACCCACAGCTAAAACCTTAAAGAGTAGACTTCGTTTTAAGAAAAGAAAATCGTTTCGTAAACTAATAGAATCTTCGATATTATGTCATGAGAAAGACGAGAGACCTTTTGCAAAAATTCAAGTTTTTAATGATCACATTTACGGACTACTAGATTCCGGCGCTAGTGTTTCAGTATTGGGCAAGAATAGCTTAAATTTCATTGAAAGAAATAATCTCACCTTAAGACCTTTTCGATCTTGCATATCAACGGCAGATGGATCTAAAAATTCAGTTTTGGGTCACTGCAAAATACCTGTTGTTTATAAAGGCGTTACACGAGTTATTGATTTTTACGTTGTACCCACTTTAACCCAAGAAGCCTACCTCGGTTTAGACTTTTGGCGTAGTTTTGCCATCGCACCTGATATCATTCCAATTGTTGAGTCCTGTGATCTTGAGCCAGTAGACAAAATTAACCCATGTTTTCATGATTTAAATTCAGAACAAAAATTTCAACTTGATCGTGTAGTGTCAGAGTTCCCCTCTTTTGAAAAGTTAGGTCTTGGTTGCACAAATCTTTTAGAACACCACATTGACACCGGTGATGCAGCGCCAATTAAGTGCAAACATTACCCGCTTTCTCCTCCTAGACAGGCTGAAGTGTACCAAGAACTAGACCGTTTATTGCAAATGGGTGTAATAGAAGAGTCAAACTCACCGTGGTGCTTTCCCATAGTAAACGTAAGAAAACCGGGGAAAGTACGTTTGTGCCTTGACTCAAGGAAGTTGAACACTATTACAAAAAAGGACTCATACCCACTCCCCCACATTAACGGTTTGCTCAGCAGACTCAAAGATACTCACTATATAAGCGGAATTGATCTGAAAGATGCATTTTTCCAAATACGGCTCACAGACTCCTCCAAGGAGAAGACAGCATTTGCGGTTCCTGGTAGACCCCTCTACCAATATCGGGTAATGCCCTTTGGGCTTTGTAATGGTCCGCAAGCGATGTCCCGCCTAATGGACAAAACTATTCCATCTCGTCTTAGGGAAAATGTATTCGTGTACCTGGACGATCTTTTGATCTGCACAGCTACTTTTGAGGAACACATAGAATTGCTCTCTCAGGTCGCAAAATGTCTTAACGATGCTAAACTTACTATCAATGTCTCAAAAAGCAAATTTTGCCAAAATGAAATCAAATATTTGGGTTATCGTATTGGTAGTGGATGCTTGAAAGTCGATCCAGAGAAGGTCTCGGCAATCTTAGACTTTCCGATTCCCAAAACGCCTCGTCAAGTCCGCCGATTCATTGGTATGGCGAACTGGTATCGAGCATTCATAAATAATTTTGCTAGTCTGTCAGGTCCCCTTACTGATTGTTTACGTAAACGTGAAGGAAAATTCTCATTGACCCCTGAAGCTATTGATAGTTTCGAAAAACTTAAGCTCGCTTTATCTAGTGCTCCCGTTCTTGCTCAGCCCGACTTTAACAAAGAATTTATTATTCAATGCGATGCTTCGCGTGTCGGAGTAGGTGGTGTTTTATACCAAGTAGACGACGAAAATAGGGAAAGACCCATTTCTTTTGTATCGCAGAAACTAAACGGTGCTCAGCGGAATTACACAGTCACAGAACTGGAGTGTTTAGCTGCAGTAATCTGCGTAAAACGTTTTAGGCCCTATGTCGAAGGATCACCTTTTCGAATTATCACCGATCATTCGAGCTTAAAATGGCTCATGGGTCAGAAAGACCTAAGTGGGAGACTCGCAAGGTGGAGTTTAATGTTACAAGGCTTTGACTTTAAAATCGAGCATAGGAAGGGTTCGTTAAATGTAGTTCCGGACACATTGTCTCGTTTTGATGTAGATTCTTTAGATATTAACCGAAGTTTTCCTGAAATAGATTTGAGTTCAAAGGATTTTGATTCCCCTGAATATAAACAATTAATTAAAACCATTTCCGATAACAAAGATGAGTTACCTGACTTATGCGTAATCGATGAGCGTGTATACAAGAGAGTGAATTTTCGACAGGGTATAGATAATGAAGAAGAGAATTTGTGGAGATTATGGCTCCCTGAGTTATTGACGCATAAAGCTGTTAAATTAGGACACGAATCTAGCTGTCATGGTGGCTACTTCAAAACACTTTCAAGGGTTCGACAGAAATATTACTGGCCTTCAATGAGTTCAGACATAAAATTATTTGTAAGTAACTGCGATGACTGTAAAGTCATAAAAGCGCCAAACCAAACCCTTCGACCTCCCATGGGAGATGCATTTGAAACTAAACGTCCATTTCAGCGATTGTATTGTGATTTTTTGGGACCATATCCATCCTCCAAATCTAAAAACACATATTTATTCATTATCATTGATCACTTTACGAAATTTCTTTTCCTTCACCCTCTAAGGTCTGCTACATCCATAAATGTAATTGATTTTCTTCAAAACTACTTGTTTAATACCTTCGGTGTTCCTCAGTACATTCACAGTGATAATGCGAAACAGTTCATTTCCCAAGAAATTCAGGATTTTTTCTCTCTTTTCGAAATAACCCATATTAAAACTGGATTGTACTCTCCCCAGGCGAATGCCTCTGAAAGAGCAAATAGAGAAATTATCTCTAAGATTAGATATTATCTTTTAAAGGAAACTAACCATTTAAACTGGGACGCTTGTATACCTAACATTTTGACGATATTACGGAGCGATTACCACTCCTCAATAAATTGTTCTCCATATTATGCACTGTTTGGCCAAAATATGTGCACGCATGGTTCCTCATACGTTTTATTGGAAAAATTAAATATGATGGAAGATGACACAATTATAAAACATATAGATAAGCAAAATCAAATTAGACAGAAAATTTCCCAAAACATTGAGAGGGCACATGAAAAAGCCACAAAAATTTATAACACACGCACCAAACATGTTAGTTATCGTGTTGGCCAGGAAGTTTTTCGGAAAAATCATAGTCTTAGTAATTTTCAGAATGGTATTAATGCCAAGTTTTTACCTAAATACATTAAATGCCGTATTCGAGACAAAATTGGTAATGTATTATATGACGTGGAAGATCTTCAGGGAAATCTGATTGGGAGATATCATGCTTCGGATCTAAGACCTTAGAATGTATTTGTTGTTTTAGCCCGGCTTATCGTGGGTCGTGCCACACGTTTCTGTATTTCTGCGCGCTCTAAATCCTTTTCCTGTTCTATATTCAATTTACAATTTCATAACGAAGCAGTTTTGTTAGGGATTTAGAAAATATTTCCACCCTCATTTAACAAATTGAACCATTTTAACGGTTTTATTAAATTGCGCATCGTTATATACATAACATGTATGTATGTATGTAAATTTTTTTTCTTGCATGGCATATTTGAAATTCCATTCTGTTTTTTTGTTGTCAGGAATTTTATTTCACAACAGAAAAACAAAAGAACATTCTAGAAAACAAATCAATGTAGCGTTGTTGTTGTGAGCATACATATATTTTCCGTTAATGTTCTCTTCTCTCAAAATACATATATACTTACAAGCTGCGTAGAACATTTAACATGTAGGAAATAACTAGCATCAGCAGTGTAGAGTTTTGTTTATTATATGTATGTAGTATGTATCTCTCACAACAACAACAACATAAATGGAATAACAAGTATGCCAAGAATGTGTAAACCGTTACATTTTTTTGTTATGTTAAATGGAATACACATTCTTTTAATATAACAAGTGGCGAAAAACAGAAAGAAGTCAGTTGGGCACAAACAATCAGTGAGATCGGTCTTTAACACTTAAAATAAAAGAAAATGTGTACTAAAATAATTATTTAAGTTATTAAACATACATATGAATGTATTCCCGCTATGTGTAAAAAAAAAAAAATTTTGAACATGTGAAGTTATAACTAAACTATTAAGAACCATAAATATTTAATAAAAACGTAAAATTAAATAATATTATTATTGAAATTAAAAAAAAACAAAAGGTGAAACACCACACCAAAACAAGTGTAAAAGAAACAAAAAAAAAAAAAGTCATTAATTCCACGTTGAAGGAAACATTATAATGTTCATTTATATAAATAAAATTACTTTGTGCCTACTGCTCGTTTTCACTTTTCTTTTAACTGCTAATGGTGCCAACAGGATTTTGGTAACTCCAAAATATAAGTTAATAACGAGAACAAATGTAAATTGTGGTCGCTTTTCATGTAACTAAATAAACATTTTTAAATAAAGTAATTTAATTAAACAATGTTAAAAGAAGTGTTGTAGTCGCTTTAAATATCAGAAATAATACCTAATTTTAAGGGTGAAAATAGAGGGTGTTTCTTTATTGTGAAAATAGTGATTTTGTAAGGAAAATTTAAAAAAAGAAAAAACCAACATTAAACTTAAAATGTACATAAATAAATTAAACATAAACTAAAATTAAGAAACATGAATTGAAAAAAAGTTAAAGTTAAACTTATAAGGTACATAAATAATTTAAACATAAAATATACTTCAAAGCTTAATGAGTTGAAAAAAAAAAAAGTTAAAAGAAAAACTTAAAATGAACATAAATAAATAAACATTAAGGAATTGTGAAAAAAAATTAAAAAAAAGACAAAACAAACATATAAAAAAAAAAAAACAAAACAAGAAAACAACAAATTTGAAACAAAGAGAAATATAAAAAAAATGAAAACTTTATGAAAACATAAAAAAGAAAATTTTATAAAACTAAAAGTAAAAACATACATAAACTGTAAAATACAAACAACCAGTTCCAATTGTTTACTTAAAACAAAGATGAACAATTAACTACAAAATGTGAAACAAATTATAATTAATCAACAACAACAACTACTCAACAACAACAACTACTCAACAACCACAACTACTCAACAACAACAACTACTCAACAACAACAACAAAGATGCCAACCTCTTGTGAAACTTTAAGTACACCATTTAGCATTTAAGTATTGAAATTTTTTTATTGATCTACGCTTAGTATTATTAATATTTTATTATTACTTGTATTATTATTAGTATTAGGAATTATTATTATTAGGTATTATCATTATTATAAAATATACTTTTAGCTATTATTTTTTTAATAAAATTATACATTTGAATTTAAAAATGAATTTTGAAATTAACTAAATTTTTATTTAAAAAAAGAACGAAGGTTATACAGGTTGGTAGGTATGGATGAACAGTGATAGGAAAAAAAAGGGGTAACAGAAAAAATATGAGTGTTTAAGTTACCACAGGCGTAGTCATAATTGACTAGTTGGGTGGGAAAAGTGCACTCCAAGTGACCAACACCATGTCACTTTAATGGTATTTTCCTCGTTTGAACCCTCTTGTCTTTTACAATTTTACAAATTTTACGTTTTTTTTTTGAAGTAACAGCAATTTTAAGCATTTCTCTTTTAAATATATTTGTTTGTGTGGCAATTTAATAATGGCATGAATTTTGCTATGATTACGCGTCAAAACACTCGGGTCAAGAACCACGCCACTGATGGCAGAGCTAGCCAAAACATTCTTTTACATGCCATTGACTTCATTTGTTTTTTTTTTTTTAGACCTACTATTTTAAAGTAATAATCGATTTGACAAAGCGCGCGTAACAGTGTGTATAACTGACTCAAACCTTGTTTATAAATTCTTTATTTTTAGTCTATATATTTTGTTGTTGGTATTGATGTTGTTGTTATTATAGATGTTGCTACTGCTACTGCTGATGTGGTTGCTGTTGTTGTTGCTGTTGTTATTATTATTATTGTTAAGTTCATTTATATAGACGCTTAAGGACATAATTTATTTGTGGCTGTATTTTATTGTTGTTGATTTTGTTATCAATGAGGCAAAAGCTCTAGTTTGTTTATGTTTATTTATGTACATATGTATGTATGTATTTATTTATTTGTATATATGTATGAATTATTTTTTTCTATTTATATAATATAAATATAAATACGTAACGGCATACTTTTGTATATTTACAGTGAATAACAAAAGATATCATAAATGCAAATTTTAATGACATAAGAAAAACTTTTAACAATTAAAATGTTTGCTAAAAAATTAACAATTCAAAATTAAAAAACTAGATTAATGAAGTAATTAATTTAATGTTGAAGCGCAACTTAAAACGAGTTAACTGTGCTATAATATATTAGAAATTAATAGTACATTTGAAATGTTTCGTATTAGGCCGAATAATAATTTTTTCAGACGCATGTTAAGTTTGGCTTCTACAGACTATTTTGAAGCCAAAATATAAAAGTTCACAGATTAAGTTTGTTTTCTCAAAAAACGCTTAGCAAATCGATTTTGGATCTAAAGTGCAAATTTTGCTACTAAAATTCACTAAAATAGATTTTCAGAAAGAAAATTGTACAGACAATTACAATTTTACGAAAAAAAGAATATTTTTTTATGCAAAAATCCATCAATATTTCAGTTTTTACATGATTTTCCGTTCACAAAATGTTATGAAATGGAGCTAAAACAAAAGTATTATAGTAGAATTGAATATATTTATTGAAATTCCTTTTCCTTTTATTGTTCTGTTAGTTATTGTTAATATTTATTAATATGTATGTATGTATGTATTAACAGTACCGAGTATTTGTTGTATTTATCTCATTATATTTGTACAAATACATATATATTTGTTTGTACTACATTTTTTCCACTGTGTGCATTTGCAGCTTGTAGTTTTTATTTTCTCGGTTGGGTTTTTCGAAAATAATAATTTGGCAACAGAAAAACCATTATTACAATAACAACTATAACAACTTAACAGCAACAGCAGGAATAATGGCATTAGCAAAAAATATTATGTTTAAACATACTTGTATACATACATGGGTATGCAGTATACTTGGAATGTGTGTATGTATGTATGTAACATCACAACTATTATGTGATGTTGTAAAATGTAATCAATGACCTCTAAAGAAAGTGTTACTAGAAGAGTTTCCATAAAATAGATTTTCATGGAAAAATCATTGCATTAACATTCAACTAAATAAAACATATCCATCTGACCCATAATGCTCTTATAATCACTTTGCAGTTTATTTTTAGAATTTTTGAAAAAGTTTTTCTAAATCTAAAGCCGACTTCTGTATGGCTTACCCATGCAATGGAATTACCCATACACGTATTTAGTTGGCATTTAATATGTCTATATAACCATCAAATAATAATTATGTACATACATATTACTTAAATAAAAATCTTATGCATATTTTACATATAATGAATATAAGAATAGATATTTATATACATATATATATAGCACATAAATACCATAGATACTTGTATATAGGTTAGATTAGGCTTTGTGTCTATATTTATAAACATCTAAATACACTTGAATCTTTTATGACGAAAAATACTTACGTAAGAAAATAATTTACAAGGCGTTTTGTTTGTTCCACACCGACCGAGAATTGAATTGCTACTTTTCCTCTTAGACTTGTCGAAAGCGAAAACTCATAAATAAAAGAAACGCCCTAAACCCGAAAAAGGATGCCAACAACAAAATCCCACAGAAGTACATTTTGGAAAGGTTACATATTCATTTCCAACTCGCTTACCACTCTCAATTAAGCGTCAATGGCATTAAGTATTTAATATTTCATGCCACAATTTGATCTTGCTTGTAAACTCGCAAAAATATTTCAACATAAACAATGTTAAATATTTTTAAATTTTTGTTTGATTTAAAAAAATTGTTTTTTTTTTTTAATTTCGTTCTCATTTTGTGTGGAAAAGAGGAACGAAATTACAAAAATGTCTTGTGTTTTCATCACAAACATTGCATGGCTTATGGCAAAATGAAATAGATTAGAAAAGATTCTTAAGCAAAACTGAAACATTAAAGCTGAAATTATTTATTTGTACTTCGCAAAGAAATTTCAGCACACTAAATAAATTATACTGGCCATATGAAATAGAACAAGGTAACATTTTTCTTCAAAGAAGTTTTATAATAAACTTTTAGAAAAAAACCAACCATAGAAATTTCTTCATAATAAATACAAATAAATATGATGAATATGTTATCAAAGGAAAGAAAAGTATATGAAGATTAGGATGACCAATAATTCGTCAAAAAGTTTATTGATAAAAAATTTGTTAAAATTGAAAATTCACTGAGATGAATCATACATATCATATAACATACAAACAAATTACGGGCTTTTATATGAGTAAACAATGTCAAACATTAAGACATTTGGTATTTTCAAATATTTCAAGCGAAAACGAACGACTTTAAGATGCCAAACATATCGTATTGTTTCCAGTTTATCAATTTATTTTCTACTCAACATATTTTGCTAATTTCAATTACCAAATGGTTTAGTACAATGACGAATATTTTATTGTTAATATCATTAATTTCTGTTGTGTATTTTAGGCGGAAGCAAGATTTAAACAGACAAAATGAATTTATAGCTTTACTGCCCAAATGACAACAAATTGCAATCTCTGCTATAATTTGGCACACCCTTTTAGAAGACTTGTTGTATGCGGCATGAAGTAGCAAAGCAATATAAATATTAAAAATGACTTCAACTTAATGTCATTCAGTGCAACCATTGCTTTTGGCTCGATTTTGATTATACTAAAGAAAAAGCTACAAAACCAGCAAATAATAAATAATATCCCAGCAAGCCATATGAGTCCGAAAAGAGTCTTTTCTGACATCTGTTTTGGAGCGTTAACGCTCTTTATGAACCCAAAAAACAACCCGAAAAACTTCAGAAAAGAAGGTCATTACATTCGAAAATGTTCCGTCAGAAAGAGCTCTTAGATAATGCCAGAAAAGAGTCTTTTATGAGGATTTTTTGGGCTCTGTGTAATCTTGTTTTTGTTTACAGCACAAATAATAGGACAACAACGCTTTGGTACACACATAATTAAGTGGAATTTCTGAGTCATACTGCGTGCCGACTCAGGACAGTAACAAGCCAATTTTTCTTTTGCTCCGAAAATGCTCTTTTGTTGGACTCTTTTCTGACTCCTTTTTCGGAGCACTCCTACAATGGTATGCTGGGATATATGTATAAATGTAGTTATTGTATAAAAAAAAAAAAGAAAAAAAAAACATACAAAGAACGAATGTTTATAAAAGAATAACTCTAATGAAATGAAATGATTGCAACTGTATACATTTCGTATTACGTTGACTCTATACTTTAAATAAACCAACAATTCACACAATTGTATATTGCGCAAAGCTCAGCATGTACAGCAAGCCCCACTATCAAAACTATTTATGTACTATTTCTAGTATTTCTATTTGCAGTTTCAAGAGCAATGGAAAAATGAATGATTTCATTGTGTTCTTTTCTGTTATTTTTTCTCCCCCATTTCACTGCAATTCGCAACTCTATTCAATAAAAGTACAACGATTTAATTTTAATGCAAAGAGCTGTTGGCAATAAAATAACATCAACAACATCTGATGGAAAAGAAAAAGAAAAACTAGCAAAATACAGCACAGCAGCAATAGAATCGCCAGCAATAACTAAAGCGGAAACAACAATGTATTTTATTTGTTCTTTATCATGTTCTAACCGGCCACGTCCAATTGGAGCGAGGGAAACTATGAAAAGGTAAAGAAAACATAAATGACTAAAACGATAAGTATGATTATTATATTATGATTATAATAATTATTTGATTAAGTGTATTCATTAAGAGAGAAAATAATTTTGGCGATTCAATAACAAAATATATTGAAAAAGTTAATCTCGATTAATCTCGTAATGCAACAAACCTTAAAACTATTGAATTTGTAATGTAATTCAAATTAACAAACATGTTTTGGTCAAACACATGTTTAGTTAATTAATAAAAAGGAAACTAATCCAAACACATGGTAATTAATTGTAACTCTAAATTCTTACAAATAGTTGATACTCCCAACTAAAGTCAGTTTGAATGTTTTTTTTTTTTTTACAAAAAAAAACTAAAAGTGGCCCAACAAAGTTTGTTTAATGGTAAATTTTATCATTTGATTTCTATTATGTCGCACTCTTATATCTAATTTCATCATTTCACATGAATACTCTGCGCATCGTGTGACTCAAGTTAGTGCTTAATTCAAAATTCAGTGCCCTTAACTTATAAGTTACTCCAAAGTGTGTCTGTCACATTCACTTTTTTCTTACGTAGCATGCATATCGTCATATGAATTCACAAAAGCACTAAGTTGCATTGCAAAATTTACAAGAGAAGCCAATTAAACAACATTTTCAAATATAGAATATACCTGTATTATATTTAATCGTATATTGTTATTATTTTAAATTAAAATTTATTTAAAACATGTATTTTGATACGGACATTATAATCAACAAAAAAAATTCGATTTTGAGTTTTTTGTAACTTAGGGCTTTTTTGACAACATATGAGTATTATACACACACACACATATTTATGTATACTTTGTTAAACTTACTTAAAAAAAACTGTCTTGCTTAATGTGAAAACAAGAAATATAAAATCTACTTTTACACTACACATATTGCTAGTAAAACGCTATCGACAAACGAATAACTTGTTAACATCATACACTAGGAATGTCGCGTTCTTGACCATAGGAATGCTTAAAGGGAAAAGAGCTTGAATTGAAGAAACAATTATTTATAAAGGAAATTAACTAATTTACAGTTTACAAATTGTATATTCTTCTATGTAATATTAATAGTAAATAACCAACAACTTTTAGTGAAATTCAAGATTATTCTTAAATTTAAAATATTTTAGTAAATTTATTGTTTTTATGAAAAATAATTACAAATTATATAATTAAAATATACAAAGAAATTATTTATGATTTATCTAAAATTTCTACCTTTACTTGTGCTTTTCTTCAAGGTAACAAACTACAACAACAATAATAATAAAAATAACAAGAAAATGCAACAATTTGTTATGATTTTAAAAACAACATAAATATATATAAGTTCATTTTCCGATATGTTAATTTTTACCTTCATATACATCCTGTCTTAAACACACATGTATTTAATACACAGATACAATTTGTATTTAAATTAAACGTTTCTTCAACTTAACTACCCTGCAAATAACGCGACTAGTCCATACATGCATGTAAAGACTACTCCAAAGAGGAGTAGGAGTACTCCAAAACTACTCCAAATATATGAAAAAAAGGTGGTCCATTTAACATTGCGATGTCCTACGACTGGACCATATAACCCATCGGAGTAGTCCCAAAACTACTCCATGGAGTACTCACGAGGGTTAGTTTTAAACAACAACTCAATATGCAATCGTGTTAACACGAAACCATGTCGTTTAACTACAAACTCTTGTTTAACTATGACATGGTCCATGACTGCATAACATTGGACCATGTTGTGAGCAGTGTTGCCACGAAAAAAAATTTTTTGTAACCAACATTTATGAAAAAAATAACCAAATTTAAAAAAAAATAACCAAATTTAAAAAAAATAACCAAATTTAAATGCATGTACTATTTATTTATTTTTTGTAATTTTAACTATAATTTGTACTTTAAGGTAACAAAAAAAACATAAAACAACGTATTTTACAACACAACTCCTAATACTAAAAAATAATTTTTTTAAAAAACTAAGCGTCATATTTTGCAAAAACAAAACATAAGCTAATGCTACAATTTGTAAAATTTAAAATTCCAATACTTTACATTAAGTTTTGCAAGTTTAATTATTAATTTTTAATGTCTTAAACAAAAATAAAAAGAATATAATAAAAACAAAAAATTTTTCATTGGCAATAAAATAGGGAACTAGAAAGTTACTCTCTTAAATACTAAAAAACATGTAATTATATTACAATAAATATGGAGATCACTTTTACTTAAAATGTCACAGCTTGAGTTTTGAAATTTGTCTTTGGCAGACCAAACAAAATAGGCATTTTGTTGATTTTTGCACAATTCTTTTGCTTGCAATATATTACTAATTGTCTTAAAATCTAAATATTTTCAGTAAAAAAAATAACCAAAACAGAAAAAATCTACACATGTACACATTGAGAAAAAAAAATAACCAATTTTGGTTAGAAATAACCAAAAACGGCAACGCTGGTTGTGAGTAGTCCATATCATCGAAAATGGATTACGTAGTCCAATATTATTTGCAGGGTAACTACACAGCAGACATTCATAGAATTTACCACTATAAATGAAGTTTCTCTTATGCAATGTATACAAGGGTGTATGTGCATGTGTGTGTGTGTATTTATAAGTAAGTTGGTAGTGGTTGTTGTGCTCTTGCTGGTGGTGAAGGCGGTAGTGGTTCTGGTTGCGTTTCGTTGGTGGCAGTCCTGTCCATGTTTTTGGTTTCGTATTAAGTGTTTTTGTTTATTGCAGAGAATCATTACTTTGTGATGATGTTGTTGCTCTCTTGCTGTTGTTGTAAAACACTTGAAGTAGTAAAGAGTTGTTGTATAAATATATACATACATATACATATATTTATATTAATAATAAAAAATTTAAACTGAACCGTACAGACCATAGTACATATATATGTACATACATACATACATACATACTTGTATATATAACTGCAACAACACCAGCATTATGAACCTTTTCATCATTATCATGAACGTCATCGTCATGATTGAGTAAGTAACCATACCACATGTTATTATATCGATGATGTTGTTACAGCATATGTTGCATATCGAATGAGAAATGTTTCTTGTTTTTCTTATTTTGTAATAACACACACACATACTTACATGCATAATAACATGTTTACAAATATGAGGAAATACATACATACATGCATATACATTTACACATGAATGAATGTACTATGTAAGTGTGTGTGCAAAAAGTTAATGTGTGTATACATTAAGCACACATACGATACTTCTATGAAAGAATTTCTTTTTTATTTTGTTTTAAAAATCTGTTGTTAACATAATATTATCTTAATATATCAAGTCATTCGAAACTGGTGTCATAAACATGTGATTAAGCAACATTTTCTTTTTGTTTTTTTTTGTTATTATTTATTGTTAGAAAAGCACACATATGGAAAGTAATAGAAAAAGTAATATAGGTATATTGTTTGCTTGCATGTTTTTATCAAGATTAAGAAAAGCTTTAAGTAAATGTTTGTTTTTAATATTGAAAAATTCAAAGTGGTGAGAGAATTTAGAAACATTTTCTTTTCAACATACTGTTTATTAATAAAATGGTTGGGCGTTGAATATAATTAAATATGTTATCTAATTAACAATTTCCTTTTTCTTTAAACATTCTTACAACTAGTAGTATTTTTGTTGAACTATTAATATTTCAATTTTGATATTTTCTTTTAGTTAGGCTTAAGTTCATTTGAATTTAATTTTCATTAAATTGTTTTTACTGAATAAGGAATTATTTAACAACTTGAAAAAATTTTATTTTTGATAATTTTTCTGACTAGGATTCGAACCTGGGTTGTTGGTTGAATTGACATATGTTTCGAGAAACACCACTTTCTCTCATCAGAATTCTTTACGTTCTGACCATTGCACCACTACGGTGCCTGCTAGTCAACAGACAACATCAATCCTTTAACCAGTGACTGGTGGTTCGAAGTTTTCTGTAAATTATCATTTTTTATTAATTTCTATTTAAGTTGTTGTTTTTCCTTTTCTTCAGTTATTTCTTTTGTATTCATGTCGAGACTTCGTCTCGAAAACCTGAATACATTTGTTTTTTTTTTTTTTTTTTTATTCTTACAACAATTTCGGATTTGTATAACTTATTGCAGTTTTTATATCCACCGCAACTCAGCACATCGTAATATTGGTCATAGAAACTAATGCCCTTATTCATAAAAAATTAAAGTAGACTTCAAATGTACTTTAAGCAAATTTTGTATGAAAATTTTGTCTAAAAGCACACTTCAAACCTTCTTTATTTTTTATAAATACGGCAGTAAAACTATACAATATATTGCACAATCCATAATTAAGTTTAGCAAAATATAACTTATTAACAAGAACTAAAGAAGTAAGGAACATAAAAATATTAATTCGATTTGAACGAAAAATTATGTAAATTTCACCCAAAAATAAGATTTTAGTCAAATCAGGAAAAATTATGTTTCATTCAGGCTGTGTTACAGCCTTTTGGATATCCTTGCAAGAAATTTTTCTTTACCTTTTTTTTTCTTTTTGTGCCCACAGGCGGTCAAGTGGATTGAGCAATGGGAACTGCCGAGCATGACCTTATGTGTTTGGACAATGATTGAGCAACCACTGCCTCACAATTCTTGAGGTATGCTTACGATCATTGTCCTGTTGAAAAATCCCGTTCTGCGCTAATTCTAAATAAAATTTTAAACACTTGTGTTTAATTTATTAAGCAGATTTTAAATTTTTCTACAAATAACAAAATCTTACATTTCTACCAAACATTTTACTGCTAAAATGTTTTCACAAATGAACAAAACAACTATTTTTAATATGATTTTATAACACTTGTGCGAATGAGAACTTTAAAATCAATCTACAGATTGAAATCATTCATTCAACACAGCTGAACAGAAAAAATAATTGACATTATTAAAAATATATTTTCTGTGATTGTACTTATATATATTTCGAGAGATTGTTCTTTACTCGGTGAATGTTTGTAAGACAATAAAAAATTTATTTAAATTAAAGTTCTTAAAAGCTAACACACAAATCTTAAAAAAACATACGTAGCAGTACTATACTATTAATTGTTCTTATCAGTGCGTGTGGCAAACAAAAATACGAGTGATAAGAATATCTCTCTTAAACGCATGTTTCAAGTGACATTAGTGTCATTCATTATCTATCTACCCAATACACACATGCGTTTAGTGTAAAAATTTATGTAAACAATAGAAAATATTGAACTACAAGTACACTTTCTACAAAAGCACAAATTATAAAATATCAGAAATATGAAAATATAAAAATATGTTCAAGCAATTCTGCCAGGGTTAAAGCAATCAATAGAATAATATAAAAATCATACATATATATTTACATTTATAATAAAATTGTATTTTTATTAAGCTGGAGGTCCACAACTTGCTTCTAGCATCAATGCGTTTATAGCTTTGTAAACGTTTTTAGCGTCAGGTGTTTCAAGTTATATGTGAAGATTTTTTGCGGCAATTTACTTTCGGAGGTGATGTCGTAAGCTCAGCTGTTTGTTTTTTATATGAAGTTTTTTTTTATCATCGGTTTGTTTGTCAATTTCATATAAAAAATGTTTTTTCAACTGTCATTTTTTTTAGTGACATCACCTTTAAAATAAATTTGCTTTTCATTTGTCGATATCGACGCTTGCGACGCACACTGTGGCCGTGTAGTGTATTTAATGGCTATAAATCAAGAAGGATGCGGAGCTTCCTGAAATTTTGCACGCATTTATTTTGAATTTTTTAAGAATTTTATTTTTTTTTTTTACAAAAATACGCCCACTTTTACGCCCACCTCCCATACAACTTCAATAGAAAATGTGGCATAACTTTCATGATTTTAAATATATCAACTCAATTTGCATAAAACATTAATATTATAATTGTAGAATGAGTTTCTGAAAATATGAACTTTATCCGCCCATGTTTACGCCCACCTCCCATACAAATGATATTTAAAAAATGCCATATCTTCTGTAAATTTGTAACTAGAATGTTTATTTTTCGCGAAAATGCATATAACATCTATTAAATACTGTTTTGAAAATATGAAAAAAATCCGCCCACTGTAACACCCACCCCCCATACAACTCAAATACAAAAATTTTGTCAGTGTCACTTTATTTCATTAATTAAATATTTTTTGACATCTTCGTGATAATCTAATTTTTTTTAGGCTTCAATTTCGTTCGAAATTTAAGTTTTTTCTATATAGCACACATGCAATGAAATTTTCGAATTTCTCGCTTCCAAATTGGCACCGGCTACGTGTACGGTACGAGTAGCAAAGAAAGAAAGAATGCGCAGGTTTTTTAGTCTGCTAGCTGAGACTCTCAGCTTTAATTTGGTATAGGACTCCATGTGTCGCACTGCTTCGCACACAACTAAAAGTCTAACGGAAAATCATAAGGCCGCATTTTCACTATGTCATTTTCGTTGTCAAATTGTCCAAATTGTTGGCAATTGTATGAAAACGGGTTGTTATATGGCGTCATCTATGTTTGCAATCATAATTGTGGACATTGGGCAATTGTATGAAAACGGATTGTCATATGGCGTCATCTATGTCCACAATCACGATTGCAAACATAGATGACGCCATATGACAACCCGTTTTCATACAATTGCCAACAATTTGGACAATTTGACAACGAAAATGACATAGTGAAAACCAAGCATTAATGTTTATTTTTTTGGCTCAAAATATATTGTCAAAGCAAATTTTTTTTTTTCCAATTTTTAATTTTTTTTTTTTTAATTTACACAATGCTTAATGTCTATTTTAAGTGAAAAAATACTTATAAGGTACATTCGGTGTATAGTTAATAAGTAACAAGCTTTTGAATATGACATAGAAAACTATCACATTTGCGACTTGTTCAAATACTTCAACTTTGCGCTGCTCGGGATAGAAAACCAATGGAGATTGTATTAGCATGAAATTTTCCACACATGACCTTTAGATAGTTTTTAACCATCTGTGCAAAAATCATCAAAATCGGAGAGCAGGTCCAAATTGATTTATTGCCGCAGTGAACACAGTGTGCGACGCTTTTAAAAGTAGAACTTTTCGCTTTTCAGGCTTCCTACACTTTTAAGTGTGTTAAAATATATGACTACATTAAGTCTAATTTTTTGACAGTTGTTTAGAATTGCGAAAATCGCGTAAACGCTTTGTGTGACTTTCAGCTTTAAGCTTGAGGTCAGTTTGTATTTATTATAATTTCCAATATTTCGCTTAAACATTGTGTAGCATCTTCAGGGAAATAATTTTTTAACGTTAACAAATCAACAATATTTTTCTTATAACAATAAAAATATTTTTCAATATTAAAAAACATGTTCAAAAAACATGTTGATATTTCGCTCTCTAGATAAATTTTTCAATGAACATAGATTTTTAAAAATGTGAAATCTGAAAACAAACAATCTTTTATTCAGCGCCAATGACAAATAAGAGTTCAAGATAGAACTTATTTTTACCAAAAAACAAGTTAGTCAAGTCAGTCTTTTAATTTGACATACCAAAACTATGGGATCGCAAATGAAAACTAAATCAAAATTACAATCAAAATGACAAGCATACGATATGTATGTGTGTATATTTACACACTTATAAAAATGAAGGGTGAAAAACTGAAACTTTAGTTCTGAAGATTAATGAAAATCATGAATAAATAATCGATTGCCAAGTTTAAATATTTATTTTTAAAAGAAATAGTGTTTGTTTGTTGGTTACAAACTAAATGTCTTGTTTAAATACCTTCTTACATAATTTATTAGCATCTAAAGAAGCACCAAAGACGATGATTGATATGACAGTTATTTGAAATTTATACGTACGAATCAAGAGAAATCATACAATATGAATTTATCAAATTGCCACAAAATAAAAATATGTAAATAAATTTAATTGATGACACAACAGCTGCATTTTAAAGTATACAAAAACAATTTTAATTATATTTATTATTATTCGTAACAAAAGCCAAAAATAATGATGCTGGGTGGGTTTTTTTCCTTTTACAAATACCGACCGACTTATGTTTTTCAAAAGGTTTTCTCCCCTTTTTCTTGTATTTAATTTAAAATTTTGTTTGGTTTTTGTATAAAGAATTGACACCATTTATAAAAATGTTTTAATTTCATTTAAATATTTAATCAGATTTCATCATTTGAACACTTTTCTTCTTTTTTATAATATAAGTTTTTTTTTTCTATTTATGTATTATTCACCATTATTGTTTAAAATTTTTTGTTTGATGCTTGAGAGGAAATAAATATTTGGGTCACTCTTTTGTGGAAGCTCTCTGAAAAAGCTTTATATAATTACAGCAAACAATGTTTTAAAATACCACACAATTAATTAGACGAAACAAATGAATAAAATGAGAATGACTGAATGGTGTTGGATGCTTGCCTGGTTGGATGGATGAATGGCTGGTTGTTGGTTGGTTGGTTGGTTGGTTGGCTGGGCTGGATGGCTGCTTATTTAGTTGGATGCCTGTTGTTTGAATGTTTGGCTGATTATGTGTAGTGGGTACAAAAAAGGTATACACAATTACTTCTTTATTGTTAGCAAAAGTATGCTTGAACACCAACCAACACCGCCAGCATTGTTTCATCTCCAGGGATTTTAAAGTAATTTAAACATTTAAATTTCAAGGGCTTATGTTGTATATTCTCATTACCTTCTCCAGCCTCTAAATAAATAACAGAAATATATTTTGCATCAATAGATAAAACAAATTTTTACCAAAAAAATATCTTCTGAAATTACAATTTATTCTCTAAAAACCTGTAGCTCTAAGTCAGGAGTGCCCAAGCCCTATACTCTTGGTACTCTTTTGTATTTGTAAAATCTCTTAGCTATAGACTGTGTGTTTTGTATACTCATTACAGCACTCAGCACTAGCAATACGAAATACACAAACAACTTGGCCTTACTGAATACAAATTAGTTTTTATTTAAATGTATTGGTGTTTGCTCTTACATAAGCACCTTTTGGGCACTCCTGATCTAAGTTAATTTAGTTAATTAATATGTACATAACTATAAGGTGGATTAGTTGTAGCTCTGCACATGATTACACTCTATTAGGCAACTGCATTGCTCCAGAATTCAAGGGAACGCAGAAAAATATTTTTTTTTTTTTTTATAATTAACAAACACAAACTGCAAAGCTTTTTGGCTTATCTGCAGAAAACACCCAGAGTCTTTGGCAGGAATCGAACCTGCAACCCTCTGACTGGTAGTTCGGCAAACTATCGCCTAGTCTATCGGGGCACCGATAGACAAAAGAAGACGAGAAAAGGAATCTGAATTGAAAAATGCCATTTTTAATGCAGGTTTGTAGCTTGTTTGCACATGCAACAATTACATTTATACGAAATTACTCTTTACGAAAACTGCTGTTTGTTTTCTTGCAGTTGTTTGGGCTTGAAAAATATTTTTTACTGTATTTTTTCATATCGTGCATATCTTATTTAAAAGTAAAACGCAGAAACATAATATTGCTGCTTTTAGCACAAGATATATTTAATAAAGAATTCGTTGAAATACAGAAGAAAAAATATGAAAAGGCACAATTCGTTGAAACTATAAAAACCTGGGCCTTTTTACGCGTGGCGCATAATTGCCACAACGAGGAAAGTTGGGGGGTGCATTAATCATTTGTCGAGGGGTGCCAACCTGCATAATGAGACCCATGCCAATGGCCAAATGCCATTCATAATGGCAGTGCATTAACCAGAAACCTATGGAAAATGGAAATTGAAGACAAATTAATAGTCGTTTTAAAAATGTAAATCACTTATGATGATGAGAAGGATGGCGTTGACGATGTTGTCATTGTTTGCATGTAGATGATGCTGATGATGATGATGCTACAACCACAGCTGTACACCAGTTACAGTTCTGTATGCAGTGTGTGTGTGGGTGTGGGTGTGTGTGTGTGTGTTTTCATTTAAACGTACCAGGATTCGCAGCTCTAAAGCGTATGACTGCAAAACCACGACTGGGTATTGATACTGTATCTTTAAATGGAGGACGAGCATTAAAATAATCTCTTGGCAACATGCGGTTTCGTTCCATTTGTTTAGCCCGTTGTATACTCATGGGCACGCCATCCGGATGTTGTCCCAAACCAGTGACCATAAATCGATAACCATGCAAATGAAATGGATGATGCATACGACCTACATCTGCAGCGTGCAAAAAGAAAAAAAAACGGAGAAGAAAAGCATTACACGTAAAGCGTGTATTAAAATAATTGTCATTTAGTTAATTTCAAAAGCGATTTACTTTCACTTTCATCCACTATAATCAATTCGACAATGCTGTTGCGTTTAACCTGCAGACGATGTACGCAGGGACACAAACGGTTCCCAGCACACTTTGCTGGCCAATTGAGCTCATCACAAAACTGAGACTCGTCAATGTCTCCGGGCTGGGTGAGGGGTGGATAATCCGGAAATACCAAACTAAGATTATTAATGGCACCCACTATGGTTAAATTCGAGTTAAGATCTACATACATGACATGAAAAAGATACTGCTGATTGAATACAAATTGTTGGATGCTATGCAACAAAACTTACTTGAGAAGTGATTATATTGGCCCGGTTTAAAGATTTCCTTATTTGGTACTGGATAATTGTGGAAGGCTAAAAAGAATTTGTGATCTGGCAAGGAGTTGCGCAACTCTGCGTCCTCTTCTAAAGCTGTCAATTCGGTTATGCAATGGTCATTGACTCCACCCCAGCAAGTAGCATTTGGATGATTCAAATACTTGAAAAACAAACAGAAAACTGTTCAAGACGGGGTATCCAAAAAGTTATTTTATAAAAATGTAATTTCTAAAATAACTAACAACTATAACTTTCGATCCCCAGTAACTAAAATTAAAATATTTATACTAACTATGCCGGGAGGATAATGTTCTTCATATTTTGGCCATGGAGGACGTTGTAGGTCTCCGTTCCAATTCACAATTTCATTTGATTCATATCGAAGTAACGCGTACGATTCAGTGGGATTAATAGAGCAAACCCCCAAGCCTCTTACACGTATCCAAAAATCACCCTGGGTATGATTTGCCACCAAAATGAAATCGTAACGTTCGCCAGAGTTCGACACTAAAGTATCAAATGGGCGTGGCAGTACATTATACGAATCGGATGCAATTATTGTCAAATTGTGTTGCTCAATCTGAGTAAAGCAAAAGGTAGTTATCGTTTCTATTGCCAACAGATTTTAATCTACAACTACTACCAACCTGCATTTGAAAAGGACAAGCATGACTAATAGAATTGATTAAACGGAAGCGATAACGTTTGCCGGGTGTGACATAATAAACAGTTGGTGGTAGCTTGGTTTGTTGTTTAGTTTTGGGCTGAAAACATAAATTATTTAATTAAAGAACAGACAAAAGAGAAAAACTCACATTGGTGTAGACTCCTCGGCCATTGATTAACACCGAATCCGGGTATATGCCCATGGAACTGGGAAGGCCGGGGAAGTATTGTTCGGCATAAGAATGCATCCAGTCTGATATTAGAATATGATGTTCTGGCAGATCGTAGTCATACAAAACAGTAAAGGGTTCTGCTTCTACCGGTTGTCTGACTATTAAAGCACCATACTGACCATTGACCTTATGATGACCTAAATATATTAATCAAGATGATTGTTGAACAAAATATCCTTAAAACTTGCTATATAGTGACAAACCAGCATGCGAGTGATAGAATTGTGTTCCCGCCTCAGTGGCATAGAACTGATAACGGAATGTATTGGCAAAGGATATGGGGCACTGGGTCAAGAAGGGCACTCCATCCATAAAAGGTGTCTCTTGCATGTGCAAACCATGCCAGTGGAGAGCCGCTGCAGAGCCATGAGCATGATTGTGCACATCCACGATGAGTAAATCATCTTTGCACACTTGTATAGCTGGTCCAGGTATTTGACGATTAATGCTCATTACGCCCTTTTCCACACCATCACCTACAATGCACTGCGGAGTGCTGCAGTCCTCTTCAACACCTTTCGCACACTTGCCACACGCACTAATTGAATTGTACGGAACAAATTTCAAATTGTTTAACTTGTTTAGAGTTTTTAATTTTTCTTGGTTTTTGCAATTTGCTTTAACCAATTAAAAGTCAGAGGCAAAAAAAAAAGAGCAAGAAATGCAAAAGAGGATATAAAAAAACTTACACTCCCATGGCTTGATAGTATTCTAGAGTGAATTCAAAGTAACACACACGTCGTTGTCCACTCATACAAACACGATTGCAGAGTTTGCCAGGATACCGAGAAACATTCAAGTAAGAAGTAAACGCTTCAGGCTTCACACCAGCTGCTGTAACATCTGTAGTGGTAGTAAATACTTCATTATCCTCTTGATTCGAGAATTCATTAGATGTGGTTGCTGATGCAAAGGTTGCATCAATTAGATTCAAATTCTGTTTGTTTTCTGCTCCATCGAGGAAGCCTTGAACACACAGACAACAGCACTCGATTACAATGCTAATGCCAATCAATGCAACAGCATTTCGATATAATTCCTGATTTAGAAAAATGAACATTTTTCTCGTTGTTGTTTTTTTGTTTTTTTAATTTTTTTCTTTCAATACTGTGTGTGTAGTGCGTACTTTTAAACTTGTTCATTTACGAATTGTACATTTAAAAACTTGATTGCCTGCTGGCTCAGTAACTTATAAATGATTTGATTTGAAAGTTTGTGCTTAAGTTTAGCGCTCTCTCATCTTGCAGTTGAACAAAATGTAAATTCTTGGAAAATACTAGAGACACAATTTGCTTACATTTCAAAACAAAAAGCTAATATTGTTTACAACTAAATTGGAGCAAATAGAGCGAACGGCGAACGGTCATTGTTGGAGATTTATAAAAAATTAAATAAAAAATATAATAAAGGGAAGTGAAATGAAAAATGAATAGAACATTTGTATAGATTTGCATTTATCATTGTGTAGAGAAACGTCACTATTGTTTCAATTTTAATCATTCATAAAATATAAATGCATTTACATACATATACTTATCTACATACATACTTATTCACACACTCTCACATACTCGGGAATGCATTCGCATGTGCATTTATACATTTACATACATACGTACTAGACGAGACAATTTTTTTCTTTTCAAACATAAAAGAATTTACAGAGTTTTATTAGTTTACAAGAAATTCTAATGTTTACATTAACCCTAAGATGTTCAACTGGGCTTTTCGAGGGCCATTTTGATTTTGAGTAATTGCCAAGTTTTTACTTTTGCTCTGAGCGAAGAAATATTTTATGTCAACTACCGCTAATGCCTTCTGAACATAATGAATTCAGTAAAATATTGTTACTATTGATTTCGTAGAACAACCTTGTTTGTTTATGTAAAAATGTGGTAAGTGTTCCTAAGTGCCCATATTTAAAACTAATGACAGCTGATCCACATTCTGATCTTCTGATTGACGCGTCAATTTTCTAATTTTAGGTTTTTTAATTTTCGCCGATGTTAAAAGTTGAATTTGCCAAACAAAAGTATGTAAAAAATTGAAAAAAAAAATTCCATTTTTCAGAGGTTGGATTAGTTCTTCTAGGGGGAACTTTTTTCTCCTTGGTCCGATTTTATTTATTTTTAAAGGGTACCTGCCTATGACAATAACACACTATTCTGCCAAGTTTCATCGGTCTAGGGGCACTCAATAACTTTTAAGAAGCAATTTAAGCTAGATTGGCAAAAAACCCCTATGTGTGACGTTAAGTTGCAAAAATGTGAGTATTTTAAGGCATCATTAACACCTACCCCATCCCACGCCCACGTCTGAGCCACGCATTAACAATAAGTGTGGTATAAGACTTCTTCTACACACTACACAATCCCAGCAATCAATTAAACGCTTAAAAGGGGAGAAAAGGGCCTCGCCAGGCCCAGTAGAGTCACTTACCACTGCCCAGGCAGTCAGACATCTTAGGGTTAATTAATCTTGGCAAAGCTGAGGTACTGATTTGACCTACGTAGAAACATAGAAGCAGTCTAAGTAGTTGTTCTAGAAATACTTACTAACTAAGATTGGGGTAATATAAAAGTATATATATACAAATCCTATAAAATTTATTTTAAATCTTTTAAAATGATTGTTGTTAATTTGAAAACATTTGCCAAAATACGAAATTATCATTAAAGCTGTGTTCACATTGTGTGTATTTGTCATATGGAATGTCACTTTTCTATCCACATGTGTTTTCATGTGTATGTCAAAATTTGAGTTTCACATACGGTTTATAATTTACATGTTCAAATGTTGGTATGTTAAGTACATTTGACATAACCTATAAAAAAAGAAAATCTTAAAACAGCTGATTTCTGTATGTGTATAATAAAAAATTAAATTTATAATTAAATAAAACTGTATTTTAAAATGGAATGAGAGATTTTTGTTTTACTATAAATTATATTTATTAAAATTTTAATTAATTTTTGCCGCCAGAAAATTTTTGTTATAAAAAAACAGCTGATGTCAGATGGTTTGTCACTTGAAAATAGAACTCGTTCTAAATAAAAAATGTCATGTGTATTGCACACATAGAAATAACACATGCTATTGTTTGAAGGTGTTCAGACTACATGTACAAATTTGACATGCGAAAAAGTGACAGTCCACATGACAAATACACATAATGTGAACACACCTAAAATATAATTTCTTAAAAAGTTGAAATGATTTGAAAATTGTGGATTAAAGTTTTTTTTTGTATTTTTTTGATATATAAAGGTACAAACCTATGTAATATAAACATTATGAAATCACCTAAAAGTTAGAAAAACCACGAAAGCTTTGTAAACATTCACTTGAGAATTCATTAATACTTTTACTAAATATATGGCTTTGCTAGTCATTACCAAACTAATTCTAAACAAGCTGGATAATGTAAAATTTATGCATGTATTTATTTCAGTGTGATTTTCTCGCACAATGTTGACAGTTTTATAGCGCCGATGAAGTTAATATATGAATATGTAGTACGTGTCTACATTTCTATGAAAACATGTTTTTGTTTTCATTCGAATTGTGTTATTTTTTTTAACACTGCGCACTCATAAAAACCGGCATATAATAATATTGGTTGTAGAAAAAGTGAGAATTGCACTTTTATCTAAAAGAGAAATAAACGAAAACAATAACAAAAACAATACTATAAAATATAGTAATAATAAAATAATAATTTGTTTTTGTCAAACTGATAAAAAAAGAAAAGACTAAAATAGGAATTTGACAGATTCATACGAAAACTTGAAAAAAAAAACGCCAAAAAAGAAAACCAAAAATTACTTTTATTTATGTTTAGCCACTTGTATGTAAATATTCTACAACATTAACAATTTTCTTTAACTTGCAAGAGTTTATCAAATTATGCTTCATTTTCTCTCAGTGTATTCCACTGAGTGCGTGTTAAACAATAACTATTCATATACATATTTTATTGAAACGAATTGAAAACCGTTAAATAAGAATAAAACAATTAATATAAAGATTAATGCCAATTGTTAACAATGCCACATTGTATGCAGAGCCAGAGTATTATTTTAAATAGTAAAATATCAAAACACCACTGCAAAAATAAATACAATTTTTATTTATTTATGTTTTTTGTTTTTCTCTACATTTTAACATTTTTAACACAATTAAAACGATGACACGTTTAAATTGTTAATAAATATTTTCATTGTGTTTTTGTGTGTGCAAATGAAAGCAAAAAAGAATTGAAATTGTGGAATAATTTGTAAAATAAATAAAACTGCAAATGAGAGCCATAAACACTGAATAGGAAAAAGACAAAGACCAGCATGAATGGAATTTAAGTGCCTTAACAGGCTATAGTTCTTCAAAGTGTAACTTTTCTATATCAATTACTTGCGATAAATTCTTTACAGGCGAAAAAATAAAATATGGCCAATAAATTTTCCATTCTCTTACGATATAACTTTGAGATCCGAATTTTAGAAGCAAAGCCATTTCAAATTCCTTAAAATTAGATATTTATGCATTCGAAATGTAACTAACAAAATTTCAGTTATCTTTATAAAACATATTTAATTAGTTATTTAATTTTTTATTAAATATATTTTTTTAATAATTTTCCAATTGGTTTCATTTAAATGTTTATGAACGAAACAATTCACCGCACTTGTTTGTGTCGTTACAATGAAAAAAAAAAAATCTTGATGAACATCCAATTTTAACAATAGATGCAAAAAAAAAACAACTAAATACATTGACATTGTCTGATAAATTAGTTGTAATAGTAATAAATTGCCATAGTAAAAAAGGGATGAATATTTACATAACTAAATTGAATTTGCAGAAATTATTGGAAATGCCACTAACGGTTTTCAACAGAAATCATTGCCGTTTTGGAATTCAAACCAAAAATAGTTAAATTACATTTGAATTCATTATACTAGCCAGCTACTGCAGCTTTCAGTTTTACTAGAAATTGACTTTAAATTTTTTTAGTGAGAGATTTTTATGTAAATACATTTTAAATTTATTGCACTATTTCTGAAGAATTTGCAATTCAATTTTAGTGAAATTAAAAACAAAACAAAAAAAAAAACATTTTGATAAGATCGCTCACAATAGAAGCACATATGGGTATATTCATAGAGCCGTACGTGACATTCGTACGCATATGGAGTAATGTAAATCTCACAAAAATAAAAGTTAATGAAAAACAATATTACAGTTATGTTGCAATCAAAAGCTTCTATGTTTGAGAAAAAAATGGGCAGCCTCGAAACTTTGGTGTTGAAAATATCCGATCAAAATAAGGTGATAACGTACGTGACAAAAACGGAAGTGGTTTTAAGGCATATTTACGTACATGCGAAAGTCTGCGAATCATGGGAGTTTTTCTTTTCTTTAAAAATTCCTAAAATAAGCTAAATAATGTACCTTTACAATCCTTTAATATTTAAAGAGAAATCATCGCTGGTTAGTTTTATATAAAAGAAAAACATAACTTACGTGACAAATTTTCTCGTATATAAATAATGAAATGTATTTTTTAGATAATTTCAGACATAAATTTTGGGAAAGAAAATAAAAAACGCTGTGATAATAAAAATAATATCAAATTCATAAAATGTTTATTAATATTAATTCAGCTTTCGTCCTTTTTAACTCATCCCGCCACCGTTTCATGGTTTTAGGACTAGTTAAAATAATCTAAATAGAAAATTTGCATTTAACATTGATTTTGATGCATATAATTTAAATTATTGTACTTACAATAACGTATGCGACAAACTTTAAAAGCTAATAACTTTTTTTATTTCGGTTGTAAAGGAAAGTTTAGTTAATATCTTTAATCGGAAGAATTCTTATTTTAGAATTGTAATCTTCTTTACCTATGACTACCCATATACAAATTACATAGTTAAACAATGTTTGTACATAACGTACGTGACATTAGAATACCATCAAAAGCAAATCAAAAAAAAAAATACCGTTATTCCAGCTCTAACTTGGCGTTTTCCTCATTATTATAGTTATTTGTTATTACAAATTTATTTTTAAGATGTAATTGTAATGTTTCAAATCTATTAATTTAGTTAATAGCAAAGAGAAAATAATTTATTTTATTTGCAAAAACTGAGTCGAAGAGACATTCAGTTTTCCCTCCTCCATTTTTGAGTTTTAAAATTCCAATAACCTGTAAATGCTTCCATATTATGAAAACTCGAATATTGTTCTCTTATTAAATCATATTAGAAACATTTCTTATTTTTTTGGTCGTGATTGAAATTTTCATGGAACTACCCATATGTAAATATTATTATTTGTTCAACATTTTATTATTTAAATATGTATTATTTTAATACAGCAATAAAACTTGTTAGGACAACTACAACTATAAAGTGAATTTAATAAAATTTATTTATTTGTTAAAAAGGCTAAACAAAATAAGAATAATAATAATAACAAATTTGTGTTTAATTTTCTATTCAGTTGCACACAAATATGTACGATAAACAAATGGATGTTATCAACAAAAAATCATACAATTTACACTTTTAGAAAAATATGACAATAATTTCAGTAATTACATGACAGATTCAAATGTGCGTCCACTTGAGAAACGGAGTCGTAGCACAGTTCTAAGCAGTTTTTAAACTCTTAAAATAACTTGGCATTATACTTATGATTTTAGTTTTGACAGTGTAGTTGTATTATAAAAATTATTTTCATTTGAATGTAATTATCTTTGGCCGTGCAGCCTGATAATCGTAATTGTTTGCTTTGTTCTTCTGTCTATCGCTCTATTGTGTGAGCAAGTAAACAAATTAATGAAATAAATACATATTTATTTAAAAAGCAAACTAAAAACTAAATATTAACAACAAAACAAAAAAACCTGAACTAACAATTAAAAACAACAATATAAATAAAACTGTTTCAACAATAAAGATAAATCACACTAATTAACACCTTTTTTGTCTCTGTTTGTGTAAAAATTTTCCCACGACTGAATCAAAAAAAAAAAAAAAAAGTAATTCAAGATAAATAGAAAAAAATAATAATTAAATATAAATTTAGTAACCAAGTGACAATTTTAAGGTTTTATGATGTTTACTCGAGTACGTAGTTGTTTGTGTGTTGTGCAGTATTTTTATGTATTTATTTAAATAATCGTAATAATTTTTCATTAACAGAATGTTGAAATCGTAAATGAATATTAAAATAAAACACGATGAGTTTGCATGTGTAATGACTACTTATTTGCATTAACAAACCATTGAGGGCCAAAATATAAAACCTTATTTCCTCAAACAATAACCCATTGGGTACGCCAACACTACAGAACTCACAATTGTAATGCTATTCTCTTAAGCTACTTTAAAAGCTTTTAAATTGTATATGTGGGTGTGGAAAAATTTATTTCTTTGTTAGGCTGAAACAAAAGCAAAGTTATTTTTTAGATTTTAAACAGAATCCAACAGATGAACCCTTAAGGAGTTAAGCCATTAAGACGAAAGCCACTGTTGGGCTTCCTTAAGGTGGGTAAAGGGTTAATTTTGCTAATGTATGCTTGTATTAGTATAAACTGGGCTACTTTCTGTGCAAATATTTAAATAAATACTTTGGTGTTGTCTGTTTTGGTCTGTTTGTAAAGGGATTTCATTAGAACATAGTCACGTAGCAAGTATTTTAATTAGCAATTAACACACACCCACCCACTATTGCCACCACCAACATTGAAATATTGTAATGTCTTTTGGCCATTAACTTAATACCCCTACCCCAAAAAAAAAATATAAATACAAATACAGCAACCATAAAAAGAGGCCAACTCCAGGCCCCCTATTGGTTTGCAAACTTCATCCACTCATTTAAATTATCTAAGAGTGAGTCATAGAAAGAAATAGTAGAGAGAGGTAGCGAATGTCTGAATTCTAAAAAGAACATTCCAATGTGTGTGCGTAACCAAGGATTTCGGCGACATGAAAATATTCTATAAATCTGTTTATTCTAAGGACTAAAAAAAGCATTCCTTGTTTTAAATACATAAATCTTCATTGCAAATACTTGTGCTTAAATATTTAAAATTTTAAATAACTGAGAGAGAATAAATGAAATTTCTTTTTTCAAATACGTAATTGGCTTACTAAGTACACACACCTACAGACAATAAGCAATAAAGAAAATGTCAAATGTGATACGTTGCTGGAATAAATAATACTGTAAATATACGTTTGACTGATAATTGTATTGAAATTAATAAAAACAAAATTGCCCAAATAAATAGGGGTTTCACTTGAAACTGTTCATAGGAGATAATTGCAGCAAGGCATAGCACGCAATTTTGAATTTATTTATTACTTTAATATAGTTATGCATTGTCTGCAGCATATGACTAGAAAACTTATATAAAGCATTTATTATAAAAATGTTTGGTTTTCTACATAATACAGACAATTTTCAATAAACCATTTAATAAACCAACCATCGCATCAAAAGTGGTGAATAATAATTTTATCTGGTTTTTGCCATAGTCCTCGATGCAGTTTAAAGTAATGTTTTCCACAAAACGTAGTAGGGTCGTGAGGAAATTTAAGGAAAAACCGCGACTAGGTTGGGAGGGCATATAGAGAGACTAACATCTGTCTCCAAAAAAATTAATGTGGTGTGGTATTGTATTGTTTTTCTTTATAGTTGTCATTGTGTTTACCTTTTTTTTTCTTGTTCGGAATACAAAGTTGGTGAGTTAGGGTTGGAACCGCCTGAGAAATCTCAAGAGCTAGTGGGAAACCTCGCCAACACAAAAGTGCTACGGAACAGAAATGGCGCTCAAACGTAACAGAAATGGCGCCCGAGCACAAAAGTTTCCGCAACAGAAATGGCTATTTAAAAAATGCTATTGAAAAATTCATTTTAAATGCATATGAATGTCGCGTTCTTGATTATGGAAATACCTACTAAAGGTCTTTTTTGTTGATGTCACTGAATTATATATCGATCTAACTCCCGGAGAATAATTGTATCTACATATATTTCAAATATTTTCACAATATTAAAAAATTAAAAAATGTATTTTTAAAATTTTTTGGAATAAAATTTAACAATTTATTTCAGGGACCGTAACGATTATAAGTGATATCAAAAAAGTTATTTTATAACATTTATTTTGTGGCTTATAAAACAAAAACTCCATCTAAAACAATAAGTTTTCAACGTAAAAATAAAAGTCAGATAAAACTCTTAAAAAGAGAATTTTATTTTGCTGTCATAAAATAAAACTCATTTGAGGAGTTTTATTTTAGAGTTTTTCCCACAGAAAATAAAACTCATTTTATCAGGCATATTCTACAAATCGAAATCATTGGAAATTGAAATCAAACGAAATTTTTAGTTGCTTTATTTTAAAAATGGAAACAGTTTTTTCAGATTTTAAATATTAAAATGTGGAACTTTAGGAACAAACAGCTGCTTACTTTGTTATTGTTTCATTCTTTATGATAAATAAAACAATAATGTCTTAAAAATTAGTGAGTGCTCGAAGTCATCTTATACCGTAGACAGACGACAGAGTTAATGCGCATTAAAATCTCACTAATTTGAATTAAGATTTTACCGTGACAGACGACAGTTTCTGCATTTAAACTGCATTTAGGTAACAGCTGTTTGTTTGTAAACAACTGTTTAATTATGAAAAAATTTGTTTGGCATTTGGTGAAAAATCAGTATTTCTTTGAAAAAAAGCTGAAATTACTTTTGCTGAAACTGTTTCATAATGCAAAACTTGCTCATGCATGGGGACCGCAGTGGGACACTCTGAAATAAGAGAAAGGCAATTGTGGAAATCTATTTTTATTATTTTAATTTTACAATTGTCTTCTTCTTATTTTAGAACAGTGATGTTCAGCCCATACAACAATTGTTTGAAAAATTTACACACATTTGTTATGCTCTTTTAAAAACATTCATTCACTCGTCGTTCGGCAAGCGATGAGAACACATGCGACGGACTATCGTCATTTTTTTCAGAAATTTGTTAAGCATTGTTGTTGCTTCTTGTTGATCGAAGCACAGCAAACACACGCTATTCAATTACAATTGAAAACGAAAAATAAAAAACTGGTTTAGATAGACTTATTTTTGTTTTTTATCAAAATAACTGTTCTAAAATTGGTTTTCGATATTGATAATTGTTATTTACGGTCCCTGATATTGTTTCATAAGGTGTTTACATTTGGAAAAAATTCTTTACTTTTTTCTGATTTTAAGCGTTTGACAATATGTTTGCTGTGCAAAATCTCTCACAAATACATCTACATTTTATTTTTGAACATCACTGTTTTAGAATAGTAAACAATTTGATAACATATTATTGATTTTCGACGATGTTGCCATATTGAAATAGCTAAATGCAGTATAAATTCAGTTTGATTTTGTGTATTTACGTCTAACTTAATGCGCATTAAGATGGGATAATTCACGAGTTAATTTGAATTAAGACTGTTAATGCAAATTAACTGTGTCGTCTGTCTACGCTATTAAAGAAGTGATCGTTCGGATTTTTAAGTTGGAGAAGCAAGTAAGCTTTAAAAAAATATATTTTATCAATCTTTATGTAAAAATGCGTTTGATTTGTTTTTCTTTTTGCAGATAAATAATAACAAATGCGATGATCGAACGTCGACAAGCAAGGAAGCTTTACGATCTTCGCCGGATGTTTTCGATACAACTCAATCTCAAACCTCGCTTTTGGGGCAGTATTTGAACTCTCTACATGTAGAAAGGGAAGAAGAAAGCGAAGAAAATGACGATGAAGATGAAAAAAGCGTTCTTTGAAATCGATAATTTTCTCCAAGACCCTTATCGATTGATAAACCTGTTTTGAGTTTTGGGAGACAAATTAAGTATATTATCCGTACCTATACAGTGTGTTTCTGCAACCCAGGTAAGCATTCTCTGCACTTAAATTGGTATTGAGTGACCTGCGTTCAAATCTTTCCGCAGAAAATTTTGAAAAAGTTATTAAACAAATAAAATAATTCACATATACAATATACAATACAATGATACAATATTAAATAGACTCAATAAAAAAGAGACTGTAAACGAAAGAAAATGAACAAAATAAGTTTTATTTAAAACGAAGAAGAGTTTTATTTGAGACGGAAAAAATAAAACTCCCCAAAAGATTTTTATTTTATGAGTTTCATTCAATCTTTTATTTTTTCGTTGAAAAATAACGCTTAACTATGGAGTTGAGATCGTTTTTTAATATGACTATAGATTCGGAAAGAGCACTTCAATACGAATCTATTAGTATATGACAGTATAGGTCTCCGTTGACTCTAACATGGAGGGTTTTTAAGTTTAAATTTTCAGAATAACTGTTATTTACGGCCCCTGATTTATTTCTTTCACCAAGGACATTTAAACAACATCGAAAAACATGACATTTAAAGAACATTTGAATTTTAAAGCTTTTTTACTGTCAATAACGAAACATTTAAAGAACCTTTGAAGTGAACAGAAAATAAAATAAAATCTTAAAAATTTTAGAATTTGGTTGCGATTTATTGCTACAATATTAGCAACATTATTATTGTTGAAAATGAAGTGAATACAAGCTCTGAGTTAAGCAATTGCATTTGTGTTTCAATTGTCAAGCATGTTTAACTTAAAACATTTAATGGAATTAATTAATAAACACAATTGAAAAGGTTCAATAAATACATGCAAATATTACATATTCACTCATATGCAAATAATTTAAAATGCGCAATCAAAAGTCAAGAGCTTTTTTCAATTTAATTAAAAAAATTATAAAGTAGACACAAAAAAAAAAACATCTGAAAAGTCAAAAGATATTTTGTCTATACGACTAAAATGAAGAGAAATGTATAGGAAAATTTAAACGAGTTAAGAAAAATGTTTTTTAAATACTCGTATAAAGCCTTCCTTGGCTTAGATTTTTGCTTTAGATTTAAATAAGCCGGACGCTGATCTACGTATTTAGTTGCTGCTGTGTGAGCATTTCTTTTAAATATTAAAAAACAAGTCCTTGTTCCATTTAAGCAACCGCAAATACAGAAAAATGCTATTTGTTTTTTAATGTCTATTTGTTTGTTCAGAAAAAAACACTCACACACATAAAATATACAACACAAAAACACCGCGCTCTTACGTAGAATGTGTGTCAGTGTTTGTGTCAGCCTGTCTAACTGCTGCTGTTCGCTGTATGTGTGTTTGAATGTGTACAAAACGTCTGCATGTGTAGTGTAATGTTTTCTCATTTGATAGTCTTTCTTTCTTTTATTCCGTGTTTTTTTTCAGTTTTCTGTTTGTACGGTATTAAAGCTTTGTTTTTCCTTTATAAACACACACACACACACACACACACACACACACACACACACACATGGTGAACACATACACATATTTATTTATACATCCACACAACGATAAATGGTTTGTTCATTCATTTGTTTGTCCGTTTTTAAGGCTAAAATGTTTGTATAGTAAAAATACCACTACAACTATAAATATCGCTACTGCAACTATTATAGTCTTTGTCGTTTATTGCCCATGATTTCTTTTTTCGCTCTTTTGTCGCTTTCTGCTTACAGAGATTTAAAAGAATTTAAATTTGTGCAAATATTTAGCAGAACAATCTAAACAATTACACATGCCTAGCTATTATAATTTGAGTCGATGTAGAACATTTTTAGTTTAATATAAACATTTTCCTAAACACTTTTATTTTCACAAATTTTAAAAATAATTTAGTTACAGTTCTGTTATTTATCTATGTGTGTATTATATATTTTAACTTCCTTGGAGCTAAACCAGGGCCAGTAGCCAATGAATGGTCCATTACCATAAGAGCCTTTAATTAAACACAACACAAAAATACAAAGAATAAAGTAAAACAAAAAACTCCACACACAATCATTCATTCATACTGCACATTTATGCACATACAACACTCAACAGTGTGTATTAAAAATAAAATAAAAAACACACATTCAGAAATAGCTCCTCTCCTCGATCTGTTGCCACGAGATAAAAGCACAAGCTATTATGGGCAGAGAAAGCAATGATAGTGTAAAGTATAAAAAAGAAGGATACATTTGTAAATCCTTAAAAATATGTCTTCTTGTTGCTACTAATACATACTACATGTTGAAGGCAAAGACATTTAACAACAAACGCAATATAAACTTAATAAATTGTAGATTTAAATGCTGTTTGCTTATGGCTGCCACATTGTCTGGTAAAGTATTTTTCTTCACTTAATTTTTTATACATTTTCTTTTTGCTTTTAGCTTTTCATTTGGCTTAAGTTTATTTAGTTTCTTTATTATTATTGTACAAGTAGAGAGTATGAATTTTCTTTTGACCATCATTTCTTGAAAACATTCGCATTTGTTTTGTATTGTATGCGAAGTTTGTACAAGTATACGTTTGTATATCGCATATAAATTATTAAAATTTCTTAAGCAAATATATTTAGCTGATGTTTTAAACAGAAAACAGCCAAATACAACAACAGAAGACTAAGACGAAGGCAAATAGCAATAATGACAGCAAAAGCCAAAATCAACAATGAGAGAAATGAACAAAAATAAGAAACGCAAAATAAAAATATGTCGTCTTTTTATATAAATAAGACAATGGCTATATAACTAAATATCATGATTATTGCATAAATATTACAAGAAGCTAGATAAATTATTTGGGGGAAAAATAAAAATAAAAAAACTACAATTTATAATAATATATATTTTTATCTGTCTTTAAAGAAAACAATTTTTTTTTTAATAAAAGCTTCGGAAGGAATAATAATTATGCAGAATTATTAAACCTGTTGTTGCATATTTGGATAGAAAACATGTTTATTGAACAAGTGTTTCAGCATCAACATTAAAAATGTTGCAGGAACATGTCCAAACATTGCACACCTTATACTAGGAACACCACTGGGACGAACGACGAATTCTTGTTAATTTTTAGTGGTCACACTATCTATCAGCTGTGCTTCATACGACGAACTTACACAGTGAATTGTCACCAACTAGTTCATCGTGTTTGAGCGAAATTTGTTTTCTCAGATGTATTCCAACATTTTGTTGACATATGGTGACATGTTGGTATAGTTCAGCAACATTTTTCCGCGGTTAGAAACATATTTCTGAAGGTCAGCACATGTCAGAGTTCACGAACTTTTTCTTATGTTGCTAAATTTCAGCAACATGTCTCCATATGTTACAAACATGTTGTCAGAGCCAGCAACATATTGCCGGAGTTCAGAAACATGTTGCCAGTGGTTAGCTAGATATTTCCGAAGATCACCAACATATTGTCAGAGGATGGCAACATGTTTCCAGAGATCAACTACATGTTGCTAGACGTTAGAAACATGTTGCAAGTGTTCTACAGACCTTATTCTGTAACATTATGTAGATTTCCAGAGGTCCGCAACATGTTGCTAGAGGTCAGAAGAAAAAACTGAAAAATTATTTTGTTATTTCTAGCAACATTACTAATTTCAATGAACATGTAACTGAACTATGGCAAGATGTTTCTTGAAAGCTGAAATCTTGCGTTACTGCAAGCTAAAAAATATGCATGTATGTTAAAGGTGCTATCAGACGGGATGTATTTTACATATGTACTGTCAAATTTTCTATCTGTAAAAGTTGTAAACATCGTGTGATACATATGAAACTTTGCATGTGTAAAACACATGTGTAAATATATATGTAATTTTTTCGATTAGAACACGCTCTGTTTTCCTGTGACAAACATAAACAAAACAGCTGGTTTGTTTTGAAACAAAATTGTGTGAAAGAATATATTGTAAAGAAAAATTAAAGAAAATAGAAAATGAACATGGAAAAGTAAGTATTTTTCGACTTTTAATAAATTGAATTATGTTTATTATATTTATTGCAGTTAGATTGGCCAAAAGAAGCAATTCTTGAAATTTATAAACGTTTAAAACTCAGCTTTTGTTTACATTTATAGGTTATGTCATACGGATAAACATAAGCAGGTGTGATAGCAAAAATTATGAAGCGTAGAAATGTAAAATGGAAATGTTGACATACATATGAAATTACATATGGGTAAGAAAACTGACAGTACATATGTAAAATACACCCCGTCTGATAGCACCTTAATTTGGTTTATACAAAATGTATCGTTCAATAATATTTTTTTTTGCAATTGATTTAAACTTTTATTAAAATTAGGCCAAAAATCGGTTAATGAAGAGCGCAATTTAGTGCTGATACTTTTGGGGCACCTTAAAATTAAGCCGCTATAAGATTAAAATAAATAATTTTTTTTTTGAGAAATTAAATTCTTTACCGAATATTATAAATATATAAAACTGGTTACTCTAATATTTTATTATTAAACAAACTATTTATTAGTGTTCTTAAATATTAAAAAACTAAAATATGTATATACTGCCCATATGATAAAGAATTTGTAAGTGAAAATGTTTGTATTGATTTTAGAAACGTAAATAAAGCCTAACTGAGATCTAAATAAATACAACCAACGAAGCATGAAATCAACCTGTAGTGCAGTGCGTATGCTTTATAATTGTTAATAATTAATATCACCTATACATAGGAAAGGTACTAACTAAAATACAAGGTGTTATTAAGCATTTGGCTATACATTAATAATTTCTATAAAATGGATGTCAATTACCCAGACCATTTTATAAAGTTCAAAATATTCTGTTGTGTAAAAAAATTATAAAACTTTAAAATTCCCTTTGCTCGAAACCCAAATAAAACAAGTTCTGAAATCATTAAGAAATTAATTATTAAATATTAAAAAAGAAAATTCTGTTTTTTTTTCATTTCATTACATTTTTAAATAAAATTTAAAATTTATTTTATAAAGAGCGTCGATATTTGGTAATATATTAATTTTTATTGTGTTCGTAACACATATTTAAATATTAAAGTCCTTATTCATAAAACTTACAACAGGTTTATAAGAGGTTTATTAAGCAAATTTTGTATGGACAATTGCTTTATAAACCTGCGGCCAAATTACCGCATTCATGATCGAATGAGCTATCGTATCGAAAAATTATTTCGATCTCGAAATTATGATAAAATGTAATAAATTTCTTGCTCGATATCGAATGCCATAATCTCAAATAAGAAAATTGCAATCAATTTTACTCGATATCGAATGCGGTAATTTGGCCCCTGTTGTAAGTTTTTATGATTAGGGGGATAAATATACGAACATAATACATACGTATAAATCGTTTAGATAATAAGTTCTTATATTTACAATTATGAACCAACAAGTAATTAAGTCGTTTCAACTTAAAAATTTATACAATCGTTTCATGGTCTGCTTAAACTTTTTAATAATTTAAGCCATATTATAGAATTACTGTTAAGACGGAAAGTTGTGTCAATTTATTAAATAAAGGATTTCTGAATTTTGAAACTAGCACATGTAATATTTTCTCTATTTTATTATAATTGACAGCTTAAAATTAAAATTGCCTGCATAAGCATTTACCCATGAATTTGCATTCTGTTAATTTTAAAACTTATTTAATTTCACTGTTTAATATGTATTTCAATAAAATATTTAATCTACACAACACACAATACCTAAGAGGTTTTTGTTTAAATATCAAGATTTGTAAAGGTGTATTTTTCTAAAATTACCAAAATAATGAAAATCAACATACAAACACAAAAGTAAGAGTAACACTTTGAAAATGCGATTAAATTTATTCGTAGCCAGTTGTAACCCCCCCCCCCCCTCTCCACCAATAATAAGGAAAACAATAATGAAATTCATGAAATCTTTATATTTTTTTCTTAATGTTTTTTTTTTGTTGTTGCTGTTGCTGCCGTTTTACTAGTGCACAGTAAATATATTCACACCTTCATGACTTTAACTTCGACTTGATTTTTTGTTGTGTGTAGAGTTATATTGGCTTCACAAACATTCATACTCACATTCACCTACATATATACACTTGTACTTACACACATTCAATAACATAAAGTAACTAACACATGACACCAAAAGTGTAAACCAATTGTGGGCCTATCTTGTATTTTCACCGCCAGGGCTTCATCAAGTACGCAAAGAAATAAAAAGTCAACAGTTTTGTAAAGTAATAAACTCAAACACAAACGGGATTGTGTATATTGCTTTTAAAATTTCATTTTATTTCGTAGTTTTTTTTTTTTTTTTTGGCGCAAAATCAAATAACAAGAAGACAACAAAGCTGATATTTTTTTTAGCATGGACAACAAACTGGATAATATATTAAAATTAGTTTTACAGAAATATAAGGAGCAGTTGGTAATGTCAAAGAATAATATTTAATACACGACTTTGGCGCAGTAGATAAAGAAATTTTAAAACTAAAATCAAGCTATTTATATTAAAAGTACATTTAAATTTAAAGTCTTGTTACTTTAAGTTTATATATTCGAATACAACAAGAGTGCCATTGATAAAATGAATTATCAGAGCTTAACATAAACATAGTTTACAAAAAACGGAAGCAGTAATGCGGTATTATAGTGGCGTACAATAGTCCTATATATTTTTTGACTGTCTCTACTTTATTAATTTTTAATGAAACTTAAGTTCAAGACATACATTTTTATTGTTTGTAAACAAAATACAAATGAAGAAGAAAAATAAAACCTGATTAAGCAGCAGTTTTCTCTGGACATTGTCTAACAACACAACACTATAAATTCAATATTAGACAACAAGTAGGGGAGAGGGGGCACATTTGAACACGGGGCACCTTTGAACAATGTGGATAAAATCTCAGTTTAAATTGTTTTCCGACCCTTAACCGAGTTTTGCACATGCCAACCTTGTTTTCTAGCAATGTCAACAACTTTTGCTAGTTTTTTTTAGTCGTCGACCGAATGTTGTAAATGTTTTTATTTTATTTTTTTTTTTGTAAGAGTGTAAGATGTAGTCAGTGATCGTTTTCTTTCGTGAAAGAAATTTATTGCAGTCAAAAATTCATTTCCAAAAAAAAAAAATTTATTATAATATAAATTTCAGTGAAAGGGGGCACCTTTGAACATGTTAATTTATCAACCGAAGTATCCAACATTGTTGATTCTCTCTTATTTTCTGACAATGACGACTCCAATGTTTCAAGATGCTTCAAAGGAAAATGTAATGTCACCTGAAATCCCAAGGCCTTTTCCGTCTTAATAATATAAAACTTATTTTTGATCTAAATTTTTTTTATTTTTTAATTGTTAATGTTTATGCTTTTCTTAATAAATAAATCGAATTTATTATATATATAAAAAATATAACTGTTTATATTATTTTTGGACATAAGAGCTACAAAAAAAAAATTGCCGTTCAAAGCTGCCCCGTATGGAGAAACTGATGTTGTGTGAGTGGCAGCGCGGCTGGAAATCTAACCCGGCCTACAAATACCAGCTCATGCTTAATGATCAAATGTGCTAACCAATTAAGCACCCTCAAAATGACTGATACTATATCAACTAACTGTATTCAACACTATTCGTCAGTATGTTTGACGTTTCTGTCAAATTATATAAAATTTCCCTAGTTTAAGCTGAATTTTAAATTGTCTTTTATTACACAAAACAATTTCAACCAAATTATATTTTACTTACACTTGACCCCTGCCCTGCAGGCTTGCTGACTGCAACAGCGCTCTTATATTTGGCAATAAGGCATTAGCCGTAGGTCCTACAAGTAACAAAAAGAAAACAAAATAGCTTCACCTTACAATATACATACTCGTACATACATACATATGTATGTACATAAAATTATGCTGACAGCTTTATGACTACTCTAATTTTTTCCTTTTGTTTTCTCTTTTCTACTCGCACAACTCGATAGGTATCTTGTACAAATTGTTCACGTGTGTAAGTGTAATTGTGTAACTATTTGTTGCATGATCTTTGTTACGTGTCCTTCAGAGTCTGATTTTTGCATGTTAGAAATGTCAGTCAAGTACTTAAGCACACCAATGTGAGTATGATGCGTCTCATGTTGTGCACAGTCAAACGTGGCTACATATAATATCTATACGTACATATGTACAAGTATGTATATTTTTTGTTGAACGTGTATTTTAGTTGGTTGTAAATCATCATGTTTGTAACTGTGAAGAAAAGAGACTATGAAATACAAAACTCTCATAATACACAATACATACATATCGTTCCCTAAAATGTTAAACGACTGAATAACTACGAGCACATTTTAACAAATGTTATTTAAACCATTGCAAAAAAAAACAAGTAAGAAAGTATAGTCGGTCAAGCCCGAGCATATAATACCCTACACCCAGTATATGTGTAAAAAAGTTTTTAAGAAATGGGCGCTATATGGGAGATTTAACCTATTATGGACCGATCATCTAAAAATTTAGTGTCATGATGTCTATGAATATAAATATTAAGTGTGTTGAAATTTATCTCGATATAAATATTTTTAAAAGATTTATGGAGCTTAAAGTGAATTACGGAGAGGATCTAATATGGGAGTTTCGACTAATTACGGACCGACCATTATAAAATTAGGTGTCATTATTTCTGTATATAAGAAACTTATTTGTGTAGAATTTTATATGATTACCAACATTTTTAAGAAATTTATGACCGTTAAAGTGATTTTCGGGAGTGAGCCTTATATGGGAGCTACGACTAAATATGGACCAATCATAATAAAATTGCACCGTATTATTTGTATATATATGAAATATATTTTCGTTCAATATTAATTGGATACCAATATGTTTGAGAGAGTTATGCTCTTTAAAGTGATTTTCGGCAGTGGGCCTTATATGGGAGCTACGACTAATTATAGACCGATCTACACAAAATTTGTAGATGTGCTTCAGCTTTATTTACAACTCATTTGTGATGAAATTTGTTTGGATACTTGCATAATGCAAACATTTATGATCAGTAAACCCCAATTTCGGGAGGACATTTGTATGGGGGCCAGGGGAAATAATGGACCGATTTCCACCACTTTCAATTCCGTCCATCCTTGGGTCGAATAAATATTATGTGCCAAATCTTATCGAAATATCTTCAAAATTGCGACCTGTACTCTGCACACAAGCTTTACATGGAAAGCCAGCCAGACGGATGGACGGACATCATTAAATCGATTCAGAAAGTGATTCTCAGTCGATCGGTATACTTTAAGGTGGGTGTTGGACCAATATTTCTGGGCGTTACTAACATCAGTACAAATCCAATATACCCTCCCCACTATGGTGGTGTAGGTTATAAAAATGTCTCTGATAAAAATCTTATTTTCTGCCCATTTCAACAGAATGACAAACATTTTCCAGAGTTTGCTTCTTTGTCATTCGTCATTATCAGAAAAATATTGGATGTTTTATCTTCGACATTACATTAATTTGCATTTCATGTGACGATATGTACATGAGTACCAGGAGACGTTTGTTCTCTTTACGTTTTTGTTTGCATACAAAGCCGTTAGGCGTTTTTGTTGCCATTACATTTAGTGTAAAATTTGTCCAAGTATTGAAACATGACAATAAATTAAATTTATTAAATTAAAGTAACAGTTAATATCCGGGAATATTTACTTTGTAATTTCGAGAAATACAAATGATATTGAAATTGCACATGGACATTTTAGAAAACAAAACAAGCACTCTCAAAAAATATTCCGAATCCTTACATATCGCGGTGTCGATTCAGCGAAATTTGTGCACTCTTTATCATGAGTCATGAAAAGCGGCCTAACGCTTGCTTTTACAAGCCAAGGAACAATTTCAAATCTAGGGATGAAAGTAGCTCAATTTTTTCCTTCATACCATCATGAAATTAATGTTAATATACTGAAATAATTGAATTGTTTCTCATAATTACACTAAATTACTGACAGGGGACTTTAAGACCAGACCAATTTCAATATTTTGTTATCTAAAATGTCCTATTTTAAACTTAAACATACGAGTACATAAAAAAAGAAACTTTCAATTTAATAAACCAAACAACAAAAGCAGGACATAATTTAGCTTAGAAACCTTAGAACAATAGTACAGTTAAATATTTTTTCTATAGCAAAAAAAAAAGTAAAACGTTAACAAAGTCCCAACACAATTATACACAAGCGGTAAATAAGCACTTAAAGGACAATGTTTAAAAATAAATTTTACGATTTAACGAGAGTCTGAACGATTCTGGCTGGGTTGAAATCGATGTAAAACCTTTAAATTGCCACAATAACAGAGTAATAACTGAGAGGTAATTTTATAATTTAATAGTCTTGCAGGAACAGAATAGAACTGTAAGGTGTCAAGATAGTTAGTTTAGGGACTTTAGTGAAGGTGATTACTAATTTAAAATCTAGTATCTTTATAAATGTCGATTACTGCAAAATATATTACTGCATGTTAACTAAAGAATATTTTCGGCATAATGAGATTACAGTATTCCACGGATAAATACCTCACCAAAAATGTCCAAATTTGTTGGGTATTTATCCGGGGAAGGTATTTAAACGTCCACGTTTATTTACCTCTCAGAGGCACTTATACGCATACGCTTAATTTTATTTAAGGGATAATTATGCGAATATTACTTCATTTCTTGGCATTAAAGTAAATAAAGAAAACACAATTAAAAATTAAACAAAACATTTTATTGAATAGGAATTCATATCAGAAAAAGTAAATAAAAGTTTTTACTTCATAGATAGGGACGTTTTCTTGGGAGCCATTTCGTTAAATCCTTTTTTAAATTTTATTCAATTCACTACACTTGTTCACTTATTTTTAAATCTAATATTTTTACCACCAACACTGAATGACAACAATTAGGTATGTATGAAACTAACAGGTGCGTATAAAAAGTTCTGGCAAAGTTGTCTAAAAAAGGCACTTTGAGAAAAATCTAGGAATATATCAGTGCTGGGATTTTTTTATTTAATTACCCACATTGGGTATTTATAAGAAATTTTAAAAGTTATGTAAAAAAGATATATTGAAGTAAATAAACGAAGATGCATCAAGGAATATATCAGTGTTGGGCATTTTTTTTTTTTTGAGGTAATTACCCGAATTGGGTATTTAAGCGAAAGGTATTAAACCGCATAATTTTGTTTGAAAAAGTATGAAAAATTTATAGGGATTTACAGTGCGAGGTAAATAAGCGAAAAAGGCAATTAAGCGTCGGGTATTTAGCCGTGGTATACTGTAATTCTTTTTATCACTATCGAAAGGAATCACTATGGACTTTACGGGTCTGTATGGACTGTACTGTGTTTGTTGTACACAAATCTAATTATAATTATGTTCGAATGAGATTCCATGTTAAGGTGCATGGACATAAAGAAAACGAAAAGTGCTATATTTCAATATCAAATGTATCAATCACTTCTTTAAACACGAGGCTGGATGGTAGGTGGTTTAAACAAGACGGTGTTTAAATGTTATACTGCTCATGAAATAATGAATTTACTGAATGATACATACTGTGTTTTCTTTTCATTTAATGCAAATCTTGCGCACAATTTTGAATATCCCTTACAAATGTGGTTAATAGTCCCTTTTCTTTTCAAGTAGCAAAAAAAAAAAAAAACAATTGTACCTACAGATACTTTTCTCTTGTGTGAAAAGTTTTTTTTGCAGCAATGTGTGTGTGTAAGTGTGTTTGTGTCAGGTGTTCACTTGTAAACAACTTTAAACTGTCACTGTTTTTTTTTTCTCCGCTGCTGTTGATGTCAGTGTATTTCTGTTGTGTGTTGTATTTTTTCAGGGTTTTTAGTGTTATTTTTTTCGAAATTGTTTGTTGCCGTTGTTGTTATTATTGTACATGTATTTGAATGTTCAGGTGAAACATAAAGTAAACATAAAATAGATTTTTTTTAGATGCCGTAGTGCAAAGAATACACAAATTTACCTACATATGCACAAATGTCTACACCATTTGTATGGGTGAATATTGGATATGTATGTATGTACATTAGGGTGAACGCATACAATTGATGTCGCAATTTGGTCATCTGGGGCCGAATTACCGCATTCGTGATCGAATGAGCTATCGTATCGAAAAATGATTTCGATATCGAAATTATGATAAAATGTAAAAATTTCTTGTTCGATATCGAATGCCATAATCTCTAATAAGAAAATTACGATCAATTTTACTCGATATCGAATGCGGTAATTTGGCCCCTGGACAACACAAAACGATGTCCCTTTCCGGTTATTAAGATAGCATAAAACTAAACGATGTTAATCCGTGCCGCTCGTCATTTGGTGGTGTATTTATAAGGGGAAATAATGAATTTTTAGTTTTTGTAAACATTTTGTAAATGAATGAATGTAAATGAATCGAAATGTGTACAAAATTAGTGTTCTAATAAGTTGAATCGGTTAACAAATTTTAAAGTTATTAATGATTCCCCAGGCCATTAACGTGTTCCAACCACTTATTAATATTAAGAAATGTAATGAAAATTTTAAGAAATATTCAAATAAAATCATATTTTTACTTAAAATATGAGTTTTTATCTTCATAGCCTAACGTTTACCTATTATCTAGTATGGTAAAATATTGTTGATTTTTTAAGGGCCATTTCACAACTTCATTTTAATATTTTTTTTAAATTTGTTAAACAAAATTTAGACTTTTTACAACATCTCTTTGGGATTTATTAAGAACTAGCTAAGCCCGGTGTGCTTCGCTACCCCCCCCCTCGTTATAAAATAAAACGTATTTATATATTTACAAACATTTATTAATTTAATTTTAATGTATTTATTGAAATGCTTATTATTATGAATTTTAAATAAAACCCATCCAGATATTCTTAAATACTTTCCGAAGGATTTACTAAAAACGAACAACATTAACCGTTGAATCGTGAAGGTGAAAGATCAAATTTTGCTATATTTGGGATTTCTAATGGAAAACTTAAAAATTTTCAAGTCGACTTTTATGAAACTTCAACAAAATATATCCTAAAATTCAAAATTTTAAATAACAGCACAAAAACCTAAATCAACCATAAAACGCACTTGGGGCGGGGGAAATGTTTCCCCCTCTCTAAGATCCGGTCACTCTAATGTACATACATACATACATATGTAGTTAGATATAAATAAGTTTTCTGTTTACATATTTTCACCTATTTTTTTAGTTGTTGTTGAGTTTTTTATTATTTCATTGCCACCATTTTAAGGGAAACTGTAACAGAATTAAATTGAAAAATATAAAACTTTACAGGGTTTGCATTTCAGTCGAGTAACAACATTGTTATCTACATAAAATTTAACTTTTTATGTGTTGTTTAGTAATTTAAATTTTTATTTATAATATCCAGTAATAATAATAAAGTCTTTTTTTTATCATATGAAAAATACCATTCAAATGATTAAATTTGATTTTAGTGTGTCTGTTTATTTATTTAGTTGGTTTTTTTGGTTTTTATTTCACTGATTTTGTTGAGCATCCTGCAACGAGAGAGAGTCTTTATATATAAATTATTTCCTTTTTTCTGTGTGTGAGCAACAACACAAAAAGGAAAAGTGTATTATTATATAGTACACAGTATGTATTAGTTTGTTGTTATAATTTTTCTCTTTTAGTTTTCGTTTCGTACTCAAGTTAAAATAAACATGCATAATAGAACATCCTAAGTAAATGCAGTTTTTCTAAAGTTTGTGTTGTTGGATTTCTTTGTATAGGGTTTCTTTTTTAGATGTATAAAAGAACTTTAAGTTGGCAACATTTTCAACTGGCGGCCATTTTGTCAGCTGTCAGTAAATTATGTTGAGTTCAGTATTGAGTATTTCAACTTTAATGGACTGACGCCTGAACAATTCTTCCAAATTTTCGCAATTTATTTTGAAAATCATGGTTCTGTGTTTTTTTAGATGTATAAAACTTTGAAATGGAATAAAACAAAGATGATTTTTTAATTGGCATGAAATTTACTTTATATTTTCTGGCATTATAATTTAAATATGAGTGGCCCGGACAAAGCCTAATCTGGAGGTCAAATTTTCGATGACTTTTTCCAACATTTGTGGCTGTATATCGGCAAAAACGCGGCGAATATTGTCCTCCACGTCGTCAATTGTTACGGGCTTATCGGCGTAAATTTAAAGTTGTATACATCTAAAAAAAAACACCCTATATCTATGTATGTGTTTGCGTAGTTTTTTTTTCCTGCATACTTAAGTTAAAGTGTACTTTAATGGTAAACTTGTTATTCTTCTGGCAAATGAAAAGAAGAAGATGTTGATACAAAGATGCAAAAGAAGACACAAAATAAAGATCCTTTCAGAAGCTAACTAGTACGAAGATATGAAAAGTAATAATGCACAATGGGTCAGGAATTGAAAAAATCTAAAAATCTTTTATAAAATTGTTCTACAGAAAATCTATAAGTAAAATAATTCTGTTTCCAATAACTCAATGGTCACTACTTTGTTACAAAAATCGAGCAAAATTTATCAATTGTCGGTATGAATTTCTAAAACATGGTGCTCTGTTTGCGAAATTTGTTGAGCAACATCAATTATTTCGTTTGAAAATGTTGACAATTAGCCAGTGGTGACAATGCCGCCATTTAGAAGAAAATTGTCGTTTTTATTGCCCTTAGGTATGCAACATTGTTTCTTTTATGTAAACAAAAACCATATGTTTTTATTTTATGTGTTAAAGAAATGGATACAAAAATTATATTATTATCCATGATACTTTTATGGCGTTGCGGTTGAAATGTAATTTATTAGTTTTATCCCATATATTTTTTCTTTTTCGTACTGCCGATATGATCAGACGCTTCTTCTTTTCCTAAATTTATTTTTGTCTTTATTATTTTTTGTTTTATTAGTACTATTTTCAATTTGAGTCATTTTTGTGCGAAACTATTAAATTAAAAACACAATAACAAATAAAATCTAAACAGCTGTTGTTTTCAATTTCGTGCGGAATAAGTGCCGGTTACATTATTTCGCAGTTGGAAAAAAATGTTGCCATATACATTTTTTGATTGAAAAAACATGCTGCCAGAAACATTTCGTAACGTTTCACAATAAGAACAGAGTACAACTTCAGCAGCATTAGTTCGCATTTATTTCGCATCAATTTTTTTATATGGGCTTTTGATAGTATTTCGCACGAAATGATGAACAGAATACCCTGCTTAAGTTGTTACATCGTTGGAAAGGTCTTTGATATTACTTTTATTTGATATCCATATTGTCTATATAAATGTGATTATTTTCAATATATGTAGATATAATTAAGTCAAACATTCGTTGTGTTGTTTTTCTTATTAAACAGCCATTTGTAAGCCGATTTTTCCGACGTAAGGCCATACCTAATACACCAATAATGTCTTTAAGTTAGTTGCGGTCTTAGAAACTCTGATTTCAACTAACAGATGGATCGCTGCATTGACTCTGCTGTCTAAAAGAATTCACAATACAAACGGAATGATAAGCTTACATGCAACAGTATTTACCATGACAGCTATAAAAAAAGCAGATAACGCTAAATTATGTTTAATAAAATGTATGCCATAGTGCAGTAATTGTATCAGTTAAGAAGCTCAAATACATATAAATATTTTGTGTATTAGTTTGCTTGTACTAATGCTCTTGTATATATTTTGTACTTAGAAATTGCTTCTCTGATAACACAGTGAACAGGGAAAGAGCTTGGTTGGTTTGCCAGTTAGTTGGTTAGTCAGTCAGTTGTTAAATGTATGTTCTTTACTTGTAGCTGGGTTTACTATTTTTTGGAGGTAAAACTGATGATGTAACTCAGTTTCTTATCAAACTATATATGTTTGTGTGTGTGTATGGAAAAGGTATAATCTTTTAATGTTGTTGGCGGTAGTATAATCAACCACAACTTGCCTCAAAATTACGTTGTAAACAAAATAGCAACAATGTTTTAATGGCAACTTTTGAGTAGTTTTCATGGTTTTTATCCGTATCTGGAGCCCGTGTATTTATATCTCCATTTAAATACATTTCTTTGTAGATGCAAACATTATAATATTTCCAAAACTATAATACTTGCGCTATCGTTTAGATCTGATGAAATATAAAAGATAGTCAGACTTTATTTAAAACTAATAATAAAAAAAAAAACAACAAAAGCTTTAGCAGTAAATGTTTGCAAGTAAATGCTGGCCTGGCCTGGCCACTTGGTTGTTTGTTTGGCTGTTTTTACAGTTTGGCCTGCCAAATGCCAAATGGTAATGGAGCATTTCCATTACGCTATTTTGTTTTTGGTTAAAGTATTTATGCTGTTTTACAAGTAGGTAATATAGCTCTTTCAAAATAAAATGAGCCTCTAAATAGTTATTGTATCTACTGGCAGGCAGTAAATAGTTTTTGATGGCTTAATGTTGCATTTAATATCTATGGATAAATGAATGTATGAATGAGTGAACGTCTGCAGTATGTTAAAAATTGTTGCATGAATGGTCGAATGGTTTTGGCTGCAAAGTTAAACATTTGCTTTTTGCTAAAGAGGTAAAATATTCATAAATATTGTGGCCAAAAAGTTATTGCCTGTAATGTACTTAACATTTCACTTGCAGTTTGATTAAATACTTAAATGAATGTATAAACTTTGGTTTTCACCCATAAAACGTTTAACTAACAATTACGGCTTTTACGAGTATATTTAAGTCTTAATAGTTGCTATAATGAAATAATACCAAAGTAATTTGCAATTGTTAAAATAATGTGCAAATTGTGTTGAAATATTTCGGTGAGATTTGCTACAACTACTAAAGATTAAATATTTATGTAGATGATGATTGTATGCGAGAACTTCTTTTATTGCCTAAAACAAATTGTAAACTTCTGAAATCTATTTTACAAAAAACTTCAAAACTTGTGCATTTTGAATAGTATCTATGTGTGTGTGTGTATTAGTAAGTTCATATGGGTGTGTGTGTGGTTGTATAGATATTAGTCAAATTACATATTTCTATTGTAAGTATGAATGTATTGCAACTTTTATTCTATACAAATTTACATAAATTTCAAACTATGTTGCCACACTGAATTTGTTGCACAATTTCAGTACCATAAACACTTGCAAAGAAAAGGGGGGGAAAAGCTGAAGCAAAATGCACAATATGGTGAAAAAGATGCACAAATAAAATCAAAATAAAATATACATTGTCATTATATGAGTGGAGTTCCGTATGGTTAGTTAAGAGTAAAATAAAAAGCAACACATTTAAAATGTGTTCCTCTTACATGAGCAGACAATGAATACACTGATCAAAAATATGCCAGTAAAAAAATAACATCAAAATAAAAAAAAGGAATATTTTAGAATTTTACAGAAATCATGACATACAGTGGGTGGCAAAATTATTAGTTACACTATATTAATTAAGATTCAACCGCTTTTAATATGTATATCAATTTATTTCTTGTTTTCGTATTTTAATTCTGGTAATACTGTTAAATATTTTGTGCAGTGTCAACAATGATTGGTGACATTAGAGTGCAGTTGTAGATCATTATCTGTCATTCGGCTCTGAAGTGTGAAATATGCAATTTTGATTAAATTAATTAAAGTCTGGCATCACGATGAAGAACTAAAAGAAAATGTTCAAAAATGCATTCAGATCATGCCAAAAAGGGTGCAAGCTGTAATTGATGTCGAAGAAGGTTCTACGAAATGTTAAGATTTTTTTTCAAACATTTTTGTAATATTTCTTTTTCTCAAATATATATTTTTAAAACAAAAGCATTTTAATTGAATTAGAAACACTTAACAACTAACAAAAGGATAAATTTCCACTATTTTAATATGTTATACGGCTTCAAACTAATCAATTTTGCATGTGTAACTAATAATTTGGCCACCCACTGTAATTACAGAAATCTTTCTTTCTAAATTTCATGATATTGTTTGACAAAATGTTTCTTTCATATTGTTTGAAAACAAATGTCTGTGATAAATCCCATCCAACAAAAACTAATGAACTCAAGCAGGATTTTCAATGCTGCATCGCGAAATTCAGCCTCATTTATGTGAAATAGTCGCGGTAAGTACCTATATGTGCCAGCAAAGCCATTGAGGTCATTTTTCATTCTCCATTTTGTAAACTTAATAGCTCAATAAAAAATAATAATCTGAAGAAAAAAAAATGTGTTTTCTACATTAAATAATTAACAAATTTCTTTCAGTCTAAATAAAAATGTGAACAAAGTATTTTTTTTTTTTTTTTTTTTTTTTTTTTTTTTTTTTTGCATTTAATTATTTATTGAATCTTCAAAATGAAATGACAATAAGTATTCAAATCTTAATACTAAAAAGAAAATAATAAGCCCAGCCAGTGCTAGACAAAAATTTTTATGATACTAAAAAAATTTCACATCAACTGATCCAGTCATCTATTTTGCGCTTGAGTTAAAGCAAGGGTATCCCTCCTTCTCAACCGATTGTGGCCATTAAAGTTAAGGATGTCTCGTGCAAGTGGGTTTGGATGGTGTTCAAGTTTGCTGACATACTTTGACGCATATTTTGTAAATTCGACTTTTACTAATGGCACGCCTAGATCTTTGTGGATTCGAGAATTTTTAACATACCATGGTGCTGCAGTAATTATACGTAGAATTTTATTTTGACCCCTTTGAATTTTTTCAATGTTGGATGCTGAGGCAGTACCCCATAATTGAATTCCATAGCACCAGATTGGCTTTAGTATTGCATTGTACAACAAAAGTTTGCAATCCAATTTCAATGTAGAGTTTCTGCCGATTAGCCAATTAAGTTGCACTGCTTTTAATCTCATTTGTGTAAGTTTCGCTTCAATATGAGACTTCCAAGTTAAACGGCGGTCGAGGTGAATGCCGAGGTATTTGACTTCATTGTGTTGCGGGATAATTTGATTATTTATTCTGATGAACGAGCAGGTATCTTTTCGCAATGTGAAAGTTATATGAATACATTTCTGTTCGTTAACCCTGATTTTCCAAAACTCTAGCCAATTCTCTAGTTTATAAACATAATTCTGCAAATTCTGTGATGCAACTTGGTGGTCCTGATGGACGCTGATAAAGGCTGTATCGTCTGCAAAAGTTGACGTATGGATTTTAGGGTCTGACGGCATGTCGGAGGCATATATCAAATATAAAGTAGGACCCAGTATGCTACCCTGTGGCACACCTGATTCAATTGGCTGAGCGGTACTTAAAAAATCACCTTCTTTGATTTTAAATTTGCGACCGTATAAATAACTTTCCATGAGTTTATGGGTGTTAGCAGGCAGAGTTAATTTTATTTTGTGCATTAAACCGTCATGCCAAACTTTGTCGAACGCTTGCGACACATCAATGAAAAGGGCGGAGCAGTATTTTTTGTCTTCAAACGACCCTCTTATCACATTTACCAATCTGTGTGTTTGCTCGATGGTGCTGTGTTTAGCTCTGAAGCCGAATTGATGATTAGGAATACATTCAGTGTCATTCAGAATTGGAGTCAATTTAGTCATTAACAATTTTTCAAACAGTTTTGAAATTGTCGGCAGTAGACTAATTGGCCTATATGACTCCACTTTGGTATGGTCCTTCCCTGGCTTAGGAATCATAGTGATCATAGACACCTTCCAATCTGCAGGATAGTATTCTAGGCGTAAAATAGCGTTGAAGATAAAGAGGATAATTCTTCTTGCTACACGAGGTAACTCCACAAGCATTTTATTGCTGATTTTATCCATACCTGGAGCCTTTCTAAGGTTCAGAGTACCAATAGCGTTTTGGACATCACGAAAGTTTAGTCTTAGAGGTACAGGAGGCCTTATAACAAGTGGTGGCAAATCAGATTCGTTATTATTTGAGTTGTTTATAGTAAACACATTTCTCAAATGGTTAACAAATAAAGTCCCCTTCTCGGAATCATTTCTAGCCCAGTCACCAGTCGGATTTCGCAAAGGAGGTTTTCCTCTTACTGGTCTTTTTAAACCTCTTGCCGCCCTCCATAACGAGTAGTCAGATTGTGGGGTACTATCAAGACCTTCCAAGTAAGATCTAAGTGAGGCCGTTCTTTGGGTTTCTAAGAAATGTCTTAGTATATCTCTGCATTCCCGTAGCCTAGCTTTCAGTTCAGGAGACCTGTGAATTTGCCACTCTCTTCTCATTCTTCTTTTTTCTGATAGGAGATGTTCGAGTTCAGAGAAATAAGTTCTGTTTGTCCTATTTCTACATTCAACGTGATAAGTGGAAGCGTGATGCACAGCTCGTCGAAGGTCCTCGGTAAAGTTGCCAATCGACTCATCAATATCGTCGGTAGTTCTCAACACAACATTTTCCGTGCAATGAGAACTTAAATACTTTTTGTATTTTATCCAACTTACTCGGGTCTTAGTCATGTTCATAAATGGAGAACCACACACTTGAGGGAAATGCATTGAAATGATAGTAGGAGAGTGATCTGAGGACAAGTCCAGTGAAGGATCCACTTGCATCCATTCTACAGGGATATTTTTCATTACCCCAAAGTCAATAACATCGGGAATCTTCCGTCGGTCCGTCGGCCAATAGGTGGGATGTCCACTTGAGAGTACATCTAAGCCCATTTTAGCAATGGTGTTGAAGAGTACGCGACCCTTTGGGGTTACCAGACGTGAACCCCAAAATGTGTGTTTGGCGTTAAAGTCACCAGCAACTAAAAATCTAGCTCCAAGGGATTTAAAGAAGTTATGGTATTGGTGTTCTTTTATTGAAAATCGAGGCGGAGAATAAATCGATGATAAAACAAATTTGTATTGACAGAATTCAATGCAAATGTTTGTTGCTTGGAGGTAATCCTCACTTATGTTATTCATTAGATAATGCTTTATTCTGTTCTTTATAAGAATTGCCGAACCTCCACAAGCTCTACCGCGGGGGTCTTTAGTATCGTAGAACTCGTAGCCATTAATTTTGAAGTACCCTGTCGACGTCAAGTGAGTTTCAGCAATCATCATAACATCAATCTGCTTATCCATCAGGAAGTATTCCAGTTCATTTTTATGTTGGCGGAGGCCGTTCGCGTTCCAGAAACAAATTTTTAAATAAATCATTTCTTTAAAATGGCTTGCAAGATAGTGGATTGAATTTTCAGCATTTCCTGCATCATGGATGTCATGGTGGTCGTGAAAGTGTTCATAGTTTGGACAAGTGTCTGCAATGTTGTCTCTAGATTGTTGATATGCGGCTCAGAATATTGGGGTTTAGGTTCCTGCTCCAGACCTGGCATATTACATTTAACGACGTTTGCGTAAGAAACTTGTCTAGAACTTGGCGCGTTTACATGACTAGTGGACCGTAATACTTGAGGGAAATTGTCACTCGATGCTAAATTTGGCTGTTGAGGGCGATTAGGCAATACTGACGTCTTGTTGGTTCTTATGCCTTTCAAATGAGTGTAAATTGGACAACCTCTATAATTTGCGGTATGATTACCTCCGCAGTTACTGCATTTTTTGATTTTTGAGTCAGTTCTCGACTTATCGCATTGAGCAGTTGCATGTAGCTCCCCACACGCAACACAAACTGTCGGCAATTTACAATACGCCTTCGTGTGACCAAATTCTTGACAGTTGAGACACTGGACGGGTCCCTGACGCTTATGTGGTTCTTCCACGGTGATTCTACGATGCAGAAGGTACATCAGATTGTAGATGGGATGGGACTCATTTTTCTTTAAGACAACATCTCCAGGTTCCAATTCTACCCTGAACATGGGCTGAGGGATCTTTTCACGGTTTCTAATATTCACTACGCTCTTGATTTTGAACCCTTTGTCCATTAAACCGGTTTTTATCTCCGCGGGATCAACACATGGGTCTATACCCTTTAGAACGACTTGGAGTCCTTTTGCGCTTTTGAGCTGGTAGGTATAGAAATCCCTAGTCTCCCTTTCCAGCTGGTTGGACAATTTTCGAAAATCATCTTCCCTATTCACTTGAATCTTTGTCTCGCAGATATTTCCATGTTTCATTGAGGTTACGCTAAACATGTTTTCACCTATTACAGCAACAATTCCTTGTACCAATTTACTGGAAGTCGGCTCTCTCAGATAAATTGGTGGGGGCTTAAACGTCTTCTTCGGAAGTTCTGGCTCATCCGTCTGGAGGAGAGCAAACCTATTTTGATCATTACTCACGGTCTTAGGAGCTTTTGCATTTGATGACACTTGAGCAGACTTCGGGCTCCTCTGTCGCTTGAGAACGGTTATGTACTTATCCATACCTACTTGTTTTTTGGGTTTGACTGCACTATTTGATGAAGATGATGTTTTTACATCTGTTGAAATCACAATATTGGGCGAACAGGAACGACGCCGTTCCACGGCTCTTGCAGTGAGAAAATTCTCCAAAGATAGTTATTTTTTAAATCCTACAAATAACGTACCTACAGCAAACAGACAAATGTAGCAATATAAAAATATACATACACTCACAGCATCATACGTTTCGATAGTCGAACAGATCAACAAGCAAACCAACAAGTTAGAGTGCTGCATTCATTTGAACCGAATCTTATATATCCTGCAAGGTCAAAGCCAAGTTTACTTGGCAGCTGTTGAAACTAGAATCAAATCCTTTGCCAGATTAAGCAATCACAGGATCTCTCCCTTCTAGGCAAATAATTAAAATTTTTATTAAAATATCTTACGATTATGATATAAATGGCTAGTGATAATACCGTTGCTAAAAGTTTTAAATCTAGATGTAGCTGCAATATATCTATCTCACTTTAAAAGAAAGGAACAAGTCGGTTTTAGTGACTTTGCTCAAAAAAAAATTTCATTAAATACGGCTTTTAGAAGAGATGCCAGCAAAAAAATTTGTTGGCGGTTACGCCTATTTTAGAGGGGGCGGGCGCGTAAAGTTGAAAATATATAGGCCTATATCTCGGGAACTACTGGTTGTCTGATACTTACATGATTTGTAATACATTAAATAAAAGATATTAAAAATGTCTTTCCAATGATATGGGTTAAATCCGAAAAGAATATTTTTTTAATATTTTTTTAAAAAAAAATTTCTATATAAGTGCTATTTTAGTTTATTAATATAAATAGCCAAGACATTAAGCTTTAATTTAGGTATCATATGAGTCTGTGGGTACTATAATCATAGAATTATAAGATCTGAAAAATTAAAAAAAAAAAACACATTTCTTCAAAATTTTGTATGCAGGATAGGATTTTTCTTTTATGGTATACAGAACACCGGCTTCGCATAGTACAGATTCCCTGTATTGCCGGCTTACGGCCGGGCGGAAGTATTTTCTCTTCAATGTTATACAGATTGTATTTTTTATGGTGAAATGTCATAATCTTTCTTTAATATCTTCGGATTTATATTACCTACATGGTCATGTTATACCTTAAATTAAAGCTTAATTTCTTGACTTGAAAATATTCTAATTTATCTACTTACTCTCATATAGACCTTTTTCCCAGATTTTTTAGATTTTTTAAAAAAATTTCAGATCAAAAAATAATTTTGCGAAATTTATCAATGGGTGGTCCATACAAATAGGTCATGTTACATATCGTTCGAAAGGTCTTTAAAATGCCTATCATTTGATATATATATCGTCTAATAAAAAAAATTAAGTTTTCATGATATAGCTAAATATATTACAAACTTTGGAGCCCCGCCCACTCGAAAATAGGCGTGACCGCCCCAATTTTTTTTTTTTTATTTTAATCAGAATTTAAAATTCTATTAGTGATAAAATTTTGATAGTGATTTGAAAAAAGTCACTAAAACCGACTTAAGCCAAAAGAAATTGTTGGTGTATCGTTGGAGGATGCAGAAAAGGATTTCTTAAAACGATTTTATTGATTTTCAATAACAATTATTTTGAATATTTTCTGATAGCTTCTGAAAAAGTATTTTAACCCAAACAAGTACAAAAAGAAATCGTTGACAAATATTTTAGAAACTACAAACGGAATGACAAACTTATATCACGAAACATTACATGGTGAAGGGTATGAAAATATCAAACAAAACACAACCGAGTAGAAGAGTACATGTAAATATAATCAGTTCAATACTTTGTGGCTTCTAAAAAAATATAAAAAAGAACTTCAGTCTAAAGTGCAATAGAGTTTAGCAGCATAAAAGCAAAGTTGAAAAAATGGTAGAAAAAATCTTGACTGTTAAAAGTTTTCAGTTTAAACAGCATTTTATTTAACTATAGAATTTTCACTAAGTATGGAACATGCTCACAAATGCTTATATTTATGTATGCAAGCATGTGCAGTGCACGTTACTCGTACATCTCGCGTGTATTGTAAAACGAAGTACATATTTTGTTATATTGCATTTTTTGCAAAACAGGGAATATCACAGGAATGTGTACAATTCATGTTGTCTAAACAAAAATATTATAAAATTGGCAGAAGGAAAGAAGAAATCTAACGCTTTGGTGAAGAAGTGAGCAGAAATAGAAAAAAAAACAGACAAACAAAATAGTACAAAATGGCAATAGCACAGATACCAACACACACACACACACACAAAGTTATAAATTAATGTGTGTTTTTGTGTGTGTGTAAAGTAAGTTAGGGTTTTATTTGAATATTTGTATGTAGTTGTTTCAGCTTGATGTAACTAAGTTGCAACAATTTATTTTCTAAATTTACACAATCAACTGAATCACAACGCAAATGCATGAAATCACACATAGATACTCACGCAATATATTAAAACACTTTTACATATTTATATTATTCTTTTATCATGGACTGTATAAATGTATATGCATACATACGTATCTAAGGTTTTCTTGTATGCCAACAAATCTATGCACAAGGCTAAAGATGTATGTGCAGCAATAAAATACTATCCCAATAAACATATTGGCAAGCGTTTTGTAAATTAAGATTGCAGCAAGCTTGCATAAATAAGAGTTTTGCGAATGTTGTTGACAATTTGTTTGCAAATGCAAGTGTTTCATAAATTTAAGCAAAACATGCCATTCTCATTCTGGACGTATTAAGCGACACAATTGAAGACCTATCAAAAGATATCAGAACGCTAAAACGTACGCCGACTGATGCTCCAACTGTCTCGTTAGCAAGTGCAGAATATGCCCATTATGGATTGAGAGACTGTTTGACAGATTTTTTGGCAGACGATCATGACCGACAACGTTCCTGAGAGCTTTTCCTGGCGAGGAACTGCAGATAAGAAGTGCATTAGGGCCTTCAATGTCACCACTGCCATTCGTCGTAAGTGAAATACGTTTAATAGATTTCCCCAATAAGCACAAATTGTTTGTGAATTTCAATGCTGGAATTCGAGTGTGAATCTAAGCTTGAATTACATTTAAAATCCATCCCCTTTCCAGTCTGCTTGAAGTTTGTTAAAAAACAACATCAAATTTGTCTTAAGCATATGTTAATAATGGCACAGAGTTGAAGCAAATCATTGGCGGCGGTGATTATGATGATTTTATAATTAAATTTTCAGATAACATGTTCGGTTCAACTGGAATCACACTGTTATTTAAGGCTGGAATTACACTGTAAATGTACTGTGTTGTTCGACTGTAATTCAATGGTTAATTTTGCTGGATTCGCTATTGAATTTAACTGTGTTTCAACACTGGAAATTGGAAATTGTGACTGGATTTCAAATGTAATTCCACTTGAATTCCAGCCAAAATGCTTCTTGGGTCTAGTTACATTTTTATATTCATATTTGAATTCTATTGCAGAAACTTTGGCTGCAAATGGAGGCAAGCAGGAGGACTTTGTGTTTGCCTCTAAGAAAAAAACATGTCCAAAACAAAGTAAATGTTTAAAACGCTTACTAGTTTCATTAAAAATACGTTTATTTTAAGCATTTGAAATCACTTAAAAAACATGTTTTGCAATCGTCAATCAAAGTTGGGTGCTTTGCGATTATAAAACCCTGGCTTTGATGTCTTTTGTAATGGTTTTATAAGCGTTTTATAAGTGTTTTGCTTACATTTGAACGCTTACAAAACGCTTATTTTTATATGCAAATGCTGGCTGGGATTATATAGAATGTATGTATGTATGTGCGTTGGTATGTGTCTGTCTTCTTCATAGATTTGTTTCAAAACGAGACCAACAACAAAGTGCTACAACTAATACTTAACATTCTCTTTTGTCATGTTTTTAAAAGTTGCTAAAAATAAAGCAGTTTTATTGCCACTTCTCTCTATAAATTGTGAAAATGACAAAGCATTCAGTTGCTGGTACTATTTTATAGATAAACACACGCACACACAGCTATACATACGTACACTTACATGACAGTACACATGAATACATCGATAAAGAGGTGGTTCCACATAGACAAACCTAAACATTTGCATTTAAATACAATTCCATATGTCTTGTTAGTTTTAAACTGCATTTATGTGTGTGTGTGTCAGTGGGTGTGAGTGAGTGTGTGTGAGTGTCTATACTAAAATAATATCAAACTTATGCAAACATCTTTACTCACACAACTACATATTACAAAAATACACATAAAAGCTCAAGTAGTTGCATTAGGGAGACAATTATTTCTAAAGGACATTTCTTTGAAACTAAAATTATCCTTGTATGTTTAATTAAAAGGGATATTCTAGATTGTGTGAGTATTACAAGATACAAATTGTGTAGGTAAGTTTTCAAAATACATCAGATCAGAGAATTTAACTTTATATACCTAAATTTCTAATTTCTAAAAGAGTGCTAATTATGTGTCGTTCAGAATTCCATATTTATTCCTCAAATTTTAGAAACAATAAAACATCGAAATCTAAATATTATTAGCTCTAAAATAAAACTCTTGCTTCACACTAAACGTGTACAAATGTAGTGTTATGGTCAGTGGAAAGGTGCATATACATTTTCAAGGTAGTTTCTCATCAAATTAACTCTTAACTCATTAACTCTTATTTAAAGGTATTTTGAAGTCTTATCAAAATTTTGAAAATTTATTTTTACACGTTTCAAAAATTGGATCAAAATATTCTTTCAATATGTTTCAAAATCTTTTGATAAAAATCTGATCAAAATTTGTTGAAGCTAATTTACACCATTGGCAAACTTTTTATATTGAAAATAATGACCTGGATCAGCTGTTTTGCTTCTTTTGTGAAATAATTTATTATTATAAAAAAAATCAATTATTAAGTATGGACGACAACACAATCATCATAGCATCAACATTTTTACTATTGAAGGAAGAATTAGCTGATAATAATGCAAAAAAAAAGAAGAAAACAAAAGGAACATAGGGTTCGACCTTTTCTTTTGGAAGGTATGTCACTTTTAGGGAGCGATTGATAAGGCATGATCCTGACTTATACAAAAACTTTGTTAGAATATCACCAGACGATTTTGATTATTTGTTAAATCTCGTCAACCCATCAATAGAAAAGGATAATACTAATATGCTTTATGCTACGGAAAACGCCTGGCAATTACTTTGAGATTTTTAGCGACTGGGGACAGTTAGCCAAGTCTGTTTAAAATATCAAGATCATCGATATGCAATATTGTGCCTGCAGTCTGCTCTGCATTATATAAAGTATTAAAAGCTGAATTTTTAAATGTAAAACCTAATTTATTAAATAAAAAAACATATCAAAAATAATCACCCCAATTATGAATAAAAATTCCGCGGGAGTTTCTTCCCTTTTCCCATTTTTCCTATTCAAATTCAATGTTAAAAAAAATAAAAAGGGAAAAAACTACCGCGTATTTTTTATTCATGATTGGGTCGAATATCTATTGGTACAGATGCCAGCAACAGAAGAGGAAAGGGAGACTATTTCCCAAAGTATAAATAAAATGTGGAATTTTCCCAATTCAATCGGGGCATTAGATGGAAAAGACATCAATATTATAGCACCAGCACATGTATATGTATTGATATGGTTTTGAATCAAAAGAATAAACATGCTGTCAAATTATTTATTGTTATCAATATTGCCAGATGCAATTTTGATGCTCATTTACATGGCATCAATAAAATCTTCAAAAGTTTTGTTCAATAAATTTTGATTAATAAATTTTGAAGAAATTTTACTGTTTACACGCATTTTGAAGAAAATTTCAATCGTGTTAATCTAGCTTTAGTCTAGTGTGAGTTATTAAACATTGTGTACTGACAGTTTTGCACAAAATATTATCTTCCCCTTTGTACTACTTTACAGAAATGTACACTTTCCTGTTGATCCTTACGACTGGACACACTCAAATATTTAGATGTTTAATTAAAATTTTCAATTTCGTCACTTCAAACACTTCAATGAAATGGAATCGAAAACAAAAAACTCAAGTACTGAATTGAGTGTCAATCTAATGTGTGCAGACAGATAGACAGACAGACACACACAGAAGCAATCATTTGAATGCTTTCGCGTTTATTCGGTACAATTTCATTAAATTTTCTTGGGAGAATGAACAAAATTGAATTGAAATGTGTTGTGATGTACAAAGTCAATTCCCTAATGTTTGTTTCCAAATTCGTTCATTTCCTTCATACGATATACGAAAATACGAGTTGCTTAAGTATGTATGTGTATGTATGTATCCATGTGCATGTTTTGTCTGAGTGTTTGCTGGTTTTTGTTGAATATATTTGGTTTTCAGTTTCGAGCTGAAAAAAAAAATCGTAAAAGTTTGTTCATGCATAAGTCACTTGTGTGACATTCATCTGTATCGTTTAAAATTACTACTATTATCAGTCAGTTTCGTCTTCCAGTGGCTTGAAATCGTAGCAAACGCACACCCAAAGCCATTTCAAATGAACGTGTATATGTTTGTTTATTTTCAGCAAATCTAGTAAATGCAGTGTAAATACATACACATTTACATGCGAATATATGTATGTATTTGCATCTACATATATTTTTCAGTGTATGTATTCATGGCATTTTTGTATTTGTTGTGTAATGAATTGTTTTTTTTCCTCTTTTCACTTTTGTTAGTTTATAGTTTTACAAAAATTGTATTGTTTTTAGTTTACAATAAGACAAAAACATAATAGTGCATACAAACAGCCACATGAAGAGGATAAATGTACATACATTCAGTCATTCAATCTTTCTTACTTCATTCCCAGCATTCAAGTGTTCATGTGACTGTATGGCCTTTTCTTTGCAGACAGAATTTTTTTTTTTTTTAATATTTACATACACTCATATAAATTGTAAGCATTCAACATTTGCAAGTGTCACGTTGCATGTCAATCAGTTTGCAATAAGGCTCAATGTGACCCAACCAAGTACTCCTTAATTCACACATACGTTCAGATACAAGCTGCAGTATTAACACTAGAATCGAGAGACATTGGAATTTGTTGGTTGTAACGTGCAAAAGGATTATTCCAACACTTCTACTGACACCTGAACTTACTGCCCTAATGTGATCAAAAATGCTGCTGAAGACACTACACATATAAATATCTTAAGAAAAAAGCATAAAAACAATAGAAATAATAAATTTTACTTAATCACAGTGTAACTAGAACTTTATCGATAAAAGATCTTTCCCATTGCACGAGCCATTTACTGTTGGTGTGTATGCGAAAAATGTATTATCGTATTTGGGCCATCAGTTGATGGCATATATTCAAATAATGTCTCTACTATTACTACCCCAGTTCCCTGAAAGTGCTTTTCTTTCCTGTTGCTCTCAGTCCTTCTCTCGCTCCCTCTTCAGTGTGCCGTCGCACAAGCTTTCTGTCTTGTACATGACATTATTTTATGGTGGGTGCATTGTTGCACAAAATGTTTCAGTAATGACACACTAACAATTCACCAACAATTCGAGCAACATTTTATTATTTCTTCATGTTGCTGTTGTTGTTGTTGGTTTTTGCTGTTATAGCGTTTTCATTTTGCCAGCCTTTTTTTTTATTATTTTGTTCTGTATTCTGTTGTTTTGGCTATATGAGCATTTGGGTGGTGCCGAAAATTGCAATTAAATTATTTTTAAAATTGCATTTTCCTGCAAACTTGTCTTTGTTTTGAGAAAAAACTATTTCAAACTAATTAACATATTCAGGGGTGTCAATATTATCAGAATTGTTTTTAAAACCGACAAGAAAAAATGCTTTGGTGTCATAGGGCACTGCTACACGTTCAATAAATATCGTGATGCTAGAAATATCTCTATGACACCAAAGCATTGTCGGTTTTAAAACCAATTCTGACAATATTGGTTTCTATGACACCCCTGATTATTGTATCTATTTTAGTATCAGATTAGTTTCAGCCTTTGATAATTTAATCTTCATACGAATAGGGCGACCAATAATGTATATATGTTGGCATGCATACATACATATGTATAGTGTGTCTGTATTACTCTGACATTAGGATAATTTAAGTTTAAATTTCCTTAAACGGCTATTAAGCATGTGGTTTGTTTTAAGTTCAATATGCATTCTATCTGATGCAATGATACAGTAGAGTAATAGTCAGGAGTTGTACTGGATTGGTAGATATGTAGATGCCTGTATGTATTTGATTTGTCTATACGGCTGTTTATGTGGGATTGCATATGAGTGTAAATGTGTGTTTGCGTGTGTGTAGTTATAGATGATGCCATTATAATCATGCCTTTTATATGTTATTGTTGTCATTGTTATATATGCCCTCATACTGTTTTCATTGCTGTATGTGAATGATGATGGAGTGATATTTTGTTGTAGCTTTATCTTACTTGACACGCTTTGGCTTTTGAAATGTAGACAAAGATAATTGCATTGTCTATGTAGTATTTAGATGTGTGTGTGTGTGTTGTATAAACATAAATATGTTGGTAATTGCACTAGATATCCCGTTTTGTGAGTATTCAATAAAGTCAGTATTTGCTTTGGGAACGTGAGAAGTTTACATGACATCGATATGTTAATAATGTTTTATTTTAGACTTTGTCTCCATTTCCATTTCTCTGTATTCTTTTTTTATATCCGCAAAACTGCTTGTGTAAGCAGTAAATTGAAAGAATAACAATTGTTTTTGTATAAATTGCCAATCATGTTGTAGTTAGATTAGAGAAGAATAAAAGAATGCGAAAACACTTGAAGAATTCCAGTAAAATATTTAGGAATCCATTGCAAATTTATTAGCTTGCTTTATTTTTCCAACAAATGGAAATACAATGATCCTACTTCTATTCTACAATTAAAATTCATTAAAACATGAAGGGTAATTGATTTATAGGTCTTTTCATAGGTGACAGACAGGCGTTATGTGCGTGGAGATAAATTCGAATTTGAGTAGCACAGACAAAAACCATATTTCCTAACATTGATAATGTTGCAGTCAACAAGCACTTATTTACTTGCATTTAGAAAAATTCGGCTTTTAGGATGAAATTCTTTAGAAGAATTTGGACAAATATGCAGTTATTTCAGAAATTCGAGTAATGTAGTCTCATTTAGGACCCTTTGGACTAACCTTTCTATATAGTGGGATACGTGTGCAACTGGATATTTGTTCAAACTCTTCTACAGAATTTCATCCTAAAAGCTACATTTTTCAAAATGCAAGTAAATTTGACTGTTAAGTGCTTAACAGTGGTCTGTTGACTGTAACATTATTAATGTTAGGAAATATGGTTTTTGTCTTTGCTACTCAAATTCGAATTTATATTCACACACAACAATTATTAAAATTGTTCATCTGTTGCATATGATTTCTGTTCGTGACTCCTCGCCTAGTACCTCTACCTTTCAGGCAGCATTAAGTAGTTTTTTTTTGATTTTACCGCATTTTGTTCCATTTTGGAATGCAAATATTAGAAGCTGAATAACTAATCAATTGCTTCATAATTCACAATCACCCCTATCGTGAATAAAAATTCCACATGAAATTTGTTCCCTTTTCACACTTTTCCTATTAGAATTCAATGTAAAAAAAATAAAAGGGAACACATTTCATGTGGAATTTTTATTCACAATAGGGGTGAATATATTTCTTGTTATGGATAATTTTTCGTTTCGAAACTGTAAGTTTTTTTCTATTGGCATACATGAATTCAAAATTCTGCGGCGATAATCCAGCTATAATTTAAGGCTTGATGGCCATCATACAGTTCTTTATGTTTATAAATGTCGCGTTCTAGACAATGGAAATGCCCATATGTTAATTGTGGTATGTGGTATAAAATGATTAATTGATAATGCTGCTATTTAACTTACTCTTTTAACAAAGAAATAACATGATTTGCGAAGGTTATGTTTTTTAAGAATCATTATTTATTATTTACAATATTATATTCAGGTATGTGATGGAAAACGATAACGATAACAAGTGAGTTTTTAAAGTCCATTTTAAAGTATTTCTAATTAAATTTTTAAAATTTGTGTTTTAAGATTCTCTTTAATAGCAAATTATCTTTATATTTTGTGGGATAAAGCTGTTTTAATATAGAAATATTACGAAAAAATTAACTTCTAAAACTCATTCGTTATCGTTATCGTTTTCCATCACATACCTGATTATTTAGATGTTTCAAAAGCAACCTACAAATAAGTAAGTGCTGATTTGAGATTTCGGAAAAAGGTAAAACTTTATGTTAAGTTATTGTTGTTTTTGTTGTTACTTTAGCCAATAGTTTTTAAACTTGACATGACACCCACTTGTGTGGCTAAAAAGTGGTGGCAAAAACTAAAACCAAACAACTATATCGCGTCTTCATTTTGTAACTTTTTAAAATACACACACACACATGGTAAATGTTAGTGCCCTGCCAACATTTTCTATTGCGGAAGTGACTCAGAAGTGACGCTAAGAAGTTGAAACTCATCTTCTGCGATACCATTTTCTGATCGTAGAAGTGTCTTCCGTATTGAGAAGTTGTACCCCCCGGAAGTAACTTCCAGAAGTCACTTCAGCGTAACTTCAAGAAGTCACTTCAGCGTAACTTCCAGAAGTTATTTTCTTCGCCTCTCTTTTGCTTTTGATTTTTGTTTGCCTTTACAGATAATACACTCATATTGATTATGGGATAACAAATATGTAAAAACTACAACAATAACAATAACAAATCGAAACCACACTTTACCACTGACCGACCAGAGCAAATGACAAAATAAAACTAATTTCTATGATGTCGAAAACTTCTTTTTTGCATTCTTTTCATTTCATTTATAACGGGACATGTCATTTTCGGCTGGTGTTGTAAACAACAAACAATCTTCCAAACGTCGTCTGGATGACTAAAAGACGACTGCAATGTAAATTGTTATTGTTATCTTCCAATTAACGTCTGGAAGTGAGTAAGACGTAACGCCTTTGACGATGGACGATGAAAGAAACTTCCAATTGCTGGCAGGGTGGTAGCATTGTGTGTATGTGTGTGTGTGTGTGTGCATAACATTATGGTTGGTGTTGCTGCTACTGTTGACGCTAATGCCGTTGATGTTGCTGACGAAAGTTAATATGCAGTTTTGTCTCACTTGCCTAGATATTCTTACAAAATTGTAAGTGTACTCAAGTATGTGTGCGTATAAAAGTCAGTGCAATTTTCTTTGTATTCCAATTTAAACTAAACAATTTGTTTGTATCATACGTGAGCAAAACTGTACATTTGTGTTGTTTTTTGTTTTTTTTTTGTTGCGTACCAACAATATAAATAGTTTACCCCAACTTGCAAGTTGTTACAGTTGCAAGTGGTAAAAGTACACAATATACATTAATATACATATTGTAGGTAGCACTCAGGCCATAACAAAAGATGTTAATTTAAACAATTTAAACAAGCAGCAGTGTTGTTTGTTCTCGTACTTGTACGTTTCAGTTCCTGACGATGTGCTGGTTGTCGAACTGAGAAACAAAATTACACATGTAAAACTTAATTTTAAGAAGGCTTAATTTGCGACTATTAAAGTTTTTCATTTTTTTTTTTTGACAATTTAACACCAAATTAAGGTTAATTAACTTAAACAACAACTGTAATGACTTAAATAAAGCGCACTTTACTGCTGATATTTGAAACAAAAAGGAAATGTTTTATTTTTCAGTACTTATGACTAGTTCTACACACATACACATACACATACATATTTATGGTTGTATGTATGTATATGTACATACAAAAATATATAATAAAAATTCTCTTTAAAATCTTCTAACGTTGATTTTAAAATAACATTGTGCTATTAAACATGGTTTTTATGACAAACCAATGTCATGCCATACTAAAACAACATCTTAATGTGTCAATGTATATTCAGTGAGTTTGCTGTTGTATATGTATTTATACTGTGAAGTTTACACAAAAAGAATGAACCAACATTATCTAAATATTAAAAATTCTAAGCATGACACACAACACAACACCATGATGACTCTAGTAAATTCACTCAGACTCCACCATTAGGAACTGGAAAGTATAGCATCGCAACAACTCATCTGTTTTTGAAAATCATTTTCCATTTTGCTGCCACAAATAGCAAAGAACAACAGCGTTAAGAGAGCCAACCAGCCAGTGCTTAGAAAATATAAAGATGTGAGTTTCTAGAATCTAGATTATAAAAAAAGACAGCGACACTCTACATCGATAATATTGGAGACGATAGCAAAACAGACTTTAAGATAATGAATTCTCAATTCTATAAAATTCGACATTAATAACTTACAAAGATCTAGCTAGATATGCTTACCTCAACAAAAATGACAACAAATATAAATGTTCTGGTTCGATTGCAAGACAATTTTAAAGAAAATTATTAAGGAGAGCGAAGTTTGCACAACAATAGACAAAGGATTTGCACAAAGATCTCTGCTCAGTTTTCGTTCATGTTAAAATTTCTGGAACCTAAATAATTTCTAATGGAAATAAGAACGAATATTAGGATTTCTTTATTTTTTTTTTTTTTTAATTTAAGCCGCTTGAATATAAATTTCTGGGGCCGAAATCAAAAGTCTGTCATAAAGTAAAATTTCTGTTTCGTTTAACTTAAGAAAAATTAAAAAATAAATTTTGTTCTAAAAGATTTTAAACATTATTTACAAAAGAAAATTCTTTTTAAGTTACAACCTCTTTGCATCGCAATGGACCGTATTGGTCTCTGGGTGAGGGTGTGAGGCGACTCACACCGGCCTTCCTACCTACCTACAACCTCTTTAAGACGACATAAACTTATTTCAGCCAGCTTAAAGTGTACAGAAGAAATTCTAGGGCATCTTTAAAGATTTATAAAAGAAAATTTAAAGAAATCTTTAACAAATTTCACAATTTATGCTGCCAAATTATAATCATTAAATAAATAAATACCTTAAGGGCCTTGATACTACATGCAATCATTCAAACTTGTACACCATGTATACCCAGCAAACATTAAGATTGATTTGAAATTGAAAATAATTTCTGAATAAGATATGGGGGTTTTCAACTATAATTTGACACTCAAAGACAATGACACATAAATGATATTGGACTTTTATGTTTGTTGGGTAGGTATAGTTTAGAAAAGGAAACAAAAAATGGCAAAACACTGATAATGATGACAAGGCCTAGTACAAGGAGCTTGGTGACGATGACAACCACAACAACAGTATTTATTAAAGCAGCAAAAACATCAAACACACGTTGAGGACATTAAGGGGACAAAAACAAATGCTTTCTTGTTTTCTATGTCAAGTAGCTACAACTAACAATCAAACAAATTACAGCAACAGCAAAAAAAAAAAAAGGAAAGAAAACAAAACAAAAATCATTGTAATAATGTTTACTTTTAGATCTACCAACTGAAAGTTACATACATAGACAGATACACTGATTACAAAGAAGATTACAACAGACAGACATTATTAATATTGTATAGCTTGATTTTTGCCATCTTTTGTTAAGTAGTTATCAGCAAAAATATGATTGATTGTTATTTTGTAACATTGTATACATATTGTTTAGACTCTTTAGTCCTTTGCATATTTTTCTTGATAAAAACAATGTTCGAAATTCAAAACTCAACCAAGAATTACCATAAACTAAACAAATAACGAAGCCAATATACATATTATAATACTCGTAACTTGCCAGACAAATATGTACCTATCTATAACAAGATACATATCGATGGTCTCATGTAGAAAGGCCCTAACTAGCATATTTGAAACTTTACAGCAGAAGCTAAAAACATACTAGAAACTGTAATATACAACATGTAACTTTTTTTGTACAACTGCTTATAAAAGCGTTATTTTTTACACTATTGCAATAAATTTTTGTGAGCAGGTGTATTTGCGTTAAATGCATTGGAATCGCAAAAAAAACAAATTTGGAAAAAATAGCGAGTTAGGGCCTTTCTACATGAGACCAACGATATGTATGTATATAAGCAGCTCACATAAATAAAACTCTCATAAGCTCACGCTTAACCGCACTTTATCTAAACACATCAAATTTCTTTTACTTTAAAAAATATCTTTAAGTATGTTTAAGTAAAAGTAACAAAAATATTGAATATTATGACAATTTAACCATCATCAACACCCTACAAAATATTCATTCCCACTCACTGGTTGCCGATAAAGACAAACTTCAAGTGTTAAACATTTTCTATAAGCTGCAAAATTTAAAGCATACTTTGCGGGAGTTGATGAAATTTTCTAATTGAATCGTGTGCTGCCAGATGTGTAAACTTGGCCCTAAAAGAAGTTGGGCATTTTTAAGTGAAAAAAAAACAATTTGTTGGTTTCTTTCAGCTCAAAGAAATAAAAATGTACAAATGTTGTGTATTTGGCAGTAAAATCTTTATATGTACTAAAAGTTGTAATATTAATAAAATATGTACTCGTATATATTTCGAATACGTGTGTTACATTACCAGCAGTAGGTGTTAAATAAAGGGCTAATGAAAAAGAAAGCTGAAACCCTTCCATTTGGGAACCTTTTTTTTTAAATTATTATAATTTCATGCAAAATGTTTTTAGTGGCTTGGGCATTAAATAATGTTTGTAATGTTTATACAGCTTGAGTTATTAAATATACTAATACTGATATATTATAATGCTATTTTAGCGGATTTTGTTCATAATGCATTCCTGTAACGTTAATGTCTTGCTTCTTATCAGGGGCCAAATTACCGCATTCGATATCGAGTAAAATTGATCGTAATTTTCTTATTTGAGATTATGGCATTCGATATCGAGCAAGAAATTTAGTACATTTTATCATAATTTTGATATCGAAATCATTTTTCGATACGATAGCTTATTCGATCACGAACGCGGTAATTTGGCCCCAGTACTCCGCGATCGTGCTCCATAAAGAAGCTGCAAATATTAATAAGAACTAAAATTTTCAGACTATAATGGAAGAATTTTCAACATAAATTTGTCGCTTTTGCTATCGTTTGGTGAGTTATACCAAAGAAAAAGGGTAACAACAAAGAGGTACTACAAAAAAAATTAAAAATTGTGTAAAGAATATTTTCGCGCGATGGTTAAAATTGTTATAAAGAAAATAGTTGTAAAAGTTCTTGCTAAAAAATACTTAAGCTATGTGTCCACGATCGTCAGATATTACAACGTTGTCATATCTAGCAATGTACTGACATTGAAAAATTTTTAGCAAAAGGTAAATTGTCAGTTTACACGACTGTAAGTAAACTAACAATTTCATTTGCACACAATTGTCACACAATGTATTTATCTGTCGAAATTGTCAGTTTACACGGTTGTCAGATTGTTGTGTGGCATTGTCAAATTCGTTTAGCAGCTCTGTGTGTGTGTTTAAAAATTTTAAATATTGTCATGGAACAAAAAAGAGCAATTGAAACCATTTTATCTGCTTATGTCCTAATGCACACTTTAATTTAATTCTTTAATTTTCTTATAATTTTTTCAAACATTTTATCAATGCACACTTGTTTGTTTATTATTTATGTATATACAGAGTTGCATTTAGAAATAATTTCTATGACAATGCTGACATTGGCAGATGCATAAACTTTGCACATATGACAATGAAAAGTGTTTGACAATTGTCTTAAAACAATGACAATGACAAAATTGTGTGTTTACACGATTGTTAGATGTCTGACAATATTTTTGTCTTCCAATAAACTGAAAATGCTTTTTCTTACAACGTTGGAAGGCAAAAATTTTAAGTTTACACGCTTGTTAGACATTTTCTGAGCATGTTTCGGATAACGTTGTAATATTTGACGATCGTGGACACATAGCTTTGGTGTTTAAAAATATGATGAATGCAAATATTGCACAAACAAAATATGTACATTGGTCTAAAAGAAAATCTCCTTAAAATGTTGCAGATTTATTCGTTCGCACGTTTATTACCAAAATATTGTAACAAACAAAAGTTATCTTTTCAACTTTTTCCATTTTATTAACTTCAAAGGAAACTACTGTCACGTTGTGGACCGGCTTCAATCACCTTTCAGACATTTTAAAACTTTAAAATATTTACGGATAAATTTTGAACGATTTGTCACCAAGCAAATTCCTGATCAAAACCGAAGAGCAGATTTTTATAATATGTATACGAAAATTTATAAACACTATAATTGAGAGTAAAAGATATATGTATGTAAAGTTGAATTCAGCAATTTTATTTCAGAATAAAATCCCATTACGGTACAACTAATCAATGGAATATCGGACAAAATATGGCAAGCTTAAAATAACTGTAAGCAGGAGCTAAAATTCAGTACAAGAAAATTATTTACCAAACTGCCAAACGAACATATTTCCATAAGGCGATGACAGTAACAACAAAAACAACAACAACAACAACAGCAACATAAACTTAAAATTATCGGCATTATCATCAAAGCAAACGACAACAACAACTTGAAAACAACTAATCAATTTTTATGACTGTAAGTAAGCATTACTTTGCCAAACGATAGATAGATAGAAATAAACAAAACAAAAAACAACAAGAACAATGTGTTGTAAAGTAAAGTTTGTATGTTTTACAAGTGCCAAATAGATATTTACCCAATAAACTCTTTACACGCACACACATTACAACACTTGTACTTTAACAGGCGAAACATGAATATAAAAAGGATGGGGCATGATGATGGCTGAGCAAAAGCGTTGAAAGTATATACTCGTACAAGTGTGAATAAGAAAAGTTTTGTAGGTGTTGCTCGAACATCGAGTGCGTGTAAACTGTAAAAAATACATACGGATATTTCCTGTAACTGTAACTGTGTTCTGTGTGCAGCATTTCAGAAGCAGTATAAGTAGTAATAATCATTAAATTCAAGTGCTTTGCAATATCCTTGTTCTTGTTGTTCAGTTTTATTTTAGAGACTGATTAATTTTTTATTTTTTTGATTTTTAAAATCATTTATTTTTTGTTCTTTTTGAAACACTTGTTCCAGTATGTGTATGAGCGGGCGTATGTTTTCAATTGCAACCGATTAGAAGAAACACTTTTCCGAATTTTATCTCCTTTTCCAGCCCCCCCTTCACACACACACTACTTGACATCATAATAATAGTTAAATGAAAGTGCTTTTTTTTGGTATTTTTTATATTCGTTGGGAAAATGTTAAGTAATAACGTAGAGTTTGTATTTGTGTTGATGTTCATACACACATGTTGAAGACGACAATGATGTTGATGGGGGATAATGTTGATGAGAATTTTTCAATTTCATGCGTTAGTGTGTGTGAATCCTGCTTTGTGATTCATTATCGTTTTCGAATCGTATGATGGTAAACAGTAATGTTAAATGGCGATGACGTTGGCATTGGTGTTGTTGTGATGATTTCTCGTTCCCTTTGTTTGCATCCACTTGAGCGTGTTCATTGTAGTATATTATACACTTGCAATGTCATTTGTATCTTGTTTTTTGATTTTTGTTTGTGTTCATTTAGTATTCTTCTGCTTTAATACCTGTAATCTTAAGTGTTGTTACATTTTATTTTACTAGTAGGTAGATAAGAAGGGTCCTAATTATATGGAGTTAAAAATGTATAGCAAATACATACTGAATTTCCGCGGTCAAGAACGCGACATTCTTAGGTAACTGAACTGAAACCTAATTTTTTAAAACAATTTTTTAAACTGAAATAAATAATGGCTTCTGTTGATAATTGTCATGTTGAATTATTAGTTTCTTACAACAATTGCTATGGCAATGGTCACTAACGCTACCTTTTAAAATATGTCGTGTTTGCTATCGTAAGTGTATTATTTTTAGAAAACAAATTTTCTAACTTAGTTAAAAAAATGGCATTCCATTTCACTGATTTATCTATTTTTCTAGATGCGGTAGGATAGTTTTATTTCCTGTTTCGTTCCTGATCCATTGTTTGTTGCTTGTTTATTGGATGAAAAGCACAACTAAATTGCCATCGAAAAATCAAAACAAAAGCTTTGTATGATTGTTTTTTATTTTTTCACTTTAAAGACATTTTCATTTCATACATTCATACAATATTGTGGAGATTGACATGTTTTACCTACGAAAACTTTTTCTTACGGAAGTTATCAGGAAGTATCTGCTATGCCAATAAATTGATTGCAAATCATATTACTAAACTATATTTAAGGTCATGTTCTGCCAGGAAGTATTATAACTTTTTAAAATGCCATCCAGAGCTTCTTGGTTGTCATTACTGATTTCTTTGTTTTTGGGAGCATCCTAATGCAAGTATGCAATTAAATACACACACAAACAACTACACACACTCTCAATCATAAATAAATATCCTTGTTCCACAAACATAGTTAGTATTGTGTTCGTATGCGTGTCTTGTTTTTAAATGCAATCAAATTATAATGTGTATGTGTGTGTGTTTGACAGTGTATTCATTTCTTCGAGTGTATTTATTTAAATTAATTTATATTGTCTTATTTCATCACTCATACAAAACAAAACAATGCTTTAAGTAGATCAAATATTCAAATGACTCTACTTCATATTCATCTTGTATACAGAAGATGCAACAATTCAAGGTTTTTCTAACAAGAAAATTAATGAAATTTTTTAAGATAGAGGAGGAAAGTAAAAAAATAATAATAGCAGTTTTTGCAATTAATTATGAAATGAATAGAGACAATTACTTAAACAAATTCATAAATATTGTTTCTAAGAGATTTGCTAAGGAATAAGAAATTTCTCTTTCTAATATTTATGAAAATAATTAAAGCTCTAGTCTACGAAAATGGCGCTTTCTAGAAGCTGTGCTATAAGGGGGTAAAGAAGATTCTAAAAAGAATTCAAAATACAATCTTAGCGAATCAAATGTTTCGATATTCAAGTTAAAAGTTCATTGAATCTTCTTGTTAGATTATTAACGGCGACCAATTTTTCTGCTTTTTTTTCAATATCCTTGCAATGTTTTCTTTGTGAAATTTATGAAATTTAATAATGACATTATATAAAAAACTAATTTGTCATTCAATACTAATATTAAATCTTATTTGAACACATTATTAATAGTAAACCTTTGACTGACAAACAAACAGGTGACTGTTATCAAATCAATACTATTCTTATACATACATATTTCAGCAGTGTCATTTTATCAAATGACTACGTCATGTTTATATTTGTTGCTAACTAGATATTGAACAAAGGTTTTGTATTTGAACAAAATTCTGTGTTAAAAAATCTTAAACATCAAAGTATCCTCCAAAAAGTCACCCAAGCGTATGATCATTATTATGATTATTAAAAGCTTGTATATACATATTTGCCTCTACTTAAGCGGATAAACACAAAATCTCTTGCTAAATACAACATTTTACTTGTAATACTCGGACTAATGACCACAACTGTCACGTCTTATTATTTTTATTACATTAATTTATTTGAACATTTTCTAGGTTGTTTCTTGTCAACAGCCAGATTTAAATTATCTATCTAAATAATATTTACATACATATATTAAATATTTAATTTACTAACTCTTGGCATTTGCTTTAAATTACCAACCTAAGCATCAGCATTAGCAGCAACATCAACAACAAGAACAAAAACAAACCGAAGTGTAAGTAGTTAAGTAGACCCCTTGAAAATGTTGCTGTGTCTTCTTGGTGATAGAAAAAGGGGAACAGAACAGTAAAAGCAAACTAAAGTAAAATAAAATAAAAATATAAAGTAAAATGACATTGACATTTTGAATAATGACCGTTATTTATAATACAACAAATGTTTCAACAAGAACAACAACTACAAAGTATGTACGCACGTATTTACCTCCAAACGTACATTCATGTACAAAGTTTAAACACTCAAATGTAAGAAAACATTACAAAGCGTGAGAAGAAGAACTCAAAGACACCCAAACAAAGTCCTTTTCTAAAAAGGATGTTAAATGAGTTGAAGAACGTGGCAACAAACGTTACAACATACTCATACAGACACACATAAATATAACTATGTTTATAAACAAGAAAAGTGTAAAGAAAAGAAGCAAAGCAAATTCTAGTTGATGAGAAGAAATTAAATTTGATACAAGAACAATAACAAATGACAACTACATGCAATGACACTTCAACATTACAGTAAAACACTTATACAATTGTACTTTCATACACTTGCACACACCCCAGCAAGCCATATGAGTCCGAAAAGAGTCTTTTCTGACACCTTTTTCGGAGCGTTAACGCTCTTTATGAGCCCCAAAAACAATCATAATTGCTCCGAAAACCTTCAGAAAAGAGGGTCATTACATTCGAAAATGGTCCGTCAGAAAGAGCTCTTAGATAATGTCAGAAAAGAGTATTTTATGAGGGTTTTTTTGGGCTCTTAAAGAGCTCTTAGATAATGTCAGAAAAGAGTCTTTTATGAGGTTTTTCTTGGGCTCTGTGTAATCTTGTTTTTATCATTCTTGTGTGGTACAGCTATGTTTTTTTTTTTTTTTTGTTCAAAGCACAAATAACAAGACAACAACGCTTTGGTACACACATAATTAAGTGGAATTTCTGAGTCATACAAATAACAAGCAAATTTTTCTTTCGCTCCGAAAATGCTCTTTAGTTAGACTCTTTTCTGACTCCTTTTTTCGGAGCGCTCCGAAAATGCTCTTTTGTTGGACTCTTTTTTGACTCCTTTTTCGGAGCGCTCCTAGAATGGTATGCTGGGACACTTCGGGCGCTGCTACTGCTACCACTACCACCACAACAACAACAACAACAGCATCAGCAGAAACAACAACGACTACATTAACAATTTATGTAAATGCAAGAAAATATTTTATTATACATATTTGACATAGAAAAAAAATTAAATAAAATGAAATGTCCCTTTGGCAGAAATTGCGTAGAATTAAATCTTTTACGTGTTGAACTTCTTTAATTAATTACACATAATTTCAATTGTAAATAAAATATAAAAGACTTTATTACAATCAGATTATCAATATTTTAAACTATCTTGAAATGAGACACTTGTTACACTTGTTACTGAGCAGAAAATTAGAATTTTATGGCACCATTTTATGAGACTGCTTCACGCGTACTTTACACCACAAAATTGCATTAAAGACTAATGCCCTTATTCATAAAACTTACAACAGGTTTATAAGAGATTTATAAAGGACATTTTGTATGGAAATTTGCCTTATAAACCTGTTGCAAGTTTTTATGAATAAGGGTGTAAATTTATAGACGCTCTCTTTATGCATTTTTATTACTCGTATAACAAAGTGTGGAAAATAATACCATTCGTGTTTCCTATTGAAATCATGATTTGATTCTTTTGAAATGCAGTTTTAAATGTGTATGAAACCACTTTTAGAACAGCTTCTGAGAGAAGGCAGAGTAGAATGAGTATCGAATCTTTTAGAATGTGTGAAGAGGTCTTCTATAAGGCCTATAAATGGAAGGACCAGCATTTTTTCCCGCTGGGATAATTTATTAAAAGAAATTATGACATTTTTAAAACCTTTTCTTTACTTTCACTTCGGAAAATAAAATCTTGTAACCTTAATTTAAACGCATTTTACTCAATGCAAATGGATGAAACTTTGCAGGCATTTACCAGGATAAAATCTGTTACAAGATTTGATTTTCCGAAGTGAAGCTAAATAAAAGCCTTTAAAAACAACGATTTTGGCTGTTTTTAACGGGTTCCGATCACAAAAAAAAAATAAATCAAAACCGTGCAATATTAAAGCATTGGAAGAGATGGAGAGAGTGCGAAATTTATCATAGCATTAAATACTAATCCACAAGTGTAAAGTTTTATTATATGAATATAAAATGTGAAAAAATGTTCTTATTTAGCATGGAAATTGTAATATATTAATTAAAGCTATTCGTTACTAAAAAGTAAAAATTAAATAAAAAAATAAAAAAACGCTTTTCTTTACTTTATTGATCAGTTGTGAACACAAAATAAATATGAATACTAAAAAAATCGACTAAAAGTCAAAAAATTAAAACATTTTAAACAACATAAACTTTTAAATCAAAATGGAAAAAATCTCACACATCCCTTAAAGAAAAGCGTGATGTAAAGACAACAACGCGCCTTCGATCAGGTCGATCGACCGAAAATGTTGCAGCTGTACGCTCAAACTCCATCCACCTCAATTCGACACCGAGGTCAGCAAATTGGTGTCTCCAAATCCACTATGCAGCGAATTTTGACGAAAGATTTGCATCTTCATGCATAAAAAGCTCAATTGACTCAGGAACTGATGCCAGCGAAGAGAGTTCGTTAATTGGGTATTGGAGAGACAACATGAAAATGCTGATTTTGCCGATAAAATCATCTTCAGTGACGAGGCCCATTTCCATCTTGATGGCTTCGTCAATAGGCAGAATTGTCGCATTTGAGGCGAGGAAAATCCTGGAATGATTCACGAGAAGCAAATGCATCCTCAATGTGTCACTGTGTGCTGTGGTTTTTGGGCTGGAGGAATTATTGGACCTTTTTTTGATATCGTGCCATCTGCACGATATCTTGTTCCATACATAACCTCATTCTGTCTACTTCACGATATAATAAAGCTTTACGATTTTTTTTTAAATATCTGTTTTTTTTTTAAATTTAAAAATTGCGTTCTAGTTGGGACACCCTTTAGTTTATTTAACTTTAATGATGTTTACATCAATAATGGTTTGTCCCTGTATTTAATGGAATGAGATTTGTTCATTATAATTACTATTCTCAATAAATATGTTCTATAAGTTTTGCCACAAATAAAAAAATTCTAACAATTAATTTGTTTAAACTGCTGGAGAGTGAATAAAAAACACAAAACAAAGAGAATACTTGGTTAAACAAACACAAAAAAAAAAAAGAAACTTATTTCATTTAATAGAAGGATAAAAAACAAGAAAGTAAATGGCAGTTTTAAAATTTTTTATTAAACATAATAAAATATGTATAAAACAAAGAGAAACAAGTGAAAAATTAAAAACAAAACCTCAACAGGAAAGTGGGGCTGAGAGTGGGAGAGAAGAAAGACAACTTACTTCACTTAGAGAAGCCTTTTTCTAATATGTATATACTTAACTAATATGCATAAAGGTGTATGAGTAAAGGTCCTTTTTGATTCTTGTTTAAGTGGGAACCTGAGTGGGTTCACCCTCTCTAATGCTAATGAAGCAATGTCAAGGTGTTTTCCATTTACAGTTTGCTTTATGTTTTTGTTCCCTTTTCTTTTTTAATTTGCTACCGTCAAAACCCTGCAAAGTGTCATTAAAATCTTTGCAAATTATGTGTTTAACTTTACACAACTTTTTTTAAGAAGTAGTCAACGTTTATTTTACGTATTTTCTTGGTTTTCTTTGAAATTTATTTTAAAACCGGAACCAAACACATGCCAGCCACGTTTAAATGAATAAAGTTGAATTCGAAATATGAATGCACAGCAAAACGGAAATTAACCCAGCAGAACTTTTGACATGCTGTGTTTAAATGGATAATAAATGAAATGGTAATGTGTTTTACTTCCCACATAAAGGAAATTTAAATGTTATTTGATAGAAAGATATAATTGACTTGGTTCCTTTCATTAATTGATTGCTTTAAATAATGAAGTAATTTTTAAATTTTAAAAATTATTAAATGTTGGATATTCAACTTTAAAAATTTTTAATTTCTAGAGAGACATACATACATATATTTAAATTGTTATTATTGTAAGAATTTTATTTTGCAAGGCATACTATTGAGCAAAATGAATACATTCTTTAAGTAACAATGATTCAAAGATAAGATAAAATAAACTTAAATATTCTTATTTAGCAGCATATTTTCCAAGTTTTAAAGGTCTGTTTTACTGTTTTACTCTTAACTAGTTAACAATTGTTGGCAGCCGGAATAAATGTATAAGAAATTCACCAAAGAGACAGAAAAATTAAAAAATTGTAATTAGTTTTTATGACCTCAAGGCCAAAAATGACAAGAAAAAAAAAATAATAATTCTCAAACTTAAATATCTTTAAAAAATTACATATTTTTTCTATATGCAGGAGTTCTGGTATAATAATGCAAAGTCACATAGAAAAATTATACAGACCTCAACATAATTATGAAAAAGAAAAAAGCGAATGATAATAAAATGGCTTAAAATTTATATACATTTGAGAATTGGGGAAGGATATCTTAATGGAGTCGCTTAGGAATATCTATTATAGTTTACAAAAGTTTTTGCATCATGATTTTTGCTCTAAAACTTTAGACAATAATCTTACGTCCAAAACACTAGACTGACAAAAGCGGTTGTATAAAATATTCGTAGAAATGCACTTTAAATTATGAGTCATTTTGGCACTCTTATTTTGAGTTAATAAAAAATGAAGTATGGCTTTGATTCCAATAATGTTTTAAGAAATTTGAGGTCTTTTGTTTAAGTTTCAGTTTCAATTCAATCGTCAATTTAGTCTTTCAATTGAATTGATTCTTGGCCACACACTTCTTAAACTGAATTGAAAGATTTGCCTTCAACTGTGAAATTTATATTTTTTTACAACTTTAAATTTAAAATTTAAAAACTTTAATGACTGAAAAAAGAAAAATAATTGCATTTTAAAGTTGTCAGAGATGCTTCGCTATCTATTTCCAAATATTTTTCTAGAAGCAACTCCCAAGCTTTTGCCTTTTTCATTTTATTTTTATACTCCGGCCTTTTTATTTTCCAAAGTGCTGGATTTTCCTCGAATAATTTGATAATTTCTCTCCCAGCATCGATGTTTGGCACCAATGTCATTTTTTTAATTATGCCCTACACCACCATAGTGGGAAAGGTATATCAAAATCACTGTCTGAGTCGATTTAACGATGTCCGTCCGTCCGTCTGGCTGGCTGGCAGCTTGTGCGCACTTTTGAAGTTATTTTGATAAAATTTGGTACGTGAAATTTTCGCGGAGCAAGGACGGATGGGATTGAAACTGGCGGACATCGGTACATTATTTCATCTGGCCCCCATACAAATGTCCTTCCGAAATTAGGGTTTAAAGATCATAAATCTTTGAATTATGCACGTATGCAAACAAATTTCACCATAAATGAGTGGTAAATGAAGCTAAATCAGATCTACAAATTTTGCGCAGATTGGTTCATAATTACTCGTAGCTCCCATATAAGGCCCACTTCCGAAAACCACTTAAAAGTGCATAACTCTCTCAAAAATGCTGGTATCCGAATAATATTGAACCCAAATATATTTCATATGTATACAAATAATATGGTACAATTTTATTATGATCGGTCCATAATTAGTGGTAGCTCCAATATAAGGCCCACTCCCGAAAATCACTTTAACGATCATAAATTTCTTAAAAATGTTGGTATCCAAATAAAATTCGACACAAATAAGTTTCTTATATACAGAAATAATGACACTTAATTTGATAATGGTCAATCCATAATTAGTCGAAACTCCCATATAAGACCATCTCCGTAATCAACTTTAACCTCCATAAATCTTTTAAAAGTTTAACACATATAATATTTATATTCACAGACATCATGACACTAAATTTTTGGATGATCGGCCCATAATAGGTCATATCTCCCATATAACGCCCATTTCTGAAAAGCGGTTTTATACATATACTGGATGTAGGGTGTTATATGGTCGGGCTTTTATTTAAAATTCACTAAAATCAAAAATTATTTTAAACAGAAAATTTGAGTTTTATGCAAAAAAAAATCTGGAGAGGATTTTTAAATTATCTGGAATCCCAAATTTATTTCAGATATCCCACTATTACAGTTGTATAAAGTGACCATAGGACCAACTTTTCCATATAGTGTCATACCCGAGCCCTTTTCGTAATTCCCACAATGGCCAAAAATCCTCTCCAGATTTATTTTTGCATAAAACTCAAATTTTCTGGAATCCCAAAATTATTTCAGATATCCCACTATTACAGTTGTATAAAGTGACCATAGGACCAACTTTTCCATATAGTGTCATACCCGAGCCCTTTTCGTAATTCCCACAATGGCCAAAAATCCTCTAAGTATGATTGCTGTTAAGTGAATAACAGTGCTCTGTTAAGTGCAAAATGGGCTCGGCTAAAAATTGCGGTTTTTGTCTGTGCTAGTTAAATTTAAATTTATCTTCACACACATAAAAATAGATGCTAAATTCATATATTATTCCCAGCTCATTTGAATATGAAATGGAATGAAAGAAGAATGATTGTACAAAATTGTCCATGCCTGCATATTGGCGTTCATTTTAGTCACTTTTTCAAAATAAATATTGCAAAATAAATTTAAAATCTCTGCCTAGACTTCCAATCTAATGAAAGTTGGATAGAGTTCCTTCTCTAACTCCTTCTTGTAAAATACATGTTTGTATGTATGTACAGTCAACATTTATGTGACTTTTTCACTTTTTTATTAAGTTTTTATATTTTTATGTTGGTGCTATTTTTTCTTTTTCACAGTTTTATAATTTTTTTTATATTTGATGTTGTTGTACACTAATAAACACGTTTGTTTTCACTACTTTTTTTTGCTATTGTTGTTGTAGTAGTAGTAGTAATAGTATTTTTGTGTGTGTGAATTTATTATGCTGTCTGGGACAAAAAAAAAAAAAAAAAAACTATAAGAGAGGGAAGAAAAAAAATCTCATTAAGATCTCTAGAGTTGCAGAACGTTAAATAAAGTTCATAAATGTGATAAAGTAAATCTAAAGATGGTTGTAAATACGGTATGAATGTCATAAAGTTTTGTGTTAAATGTCAACTCTGCTTACAACAAGTGTAGTACTACTGCGTTTTTTTATTATTTTGTTGTTCTTGATATTCCTTTACCTATATAAATATGTACAAGTATGTGTATATTATCCAGTGGATGATAAAAATAATATGAGGTCTTTACACACATAACGCTCAGTAATATAAATGAAACTTGTAAAAATACAAACAAGCGTATTAGAGTAAATTCAAGTGCATATCATCTTAATACTTAGAACAACAACAAGAGAAAAAAAAACGACAAAGCATAAATTATTCGAGGCAAGATGTTCTAATTACTACATGTCTGCAATTAACTTTATTATTTAGCATTATTATCAATTTACATGTAAAAAGTAGTTAATGGCCTTTTCTTAATTAATTACATACCAATTAGTCATTAATATGAAAAGCAAAATTAACAGAAATTTAATGAGATTTTGTTTAATGAATAAAAACAATATTGCTATTTACAACAAGATTATTATAAATACAAAAATACCGCCCGGCTTCGCTCGGTATTTACTAATGATATGTATTTCATATAGAATTAAAAATTAAGACACAAAAATTTCAGTAAAAGAAAAAAATAACAAAAATTTGTATCAATTTATTGCTTGAAAAGTTTCTTCAAAATTCGTTTATTAGTATATGCAACAACAATTGAAACAATTATTAATTAAAAACAAAAAAAAAAAAAAATCATTTTAAAGCTTGTTGGTAAACAATGTTTTTTGTTCTTCTATTGGGGCAGAAAATTAATGAATACAATTGACCGTGGGGAAAAACATTGGGATTCTAGATTTAACCCACACACTTTTAAAGATTGTCCTTTAGATTTGTTTATCGTCATTGCGAATGCCAGGCGAACTGGAAATTGCACGCGTTTAAAATTAAATTGTAGATCACTTGGTTGCATATGTATCCTGGGAATAAACATTTCTGCACCTTTAAACTTTCCTATAATTATCAGGCATGTTCTGAAAATCACTTTTTCGTCAAGTGATTTGAAATCACTGAAAAGGTGTTCTGTGCACAAAAATTATTGAAATCTCGTGATTTAAAACCGGTCATCTAACAGCCTAATGATTTCAAATCACTTAAGAGTTGTTTAAACATTTTTCATTGAACTCTTGTAATAAAATTATCACATAGACTTAAAATCAATTGTTCTTTATTTTTAAAATTTATTTTTTAAAATTTACAAATTTAGTAAGACGTTGTATTTTTGCGGATCATTTTTTAGATTTGTTTATATTTTTCGTAATTTACTTTTTAGTAGTCAACACAAAGAAAAATCAGCTGTTAAATTAAAAATATCGTGATTTTCAGAACACCAAAATATTCTTCCTGTGACTTCAAAATCCTTCGTGATTTAAAATCACCGAGATTTCAGAACATGCCTGTATCTTTGCTTTAATAGTGTTTGGCATCAGCGTTTTAACAACTAATCTAGTATAGATATACATCCTTATTCAAAAACGATTATTAAATTTAACAAACGTTTATTAAGCAAATTTTTATATGCAAATCTGTCATAATAAACGTTTGTTAAATTTAATAATCGCTTTTGAATAAGGAGGATTAGAATATACATATGTATTCACAACCTGCCTGTACTTATTTATTTGCAGGGGTATTTTTTTTTTATTAAAGTTGACTGGACTCACAAAAAAAATTCCGAGTGTTAGCCGGAATTTTTGAATTTTATTTCTTTACAAGCCATTTCCTGAGAATTTCGAATCGAATAAAAAAAATCAGCCAACTCGCTCCAGCCGTTCTCACGTGATGACATTATACACATGGACCATTTCATTTTTATATATGTATATTAGGCCGGGCCAATTTGTATGGAGCCGAAAAAATCGAGTAGAGCCGCCCCCTAGGATGAATCTATGGACAATTCTAAGCAACTTTGGTGAAGGAACCATGGGTCTATCTCGATTTTCGAGTCTCCCACTTTTTTTTCCCCTATAACATCATTTTGATTCGAAATTCGATTTTTTATTCATTATATTATCTTTTTTATGTGTATATGGGGAGTTTTTGGGGTCGAGAAATTCATTTTTGATCTTTATTTTTACCTATGAACACCACCAGAGGGCGTTTCATGCATATTTGTAATATTTTTCGTCTATTTTCCGAGAAAAAGTGGGAGACTCGAAAATCGAGATAGACCCATGGTTCCTTCACCAAAGTTGCTTAGAATTGTCCATAGAATCATCCTAGGGGGCGGCTCTAATTGACAAAAAATTTGGCCCGCCCTAATGTATATAGATGTGTGTATATAATTTTGGCTTACTTAAATAACTTTTAATATTTTAGAGAATTTTATTATTATTTTATTTTTTCATAATTTACTAATATTAGGCAAAAATGCTTTAGAATTTAATCAAATATGAAAAACAAAAAACTAATAAATCCTAATACAACTTGAAATTATACAAGTATATATGCACAAATCATAATATTTTAATATTTCATTAAGCTAGTGCCATTTAAAACTAGATATTAGTTTTCATGACTCAAACTTTTGTTTGAAATTCATATTTTTAAATCAAATAAGTTTTTGTAATTACATATTCGTTATAAATATTAGTATGTGTTTCTTTTTTTTAAATATCTTATTTTATATATACACACATACATTAATATTTTTTATTCTCCCCTTTATGCATTTGAGAATTATCATTAAAAAATCTTTAGCATTTATTATTTAAAAACAAAAGAAACAAATGCAGGGAGAATCCTTTATACTTGAGTCATAATTAAAATATTTCATTCGCTCGCTCGTTCGCTACTTTTAACCTTCTCTATCTGCCATATTAAGTATTTTTGAGGTTGTTTTGCTAATTTTCAAGAAAAAAAAAAAATTCTCATTTATTTATTTCTTTTTTCTCGTTTAGCTTTTCCTCCTCATGGTTTGTAGATTTACAACAATATTTTTATATGAAAAATGGTAACACAGGAATTTAATTTTCCCTGCTCTATTCGCACAAGTTTGTTTTCGTTTGCTGGTATATAGCCAGTGAGTTTTTATTATTTTTGGTATACTTTGAGTTTGAAAAATGAAATAAATATTAGAAGTTAGAGTCTAGCAAAGTCTGCCCACACCCTACTCCTATTAATTAGAAATAATCAGGTATGTGATGGAAATCGAAAACGAAAACGAGTGAGTTTTAGAAGTTAATTTTTTCGTAATATTTCTGTATTGAAACAGTTTTATCCCACAAAATATAAAGATAATTTGCTATTAAAGAGAATCTTAAAACAAAAATTTTAAAAATTTGATTAGAAATACTTTAAAATGGACTTCAAAAACTCACTCGTTTTCGTTTTCGATTTCCATCACATAGCTGAATGAAATTTGTTACAAATATCGAAACAATTTGTTTTTGAATAAAGCTACAGAAAGATAACGAACGAACACGCTTTAAAAATCAAAAAAAATATATAAAGCCAGAAAATTTTGATTTGAGTAGATATTTTCAACCAATTCATTAAAACGATTTATGTAATAAAAATTATGATTTATTCTATAATTTCTTTTTCCAAGCAATAAGGTGACTTAATATTTATTTCCAATATTTCGCTATCTCAATGGATAGCTTCTTCCCTGAAAAATATAGAACATGTTTATATAAAATTTAAGTCACCTTATTGCTTGGAAGAAGAATTTATAGAATATTGAAAAAGGTCGAATAAACGAACTAAATAAATATGATTTATGTACAAGAATGCTACATTGGGTTAATTTCAAACTATTTTTGTGATTTAAAAAATGTTTCTAATTGCAACTGTTTGAATGATTGAAATTTCATTAAATTATCTTAAACTTGTCGAATGTTTTGCAATTTATCGTGTTATTTTAGAATAAAACCAACCATTAGGAAGCTTTGGTAATAAAGGGCGGACTGCCACTATCCATGTTCTTATTTCTTCCTCACATGAGTACCTTTCTTAGTCTATCTAAAGCAGACGAACAAGAATACTACAAATTTTATGCATAAAAGAGTTTTTTTTTAATAATTACCAAACACAAACTGCGAAGCTTTTTGTCTTATCTGCAGAAAACACCCAGAGTTGTTGGCGGGAAACGAACCCACAACCCTTTCACTGATAGTCCGGCACTCTATCACCTAGTCTAACGGGGCACTCCAAAGTTTATAAGCATATAAGTAAGATATCAGGACTAGTTCGAAATTCATTTAACAAAACTTATTTTAGAAAAGTAAAATTTTTAATTTTTTTGGAATGCTCTTGCTTTTATATTTTTAACTTCACTAGGAAGTCATTCAAAGAAAGCTAATGAAATTATGTTCTTTTTCTCTTATTATGTTATTCTTCTCTTTATTTCATTATCACAAATTGGATTCTATCGGCCATGTCACAGAATTTAATTCCGTTCGGCAGTGGAATTAATTTCGTATTTGGCTTCTATAGAAAATGCTAAACGAACAATTTTTTCGGAATGAAACCACTTTTAAATTGATATGTGGAATTGTAATTTTAAGAAAGTTTCGTTTTACTTTTTCTTTAGAAGCAAAATACGGAATTAATGCCACTTCCGAACGAAATTAAATCCTGTGACATGGCTGTATATGTCTACCAAGTGCGGTTACAGATCGTTACAAAAGTGAGTTTGGCACCCTAAAAGATAAATAAATTTTCTTCAACATTGACGATGTCAGTGCATAAACAATAATGCCACCAATGGTGGTGTAGCGCATAAAAGTGGGAAATAATAAAAATGTTAAAACATTTTAATAGAAACACAGGCAAACACACACCCACAGAAAGGAAAAACAATAAAAATTAAGCCACCAACGCGAATAGCAAGTAGCGAAATCATCACCATAGTCATAATCATAGAGTGAAGCAGTATAGAATAATAATGCTGTGGATGTATGTACGTAACCTCTTTGCCATTATATTCCCTGCAAATAATATTGGACTACGTGATCCATTTTAGATGATATGGACTACTCCCAACATGGTCCAATGTTATGCAGTCACGGACCATGTCATAGTTAAACAAGAGTTTGTAGTTAAACGACATGGTTTCGTGTTAACACGATTGCATATTGAGTTGTTGTTGTTGTTTAAAACTAACCCTCGTGAGTACTCCATGGAGTAGTTTTGGGACTACTCCGATGGGTTATATGGTCCAGTCCTAGGACATCGCAATGTTAAATGGACCACCTTTTTTTCATATATTTGGAGTAGTTTTGGAGTACTCCTACTCCTCTTTGGACTAGTCTTTACATGCATGTATGGACTAGTCGCGTTATTTGCAGGGTTAAAACACTCACTCACACATTCTCATGTATGTAATCGTATGTATGCATAGCTGCCAGATTTGACGATTTATCGTCATTTTGACGATTTTTGGTTTCAAAAATAGCAAAATGACGATTTGACGATTTTTTCATTGAAAGTGACGATTTTCTGAATTATTAAAAATTTCTATCATTTGTTAGTTTTATTAATGTTTTGGTTACCAAATTCTCTCTTTTTTTGAGACAACAAAACTAAATGATAGTAGTGTTTTCTTAATTATTGTTGTTAAGTTCAAGTAAAATAATATTGAGACAGGATAGTCGAGATTACTTATTTATCTGTAAACATAAAAATCAATTTTAAATACTGAATTCCATGAACTAAAATTTTAAGCGGAAACAATTTCTGAATTTCCACGGGGAAATTCTTCTACAAAAACTTTTCCTATTTTAACAAAACGTCGAAAGCATATTCAGCCAAATAAATTTAAATAACAAAAATACGGAATTCTTTGAAAATAAGTACCTGTACTCGTATATGATGGATGAATTGAATTCTATACTCAAAATGATATTTAAAATAAATTGTCTTGATATTGTAATATAACCTGAATTAATAAAATATGCTAAATTCAGATATTTATTTATAAAATACTGTAGTCTTGTTTCACACTCGTCAGTTTTAGCTCACTAGTTTTTGTTTAATTCTCTTTTGAACTAGCCATTTCATTTACATACGTCAAATACATTTTCGTACTTTTTAATGTAAATCAACATGCATGGAAAAAAACCAAAAGAAATAAGAAAATTTACAGTACCGTCAAGTTTGTACCCCTTTTGTTCTTATTTCCCTTCTCATACAAAAAATACTTGCCTTGACGAGTCAGAAATGTAGAAGTGAAAACGGACTAAGATATTATAAAAATATTACACAAGTTGTGTTTAACATTATTTTTTTTGTGATTTGTTATGTAAAAAGTTAAAATTTATGTATTTTGATACATATGTATTGTACAAGAGCCCAGCCAGCATTTCGTGAAAATTTTAAACAAAAATGAGTAACATATGACTCTTCTAGATGATTAAAACAATCGAATATGCGCTCATTATTTAGTCGTAAGTTACTCTCCAGTCGTGAGGAAACGGTACCCTGCAATGACTATTCCTACAGAATAGTTTATGATTTATGCTTTAAATCAGTTTTTACGAGTATTTGATATAACTTTTTACTTAATTTGGCAATCGTTTTGTGGTAATATTTGAAATCATTTTATGATCATATTTGAAATCATATACAATCATTTTTTGATTATATTTAAAATCATTTTCGCCCCAATTTTATAGTCAGATATTACTATAATTATAATTCATTTTATGATTGAATGTGAAATAATTTTAAAATCAATTTTTTTTTTGTAATATTAATTTATTTCTATTCCATTTTAATTACATTTATTAAAGTTTATTAAATTTAAGTAAAAAAAAAGTTAAATAGAATTTAAGTTAAAAAAGCAAAACAGAAAATAAAAACTTAATGTATACAAACTATAACTAATTTTTACATTGGCGTTTACGTTTTTGCAGGCGCTCTTTAGCATGCACAAAGTGTTGTTGGAGAATTCCATTAATTTCTTTCGCTTCAGCTTTATACTTCTGGTGGCAAATATCTGTAACAAAACATATTAAATACAAAATCATTTTGTTATTTAATTGTAATAAGCAACTTCTCAGCGCTTGGTTTCTTGTTGTTGGTTCCCTTCCAATTGAATTGAGAAGCCAATTCATCAGAAAATACTTTCCTTATGGAACTTCTAAGGAACTGCGTCTGTCCATCGCCACCAATATTTCCAATAACATTTTTCTATGACAAAAAACAATCAAAAGAAAAAGTAACATAAAAATATGGGAAGGAATACATCGTTTCAATATACTTACAAAATCATCCAAGAATTCTTTGTCTTTCTCCAATTCACTATTGAAAGCGTTCAAATCATCCTTCAACATAAAAGGCAGTTTGTCAAATTTCGGGTTGTTCTTAAAGGCTATTGAATTGTGATGCTAAACTAAACTAAATGAATATAAATTTTATTTCAACTTCTCAAATTTTCAACTTGATATAAAAGTCCCGGTATAACTGTTTTAATAAAACACAAACATCAGTTTTCAATCATATAATTACCAAAAAATGATAGCACCTGCACATAGATCATATTTTAAACATATAATGAGTAAAAAATGATTTATATTTATTTATTTTTTTTAACCAAGAATACATTTTTGTTATTATCATTTTTTGGCCATCTAGTGTAATCTATGACTCAGAAAATGATTAAAAAAATATCTTCAGTTTTCAATCATAAAGAATAGTCATATTTGACTGTTTCTTTTGTTTAAATACATGAAAACTTAGTTTTCAATCACCGAAAGTAGTCAAAAATGAGCCAGTTAGATGACTGCTGAAAATTCAATCATCCAAATGCTGGCTGGGAGACTATATAAACTTGTAGTTTTATGTTTTCGTTTAAATAAAAATTTCAAAATACTATGAGAAATAGTGACTTTTTATTTTTCCGATTTTTTTGACGATTTTTATAATTCGAAATGACGATTTTTTTCTTTTTTATCGGGATTTTGACGATTTTTTCCGAAATTCATCTGGCAGCCCTGTATGTATGGCAAATATATCTACAATACATTCAATAAATGTTGTGTGTACTAAATATATAATCAACAAAAACGCGCTCTTTGTCTTTTAACCGCCAAATCAATTATGGTTTATTGTTATTAGCTTTTAGTGTAGTATGTACGAGTATGAGATTAGAAGTGAGTGTTTGTGCGTAGTTATTAGAAAGAGACAGAGAGAGAGAGAGAGAAAATGTAATGTTGAAAATGTATTATGGTCTATATCCATAATACAAACAAACAAAATCCACATATTACACATATTCAGCAATACATATATTCAGGCCATCAACCATCCAACAAATACAATATTACTTACTACATCACTATAAACACTTTCGCACACATAAGCAAACGCATACATACATACATGTATTATAAAGACGACAAAGGACTTTTTGAAACTTTATAAACATAATTAATTATGAATCATTTTCAATTTTGAAATTATTATTGCTGTTATTATTGCTGATGATGTTGCTGTTGTTCATATTGTAAACATGATAATACACACTGGCAGACTCACACAGACATTTCAGTTTATTTGTAATATTAAATACTACTATTAAATAACAGCAGCAAAAAGTAATTTATTTATCTCTCTTATGCTGTTACTTTCCCTTATAGATTATCAACATGATGAGCATGTTGGTGTTGCTGTTAATTAAGATGATGATGATGATGCTGATGCTGATAAATTGTAATTGGAAATTGTTGTTCTTGATGTTGCTGTTTTATTGTATTTATAATTATAAATTAAAATCACGGTAAACTTTGAAATTTATCATCACAATTATGCTTGCCAGCATCTTTAACATTCATCGTCTTAATACGTACGAGTAGTTGTGGTTTTCACTGTCAGAATTGTTATCAGCATCTCCACTGACAATAGAATAACAACTACCAGAATAATTATTGACATGTCTTCTATCTCTTGCAGTTATGAGTGACAACTACAACTACTACAGGGTGGGGTAAAAGTCGCGAAGGGATTTGAAACAGTCATAAATTTTCTAATTTAATTTTTTTTTTTTTTCTTTTTAGGACTTGTAAAATAAATCTGGGAGATTAATTATGGAAGGTTACAACGTTATCCAGCGAACCAAAATCATAGAACTTTATTTTGAACATCATCGATCAATAATTCAAACTCAACGAGCCTATCGTCGTCATTTTAATGTGCGGAATTCACCATCCGAATCAATGATTCGACGCTTAGTGACACGTTTACAGGAACAAGGCTCAGTGAGGGATCTTCCACGAAGCGGAAGACCACATTCTGTAATTAGTGAAGCAAATATTCAACGCGTTCTGGAGAGTGTTGAGGAGAATCCTGAAACATCAACTCGAAGGCGCTCTGCAGAATATTAAAGGGAAATTTACATCTTTTCCCATATAAGGTGCAGTTAGTGCAAGAAATAAAGCCAGGAGATTCCCAAGAACGAATAATTTATGAAGTTCGCTTCCAAGAATTGGCCAGAGAACATAATGATTTCATTCACCTTCGTGACTTTTGACCCACCCTGTATAATTGGATATATTTAAAAGTCAATTAGCAAAGTTAGTCGCCAATGAAATTAAATAATTTTTACACATGAATGCATTTTTAACAGTTGATCACATTAGAAATTAATTACTTTCTCTTTTGTTATGGGCATTTTGGCGGCCAACAAGAAATATTTAAAATTATTTTCTTGGTTCTATTTTTGTTAGCAGTTGATTAGCAAATATCCAGATGGTAGGTTATTTCGTTAATAACATATTAGCAATAAGCAGCAATGGATTAAAAATGCGACAAAAAACAGCAGGATCAGTAGGATCAGGATCAGGACAAAGCACAGTATCTAAAATTGTTACCCATGTTATGAATGAAATTGAAACAAAACTTTGCCACATTTTTGGGTACGTACTTTCCGCCAAAAATATGTAAATTCATGGCTTGGCGTCTTTGAATGGTGGGCCACCCATATTTCAGTATTTGGTCAATTGATCCCATAGCCTATCTGACACTATTCTCCCTTGGCCGCAATTGGGTAAAATATTTTTAGCCAACTGAGGTTGCTCGGCCATAAATTCTGGCATAATTTCTTTTTGGTCTGCATTTATTTTATTTATGTTTGTCCTGTCAAAAGATACTTTTTTTATTACATACATACATACTCGTATGTACCATATACATAAGTTAAATAAATTTATATTTTATATTTGCACAACATTTGTAGAGAAATGTTGATTTTTTGTCTTGAAATTTTATATTTTACTCTAAACGATTGCCACTAACATATCGAATGACAGACCGAGTGATGTAATAGCGTGTTCACATATGCACCTTAATTGCGTTAATCGCAATTAACGCCATTATTGAGCTCAATATTCCATATAAAATCTCAATTAATTATTGCGCAATAAGTACGAAATTGTTATAATATTGAGTAAGATTTCGAATGCAACACTGTTCACACTGTTCACAACTGTGTTTAGTGAACAAAATTGTATAAAATGGCAAATGTCAACAAAAGAAAACATTTAAAAATCAAAGTGAATGTATAGAGATATAGAGTTTTTTTGTATTGTTTTCCAACTGTCAAATGATTATTGAGTAAGCTGAAAATTGCGTATGCCTGAACACTTAAAAAAATATTGTCAATTAACCGAATATTGACTCAATTAAGTTTCATATTTGAACGCAGTATAACTTAGTTAGTTACTCGATATCGAATGCTATCACCTCAAGTTACGATACTTTTCATTCGATATCTAATGTCATGAAGCCAAAATAAAAAATTTCGATTAAGTTTGCTCAATATCGAATTTTGATTGAATTTAATGTATTTTTAAATTTGATTTTTCAATCCAAGTTTTCAAGTTTTTAAATGATATGACATCTCTTTACATCTCACAGAACTGTGCTTATACAGCTTATATCATTGGAAAACTTTGAAATAAATGTATATCTAAAACTTTGCACAGGTATTATAAGTGAAACGTTCAAGGGCAAATAGTATTTGAAGTTTATTAAAATGCCGATGACAATTGTATAGACAGTAGTTTAAAATTCGTTTTAGCCCAAAAGAATATTTTGTTTTGATGTTACTTTGCCATTGTTATGGTTATTATTATAGAGATGAGGGTTTGTTGCATCATTTACTTCTTAATAGGTTCAATTGTGTGTATAATAGCTGTTAATAATTAATTCAAAGATAAACTTATATTTGGTATGTGATATGGCAGAAGGAATATGGTCTGTATAAGGGCATTTACTTACTGATATCATTATTACACATCAGTGCAGCGTTAAATGGTATTACAATCATTGTTGAATTCATAATCTCCATAAAGAGGAACACAACAACGATCACAATATGTTTTATTAAAGTTTCAAACACTTGATTAAACATTTTCCAACAAAAGAGCGCTTTTCTTGCACCATTAAATTGTTTATTTATTCTTTAGCAACAAGATTTTAAAGAAATTGTGTGTGTTTAAATGCACAAGATTTAATTTTCAATTACTCATAAATAAAACTATTATGAATTATTTATATGTATTTTACATTTCGGTTTCTGTGGTTTTACTAAAATGAACTAAAAGCATTCATTCGCATTTTAAATGTCTGGTTAGCGTTTGTTAAGAGTTTTATAAAGCGTCTGCTGGGTGAAATGAGAGGACTAGCAGCAGGAAGAAATTTCATCCTTTGCCACCACAAGCTGCGGCGAAAAATATAAAGGAAATTAATGTGTTCATTGATAATTTATATTTGTAATGCCAGCAACAACAACTTTTTGTGGTTTGCTAAGATAAAAACACACCCCATCAAAACTACACACACTTTCGTACATTGTGAAATACTCATACAAAGACACACCACAATAAAATCTGTTTCATTGGCAATCTACGTAGAAATAGAGAAGCAGTTGTAAAAGAGAGTCAGAACGGCGTCGTTGTGATGTAGAATAACATCACTCTAACAAACTCTTAATAAATTTGCAATATAGTCACAATATACGATAATTGATGATAATTAAGAGGGATTCACCAATTCGTTCCGAACAAAATATTTGTTCAGACAAAGTTTTCTTCATATAAATACAAGTTTCCGAGATATAGGCAAAAATATTTTCAACTTGACCTCTTTTCCTTTCATGATTTTTGTTATTTATATTGTTACATAGGAAAATAACGAATATTCAAACAGTTTTAATCAAAATGTTGGCTATTGTTAAACCAACTGCATGGTGAGCTGATCAATATTCTCGTTGAGAATTTTAAAAAACTAAAATCAACAAATAAAGTTTTTAATTAAACACTATTCACATTCTTTTAATAAGAAAAAAACATTGACAAAATCTTGCTTTAGCAATATCATAAAAATATCTGCAACGAATACCCATAATATAAACTGACTTCAACTTATTAGCAAACCTGTATATCAAAACAAACAATTGTTATTGTTTTAACCTGGCTTAACACTTTCAAACAGCTAACAACAACTACACAATCATTCACAATAGTTTAATAATATAACCACTAATCTAAGTTTCTCTGTCTCCATCTCTCTGTTATCAACTCTCTTAAAAACTCTCTTAATTAAAATTTAGCAAATTAGATCGAATATTTGCAAAAACATCATGACTCATGAAATAATTAGACATGTGTAGTTTTATACGTGAGTCTTTTTTCTGTGTTTTATTCGTTGAGTAGACTCACATTTATTGGCTTGAGGAATCTCTACTGACTAGAGTAATAAAAAAACCGATTTTTTAGAAAACCGGTTTTCGGATTATTCGAAAAATTAATTTTTTTTAAAAAACTGGGTTCGAGTACGGCTTTAGCTGAAAAAACCGTTTAACCGGTAATTTTTAATTTTTACAAATAATAAAATATTCGAACCACCGGTAACACTGGTTAAAAGTTTTATGTTTGTCTGTTGGCTAGAAGGCATGAGAGAATGTGGTGATTCTCGAAACATGTAAATTCAACCCAGGTTCAATCCCCAGCTCAGCCAAGAAAAACTATCAATAAAAAATGTTTTTAATGTTGTAAAAACAAGAATTTAATGAAAATTAAATTTAATGAACTCGAGCCTGACTCGATATATCAAAAATAATAAAAAAAATACACGTTGGAGAGCTTGAGAATACAACAAAAATCGACAATTGCAATAAACACAAAATAAGACAAAGACAATACAAATGCAAACTACACCATTGCAATACTTTAGTACTAATAACAACTGTGACCAAGAAAAAACGACAAATTTTCTATGATATATATATATTTTAATTTACATTAATTTTTTAAATATTTTAAGTTTTGTGTTGTGTTGTCCACATATACAAAAAACTACTGTGATAAAAATCATAAATTGATGTAAAGACTGACAAAAAAGATTATTGTAAGTTAATTTGTCAAAAATTAATCTTGTAATTATTGTTATTATTGACTAAATGTTTCTTTTGTATTTTTACAATGTTACCAGATTTAATAAAAAACTCAAATCCCTGAAGAAGTTGGAAAGAATACCAACGAAACGTCGGATTTAATTGAAAATGAAATAAATAATCTTTTATTTACATTAAATTAATGACCTTGAAAGCCTGCATATAGGAAACTATATAAACTATTAATAAAAAAATTTAATTATTAATTTATTAACCAAAAACCATTTTTTAGTTCTAAATATGTATTAGTAAAACGTGTCAAAAGTATTTTCAAAATTAGGACTTTTTGTAAATCTTAGAGTGGAGTATTTCAAAAAAAAAAACGACTTTTTAAATTTTAAGTCTGTTCGAGTTTTAAATTCTTACATGATCTGAGTTCAAACCGTTTTTTTTATTATTTTTTTAAGGCTATTTTAGGTTTCGAATACGGTTACTACTGAAAAAAAAAACGGTTAACCAGTTTTTCATTGTATACTCGTTTGGTAATATCTTAATTTTGTGGACGCATTCGTGATATATTTTTACACATAATGAACAGTTTAAAGACAAACATTATTATATGTCCACAATATACTCATAATATGAGTATATTATGTAGACACAAAAGCATTGTTAATCAAAATAATTTTTTATTAACAATTGAGCTTTTAGTCAAAGAGTGTCAGAACTACTACATAATAATAAGATGTGTCAAAAGAATTTCCAAAATAAAGACTTTTTGGTGCGGTAACAGGATATTTAAATATTCTTAATAAAATTGTTTTATAAACGAAAAACATGTAAAAAACTTGCAAATATAACCTAATCAGTTGGAATCGGTCTTAGAACTGAAAACTTTTTATTTTTTTCAACTGGCTCTCTACAGTTATATGTACATATCTTTGTTAGTTTTAGACAAATTTGATATTAAGAACAATCATAATTTTTAGATGAACTATTAATTTTAAAATTTTTGATAATTTTTAGTCGAGTTCATTAAATTTAATTTTCATTAAATTATTATTTTTACTGGAGGTAGGAATTGTTTTTACAACATGAAATCTTCTAAAATTTATTGATAATTTTTCTTGGCTGAGCTGGGGATTAAACCTGGGTTGAATTTACATGTTTCAAGAATCACCACATTCTTTCATCCGAATTCTTTGAGTTCTAAATTTGATATTTTTTGACAAAGATATCCCGATTCGGTTTTTGAGAACTTTACCTAGGAGGATATCTAAATATCGGTTTATTAGTGGGAATCGGTCTTGGAACCGTAAACTTTTTTTTACAAACTGGAAAAAAGTTTTTACAATATATTTTCATGAGAGTGAGATTTTCCACACCAAAAATAGAAAATAGTCACGAAATGTATAAAAAACAAACAAAAAAATATAAAACTTTTCTGACATTAAAAATTAAAAAAAAAACTCTTTATTCTAAAAAACGGGTTACCCGATACAAAACAATCGCTTTGTCAAATAGTGTGAAAATAAAAAAATATTCGAAACCTGTCAGTTTTCAAATAGAAAAACCCGGTTAATTGATATCCGGTTTCGGTTTTTGAAAAACCGGTTACCCGATACAAAATAATCGCTTTGTCAAATAGTGTAAAAATAAAAAAATATTCGAAACCGGTAAGTTTTCAAATAGAAAAAACCGGTTAATTGATATCCGGTTTCGGTTTTTGAAAAAAAACACTATTCTGAAAAACCGGTTACCCGATACAAAACAATCGCTTTGTCAAATAGTGTGAAAATAAAAAAATATTCGAAACCTGTCAGTTTTCAAATAGAAAAAACCGGTTAATTGATATCCGGTTTCGGTTTTTGAAAAAAAACACTATTCTGAAAAACCGGTTACCCGATACAAAACAATCGCTTTGTCAAATAGTGTAAAAACAAAAAATATTCGAAACCGGTCAGTTTTCAAATAGAAAAAACCCGGTTAATTGATATCCGGTTTCGGTTTTTGAATACTCTGCTACTGATTGATTTTACAGTTTTTGCTGATTTTATTGATTGTACACATGCCATTTTAAGCGGCTGGTAAATGTTTTAGGCCAAAACAACTAACTATTGATTACAAATATCTACACGGTAAACTGAAACAATAACAACAATAAATACATGAAGTGAAGTAATATTACAACAACAACAACAACAATGTAAAAACACCAAAGAGAATATCACAACAAAAGCGAAAGAGGTAAATAAACAAAAACGAAATAAACACAAACAAAAGCAAAAAAAGCTAAAAAAAAAACTGGTTAATGGGGTCTAGTTAATGCAACTTCTCAAACTGTTAAACATTTCGCTGCTTTTACGAGAGAATTTATCTGTTGACGTCTCCATGAACTACCTCAACAAAAACAAAAACAACAACTATAGAAATAAAATGAAATGAAATGTGTAATGGAATTTTTGCGATTAATGCACTTAAAGCTTAAACGAGTTAACAGAAACAATACAAGCAGCTTAAAACAGGCAGAAAAGCAGAAGCTTAAAAACAACAAGCTAGATACTGACATATTAACACATTCACACACACACACATGCACTAGACACATGTGTCTGTTAAAAATACTTAGTTGAAGTTACTAAAGTTAGCAAATTAGTTAGCATGAGAAGCTGAGATCAAGTACTACCAATACATATTCACCTGTAATACCACCACAAGTACGACAACAACAACTTACTTTACTACATACATATTAGCACGAGAAGCTGGCCCATCATAGTGGTAGACGGCGGTATTTTACAATCAGTCTAGAGCTAAACGTTGCCTTAGACAGTCTTCAAAACACTGTCAACGCGGAAGAATTTGTGCAAAACCTAGCGCAATCAAATAAGAATCAAGTTTAATTTAAAACGAGTGTCAGTTTTTATTAACTTGGACAAAACAAATAATAATAACAAAATAAATATTACAAGCAAAAGGTGTAAATTATAAATAAATCGTGCAAAGAATAAAATTGTTCAATTTGATTCACAACTTTATTATTTGTAAAGTTGTTTAAAAAGAGTCTTTTTTCAACATTTGAACAAGAATTGCACAAAACAAAAACGAATATACAAAATAAATTCCATTCAACAAAAAAAAAAAAAGAGTCTAATAAAACTCTTAAACCTGTTAAACGTGTGCAAATTGTAAAAAAAATAACAACTGGAAAAAAACATTGAAAGAATTGTTAGAAATACCCAGAAAAAATATTCATAAAAAAAATTATAAAACACGGAAATTAAAAAGAAAATTTATTGCAGAAATAAAAAAATATATGAATTAAATGCTTAATAAAAGGCATATATAAAAATATATAAATTAATATCCTTTTTCAAGGATAGCAATTTTAAACGACTATTGCACACAGCTACAAATACAGATACAACCAAATCATAATTCAAGGTATGTACGAATAAAAATGAATAAAATACAAAAAGAACGAAAAGCAACAGCAGCAAAGGGCATCTCTTTGAAGTCTTTTGTTGCATCTGATGCATTTCTAGCCAACACTGAGAGTAGAATTATAGTAATATTTTTTTTTTTTTAACTTACAAGGATGGTTTTATTTCTGAAAGCAAAGTTGTACCCAATGTCCTTGAATTTATTCAGAAGACGATGTTTTTAACACGATTAAATAAAATTTTAACATAATTTCTATAACACGAGTTCCGGGTTTTAATTGCAGATTTTGCAAAAAAAAATCTTTAATATTTCCCAAAATCGTGGTATATGCTGATTTTTGTTCATTTATTTGTTCAGACATTTATCGCAAGAATTACCTGATTTTCAATAACAATTATCTTATATCTGATATTGTAATATCAGATTAGACTACGCAAGATACCTGGGTGCTTCGGAAATCTTATTTCCACCAACATACGAACAATTCCAGTAAAAAAATTTTACTTTCTTATTGACAAAATAATCCAATAAATTGTGGCTAATTTTTGACGTTTTAAAAGAAATTTTGCATTAAGAAATTCATGAAAAAATTTTGTTTTTTAAAAATCTATTCATATTATTTTGTGATATGTGTTCATAGATTATGTAATGGATCTAATCAACTTTATACTTTTCAAATCAGTTTAAAAATGGGTTAATAATTTTTAATATTTTGCAAACAACTTTGCAACAATATAATACTAAAATTATCAAAAATCTTAATATTCGTCATATGTAGGGGAGAAGGGGGCACGTTTATACCCGGGGCACCTTTGAACTATGTGGATAAAATCTCAGTTTAAAATTTTTTCCGACCCTTAACCGAGTTTTTTCACATGGCAACCTTGTTTTCTAGCAACGTTAACAATTTTTGCTAGTTTTTTCAGATGTCGACCGAATGCAGTTGGGTGAACAAGTTTTCGCAGTGCCATTGTAAATTTTTTTATATTTTTTTTTGTAAGAGTGTAAGAAGTATTCAGTGATCGTTTTTTATTTGTTATTTGATAATTATGTAGAACAAAATATTAATTTAATTTTCCGTGAAATGGCATGCCAGTTAGTTTTGAACAAAGAAAAAGGGGGCACCTTTGAACATGTTAATTTATCAACCGAAGTACCAAACATTGTTGTTGCTTTAAAACATTACATTGAAATCGCAAGGCCTGAATTTTTTTTATTTTTTAATTGTTAATCTTTAAGTTTTTCTTAATAAATAAATCGAATTTAATATATATATAAAAAATATAACTGTTTATGTTATTTTTGGACATAAGCGCTACAAAAAAATTGCCGTTCAAAGCTGCCTCAGCCTAGTTCAAAGCTGCCCCGTATGGGGGGCACACTTGAACACAATGACTTCATCCATTAAAAAATAAAAAAAAAATCGAACTAAAAATAAGTTACTTGTAGACTTAAACTAAAGTTTATTTCCATACATATTAGTTAAATTATGTAAAAAGTCAATAATTCAAAAAAATAAATTTTTATGTGGCTTGAAAGCAAAAAGTGTTCAAAGGTGCCCCCCTCTCCCCTATATTTCGACAAGGTATTATTTAACATTTAATGTCAATCAGTAATTTGGAATCATGAATTGTGCTCAAATAAAATCTTACAAAAGTTATCTGGAAACACGTATTCAATGTACTGGTGCCTAATATATGTAATTTAGTGATTTGGGGCCTACAAGAAGTTGATTTCCACATAAATAGGCACATCATTAAATCGACTATTCTGTCTATTTTTATTAGGTCGTAAATGAGTTGTTTTGAAATTAACACTTATTGTGAATGAAGGTTAATAAGAGTAATAAAATAAAAACCCCAAAAAAATCAAGGTCAAAAATTCACGTTCAAAATCAATGCTGTCTTTATACTTTTATTTCTTTAGTTGAAAGCAGGTTTCACAATGTAGAGTACTGGTTAAATGGAAAAATATCACATTAGTACAAGCCCAAAACTAAATGAATTAGAAATGCTTTTTTTCTTCTTAACACATTTTTGCTTTTTAAATAAATTTAAATTTACAAATGCAATAAAATGTTTCAATAAAGGTATTACAGACTCCAATGAATGAAAACAATTAAGTAAATTTAAAACTAAATTTCGATTTCTTCGATTTTTTTATTTTTTTTTTTTGATAAATAATAATGAAACGCCTCTTAAAAATATACGTGTAACTCACTCCTTGATAATGATATCCGAAGGATATCGAAATATTGGAAGAAATAATTTAATAAATAATATATATATATTTTTTACAAATAATTGGCCTCGTGCTCGAAAAAACTTTTTTATAGTAAATTTAAAACTTTAAAATAAGCTCTAACTATTAATATTACAAGATGCCATAAAGCATTGGCTTAAAAAATGTTTAATCCATATTCTCTTTTGATACACTGTGTACTAAAACTAATTGATATTTGTTTAAAATTTAATTTTAAATTGTGTTTGATTTAACAAGTCTTGGACTAGTGTTCCGATATAAAATAGAAAATTTAACAAGTTTTTTCTTGTTTCCATTTATCGAAGGAATTTTTGGAAGCTTTTGTTGTTTCTATATTATGATACAAATCGATCTGAATGCATTCAGTGAAGACGAGCACGAGACCTAGGGTGTGATCAAGCATCTTTACATGCTCTAGCTCTTGATGATACTTCAGCTAATCACATTTAATTTGACTCAAGCTATGTATTGTTACTTCCCTTCTTCTTTCACCATATGTTTTTATAGTTTTGTATATTTAAATAATAAAACTGAAAGAGATACACTTTGTGATAGCTAACGAAACACACTTAAAAAATTATAATAATAATTTTTAGTTTGACAATTATTTTGGGCTGCAACTTATTTTCGTTAAAGCCAATAAATCTTGATTCGAAGATATGTGGAATATTAATATAAATAAGAGAACAATAAATAAAAACGACAAAAAATATAATGGAAAATGGAATGGAAATGGAAGTACCCATATTAAGGGCTAAAACATATGGTGTCGGATTTTTCGAAATTACCCCAAATACATACATACTCGTATATTATTAGCACATGTGGAATAAAAGTTATTTTGGGAATTTTTTTTAAGGTAATGAAAGTAAAAATTATCCGAATATAAAGTGTATTTATCTTGTTAGTCTAAACCAAGGCAAAACAGAAAAAGTCTTTTGTTATTTACACAATTTACAATTAGAAAATGATTGTGGAATTCTGTAACAACAATTATTTGATGGTTTTTTTTCAGTTAAATAACATATTCTACAACGAATAAAACTATTACAAAACAGTTTTTAAAAACTGCCGCCCAACTAAATTCAAACACAATGTAAAAACCTGCATCAAAATGTACAATTTTCTAAATGCGGCCATAAACGATGCAACAATGAAAATTAACAACAAACATATTTACATAATTATTGACCGCAAAATTAAAAATTTACACACACAACCAGCACAAACATACACAAAGCCCTACAGCTATTTGAAAAACGCCGAACTCGTTGCTCATTAATTTTACATTTTTGTAATAGAATTTTAGTACTTTTACAATAATGAAACATAAACAACAACACACAAAAAAAAAACCCTAACGCAACATCAATAACTAGAGGATGCTCTTGCCATTCCCGCAACTGTGGCAGAGGGTACAATGCGTTGTTGTGTTTTGGTATTTAAAAAGTGCATATAAATGCATATTTTAATATGTGAATGCTAAAGTGCATTGTGTACTGTGTGTGTGTGTGTGTGCGTGAGTGTGTGAATACAAGAGCATTTAGTGAAGAAGCCTTTACTCCTTCCAGCGAAAAATAAAGATGCGGTAAAGAGGCCTTTCAAAAGGCCTTATTTTGCAGTCACAAGAACTTCCAGCCGCATTACCAAATCATTTCAATTTTACCTGGCGTGTCATTGTTAGTCAAGGCCTTGCCTACTCGCTACTGGTTAGATGCATAATAGAAGGCCTACTTGAGAAGGCCAATTGAAAGGTCTACCACGTAATTTCCCAAAGAAAACGTAATTACAGGTCTGCTAAATTAATAATTTCATTGAGGAAAGTAAAAGAAATAAATAAAAGAAGGGTTTTAAATCAATTTAAAAAATCACGTGTACTTTACATCACAAACTTTCATAAAAGACTAACTAACCCCCTTATTCAAAAACGATTATTAAATTTAATAAACGTTTATTATGACAGATTACCATATAAAATTTGCTTTAATAAACGTTTGTTAAATTTAATAATCGTTTTTGAATAAGGAGGAAAATTTATAAATTTATATACCATTCGTGTTTCCTATTGAAATCATGATTTGTTGACATTCTTTTGAAATGCAGTTTTGAATGTATATGAACAACTTCTGAGAGAAGGCATAGTGGAATGAGTATCGAATCTTTTAGAATGTGTAAACAGGTCTTTTATAAGGCCTACAAATGGAAGCAGTTGCAATTTTTCCCGCTGAATTATATCACTTATCTAGTACTATTGATTATGATTATTGATTTTGTCTTTGTGTTGGTTGGTTTTTGTAATTTTGTTACAGCTTTTAGCATTGTGCAGCATCACTTTATTTCACTTTTATTGTTGTTGTTATTATTGTAGTTTGGCTTTAAACTTATACACAACAGTGAATTGTATGCATATATGTACATACACACATATTTATGGTGATTCATATACATATTTACATACAAAACAATACATATTTATAACTACAGATAAATTTCACAACGCTTCTTTCTAGTGTTGTTCAGAAAAAAAAATAAAAAATTGAAAAAAAATAAAAGTGGTTTATTTACTGCTTCAATGACTTGACTGACTCTCCATATTTGTGCATGTAGTTTTTCATTTGTGTTGGATTGTATTGTGTTACACTTCCATTGAAATGGAGCTCAAGGTCATGGTTTATACTTGTTATACGCTCTCATACTCGTGTATTCATACATGCATACATACCTACACACATACATCCATTCATACATACATCCGTACATACATACATTTGTATGTATATATTTGACTATAAATCCAAAAATTGAAATACAGCAACAATCGAGCAAACACAATTAAAAATAAAAATCTTCTTTAAATGTTAATAGCCTCAAAAAATACTAATTGTGCTGTTTGTTATTGTTGTTGGTTTTGAGCCCGGTTTAAAAATATTAACAATGAAAACAGAAACAGCAAAAAAAATTTAAAAAAAAATTAAAGCCATAAAAAATGGAACTTTATACATTTCACGCATATTTATATTTAAATACTCTAGCACTCTGGTTAGTTGGCCGGATTGGTTGTTATACAGGCAGACTAAGAGGTATTCGTATCAAATGTTAAGACAAATTTGATTATCGTTTACAATGTTACAGTATTTATCGGATATAAGAAACTTAAAAAATCCACGAAAAAAGTTTCTTATAAGCATTTCTTTCTTATATAGGTACAACTATTTTATATAAGAAACTTATTATTATAAGCAGATATGGTCATAAGACATTTATTTATTATATGAATTACGAGCTTTTTCATCTTTTTATTTATATATGTATGTACGTAGATGTATGTATGTAAATAGAAAAATAAAACAAATCATGATTGGTAGTTAAATTATATTTTATTGCCCCCTTTAGTAAATATATATATATAAAAATAAACAACTTCTATTTGAAAAAAAAAAATATGTAATAAATACATGTAATTAATTTTTTACTATTTGTATAGTATTCTGTACTTTGATCATATGTAGGGAGGAGGGGGGAGAACACTTTTTGCTTTCAAGCCACATACAAATTTATATTTTTGAATTATTGACTTTTTACATAATTTAACTAATTTGTATGGAATAAACTTTAGCCTAAGTCTACAAGTAACTTACTTTTAGTTCGATTTATATTTTTTTTATTTTTGTAATGGATGAAGTCATTGTGTTCAAATGTGCCCCCCATACGGGACAGCTTTGAACGGCAATTTTTTCTTGTAGCGCTTATGTCCAAAAATAACATAAACATATATATTATATATTCGATTTATTTATTAAGAAAAACATAAACATTAACAATTAAAAAATAAAAAAAAATTCGGATCAAAAATAAGTTTTATATTATTAAGACGGAAAAGGCCTTGCGATTTCAGGTGACATTACGTTTTCCTTTAAAGCATCATGATCAGCATTGGATTCGTCATTTTCAGAAAATAAGAGAGAATCAACAATGTTTGGTACTTCGGTTGATAAATTAACATGTTCAAAGGTGCCCCCTTTTTCTTTGTTCAAACCTGAACTGGCATGCCATTCCAAGGAAAATTAAATTAATATTTTGTTTTACATATTTATCAAATAACAAATAAAAAACGATCACAGAATACTTCTTACAAAAAAAAAAATATAAAAAAATTTACAATGGCACTGCGAAAACTTGTTCACCCAACTACATTCAGTCGACATCTGAAAAAACTAGCAAAAGTTGTTAACGTTGCTAGAAAACAAGATTGCCATATGAAAAACTCGGTTAAGGGTCGGAAAAAATGTTAAACTGAGATTTTATCAACATAGTTCAAAGGTGCCCCGAGTATAAACGTGCCCCCTCTCCCCTATGTAACATTAAAGAAGGAACTCAAATATAATTCATGTTTAACATGCAGATCAATATCTAACTGTTTTAATTGAGATTTAAAATAGTTCTCAATTTTTGTTGGACAAGGTCTTTATCACATTGCTTATAAAGTATGTTTTCAATACTTAAAAGGTCATTTCTTTTAAAATTTGAACTTTTGTTTTTATTGGTAATGCATTTTCTTTTGTTTACATCAGAGATGATCATTTCATAGTGCAATTGCTTATTGGCCCAACCCACTACTTTGTTATGCTCAGTTGTCTTGACATGGGAAATTGTTTTTGTTTTTAATATACAGTACGTAAAAAAATTATGGTATCATTAATAATAAAAAATGCATTTGGTAATTCTTAATGCCTTTTGTGTTATAAAACATTTAAATGTCACTGGGATTCGGTTATCAGAAGGCATTATGATGTTTTTCATAGCGATATTCAGAAAAATAATGAAGATGAATAAAATGAGATTTTTGCCGAAATTAAAAATATATATGTATTTGAAAAAATTGAAAGGATGGATAGAAGAGGAAGAAAATATTGATGAAAAAAGAAAAAAGTAACATAAACTTTGTTCTTGTTGTAAAACTGTCAGAAAACAGAATTGTCCATGCAAACTACATAAATTCTGTGTTTCCGTTGCAAGTTTCTTATGTAAATTCTTTTTCTTTACATTTTGTGGTTTTGGTGTTTAAGAAAAATGTTCTTTTATCAGTATTTTGTTAGAAAAATCACTAAAAAGACATGGTGTCTTTGAAAATGTTTCTTGTAAGCGTTTTGTTCTTATATGAGATGTTCTTATATCCGATAAATACTGTATTGTTCTGTGATGCCAATTGCTTTTTTGTTTGTTTTTTTAAAACAATTTTCAATAAGAACTAACATAACTTTTTTAATTTAGTTGATAAACCATTTTTTTTGTTGTTATTTTTACATGGTGTGCTTTTGCACAGTGGGGTAGATGTAAAAATAAATATTAATAAATTAAGTACTTGTAAACTAAGAAAACGAACTGCAAAATTTCATGAAATTTCACTTCTGAGGAAGTTTTCTAATTATAAGAATTGTCGAAAAAATATAATAGCGCAATTCACAATCTTGTGCAAATGGTATTGCATCATTGCATTTGCAAAAAGCTTTAGCATATTTTTGATCTTGCTGTGTATTTTGTTACAGTAGAGCAGTGTCGGGCACACACATACTCACTCATATGTGCTAGTGTTGGAAGCAGGAAAAAAAGAACGTTCGATAATAATTGTACACTCAAATAATTTTTCAGTTGCCAAAATTAAAGACATTTTTTGGATTTTAATATTTTTATATATACAAATATATACAAATAATATTAAATAATAAAATAATATATGTATGTACATAAATTAAATATAAATATAATTAAATATTTTTGACTTACAATGCGATGACAAATCAAGCATTGTGCATCCATGTTTTCTATAAAAAAATCATTTTCTCATTCTTCATTTAACACTTTGGTTTGAGTTTACTCAAAAAAATGGGCAGCGAGATCAGACAGCGAAACAGTATACATGTGTCAACGTCGTCCACACAGAATTTTGTGCCTATACACGCGTGTATAGCATTCGCCCTTCACTTCTGTAGAGCAAAAATATGCTAAATCTTGAAGATTGTGAATTGCGCTAATATGAATAAAGTGTTATTTTAATACATATTTTTGTGTCAGATTTTAGTTATTATTTAATAATTCTGCATACATATGTTTTGGATAAAAATTAAGATTTTCATTTTATCAAAGGTTTATAAAAAACAAAACTTTCATAAAAATTGGTTTTATAATAACTTGAGTAAATAAAAGTTTCATTATAATTGGATTAGTATATGTTTTGAAATACATATATAATATACATATATAGAAATTAAAATATTTTTGGAAGCAAACATAATTGCGGTTTATTTTTTAAATCACTGAAATCTGTCTTTTAAAGATTATAATAATTAGAACAAATTGTGTCGCGTTTGCTACCTTAAGAGTATATCTTGTCAAAAACAAATACTTTGTTATTTAAACATGTCAATATGGATGAATAAAATGTGTGCCGACTGAAGTAAGAAAGCAAAAACGAATTTAATTTGTTGTCGCGTTGTGGATTCTGGTTGATTGGTAATATGTTGGCTGGAAATTACTCTAAACACGAAGCTATATATCATTCTTAATTTAGTTGCCCACAAAGGCGAACGAATGTCGCGTTCTGGACCGTGAAAATGTTCATATGACAATTATCTTTTTCGATAAAAAAAACACATACAATAATTTTTAAGATTGTAGAAATTATAAACAGAATGACAAACTCATGATTTAAATATAAAATCGTTGGCAACTCAAGATTGCTTAAGAAGATCATAGAAAGAAAGTACTGCCAAATCGATAAACCGGCCAAGTTTCGTTTGAACTGCAGTTAATATGCATTTTATAATGGAATTTGTAAGACTTAAGAACGTGACTCCAGACTTGTCGCACAGTGTAACAGTGCAACAATAAAATTAGCATAAGCTAGAAAATAAATTTAAATTTTTTATAAAATAGCTTGTGAAAATTTACATTCTAGAATTCCTAGTTGTTAATGAATATGCTGGTCAAACAAGCCCCCAAAACCAAAACCGGTATCCACTTCAAACTCGAAACCAAATTAATGCTAAACAGCACCTTCTTAAAAACAATAAATATGTATGAATTCTATTGTTAATTGAGCAAGCTTAAAGACTCGTTTAACATTCATACATTCAACACGAGTGAATAGTGAATAAATAAATCCTAGACTCTAAAAAATTAAGCACTTTTGATGATGTTTTTCAATAATTAAATTTAAATTTATGCCAATTTAACCAACCAAATATCATGCTGAGTTTATTGAAAATTTTCAAATATTTATTGACTAAATATGCAATAGTGTGTAATATGCATAAAATGTTGTGTTTTTTTTTAATGCAAAACATTTAATAATTAAACCATTTAGAAATTGACATAAAAAAACATAAATTGGAAATTCATCAATTAAAATTAGGACTTTAATTGTATTTAATATTTATTAATATTGTCTTTTGTAATGTAGGTATAATAGTGTGTTTGCGGAAGGGGGGAGGGGGGTAGTAAGTGTCGGAGAATAGGTACCCTGCAGTTTTCGATATTGAGTAATTTGATTGTCCAACTTATTAGTAACTCTGCTAATCCCAAATTATGTATTGGCTGTCATTTCGTTGTCTTTGTTCTACCTGAATTGAAAATTAAATTTTATCCACATCTCGAATGATTTTCTGTATATGTACATGAAACTTATTAAAATAAATAAGTTATGCTCGTCAAAATTACTTTCCGAAGTGGCCATTATATGGGTCAATTACTGACCGATCTGCAAAAAAAAAACGGTGTGACTACCTTTTAAATATCCCTTATTTGTGACGAAATTTGTTTGAATAAGTGTAGAAATGAAACGTTTATGTTCGGTAGAGTTCTATTTACGGAGAATATTTGTGTGGGCGCTAGAATAAATAATGGACCGATTTCAACCATTTCAAAACCAATTGTCCGTGGACAGAATATCAAATGTAAGAAATTTAAACGAAATTAAATTTAACTTAAATTACTTTGCGCACAAAGTAATTGTAAAGTAAATTGTTGGCAATTGTATGAAAACGGGTTGGCATATGGCGTCATCTATGTTTGCAATGATGATTGCAAAAAACTAAATTTTTTGATGACAACCCGTTTTCATACAATTGCCAACAATTTGGACAATTTGACAACAAAAATGACATAGTGAAAACCAAGCATTGCAAGGACAGCCAGTCAGAAGGACATACCGACGGACATCATTAAATCGACTTAAAAAGTGATTCTGGTCGATCGGTATATTTTAAGGTGGCTAGTCGGGTATAATAATTAGTGTAGTGAATTTTGATTGATGTACAGGGCTTTAATGGCCTAAATTTGAGATATGATTGGTGAGTAACTGGTGACATTTAATGTCTTAAACATTTTAGAATGCACAACCAGTATCCGGAGCTGCAGGGCATGTAACGAGTATATAACTATGTGATTATGAATAAATAAATGACTAAACAAGTTAAATTGCATCCAATGTAGGTGAATAAACACACACAAATGCACTGATACATTTATAATCCACAGCCAAAAAGTTACATGCAAAATATATACACCTAAAACTACTGTATCAATTGTACGATTTTATGTTTAATATACATATACATACATATATTAATATTAATGGAAATATATACATAAGTATACAAATGTATAAATTGCATATGTATATGCAAACATATACATATATGTTTGTATGTAATTAATGAAAACTTCATGTTGGTTTTGACCAAAGGGGTTGTTTTTTTTTTTAACTTAAAACAATATGTTTTTTATTTTTTTGTTAACAATTTTATAACAAGGCCATTTTAAAAACATGCATTTCAATATAAATACAAGAGTATATTCGCAAGTGTATACATATGACCAGTGGAGTCATACATATGCATGAATTTATATGCGAATACATAGTACATAGCTTTATGTATGTGTACATATTTATGTGTTTGGTGTATAAAAGAAAAATACATAAAAGTTATAAAAAAACATATTATATTAAAATAATTAAATTACCGCAAATTTTCAACCATGATTACAACATGCTGCTGCTATAACGCGGTCGTTCTGGCTATTATTGCTAATACAGCATTGCAAACACACACACACATACGCTCATACATCCATATATAAAAATATATACATATGTATGTATGTACGTCCTTATAAACTTTCCTTCACTTTACAAATATATGTATTCATATCTACATATACATGCGGAAACATACTTTTACGACCCAACAAACACTAAAAGTGCTTCCCGAGCTGAGAATCGTTTTTGATTAGCAAAATCTTAAAATATTTATGGCCGAATTCACAGTCTTTAGATAGCTAATGACAAAGGCTTAACTAATGATTCTTTATTCGCAATCAGTGATGGAAAAATGAAAAATTTAAATGGTACTGACCGTCAGCAAAAAGAGTACTTTTTTCAACATTTTGGTACTTTTTAGAAAACATATTTTTATTCAAAAATTAAATTAAAAACCCATTTAAAAATAATTCAAAAATAAAATTAAAAACAGTTTAATAAAAAAAACTATTATAACAACAAACTAAAAATTAGTTAATTTTTATGTAAAAATATATGTTTCAAAAATTTTTATTTATTGTGGGTTAAGATAATAAACATATGAGCATGCCTGCATTTTGTTCGTGTTAATGCCATATTATTAATAGATCGTTCACCAATATGTTTGATGTTTTTAAACTCATATGAAACACCAAAAATCTCAAACAAGAAATGAGAATTACAAAAATGTACGAAACATAAGAAATTAAAAAAATATATCAAAAAAGTACCACAAACAACTTTAATTCTTTATGCATCAAATAAATAACATGAATAACGAATTTGTGCATTCCTTATGTTCTTGTTTTGAAGCCAATGTGTTCAATGATTATAAAAATAGTAACGATCGATTTCTAAGCAGGGAACAAATCAAAACAAACAAAGAGTACTAAATATGATGTGGGGGTGCTGTGTAGTGCTGGCAAATTCTACTACTTTCCATTACTCAATAATATTCAATACTTTTCATTTGGGCACTCAATACTACTCGATACTTTTAACGAATTTTTTGAAATTGTAACGCATAGTTTTTATCTGCAAATTCATGTAGTTTCTTCAAAAAATAAAAATAGATCTTCAACTATTATTGGGTTTGTATGTCTTTTATTATTAAATCAAAAATAAATGTAAAGCTAACTTTTAATTCAACGTTAACAACAACTTAAGAAATAATAGACAACTTTATTTCGGCGGTTGGTTTAATTGTTGTCTTTTTATACAGTGATGTATTTTTATGCACTATTTTAGCCACTCAGCTTGCTTAAAAATACAACTCAGAAAATATCGAGTAACTACTTTTGAGTATTGAGTATCCAAAAAAGGGCAATTACTCGGTACCCATTACTCAATACTTTGCCAGTACTAGTACTGTGGCATATTTGTTGTCAAAAAGTACTGAAAATAGTACAATAGTATTGAAAATTGCATCACTGTTCGCTACGCTTAGTTTGCCATAAGAATAACAAGTAATAGTTAAACAATATTTAGTATTTTAGTTTACCAATGGTTAACTAATGACCGAGAATTCGGCCATTAATGTCTAAGACACGATTAAAAAAAATACTTTTCTAAACAAAAACTTAAGCTTTAAAGAAATAGTCACATTTTCAAAATTGCGCTTAGATACGGTTTGCTGGGTTTATCAATAACATATCTGTGTTGGTGTTTAGTTTAACCCGAATTTATAAGTATATGTGTGAGTGAGTGTGTGTGGGTGTGTGTGTGATTTTGTTGGGGTTTTTTGTTTGCTTTAAACTATTTACATACAATACATACATACATAAGTTGTCTGTCTGTATCTCTGTATGTCATTTTGGTGTTACCACAGCCGCCATAGCATTTCAGATTTAATAAAACATTTCAGTTTTGTTAAATTATTATAGAAACCTACTACAACGAACTTTATTAAAGGACATTTCTACACACATACATTTGTACACATAACTATGCATGCATATGTGTTTGATTTACTAATATCCACACGCAATCATTTGCACATTTGTACAATTTAAAACCATATTGTCGTACATGAATATCGAAAATTAAGTTAGTCATTTTCAACATTTCAATTGACTTTTAATAATAAATTAATGAAAAATCACAAAAGTAAAACTAATCCAGCAACAACGAATAGAATGTTAACTGTGCAACATGAATCGCTTGTTTTATAATAAAACAATTTTATTATTATTCTTTTTCATTTTGTATTTTCTCAATAGCAATTTCAATTTGTAGATTATCAATAAAACATGTCTTAATTCAATTTGTATTTTCTTAAAATTCTTTGGATTTTTATTCCAATTAGCCTTTTCTCAATATTAAATTTCTATTCTAAATTTTAAATTGTATTTTCTCAATTTCAACTTAAAACTGTGTAGTGACTGTTCTCTCAGTTATACTTTCCTGAAATATTAGCCACATACATATAAAATTAAAAGTAAAACGAAATGTGAAAACAGAATCTTAAAGTTAAACAATATCTTCTTTATATATATAATTCTACTGTACGTGTGCTGTGACTGAACTCCTCCTAAACGGCTGGACCGATTTGCATAAATAGCTATTTTGTATGCGTTTGGATGGTTTAGAATTACAATTCGGTCCAATTGGAAAAAGGGGCGTGGTACCTCCCATACAAGCCACAAATTAAAAATCTATTATTTCTGCTCCTGATAACATTATTTGAACAGGACAACGTCTGCCGTGTCAGCTGGATACTATACATCTTTGGTGGAAGTAGACAATGCCACGCCCCTTTTCAAAAATGACACTGGTGGCCTTCCTTATTATAATAGACCGATTGGCATGAAACCTTTCCAATAAAAATAAAATTTGAAGGCAAAGCAACGTTTGCCGGGTCAGCTAGATTTTAATAAAATATTAAAAAAAATTCAATGTCAAATAAATATGTTTGCAAAAAATTTATGTGCAAATCAATTTTAATTATGCAATGTGTGAAATTTTCTATGCGCAAATGTTCAACATGTGCAATTTTTAAAATATTATAAAGACATACATACGAGTACATACATACATACATACATTTTTTAAAGTTTTTCATTCTATTTTTTTAATTTTTGTTTTCCGTTTCTCTGTTGTTTGACTTCAGGAGTGATAAAATTGACAACTCCCCCTAATTGTTCTACCTTCTATTATGGTTGTGTTTTTAAAATAAAGTAAACTTTAAAAATATAAATGATAATATCGAATTTTTATTTCGTATTTGTACTTTAAAGAATTCAACAAATAAGTTGAAAGTAAGAAGTTTCAAATGTGATGTTGAAACTATGATATAAGCAATGTTAAGGTATTGATTGTAGTTCGGAAAGATGTTATAGTCACGCCAGTGACCGGCACACATAGCCACTAAGAGGCAAACATAGTCGGCATTAAATAAGTTTTATTTAAAGAAAAAGAAATCAGAATCTTATCTTATGTTTGTTTTCAATAAAGAAAGCTTAGTTTCCATGTTATTGAAAAAATTCTCTACAAATTCTCTGTGTGCCGCCCACTGGTCAAGAGTCTGCTTTATTTTTCAGCTTGAGTCATCCATTGTGGCTGTGATGATGCATGTTTTATGTACTTTGTAATTCATTGCAGATATATAGTATGTATAATTTCATATTAGTGTTGTCGAAAGTTTTAGGATGCTCAGATATCGGGTAAAGATTGTTTTCTACATAGAGCAAATAGCCGACGTTATATTTAATGCACTATGGCACTGTTTTTTTTATAAAATTATTCTCGCCATTTCCAAAAATAAGAATTATCTGCAGAAACCCGTATTGACACTGAGGAACAACATTATTTTCTCTGCCACTGGGTCTCGTAAATTTTCGAAACCTGTAGCGCATTAATTACTTCAGCACTTATGCTGGTAATTAAGGTGTCTCATTGACTCGAGTCAAATCTTTGCTCGATATTTATAAATATGCTCGAAATTTGGTTTTAATTCTCTTGTCACAAATGCATTACACACTCGCTAATGCCAACTGTTGCGGTAAAGCGCATAAATATGTGCAGTTGCCGCTACATTGAACACTTTTCAAAGGTTTTTTTTGTTTTAAACTGATACACTCAAATAATGGAGTTTGTTATTAGAAAATAAATAAGAATTAGTATGGAAATGGAAAATTATGGAAATTAGTATGGAAAATCAAGGAATTTATTTTTCAAAGGATCATCATAAAGATTTGATAATAACAAAATGTATTAAATCATTTCTTTTATACACATACATGCATATCTGATGTAGGAATAAAATATTTGGTTTTCTCAGGTATCTGTGGCATTCGAAAGTGGTTTTCAACAGTCATGAGCACAGAGGGACAGCATTATACCAGATTTAATTTTAATGATTGCAATTTGCAAATAACATTCCACTAAATTTTCTGAGAGTATTATTTGCCCATAAAAATGAATATTTTGTAATGATAAACCAACGCAAATAAAATGTTGAAACCAATTAAATTATAAAAAAAACCTTTGCATAATAACATCTTGTGACCATACATAATTAAATAAAAATTCTTGGTTTTAAATTGAAAAAAATTTGTTATAATTGATTTTTTTGCTTTTGACATTACCAATTGAACTTTTTTTTCCAATGGCTTGCACAAATGCAGCAACCAAAGCAGAACCAAATAAGCTAAAACCATTATTAGAAGAAGACTAGAAAAGAGTCAAATGAATTAGAATAAATTTTTACGTCAAGATCATCAACATGAAAGTGTGAATAAGCCACTTAAAAATCACTTGAACTACTCTAACGCTCACACACCATTCCACTCTACACGTTCACAAACAAAAAGAACAATAATTATTCACACAAAATTAATTTACATAATCTGTGTTAACTATGCAGAAATACAAATACTCTCACACAAACACACAGATATAAAAATGCAAACATTTACAATCGAATTAGAAGACTCGGTTCAATGTTTGAATGTCATGAAAGTATAGAAATGAAGACACAAAAGTGTACAGGAATAATAAAGTAGTGCTACACAGAGAAATGTAGATTATATGAATAAAAGAATGAAATGAAGAAAGCTAGAATCAACTTCATTAGCATTTTAAACTAACAAATTGTATATATAAAATTATTTCATTTTAACTTGCTTTTTTTGTTCTTTTTTTGGCCAACAGAAAAACCAAAACAAGAGAAAAAACCAGCATTCAATTTTTATAAAAAAGACATTAGAAATAAATTTAGACAAAAATTGTTTTCTTCGTATTTGGTGATGATGACGATTGTTTTCTGATGATCACTATTTAAAAACATTGTAGTCGTATTTGTTGAATGCAGCTTTTAATAATAAGGGCAAACAAAAATTATAATACAATAATAAAAAATTGTACAATAACAACTAAAATCTCATTTAACGTTTTTGTTGACTTGCTGCTAAATATTGAATGGAAGGGCCATTACTAAGCAAAATATATAAAATGAAAACTAGATGAGAGAAAAAATGGCATGAAATGCTAAAACGTTAAGAAAAATATAAATAATTCCTGTAGACATTCGTTTCAAAGGTTGTCTTGATTTAATATTTAACAGATACTCAGATTTATTTATTTTTATGCAACAACAATAACAACGTTAACGAGAAAACTAACAACAATCTTTGCTTAGTGTCCCCGAAATCAGAGATTCTTAAAAAGTTTTGAAAAATAAAAACCCAGTAAAAAATGTGCTCAAAAAGAAGCAGGTTTTATGTATGAATTCATATCTCAAATCGCTTCAAACCTGCTGATGGGATGCATGATTTTTGTATGAGGTGTTCCCGGTTTGGAGGACTACTTTCTGCTGACAATAAGCGCTTCTTTTAACCTAATCAAACATGCAAATAAAGCACTTTCCTAAAGTGTTTTTTCTAATTCTATCTGAATGTTTTTGCTTAAGAAGAATTCATAGTAACTGAGAAGCGCGATATTCGTTTTATAATTGACTTTCGTTGTCATACGTAAATCTGTAGGCTATAATTTCATTTTTGTTTTTTCGCTTTAAAAATTTCTTCGTTGTCAGCACTAAAAAAGCATATTTTTTGTATATTTTATTCGTAAGCATTTACTGCTTCAAAAGAGCGATTTTATTGAAGCGCTCGATTATGCGCTTTTTGTCTTAAGTGCTTCAAAAAAACACGAATTTTTTTTACTGGGAATATATAGCAAACAGCTTTTGCCATTTTCATCACACAGTGCAACAAGTAATTCATTGAACATGAACATTGTGGGCTTTGCTTTCATATATCCACAAGTTACGGGGCCAACTTTAATCTTCGAAACGAGCAGGAAATGTCTCAGGCATAAAAACAATGGTTTTGTTCAAATCTTTATTATCCAATTCAGGCAGCAATTACACAGCTATCTGGCTAAAGTCTCTGTTTGACTAACTTCTTGGGTGTCAAATACACCTCTTTACCTCTTAGACGAACCAAATTTAAATATTTTAACCATTTTTCACAATATTCAAATCCCGTTGGTTGCGTTTTCGTAAAAGAGTGCAAGAGGTTAAGGATTTCATTTACTCTGGCTCTGCCTGAAAATAAATGGTTGAATAACATTCAACTTATCCAAATAAATATGACCACAATAATAGACATCTTTCACTACTAAATTTCAAAATCTCTCCTTTGGAAACGAAAAATAATGCTAAAAGTGTTATGACACTTGCTATTTTTTGTATTGGATTTTTTTAGGATTGATTGAATGAAACAACAAATGCGAGAAAGAACAAGAAATACAATAAAATAAAATGTAAACAAAACAAACAATATTGCCCAGGTTTTGTTCCCACAAAAACCCGTCAAAAAAAGCTAAAAATCGTAAAAAAAAAATTCAAAACCGCTACTTTCGATCAAAAAATGAAAATATAGGCAACAGTGCTAATATTTAATCTCGAAATGTCAATTTTAAGTTAAAAATTTTTGTATTTTCGACAGTCTTGGATTATTTATCGATAACACATGTGTATTTGTTTAACATTTCAAGACTTTTTATGATATACTCATACTCTTTACACTTGGTCAGTTTTCTTATGCAAATATATTTGTACTGTTCTCCAATATTGAAAAAATACAAAAAAAGCAAGTGTCATAACACCTTAAGTAGCAACAGTCTTTAAATTTAAGAACCACTGGTAGAAAATTCCATTTAACAAGTAGAATGATTGTTGAAACTCTACAGCACTATTGCGTGTCATTAGAGCATTGATTGTTGTACACTAATGCAAATAAAAGAAAAGAAAAATAATAATAATTCCATTTACTCACTACTCGACTACGACTACTTGTATACTTCAACTGGAAGGAAACAAAAAAAAAAAAAAAATACGAAATGAAGCAGCAGAGGAAGGGAACGGAACGGAACGCAACGGAAGGGAAACGAACGCTAAACTAGCAATTTATCAATGGGAGGAACTTTATGTCATTGTTAAACAATTGTAGGAATTTATATTTTTTTGTTGTTGAAAAATTCCACTTTTAAATTATGTTTTATACAATATTTTAAATGCAAAAGACAACAGAGGCAACACCAACAAACTTGTTACAAAAACACCAAAGAACACAAAACTGCAAAAGCAAAAAACATTGTTGTCATCAATAAGAATTATAGGAATTTACATTGTAACGTTGTTGTAGTAGCAAGTAATTGTGACAACAATTTATGTTCTGTCTTAGTTTTTGCCATTGCGGTTACTTTGCAATTTATTTACAGCCGAAAAGTACAGAATAATTGACGATTAAAAGGGAGACTAAAAAAGTAACTGCAATTTAAATTAAAAAAAATAAATATTTGATGGGTTTCAATTAAACCCCTTAAAATTAGTTACTTTTTTGGGTTTCAAAGCAACAAAAATTAGATTTGTTTAAATTGAAATCCAAAATTTCTCTTACTGAAATTGAAAAGGTTCTTTTTTGGGTGATAAACCTTTTTTTTAACAAATAACGTTTTTTTCCGGTCATAAATTTAAAAAAGACAAATAAATCAAGCGTCAATTATACGTCTGTGGTTGGTTGACAATAGTTTGCTTCTTTAGTTTAAGATGCAATAGTTGCTGGTAATTCCCACTACAACTTACATTTTCATTCACACTTATACAAATATAAAAACTGGAATAAATATGTATGTGTGTACATACATCTGCATTCGTACACAATGTCAGTGATGGCTTGTCACAGATGCTGTTGTGAATATTTATATGATTTTTATTTGTCAGAGACGTCTAAAACATTTTCATTTCATTATTTTCTCTGACACTTAAACTCTGGGGGTTTGAAATCATTCTGTTGTTTTCGCAAAAAAAAAAACAAGAATAAATTTATTTCTGTTTTCTTAGAAGGATTTATTGAAATGGTTGTCATCATAACGAAATGTAACTTTTTTGTGCCCCAAGAAAATATTATATTAAAGGCAACAAATATGTTATTTTTATAATACGAGCATTTATTTATAAGTAGAATAGAATTTACAAAATTTACATGTGAATAATGTGTATAAGAATAGGAAACTACTTATTACTCCTCTTTAGAATTGTTGTAAATTTAATAAAGTCTTTCTACGACCCTGTAGCTTTATTTGTGAAGGCTGCTATTGTTAAAATTGATGCTGGGGACTTCCAATTTTTATGCCACAATTTTTGTTCATTTTTTTCTTTATTCAAAATATTACTCGAATTAAGGATCAATTAGATTCGTTGAAGTGTTTGTAACATCGGAATTTGATTTAACAATTTTCTTACAGATATACACATATGATCCACAGATGCCTCAGATATACTCTCCAGAATATGATTTTTAGCTTCTAATTTCGTGGTTCTGTTGGCTGATTTTCAATAGAAAAAGATATGTTCAACCCATAAAAAAAGTTTGAAATTAATTTTTGTGACTTTTCAAAATTTAATTTGTGTACCAAGATTAAGTGTAAGGCGAAATAAATAGTCACATGATCTATAACATAAACCTACATTGGCCAGTGGATAGAACTATTAGAAATCGATTCGAATATGTATCAAATGCCGAAAAAGTTAGGATTCTTTTGTGAGTCAGTGAGATCCAAGGAGTGGCATTTGCCACAATTTGTGATTCCTCTTAATACCTGTCTTATTCAAAAAAGCAAAAGTTTTTCACAAAAAAATAGATATTTTTTAATAACACATTTTTTTCATAAAAAATACTATTTGCAAAAACAGGTTCTTTTCACAAAATAGTAAATTTTTCACAAGAAAGCACCTTTTTCGGCTAATAGCCTTTTCACACTTGTATACATTTAGGAGGAACGCATGGAAGATGTTGAAAAGGTGAAACATGCATTCACACTTGTAACATCTAATAGTGTATTTACACTTGTAATTTTCAAACTAGTTTATGATCATAAGCTAGTTTACATCAGCATTTTTGACAGTTAAGTGGTTTATCTTTGACAAGTCATAAAACAGCTGACATTTTGTTTGTGTAAAATAATGTTAAATAATGTACTACTGTCAAAAATACTTGAAAAAATATTACTTTTGACATAAGTAAATTGTAAACAAAGTCAGTCAGCTGGGCTAGTGCACACACCTTGTATATTTACACCATGAAAAGTTTGTTTTTATTTTTGAGCAAATGTCAAATGTGTCCAGCATTGCCAGAAAAATGTTGAAAAAACAGAGTTGCATTAGCAGAAACAAGTTTCTCAAGTGATGTAATTTAAATTTCATTTTCAATATCAGTTTTGCTAGTGATGACACTAAAAAAAATATCGGAAGATGTAAATGGGAACAAAATGAGTTAGGAATATCTTGTGAAGATGTTGAAAGATGTTGATTTTCAGCTCTGTACATTTCTTATAAAAGTAGTTATTGGCTTCATCATTTTTGCACAAAAAGTTCATCAAAAATTAATTCTTTTAGGAAAAATGATCGGTTTTTCTCAAAAACAAAAAATAAAATAAAAAAAAAAAATACATATTTAAAAAAAAAAACGATTTTTACAAAAATTTCTCAAAACAACGAAGGACCCATAAAATTCGCCACTGCCAGTCATTGCATTTTTTACTAGTTTTTTTGTTTGTTTGTCTTTATTTGTTGTCATTTTGCTTTATTGGTGATTTTTGCAATAACTCTCGACTTGTTTATTTGTGCTGCGGAAATGTAATCAAAACCATTTCTAACCCACACCCACCACCGCACCAACACCAGCTCATATATAGTTTTGTGGGTATTTGAAATAAATATGAAGCAAACATAAAACTGACTGTGGTGTGTGATTATGATTGCCATTGCCAATGGGGTCTACAAAATAAGAAATGAAAATGTACATAAATTTATTGTTAATATTATAGACACTTCTATAATTTAAATTTTTTTGCGAAAAGTAAACTTAATTCAGCTGTGGAACGTTTACAAGGTTACTAAGTTTTAACGAGAATTAAGATGAAAATGTTTATGACAACATGTATTTGGAAGAGAAGGTATTTCAAAAATGCGTGAATATTTAATATTTCAGACGATATTGGGCGGAAAAAATTAAAGTATTGTATATGTATATGTAATTAAAAACAGGTCCTTAAAATGTTTCTAAAATTAGACAATTGATTCAAAATTGTTTGTCAATTTGAAGGGTTTAAGTTCAATATTAAATTGCTGTGAAACTGAATATTTAGACCTTTGCAACAGAATCGAGAAACTTTATTCAAATAAATTGATAAATAAAATCACTGCTTTTGTGTCAATTTCCTGTAAACACGTAAATAAAATGCACAATATTTTTTCTTTTGAACAATATGCATTTTATTAAAAATTTTTTTTTGGTCATATTGTATTTAAGGGGGATTTAGTTGTTGTATTTATATATTTTTGTATTGATTATTAATAAAAAAACAAATTTGCTAAAGGCTTCATGCTGGGGTAATAAAAGTTTTTTATAACAGAAAATCTGATACAACTACATGTGAGAGTGTGTGTCAAACCCGACTGAATATTCAGGAGATATTTGATCGGAAATTTGGTATTTGCAAATTTTTGTAGCATATTCAAAAAGGGATATAGACCCAACAATGGTTATATGTTTTTCTTTTTTTTTTTTTATTTCTTGTTATTTGTATACAATACAAATTTATTAACCGAAAGATACAATACAACACCAAAAGAATAAGCATAGCAAATTAAATAAAATAAAAAGTTGGACATGATTTATGCTTTGAATATGAAAATTTGTAAAATAGAGCCAAAATTTAAAAGAAATACAAAAAAACACTTAATAATCTATGAAAAGGAAAAAAGGTATGAATTTAGGCCTAAAATGGGAGAGAAACATAATTTTTTTTGTTTATAGGGTTTTTTGTTAAATCACGATTTAGGATTTGTTTCCTGCAGATTATAAAATAAACGACCCACGAGGCCCTTTGCCTTGTTAGTTAGATAACTTTTTATTTTGATTTTATTATCCTTCGCAATAGGTGCAACTATATTAATTTGTTTGTTTATATTTTAAATGTAGTTTAATGCATGTTGATGAACTCATTTTTATATACATACAATTGTATATTCATATTTATTTAAATACCCTGTGTCTTATGAAACGAGTTTTGTTACTTTTAGTTACCCACCAATCTTGACTGTTAACTAACGAATTTAATAGGAGACAAACTTGTGTTAATTTTTAACAGGGAAGTTTATTTTTGTTAGTTCTGTGAAGGCTATTTTCAGTTATCTCTTAAAACAGAAATTCATGACCCGGCCTATGAAAGTGGTGGCTTATGACTCAAAAAAGAAATTGCGAGAAACAGCTGTTGATTCTGGATTTTCAATAAAATTGTGTTTTTCTTTCATTTATACTCTTCTTTCTCTACTAGAGTTGTGCCCGGTCGTTCATTTCAGTGACCGGTCATTTTCGTTAATTTTTCCAAGACTGATTCGTTCATTCAATCGTTCACTTTGAACGAATGAATACAACCTTATTGAATGTGATTTTCTTCTTGTCTTTTGATAAACATCAGCTGAACGAAATTGATCCGTACACTATTGAACGAAAACCGTTCAGTTAAAGACCGGCTCATTTCGTTCAATGAAGTGATCCGTTCATTTTAACCCGTTCGTTCATGAACGACACAGCTCTATTCTCTACATTTTTAGTACACTGATAAGCAAGTTAGGACTTTCTAGTTTTCACCACGTGAAAGAGCGTCTCAAAAAAAGTTGAAAAATTTTTTTTTTGAGTCATAAGCCACCTTTTCAGAGGCCGGGTCACATATTATTTTGTTGAATTCAATGTGAATTAAAATTGTTTTAGTCTTTTGTTTGTAAATCAAGCACATTTTTCAGCTAGCCACTTGAAAGTTTACTAGTGGACTCTATAGTAACTAGTGTACTTTTCAAACTGCTTTTCAAATTTAACCAAATTCTATAATAAGATATCTTATAATGTTCTATTAAAATTATGCTACATTAATACAATGTAATAAAAATCTTAATTGTTGACATGAGAAAAATGGAAAGACTCTATTATGACATTGGCTCTATAGTAATGTTTTACTATGATAACTATGGCGCCCTTATAACTGATATAGATATCTGATTTTTAAAGCTTCCAAGGTCTAAAATATGTCTCCTTCGTTAAAAAAAACAAAATTCTGAATATTTAAAAACTATTTTTGTTAAAGTAGCAGGCAGATTTTCAAAATTAATAAAATTAAATCTTTAAAAATTAATTATCTATTTTAGAATAGTTTTTATATTTCATTTACTTATAAATATGGTTAAATATCATAACTGATTAAAAATTGATACAAAAAAAAACATATTCTTTTTTTTTCTTATGTTTACGACAGTGGAAATGCCCATATACATATATATTCAAATAGCTGTGTGTTTAAGGTGTTTTCATAAAAAAATTATGGTTCTATTTAATAATGTTTTATTAAACCATGAACTTGCAGAATATTGTTTTATTTATGTTAATAAAGAATAAATTGTATTTAAAATCAACTCTTACTCGTATAAAACAGCAACATTTTCTTTCAGATGGCAGTGCAGAAATAAGATTATTTAATTTAAGGTGTAGGAAAGGGAAAAATAATTGCAATACATACAAAAACTTGATAATTGTGTGTGTTTTCTACTTAAATGGAACTTTATATATACAATATCATGTTTCTTAAATATAGACACATGTATTGTCCATCTGTTTGAAGACAAACATTCGAAAACGGCCTTAGACAGCCCACGGACTAACTTGTATTATATCAGACATATGTATTTCTAAATAGTTTGGTATTGAACTTAACAATACTTTAGATACTCGTATAAGCAAATATATGCGTATATGTATTTCGATCGATTGTATAGCAATCTGTCTAGCTTGTCTTTTATAAAAAAGGTCAAAGGGATTTTTGACACTCGTATGACTTTTAAGAGTAAATCGGTTTTCACTGATTCAATATTTTATTTTCGTTGACTAGGGGACAGCTTTATTTGGGCAAATAATAATACTTTTTTATCCACATGCTTTTTCTATTTATTAAGCACCTGACCCGTTATATTAAAATAAAATCAAGTAAAAAAGCTCATTATGGTTACTGCACACTTCCATTAAAACGAAAAACGCAAAAACCATTTCAAGCTGACAAAAAGAGAAAAAAAAAATATAAAAATTGACTGACTCATAAGTATTAACTTTAAAAATTCATTAAACTTTGTGAGAATTGCCACTTACGAATAGAAAAAACACAGACAAACAAACAAAAAACCGCAGAAAAGAACATAAAAACATCAAGTCATTATGGCTAAAACCAAGAAGAAGTAGAGTAGAGAAAAACCAAGGAAAAAAAAACAGCAGCTAAATTTACCACAAAGCCATTGAAAACATGTTCATAAAGAGATGAAATAAAATCTTACAAGAAAAGAAAAAAGAACAAGAAGAAAAGTGCTGAAAAACAGATTCTACTTTAAATTGAAAATTAAAAATGATGAGCCATCAAATGTTGTGGCGTGGCGTGACGTGAAGTGAACAACAACAGCGGACTGGGTGAACGAATGCGTGAGTCAGGGCACAAAATAGAGATTAATTTAAAACTTCTTATACGATTTTGTAGCAAATTAAAACGGTTTTATAAATTAAGAACAAGTAAATGCAAAAAATAGTAAACTTTGCACAATAAAATCAAGAAACAGAAAACTAAGCAAGAAAATAATAATTAAAAACTAAACTAAATTTAAGCTGTTCCAGTACATATTGCTTTGTATATTTTTTTTTATGTTTTTTTGTTATTTCTTTAAATGTTTATGAACGGAAGTCTTGACTTGCAATGGAAACCATAACAAAGTCTTTCAAGAAACAATTGGAACACATAGACTAACAACAATAAGCAGCTAAAAGTATTTAACAAAAAAGCCAAAAACATAACAACAAAAGCCACAAGAATTACAACAACTTTAAACTGAAGTAGTAGAGTGTAAAATTGAAATAACACAGCATAAAAACAACAACAGCAATACGTAAAAACAACGAAATATATTAAAACTACAGAAAATACTTGTGTACAAAAACCTAACAGCAATTACCAAAAAGTGCAAAGTAATTAAATATGGCAAAAAAAAAACAACAACATACCATCAACAACAACAAATATGAACCTAGACAAACAATTTTTTTTTTTATTAAAATTGGTAAAAAATATATGTATGTGGAGTATTTTCTTCATCTTGTTGTAGTTTTTGTGCTCCTTCTAAATAGTTGCCGTTTGAAAGAGTATCTTGTAGTGTGATAGTGAAATAACTACTGACTATTATTACATGGCAAATTGCAGTGTCGGTTGTAATTGAGGGCACTTTTCAGCTGGCCAGTAAGTTAAATTTTCAACACTGAGAGAAAAGTCATGGCAGAATATTGCTGTCATAAAGTGTCTAAATTCAGCACAACTGTTTGCAAAAATTAGAATTGTTAAGTTAAATCTATTTTTATAATGTTTTGGTTTATATCTAATAGTTGGATCACATATGGTGACAACATGATTGTTTTTGAAAAAAATTTATCTTGAATTATTACACGAACCCACCATATCACATTATTGTTTAATTATCAATCACGTTTTGACATTGTCATACTATGGTAAAGCTGGAATCATAATATTGTTGGGCACAATCATATTATGGTTGTGCTACTTTACAGTATAATCGTTCAACTAACTTCTACATTAAAATAGTGAAATTTTCCCACAAAAGGAAAATTTATTATTCCTTTTCCAACTCCTAATAGTTATTATAGCACGTCTCTGTTAGATTTAAGAATCAGGCATTGCATAATATTGTGCAGATCTCTCCATACCTAACAATAGTTCAAATAAAAGCCACACCTACGAAACCTACTTTAAAACTCATAAATTATGAAAGATGTCGGAGTCATTATAAATTCAACGCAAATACTTTTCGAAAATTTCAGATTTAATATAATCGTAGCTATTCCTATTCTCACTTTCACCACAAATACCTGCCTATTTCACTTTTTTCTATTCTATAATACGTCGTTAGTGATGTGCATGTAAGAAGCCATATGATTTTGAGATGTGCAACAGAAAACATATGTTTTTTTCACCTCAAATGTATTCTAAAATATATTATCACCACATTTATCTGTCATTTTTGCTCGACGCCAGTTTTTCCGCGTTAAATATTGAAGAATAGACAAATACTAAATAAAACAATAGTGATTTTTAACAATTTATTTAAAAAATTTGTTTAAAAATGTAAGTATTTACAAAAATAAATGAAAAACTTGAATTTCATCTATTTTTTTCTGGTTTTTTTGTGTAGGTCGAAAAAACAAACGTCGCCACTGCAATTTAAGATTCTTGTGGATTTTATGTTAGAACATACAGACATTGCAAGAGGAGTTAAGCTAGATTTACACGATTGAAATTTTCTTCAAAATTGCTCTTCAAAATGCTTCAAACTCGTGTAAACAGCAAAAGCATTTTGAAGAGCAATTTTGAAGAAAATTTCAATCGTGTAAATCTAGCTTTAGTCAACAAAAGCCAGAAGTACAAAATCGTTTATAAGATGAATTGATGCAAAAACTGAAACTAAGCATCCGAGCCGCGTTTGTGGATCAATTTTGTCTTCTAATTCGGACAAGATATATTCGAATGCCTCTTTGTTAGCCCTAAATTTTTTTTAAAAACTTTTCTCCGGATTAAAAGGGGGATTCTATTAGATTTTTATTAATAAATACCTGATATCATCCATTGAAAATATATTCAGTACATTATTTCTTAAATCTTTTAGAATGCGTCATTAATATAAAACGCAATGGAATCCATTTTTTTAGCTGCTCTTTTGAAAATTTTGTTAAATTGGTATTTGCTTTAAACTTTTATGGCGCAAAATTTAAGAATAATTTTACAATCAGCTGCTTTAGTGATGATATAATTTTGACAACTTTTACCGATAGTCATCACGCGTATGTTAGAATGCATCGAATGGTGAACGTCGAAAGTGACTCATCACCATCGTCGAAGTGAAGCGCGTTTTGTCGAATAGATATGAATGTGTACAACTTCTGTTAATGTTTGCATTGTCTATATGAACATTATGGTAGAGAAATAAAATTCGGCAAAAATAATGATGATTTATCACCGAAAGGTCATTTGAAATACATTTAATTGTATAAGTAAAAAGAATCAAAATCGATTTTAATGACTTTCTCTACCAAAATTATCTTGACTCTCATGACATATCTGATACGCGGGCTATTTTGCATGTCTAAGGATCTGGAATACGTATGTCAAACAAGCATTTAATATATAATAATTTCACAAAAAATCTACTAATTAATAAAACAGTATAATTACAAAATTTGTTTCAAGCGCCCAAAAAGTAAACAAATCGCTTATAATTTTAAATAAAAAAATTCTTGTAAATAAATCACTGTTTTGAATCTATAATGCCTTAATTAAAAATCTATAAATTACGTGATCGAGAACCAAGCAGTTAGGAATGTTACTAAAGTAAAAATTAATCTTCACATTGTATATTTTCTTTAATTTTATAAACAAACAAGTAACTATGTATTATTTTATTTACAGGTAAACAACATTCGTTAAGACGTCATTGAATGCGGATTTGTAAGTTCTTTTTAATACAAAATTATTGTTTTACAAATAAATAATTAGCATTTTTCAATAATAAATTACAACAAAGGTTTTACTGTGTTTTTTATTTGTTTAAATTTCTGTTATATTTAAAGGTCCATTTCTTGCAGTGTAATTTGTATTGTGAGTAGATTTATTTACAAATTGTGTGTACATATTTTGTTTTTGTTTTCTCATTTTGCAGTTAATGTTTAATATTCTTTAAGGTCATTTTCCAAAGCCCGCTAATGTATTTAATTTCATTATATTGTTTACAATTTTGTTGTGTTTTTTATAATTTTTTTCTTTTAAAATTAGCGACTCATTATTCACTTGATTGTAAACTAAAAAAAAAAACAACATTAACAAATAAATAAATATTATTACACAAAATTAAGCTTCTACGGCTTGTAACAAGCTATAAAATTTATTAGAAAATGTGGTAATGGATTTTAATTATAGTTTATGAAATAAAAATTAAAAATAACATACAACAAAAGATTAAACAAACAATAAAATAACGAAAAGCAAACACTTGATGAAAATTAAAATTAATTTTATGCCAATAGTTTTTCTGAGTACTTGTACTTTAATTACTCTTTTGAGGTGTTTAAAACTCTTTTGAGGTGAGATTGGATGGATGCTGAAGGTGTTTAAATAGTATTAAATTGTCGTATAATGCATTTGATCTAATTAAAACTGAAATTAATTTCAAGTCATTTGTTGAATGTCCGAAGATTGATGATGAAAACGTTAGTGCTCATAATATATATTGAGTGTAAGTAATTGAATATCTATGGAAATTTGCATACATTTGCCATAATCTATAATCTCTTTAAACCGTTTCCAAGATAATTTCTGATCCAGCAACAAAATGTTAGGGGACTTGTTATTGAAACACATTTTGCATATTTTGCTGTCCTTTAGATGTTATTTTTAGCAAACTTTTGCAAGAGACAATATTCCCATTTATATACCTATTACCAGCCAAAACCCTAAAGTAATTTTAGAACAATACATATTTTAAATTAAATGCATTTATAAACATTTACAGGGATGGGTGGCGTATTGATATTATAATATCGATTACAGTAGAGTAACGAAATTATTATAATCCAAGCTTTAGTTGGTGATGATATTATTGTTTAGCTTCTTGTATTTACCTGTTAAACTTTAAAATATTGCCAGCACTTACCTATAAAGAGAAAAAAAAAACACTTTAGTTAAAGTTAAAATTAAAACGAATAATAAAAGTTTGGTTTATAAACATGCAACTTTTGTTTTGACACCGGAAATGGTGTAACAGAAAACATATTCTTATTATTAATATTTGTATCGACGCCAAGAGTTTTGTAATTGTTAAAATTTCCGTACGAATACTAATGCAATAATAACACAAAACTTGTGCACACAAACATCCATAGATATGCATTTGTATATAAGTGTGTATATGTGTGTGTGTACGTAATTTCTCATAGCTCAATCGAATTGATAATTAATGTAAATTAAACATTCATTTATTTAGTCATATTTACTCACATACACACGAATACAATTCCATAAATGTATAAGTAAATACTAATTGCATTTAATATGATTTTTGTATGATTAAGCAGAAAATCTATATTTTGAATTTTATGAAACAATTAATGGCTTTCAGTGGCCACCCAGCAAAGCCAGTTTAACTTGACTTTGAACTGCTTCTGACACTAAAATGCAAAAATTTATTTAATTAATTTGTAGAAAACCTGACAAATATAAACAAAACTAAAACACCTTTTAATAAAAATAATAATTAATTAATAAATATTACTTAACACAAATAAACACACAAATACACAGGTAAAAATAAGGTCATTCAAATTATTTATTAAATAAAATTAATGTTGTTGTTTTTTTTTTGTACCACAATTAGTAATAAAGTTTGTGTTTAATGCGTAAAATATGTCGATTTCAAAAGTGAACTGCGTGTAGTGTTTTAGTAATTAATCATTATCCTGTTTATAGTTGTTTGTTTAAATCGTGTTATAATTAAATGTCATAATTAATTATCAAATACTATAAAACCACAACATTGCTACAAAAAAAAAAATACAAAAAAGGGGAAATCAATGTAAATAACAAGACAGTTGAATCTATGACTTCTCGGACACTAGTACCGATCAAATTTCCCGCTAAAATGGAACTGAAATAAATCTAAAAACATATATAAAGCAGCGGATACCAATTATTTTTGGCCAATGTCCAACTTTGAATGTCCCCTAATTGTTTTTTTTTTACTTAATATCTCAAGAACATTTCTTTTTATTTCATTAACTAGTTTTACATAGAGCCTTGCGTAGATGGTCTTCCAAAGCAAATTACATGTAGGGTGTGACAGTCCCTAGATTTCTCTATTTTCGATCAGAAATGTCAAAATCAGTCAGCTGATCGTGCTGTTTTCGGCAAACCTGGACTCATTGTTAATTTGTTTGTTTGTTATATTTGAGTCTGATCAATTATTCAGATGCACTAAACACGAATATGAGCGAAACTCGTTAAGTTTATTAAAAACTATATAAATTGGAGATAAAATAAATTGGATAGGTGCTGTAGCTTAATTGGTTAATGCATTTGATCATTAAGCATGAGTTGGTATTTGTAGCCCGAGTTCGATGCCCAGCCGCTGGCACTCAAACAAAATCATTTTCTGATAATTATTAGTTTTCTTTCTATCCATCATAACTAATATTTATCACAGCGCCGTCCTTCGGTGGTATAGCAATTAAAAACGCCACCGAAGTAAAATAATTAAATAAAGGCTATAAAATCAAGCTTTAAAAGTAATGCACCTACTCACCACAAGAGGCGCTGCAATGCTGCACTAAATACAAACATAATGCGCAATTGCAGAGTTGTGATATAAAAAAAATATTTCTTCTTTCACCACCTTTACTTCTTCAACTATACCCTTTACAAAAAGAGTAACGCAAATATATATTAATTGCCTGAGTGTTACTTCTCTTTATCAAAAAAAAAAACTACAGACAACAAAATCAATGTTTTAGAATGGCCAGCACAGTCCCCTGATTTGAACCCAATAGCAAAATTTGTGGGAATAAGTCAAAAGGGGGCAGTTTCCATCAAATTTCGACGAGCTTTGGAATCTTAGAAAGGATATGTGGAATGCAATACCACTACATGCTCGTCAAAATTTAGTCGACTCAATGCCTAGAAGATGTGCTACTGTTCTGGATAACAAATGATCCGCAACAAAGTGCTAAGGCTTTATGCAACAATATTCAGTATAAATATCTATTTAGTTTTACTTATACATACTTGTATACTGGGGTACATGCTTTTTTTTTCAATTAACAAACACAAACTGCAAAGCTTTCTTGGCTTATCTGCAGAAAACACCCACAGTCTTTGGCAGGAATCGAAACCCCAAAACCCTTTGACTATTAGTCAGACATACTATCGCCTAGCCTAGCGGGGCACCCAGTTTCTATTCTAATGCATTTATGAACTGTGATGAAACTGCATCAAAAGCAAGACATTAGCAAACATTTTGTTTTCTCAATATCATTCTACATTCATTATTTATAGCAATTCAAATATAATAATAATCATCATACGTAAATTCCATTTGTTAATGAAACCAAACTGAAAATAAACAAAAATCGATTTAAAGGCATTAAAATCAGTTGTATTTAATAATATGAACTTGCCCCATACTCGTACCTACGTAGTAGACTCTTAATTAACCTTACAGTTTAATGTTTTTTTTTTTTTTTATTTAGTTAACGGAAATTTCAATGAATTAATTTAAATACAAATAACTGGTTTTTGAAATAAATATCTGTTTAATTTTATTAAATAATGCTCGTTACTCACTTCTTTGCTCAACAACTAATTGATTCATTCATTATTAAGAGTAAATATAAAGGAAAATTTCCATACTGAAAACCAAAAACAAAACATTATTTAAATAAAATAAATGTCTGAAACAGCTCATATAATTTGTAATGTCACTGTTGAAAAGAAACTGACTACACTTGTACATAAATTAGCCAACTTTAGTGTTGAGTCATGCTAGATTAAAACTGGACAAAAAAAAAAATCGAGAAAAAAATGCAATATAGACTTAATTCATTTTGCTAATGAATGGAATGGAATGAAATGTTTTTATCAATAGATAAATTAGGGGATTCACTTTGTACTACTTACACACATTTATACAAATGTTGCCATATATGAAGACAGTTCTTACTACTGCAGAATTTGACGTATTCTATTTATTTAAAGTATTTAGAAAATAGATCAATTGTTGCAGTATGGCAAGTATGTAATTGTAATTGGTAGAGAGGAAACGCCTTTGCTATTTGTATATTTCTAACCAAAATGGCCTCAAAAACGTTGACGTTAGAATTATTGCATTGGAAATATTTTATTTTTTTTTTATTTTAAACATTCCCTTATTGCTATGACAACGCAATGTCAGCGTTTAGTTTTAGTTCTGCTATTTCAGTTTATTGCTATTTGTGTGTATTTGACACAAGCCATTTTAATAAATTTCCTTAATATTAACAACAATTGCAAGTTTCACTTTCTAGAACCATGTTCAAAAAATTACGAAAACCATAAATTACCAGGTATTTGTTTTTACCTTCATAGCTGTCAAACCTACATATATAAAAAAAATATAAAACACCTAAAATTGGTAAAAGTTTTAGCAATTTCAAACTGGCCATAATATTATTTAGACTATCACAAAAAAAAAACCTTATCAAATAAATAGAAAAATCCTACAAATAACTAAATAAAAACAAAAAAAAAACACCAACAACATAAACTTGTAATTACAAAAGTCATTTGTAACTGCTAAACGACACTAATTGTTGTTAAAGTTGAGCAACCCAGAATGTAATGAAAGTTGCAATAAAGGAAGCAAAACAACTGCAAACAAACAACAGCAAAAAAAAAAAAAACCGAAACAAAAATCGAATTTATTTTTAGCTTCAAAAAATATCATGAACATTTTGTAACCAGCCATTCTATGGTTGGTTTAGTTGGTTGGCAGAACAATGAAAATAACTAGAAATCAAAATCTGCAATCGATTGCAAAAATAATTGACAAAAAAAAAAATTAGAAAAAATATAGGAAAATAAACGGAATAAAAGTCAGCCACAACTTTGGTGCAGTTTTAATACAAAACACACACATACCGTTATACTACTACGAGGGCCACTCCAAAAGTTATTGTTGCCTTTTTTAACAACAACAACAACCAAGATAATGTAACAAAGTTAAGATTTCTTCGTGTAGTTTCACATTTTTGTGAGTGACTTTTTCGACCAAAACTTTTTTGCTGATTTTTAATAATAATTTTGTTGGTAAATGTTATGAATTTCGATTCTGAATCAAAGAATCACGCGATCTTAAATGAATATTCCCCAGTACTACACACAAGTGACAAATGATGTTGTATGGTAAAAACAATAAAATAGAAAATTTACCTTAAATTTCATTGACTTTTAATTTAAAAAGGAACTTTCATTCTGAGATTGAATCCAAATAATGTCAATCGTTGTTATTCCCAAAATAATTAGTTATTTTTACTTTAAGTCGACCCTAAATGCCAGTTGTTTGTATTTACGCTTAATTATATATGGTATAAGTTTACTTGAGTCGACCAAAGAAACGTCCAAGTTTTCAAGTTCTATAAAGAATTGGAATGTTACCCTCGCATATGGAATTTATATCAGGCATATTGTAGGTTTGATAAGTTTACTTGAGTCGACCAAAGAAACGTCCAAGTTTCCAAGTTCTATAAAGAATTGGAATGTTACCCTCGCATATGGAATTTATATCAGACATATTGTAGGTTTGTTAAGTTTACTTGAGTCGACCAAAGAAACGTCCAAGTTTCCAAGTTCTATAAAGAATTGGAATGTTACCCTCGCATATGGAATTTATATCAGGCATATTGTAGGTTTGATATAGACATACTACTGATACACACAATATTTACTGGTTCCTTGTACATTAAAAACACATCCAGCCGCCAACAAGTATGTATGCAAGAACAATTGTAATAGAAAGGAATGAAGTGGAATAAGCCTGCTTGAAAAGTAGATATATTTTTAGGAAGAAAAACATCTTTAAAAGAATTAGTACTTTAAAAGAACAACTTTTTGAAAAAAGCCAATTGCCAATTTTAAATTTTTTGTTTAGAAACCAATTTGTTTTTGCAACAGATCACGCTAAAAGCAAATCATAATTGCAATTGCTGACCACCAGCTCAGTCATATTTCTCATTACTTTACTGTTGGCATAAACTGATATCAATGACTGCGATAGATTTATTCTTTCATTAGCAGCTGTTGCTGTTACTGTTGCTGCCAACGAGATTGCAAAAATTCCAACAGCTTAACAGGGCAACAGCATGTTGTTTTCTTTTTTGGGCAAAACATTAAGCTCTTGCCCTGGTTCTTAACATTTTATATTTTAGCCCTCTTCAGTGAGTGTAGAGTTTGGCCTCTAAATCAGCACATGCAATAATTCTGTTGCTCCAGACAACGCCAACGCCAACAATTGCACAAAATTGCGTTTTTTTTTTACATTTTGCTCTGTATTTCCATTTTTTTTTTTTAGTATTCGTTTCTTCTTTAAATTCATATTATTGTAGGTATGGAGTTTTTTTGGTAAGCGCCAAACAGTTTTGGTGCTTAATGTGTTTGGTTGTCTGCTCTTGTTTTCAATTACTAGCAATGAAAATATCTTTTGAAAAATCCATGTCAAGTGGGGAGAAAATAAGTGGAAAAACAGAAACTAAATGCTAGATATATAGAAATCAGTAAAGGGAATAAAATAAAGAAACTGCTGACGTTTTTAGTTAAATCCCATGAAGCAACAAACAAACAAACACACACACAGCAAAAAAAAAACCTAAATAAAAGAATAAAATCTTCCACAAAATGTATAGAAACAAGTAAGAGTACCATATTCGGCTATGCCGCATCTTATATACCCTTCACCTTTGTTGTGGATGCATAATTATATTATATGCATACACAGTGCTGATATTCAGCGGTTCAGACCGGTTCCCTCGAACCGGTTGTTAAAATTTTTAAAATTTTCCGTACCGGTTGTTGCATATTCAGCCTTATCGTGAATAAAAACTCCACATGAAATTTGTTCCCTTTTATTTTTTAACATTGAATTTTAATAGGAAAAATGTGAAAAGGGAACAAATTTCATGTGAAATTTTTATTCACGATAGGGGTGATTATGTTTTTTGCTTTAACGGTTTTATATAATGTGTATTTATCAAGGTGATATAGTCTCGCCAACAAACACAATATTGTTCAGTTGTTCATTGTCCAAACATACAAACAAATGATTTTATTTTGGTCATACATTGGATTCTTGGATGATGCTGTTTTCGATAGCGTTTTCTTCAATCTTTTGAGAATAAAATATTATAAATTTTTTTTTTTTTTTGACTTTTATTTTGCAAAATCAAAACTATTTTTTGTTAAAAACGTAACTTTTTTTTATTAAACGAAAGTTTATATCATTTCCTTCAAGAGGCTTGTGGTCTGTTACTGGGATGCGACTTTAAAATTTTCGCTATTTTTATCAAAATTTGGCAAAAATATAATTTTTTTAAGCGAACCAGTTGTTAATTGTTTCGAATATCACCACTGTGTATACACACATATATATATATATTATGTAGTTACGTTTTTACCTTTTAAAAACGGTGATTTATTTCCGGATTTCTTTTAAATGCAAAATAAAAGCGTCAAGTAGTTTGCAGAAAATATAAGGAGTCTTTATTTATTTAAATGTACACAAACACAATTAAAATTAAACACACTGTCTTATTGCACACTTATATTACGGTTTAAGAACACACCTGAAGTTTTCGAATACTTTGATGTTTACACAAGAATGACTCACAATAAACTGATTTATTTGGTTGGCCGTGTTAGTCTATTTATACAGCAATAATAATTTCTGGAAGGTTCGAAACTAAGATACTAGAATGTTCGCGTCTAGAATATATAGCCAAGCTCATTAAAACTCAATGTTGCCATATTGCTATGTTTATAACAGTTTATAACAATAATGTTTATAAATCAAAACTATTACAAATGCTAAAAAGTTGTATGTCGATAAACACGCCATCTATTGATAAAGTTGTTCGCAACAATACTTTGTTTGATAGTTTTTTTGATGAAATTTTCAGAGGTTGTCTAGGATTTTTACTCATATCGCCGTTATTTATTAACGCATTTTGCTGATTTTAAATAGCAAACTTTTTGAAAGCACGTCTGACAGTATTATTGAAGATTTGGATCCGGAAAATACCTGAGGACTTCAGAAAATTGATTTCAACAGACAGACAGACAGACGGACATGGCTTAATCGACTCCGCTATCTATAAGGATTCAGAATATATATACTTTATAGGGTCGGAAAATTATATTGTGGAAATTACAAACGCAATGACAAACTTATATATACCCTTCTTATGATGGTGAAGCGTATAAAAACAAAACTAGAATAAATGCATTAGTAAAATAATACAAACACCAATGTTGTGTTGCTACTTGTAGTGTTGATGCAGCTTTAGAAAATTCGTTTTCGTTTTACTTAGAAAACACAAATGTAGGAAAAGAAAAGAAACTAACACATTCCTTAGGATTAATTTATTCTTAGGAAATGCTAAAAAATATCCTCAGGAAAGGTTCTACAACACAAAACTCCAGCTAAACTCAATAACTAGCAACATTTAGTTACGTTTCTTAATGCTTCTGTGGGCGGCGTATGTTTGTAAAGTTATCTTAAGTAACGATTTTTTAGTACTTAGGACAAAATAATACTACTGCCACTGCTATACTATTTTGATACTTATTTTCTAAGAAACAATATAAGACAACAACCTAAAAAAAAAGAAATGCATAAATAAAAGAATCAAATCAAATAGAATAGAATAAAATATGTATGTATAATATAATGCTATAGGATAGAATTTTTGTCTCAGATAAAAAAACATGACATTTACTAAGAAGTTTATAAAATACGAAGATGAACGTACAAGTAGTTGATTTAAAATGAAAAAAAAAATTATAGATATAATAGAATAGAGAGAGAATTTAAGCATAAACAATACAGGTATTAGATGGTATTACAATTTATAAATAACGTTGGTAATACAAGCTTAGTACAAAATAAACAATTAGGTACAAAAAGTATCTAAATGGATTAAGAAGTATTTATTTTATTTTTAAATATGTACAAGTTAATTGAATGCACAAAATAGAAAATGCTTGTAAAAGATGTTGAACAATTTGGATGGTTTTCTATTTTTAACCAATATGAGTACAATATAACAAGAAAATCATTATTCTTTATTTAAAGCTTTTAGTGCTGTTATAAATAGCTGTTACATAAATAAATTCTTTTCTTTTGCATGTGTTTCTATAATACTTCCAACTGGTTCGTATGTGCCTAATTTTATAATTCGAATATATTATTATAAACTATTGAAGACTATAGAGCAGTTGTCGAAAGTAGCAGGAACATCACTGTTTGGGCAATTCCACTGTAAAGAACGTAACATTTATTCACCTTCAAAAACTATTCAAATTTGTTCTTGTTTTAATTTTTCGCTACAAGTGTACCTGCATTATGATTAGTGCAAATTTAGCTTTTGTAAAAATGAGTACAGGAACGCGACAAAAAACAGAACTTGCTTTCCACTGCATCAATTGCATTAATTTTTTTACAATCAATACAATTAGTAATTATTTAGCAACTAGTATAATTCCACTGCATCAATTGCATTAATTTTTTTACAATCAATACAATTAGTAATTATTTAGCAACTAGTATAATTCCCGTTACCTTTTAAATGAGGATTTGTTTAATAAATTTTAACTAAAGATTTCATTAACTGATAAATATTTCACAATTTTTCATTGGTTTGTTTTACTTATTACATAGTTTAATAACTTGAACTATTTAACTAAGACAACTAGTAAAGTGTTTTCTAGTAATATGTTTTGTCTGTTTTTTTTTAGCATAATTTGATTTATTTAACACTATTTCCTTTAAACAGGTTGCAATTTGTTTTTGCCAGCTTTTTTCAATAGAGAACGCTACATAATTTCATGTGTAGATCAAGGCCATTCAGTAGAAGAACTTCGGAATGTTTTCAGAACTTTATATTATAAGTAATATATTGTTAAACTAAAAACAATTTCTCTAAAATTTAACAAACATCTCAAAATCTAGACTAATATTTATAAAACATTTATATGTACCTAATGTATAATGGGTGTTTTTTTTGAAGTGATACAACTTTGAGTTGGAATCACTGCTTTATTTGACCACTCATTTAACAGCTGATAATTGCTTTTTGTTTAGTTTGCTTTGACATTTCATTATGGATCGACTTACACCAGAGCCACGCGTGAAAATTGTGGAAAGTTTTAATCAAAATAATGGTTGTGTTCGTCAAACTTATCGTGCACTGCGGTCATTTTATGGCCGAGCTGCTTCAGAGCTGCTAACTCGAAGAACAATAAATCGTTTTCGGACCCCATTTACTGTTATTGATAATGTGCATCCCGTGAGATGCCGAACAATGCACACTGAAGAATCTATAGCCGCTGTACAGGAAAGCATTGCAGATGATTCTAATCAATCAATTCGTCAATGGTGAACGGTATAGGAACATGATTCGAAGTTTTTTCGTACCTCAATTAGCTGGCATTAATCTTGTTGATATGTGGTTCCAATAGGACGGAGCCACATGCCACATAGCGGGCGCTACAATTTATTTACTCAAGGAAACTTTTGATGAAAAAAAAAATTTCTCGAAATGGCCCAATTAATTGGTCCCCAAGATCGTGTGATTTAACCCCATTGGATTATTTTCTTTGGGGTTATGTAAAGTCACTTGTGTACAACCAATTGAACACCTGGAAATCAACATTCGAAGAGTTATCGAATGCGAAAGGTTTGTGAAAACTGGTGTTCCAGATTGCGCCGAAATCATATTTAAACATTAATGTTATAAAAAAGACCGTTTCATTGATATCAAAAATATATTACTATGTTTTATTATGATTTAAACTTGTATCACTATATAAAAAACACCCGATACAATAAAATACATATCTACATATATGAATATTTTCAGTTGTTTTCTGCACATATTATTTTCTTTGAGTTGGTTAACAATTCTCCACCAAAAGTATGCACTCAATATTGTTCATTTCTAGTGTCAGAAATTTTGTTAAACTGCGGCTCTTAATTTGCCTTTAGGGTACTTGAAATTCTTTCACATCAATTGTGAAATTTTCTATTTATTTTATATATTGCAAAAACTAATTTATTTCTTTTGTATTTCAACATGAAAAAACATATTTTCAAATAGCATTGCCACTGCTAAACTGTGGCAAATTGTTGTGAGTACTTTTTATTCTATTTGCTTTTCGAGTTATTTTTTTTCTTCATCATCACCATCGATATGATTTGAAAAGCAACCCGAAAAAACCATCTGTTTTTATTATCATACAAATTATACATATATATATATATATATAGTATACATGCAAACATAGTATACCACCTTTGTATATGTCGGTGAAATAGTACAATAAAGTAACATGTGAAAATTTTATACATACTATGTAGCATATACTAATACATAGTTTGTACACGAGTGATATTGAACTGCTATTTTCATTGAGCAATTTTGAAATATATGTCAGTGTTAAACCCTAATTTATGAAACGTATAATGAGAAAATATTACTGTGGAACTAGACTAATTCTGTTAAGAGCTCAGTCTTTTCAATTGTGAATAATTTAAGGAGAATTATGGCATTTTTTTAAATATTATTTTTCGTATGAGATGTGCAATTCACGAAGCTATTTTTATCACACAAAATACAACTCATACAAGAGATTGTTTTCTTTTGTTCAAATGAATTTATTTAAACTAAATCCCTAAACATTCATTCGAGTACACTCTCGTATTTATGGCTCAAATCAATTGTTTTTGTTCAAGTTAAAATATTGAATTTTAAAATTTTTTTATATTTGTTATTGTAATTCATACAATGCAATAATATACACATACAAATTGAATACATACATGCATGAATGTAATAACATAGTATTCGTGTGGGTTTTTGTTTTTTTATTTGATTTGGTTTGGTTTAAATGTTGTGAGTTATAGTAAAAATCGCCAATTATTTTATGGTTGAGAAAATTTTCAAATATTTTTTGAACAAAAAATTTGCCACAAAATATTATTTCACAAGCGACCATTACCATTATACAAGTACCTAAACTTTACCTCTGAATATGTGTGTTTTCATTGGTGTACTCCCTGCCGATTTCAAGGTGGTAATAACTGATCTCTAATCCAAAGAATGCAGAAGTTGCTCAGTTATTGTATTATTTAATGCTTATAAGTGTAGTTTTTTACACATGTTTAATACTGATCTCCAGCAGACAGTATTTTTTCTAAATAAATAGGTAACTAGTGAAAGAGTCGGTTCTCAGTAGCTAATAACATTGGCAATACGGAACTAGTTCCCTGTACTATGTAGATGTTTTCCTATAAGTGAATACATGCAAAGGGTGATTTTTTAAAAGCTATAGGAAAATTTTTCAAAAAAAACAAAAAAAACACATACAATTCAGAAAAATACATGAAATCTTTATTTGAATGGATAGTACGGTCCATATAATTTAATGTTTGAAGATTATTTCATGCAAATGTTGACCTTGACTGCGCATCAGTCCAATTTTGGCATACTCTTTCCAACACTTCGGCCGGTATCTCACGAATAAATGCTTCAATGTTGTCTTCCAATGCGTCAATTGAAGCGGGCTTGTCTGTATAGACATGAGCTTTAACATACCCCACAAAAAATAGTCTAAAGGCGTTAAATCGCACGATCTAGGCGGCAAATTGAACGGTCCCGAACGTGAAATAAAATGTTCACCGAACTCGCCTCTCAAGAAGACCATTGTTGTGCGTGCTGTGTGGCATGTGGCATGTTGAAACCACATGTCATGCAAGTCAAGCTCTTGCATTTTGGGCAAAAAAAAAGTTGGATATCATCTTACGGTAGCGCTTACCATTCACAGTTACGTTACGATGCGCATCATCTTTGAAGAAGTACGGTTCAATGATGCCACCAGCCCATAAACCGCACCAAACTGTGACTTTTTCTGGTTGCATTGGTAGCTCTTGCAATGCTTTTGGCTAATATTCACTCCAAAATCGACAATTCTGCTTATTTACGTACCCATTGAGCCAAAAATGAGCTTCGTCGCTGAACATAATTTTTCGGTAAAAAAGAGCACAATCAACTTTCTTAACAGAGCACGCATTTTGATAATTCAATAATTTGCAAGCATTGTTCGTTTGTAAGACTATTCATGGTTAAATTATAGACCAAACTGAAGATGTTTGACAGTGAAACAAAACACGAAACGTGCGTCAGCTGTTTAAACCAGTGTTGCCAAATAGATAACAGCTAAAAAATCACCCTTTACATGTAATATTATGTGCAAGTGTTTGCAGAATATTTCTTGTACATAACTACTAGTACGAGTAATATGTATGTACTTGTAATAATCGAAATTTAAAAACTCTGGATAGTTTATTTATTTTATTTACTATAAATGAATACATGTGAACTTTTATTACAAAATTCAGTTTATGCCTTTATGCCTTGTTTATATGTTTGTGTATCTGTGTGATATAGATAATGAAAGAGAGAGTGCTGGTATCTGTTTGCAGCTTGTGCATAGAAGTGGTAAATGAATTGGACATTGGAGAATATGTTGGCGATAAAAATGTATCAATGCTATTTTTTGTTGCGATTTTTTATGAACAATTTATAATAAATTGCATAAACTGAACACTTAGGTAGTTTAAAAATACAAACTCTACCCAGCAAATGTTTTTCTTTATACGTTTTCTTATTGCATTGAGATTAAGGTTAAAAAAATTCGCAATTCATTTTCAAAATGTTGCTGGGTTTTGTAAAATATATGTGAGATGTAAAAAGTGGAGGAGATTTTCAAATACAATTTCAACAGGGATTTGTTTGAAGAGGTAACTGTTTTAAGTTCTTAGTTCTTAAATTTTGTTTTTGTAGGAATTTGTCATGTTAAATTAAATCAGTTCTAGTTGAGTTCTAGCTTTAGTCAGCATCTAACTATTTCAAACTGTATAGTGTATCAAATTCAATCAAATTGCTTCACGATGAATTCAATGACAGCATTAAATATCAATATTTATTATACATATTATGAAATGTTTTCATACACTTTGTAATGTTGATATGTAATAAATAAGATTCAGGAAACCACTTCAATAACCTTCTTTCGTTTTTGTACATATATTTTTATTATGTTGTACTTGTACATTTATAAGTAATCTTTTAACCAAATTTTAATTACTGATTTTTGTGTCTTTTGTTTGTAAAAACAGAAATTAAATATTTACATAAATACTAAATGAATGTAAAAATAAACAAAACTAAATATTGTGGTTATTTTTGGCAATTAACCCTGTGTGTGTATTTTTTTAAGTAAATTAACATTTCTTACAAAATATTAGTTAGTTAGTGTTTTTACGGTTTATTGCTCTTACCCATACTGGTTTTTTGTCTGTTTAACTTTAACTTTAACACAAAAACAAAAACCAAAGAAAAACTTATGTTAATTGTAAAATGTTTATAAGTAAAGCCATTCATTTACTCATTCGTTCAATTATTTAACTTAGTTAACCAAGTAAAATATTGGCTAAATAAATAGATAACAACAACAAGGCAAGGCTAGTTGCGTATAAACGATAAATAGCAAAAACACTAGTACAACAACCTCAAATGAAAGCGAAATAATTCTTAAAATAAAATTTAATAAAAATATTAAACAAATGTTAATGTTTTCTGGCATACATGTATGTATATTAAACCACACATCCAAATATATTTTGAAATTTGTGTGTATTTCCGCAAGTACACTTAGAGAAATTGTTGGACTTTTCTTCATGAATATGTACCTGTAAGCATATGAAATCGCTTTTAAAGTTAATTTTTCAAAAACTGCTAAAAATAACTATAAAAAAGGGTGTTGTAGCTTAATTAGTTAGCGCATTTGATCATTAAGCATGAGTTGGTATTTGTAGGCCGGGTTAGATTCCCAGCCGCTGCCACTCCAACAACATCAATTTCTGAAAATTATTAGTTTTCTTTCTATCTATCATAACTAATATTTATCACAGCGCCCTCCTTCGGTGGTATAGCATTTAAAAACGCCACCGAAGTAAAATAATTAAATAAAGGCTTTAACATTAATGCACCTACTCACCACCAGAGGCGCTGCAATTCTGCACTAAAAACAAACATAATGCGCAATTGCAGAGTTGTGATATAAAAAAAAGCTTTCTTCTTTCACCACCTTTACTTCTTCAACTATCGCCTCTCCAAAGAAAGGTACTTCTCTTTAACAAAAAAATATTGCCAATATAATTAACCGAGATGTACTTCAATTATTTTTGAGTGTAACTAATTTTTTCCACATGTTTAGAAATTGGTGTTCGCAGTAGTGTCAGTATTTAGTATATTATAGGAATTGACCAGAGCATGTAATAAAATTTATTTGTATTTCACATAGAAAAATAAAACGCAGACGACCATGTTAAAAATTAAATAGAGAACTACATATTTAAACACAAATAGTCGTCAATAATTTTTATGCGAAATGGCGTTTTTCATTCAAATTAAAATATATTGAAATGTTCACATAACAATGTTAATTAAAAATTCATACATACAGTTACTATTAAAAATAAAATAAATAATCGTTACAGAGAGAATTTTAAACGAAAAGAATGTAACAACTAACGTAAGAAATGGACTTTTTAACAAGAACCTACAGATGGAATTGAAACCATAGCAAACCAAGTTGATATCGTTATTTTGCTATTATTTATAATAATGTAAATTTACTATTTTGCTAAGTAATTTTCCCAAGTTAGTTATTGAATGCTCTTCCTTTACTGTCATACATTCATTTCTATAGCAGTTGCATTTGCCAGTAAAAATTATTATTATTTTAGTTCGTTTTCAAAGTAATGCTTACTTGAAAGTTGTCATTATGCATGTGGGTACACAGAAGAATAGTTTTTTAATATGCAATTCTTGAAATTCGAGTATAGTAGAGAAAAATCTTGTGATATGAAAAAAAGAAGAATATCAGAATATTCGTTCGTCCGGCATTGCTGCTGCAAGATGTTATGAATGACATAAATTGTTCATAACAAAATGGTATGTGCAACAAATGTTGGTGACACAGACATATTGACGTCTTTGTAAGCATACCCTTCATTTTTAGCAGTTGTATATTCGCTTTTCTTTAACACTAGTTACTTCTCTAACCAGAAATATAGCAAATAGTAATTAGTTGGTAAGTTTTTACATTAGTCTGGAAGGAACTGATTATTTCCCTTTCTATTTGTACTTAGTAATTGTTCAAAAGAAATATAGTTTATATCACAATTAGTAGAGCTTTAAACTAATTTACAGGGTACTAACGAAATGATTAGCATTCGGTTGTGGTGTTGTAAATAGACACATAACAATTGTTAGCTTTTAGTGAGTAATGAATTCGACAAAGCAGAACTTATTCCATGTATTGAAAGATATGCGTTTGTACACATTTACGTAAACATTCATACACTGATACATAATTTTGCCATAAATCAAAACAAAACCAAAAATGAAGGAAAAGCCTGTAAAATGTTTTACAATAATAACATTTGAATAAGTGTGTTTGTGAACAGTGGAATTTATATACATTATTTTAAATTCCACATTCCGTTTTGTGATATTTGTAACATTTTATGTATCCCGATGTCAGATATACACATGTTAAAAATGTTTAAAATTAACAAGTAAGAAAGTATCCCGACCATATAATACCCTACACCCAGTATATCAATAAAACAGTTTTTCAGATATGGGCGCTATATGGGAGATATAACCTATTATGGACCGATCATCCAAAAATTTAGTGCCATGACTTCCGTGAATATAAATATTAAGTGTGTTAAACTTTATCTCGATATAAATAATTTTAAACGATTTATGGAGGTTAAAGTGAATTACGAAGAGGGTCTTATATGGGAGTTTTGACTATTTATGAACTGACTATTATAAAATTAGATGTAATCCTATTTCTACATTAGAAACTCATTTTTGTTAAATTTTATTCGGATAACAAAATGTTTAAGAGATTTATGGTCCTTAAAGTGATTTTCGGAAGTTGGAATTATATTGGAGCTACGACTAATTATGGACCGATCTTTACGAAATTTGTAGATGTGATTTAGCTTCATATAGTACTCATTTGTAGTGAAATTTGTTTGCATACTTGCATAATTCAAAGATTTATGACCGGTAAACCCCCAATTTCGGGAGGACATTTGTATGAGGGCCAGGTAAATAAATGGACCGATTTCCACCAGTTTCTATCCCATCCATCCTTGGGGCGAAAAAATATTATGAACCAAATTTTATCGAAATATCTTCAAAATTTCGACCTGTATTTTGCGCACAAGCTTTAATGGACAGCCAGACACACGGACGGAAAGTAATTCTGAGTCGATCGGTATACCTTAAGGTGGGTGTGAGACCAATATTTCTGGGCGTTACAAACATATGCACAAATCTAATATACCCTCCCCACTATGGTGGTGTAGGGTATAAAAAGCTGTAATTAAATATTTTAGGATATATGAATTAAGTACATAAATGCCTCAAACAGTAAATAATTGAATTGTAACGGAATGAATATAAAGTCTTGTATGTCCACATTATTATCACACATCAATATCATTTAGGCATTCCGGCATTCCGGCCGGCAGCCCAAAATCAATATTGATGCATTCCGTTTTTCGGCAACCACATGTGGTTTATGTCAAATTAAAAATTTTAAAGTAAAAATTTCCTTTATCGGCTTGATTATATTTCAAACTTATCTTTTCATTAGAAATATCAATTGTAAATCTCTAGAAATTAAACATTGCCCACTGTAACCATAACTGTTTATACAAAGTTACACATGCATAAACTATTTACATGCATATGTTGTTTTGAAAACCTAAACATTGTATTGAATGAAAACATTTTAACAAGAAAATGATGAGCAAAAACCCAACAGAAAAAGGAATAAACTTTTTACATACAACAAAATTTTAAGCATTTTACTTGCCTAGATAAAAAAACTACACAAAATCTAGAAAAAAAAAACTAAAACAATATTCATTTTGATTACATTTCATATCATTCCCTTATTTTTTCTATTGTTTTTTATTTCCAGAACAGCACCACTCCAAACAGTATTTTGATTCTCTCCATTACACTCTCTGCAAAATACAAACATATTTCGGATTGCCAACGCTGACAAGAGCAATTGAATTGGCCTGCTTAGCATCAATTGTAGCAATAACTTCAACACTTGACAAGACAACATAAATGAATAAGAACTGATACATTCACATAAAGTTGCAGTGAGGAGCAGAAAATAACAGAAAAAGAACAACACACAACCCATATATTTAGAAAGTAATACTTACAACATAGACAGTAGTATAAAAAGATCAGGAACAACAACTAACAAAAAACATTGATACATACTCGTAGTGCCACAATTGTCATATTCATGTCTTTGAACTGTATCTATACATTTTTTGAAGAAACCATTCCATTACGAAAACTAAGCACTTGTGTGCTAAGAAATACCCAAACGTAGCTGAAATAAAATAGAGCAGAAATTGTAAATAAGCATTTTGCAAACATTGTTGAACTATAGTCTTATTGCATGCAACAGTAGCAGCAACTCACACACATTTAACTTGGTTTAGAGTTACTAAGCGCTGGCTGTATCTTATTTTTAATACGCAATACTCTGTGATTTATAGTCAAATAAAACGAGAAGGAATAATAACAAGAAACCGGAAAAAAGTACTACAATTCTTGTACAAACGGAAATAAAAGAAAAACGCCTCCGGATATACTTCATAACTCTCTTGTTTTTTATTGTATTCGAGAATTTAAAACAATTTCAAGAACATTTGGAAATTGTAACCAAATTAAAAAAAACACACATATTTACACACAAATATTGTAAACATGGATGCTGAAACAGAAGGAGTTCAACCCGTTCAGCCAGCAAGTGCTGCCTCAAATCCAGAGAATGATATAGCTGTACGTCGTCGCCAGTTTATGTCACAGCCATCGACATTGGCCTCAAGGCGTCAGCAAGCCGTATGTGTACGTCGTGCCCATAAAATGTATGGCAGTTCCAAGAATCCAAATGTTGTACTCGATGGTCTAAATATGACAGTACAAAAAGGCTCCATGTAAGTAACAGCTAATACATTGAAACTTCTTTAATTTTCGTTTCTTGCTCATACAATTGAAATCCAACAAAATTTAAATCCTTTCAGAGAAGTAAAGTTGTAAAGAAAATCTAAAGAACACAAAATGTAAGAACAATAATTTTCCTTCAGATAAAATAACAAAAAAGAACAAAAAGCTTATTAGGGAAGGGTGATGAAGTCAAGATAATTTTGTGGTCGTATTGGTGGGTATAATCGATTGTATGTATTATACAGAGACACATCCCATTGCAAACAAACTTTGTATGAGTTTTCATATCAAATGGCCATCAGTTTAGTTTGTATGGAAATTTAATAGGGGTCCCTAATGTTTTTTCTTCTTCTGTGTTTGGGTGGGGAGTTTCACTTCTGTTTATACATACATACATACATATCTGTACATTAAGTAAAACTATGAAAGTTAAAGCATTTTATATAATTTTAGCAACATATTACTACTTATTGCTCTTTACAATTTATACTATTGTTAAAACTTTTAGATAAAAGAGGGTCAAGAGTCTTTTTATTTAAAGGAGCAATGTACTGTTTGTCGAGGGGTTGATGATAAAACCAATAACTTTAGATTTCTACACCAGCTCGAACAATGTTTTTTATTTTTTATTAAATACAAGAAGTTTAAGTGAAAAGTAAACTAAATGGTATATTTTAAATAAATCTAAAATCTGAAAAGTTGGCGCTGTCTGGTTTATATACCTAGTTAAAATAATTATATTTTAAGTTGATTTTAAGATTAATATCCTAATAGCAGCACTGATTCATGTGTGTATTTAGTATTAAGAAATTATATTTTTATTTAGATATCAAAGATATAGAACTAGGAAAAAGAAGTAAAATAGAATTAAAAATATGTATGTACCTTGAAAACTCAGCTAATTATTATACACTCGATCATAAGCATTAATAATTTTATGTATTACTTTACTGACACTTTTCAAGACATCAAAAAAATATTAACACAATATTCACTTTTCATTAATTTCATATTAATATTTACAATATTCAAGGAATAAACTCCTTTTATTCTTTTCACTAATTTCATTTTAGTATTTCTACTATATTTGCTTTAATTTAATGCTTTGTACTTTGACCCTGCATATATTTTACGAACACAACTTAAATGCTGCCCCTTTCACTTTTACCCCTCGTTGGCTAATGAATAAAGAAATACGAAAGACCAAAGAAACGAAACGAAACACACCGACCAACAATTAATTTATCACTTAAATATTTTTCTCAACTTCTTACACATTTATTAAACATTTACTTTTAATTTTTCACTAATATTTTTATAGAAAACTATTCGTTAGTATTTCAATTATTTAGTTATGCAAAAAATAATATTTTATTTATTATAACAATAGAAATTTTTAATTTTTAAACGCTTATAAAACTTTATAAAAACTGTGGACACTTGAGAAATTTCCAGAAAACTAAAAAAGAATGCAAGTGAGAGGGGAATTTAAAAATATTTTTTATACTCGTATTGTTGTTGTTCTTTTTAATAGAGTATTTTTTATGGATGCATCAAAACATAATAGTTAGTGGGTGTGTGTGTGCAATTAGTGAGAGGAAGAATAGAGTAATAACGAAATCAATATTAATACTCATTACAAATAGCAACAACAACAATAACCAGACATGAGACAGTGACAAAAAGCAAATTATGATTACATCAAATTAAGCAAAAAAAAAAAAGAAATAAAAACAAAACACTTTAATGGCATAATGAAGGTAGAAAACACAATGCTAACGAAAGCGTTTGAAATGCATAAATGTATGTATACAAATCAAGCACGGATTTTACGGATTATTTTTGTGTTATTATATTATTTACATATTTGGGGTATTCACAAGGTGTGCTATCATGTTATATTGTCATAATGTTCTAACATTTTACAATGGTTTAAAAATATTGTTGTTGCTTTGTAAACAAAAAGTGTCTTAAATTAATAGAACTTTGCTTGCTATGTTTATTGTGCTGTCGTAATTAATCAGAAGAGAAATTTTTTGTTTATTTACTTGAGTTTGCCATCACAACATCTAAAATGTATTTTTCGCACAAACTGGCTATTATTTTAGTTTTTTCACTTATTTTTGGCATTGTGGAAAACAATATTAATTTTTATATTTGTTTTAAATCAGCTGATTTAAATTCAAAATAGCACACTAAATTATGAGGGGTTGTTCACAGCAGTCGTATTTTTTCATGTTATTATTTTAAAACATATGACTTTATGACACCTTGTGAATCCCCCAATTATGTATTACTTATTAATGTTAAAATAAAATGAAATTTATCTGCAAAGTTTTGATTTAAAATATGTATTCTTATTCAATATCAATTTAGTGTTAATCGAATATAAATTTGCACATTTCATATCTTTTTTATTCAGTTTTAATTTTATTATTATCATGCTGCTAAATAATAAATGCATCATAGTAAATCAATAAAAACGTTTTAATTATACTTAATTCAACGTTATATTGATAACGTCAGTAACTAAATACGATTGCTTTAATAACTCAATAAAAAAACATATATGTATGTATGACCTTTCAGCACAATCCTCTACAAAAGCTTCAATTAAATTTTCATTACCAAGATAAAATTGTAATAAATAGTTACAACAAATCTATGTATGTTTGAGTCTGTCTACATTTGATAAATATTTTTCTGCTTGTTTTCTGGTTTATAGCAATTTTAAATTTAATTCATATTTCAGTTTGTTTTTCCTAGAAAAAAAAAACCTGTACACAAAAGAGAATTATTTGATCGCACAAAATTGGAATTTATAGCAATAAAATTAATTTCTAATTAAATGTAATTAAATTTTGTTTAACTTTGATTTAGAAAAATAGAAATTACAAATGACTTAATACATGTTTTATATGTTTATCTACTACATATACAAGGTGGCGCAAAAGTAATCCTCCTATCAGAAAATGCTATAAATTTTGCGAGGCCCCTTTGACATTTGTGTAGTAAACACATGCGAAATACACGTTAATAAACAATGTTACGCTACACTGCTCCAGAACGCGAAATATTGCTGACAGAACTGACATTAGGGGCCTCGCAAAATTTATAGCATTTTCTGATAGGAGGATTACTTTTGCGCCACCTTGTATATGTACCTATAAGTGATTGTAACATTGTAGTAAATTGTTTGAAGATTAAGTGAAATTCTTTATTTCATTTGAGAACTTTTAATGCCATTTGGCGAATGTCATGATTGTTTAGTTCCACAATGGAATAAATATGATAAGTTTAAATGAAACTTTTATTTTTAAATAATGTAATTTAAAGTGAATACACTAATTAAATTTAAAATCGTTCTCCTGCGATAGTCTAAATTTATTATCTTTGAGACATTTTTTTTATATTTTCGAAATTTTTCAAAATTATTTAATAACGAAAACCGAAATATCAAAATGTACTCCTATAATTGTAGTGTGGTAATTTATTTGGATATTTTTTATAATACTTTCTAAATCGAGATAAAACCAATTAAATAATTTATTTCTTTGTGACTTATTTTATGGAAACCTTTTGAAAATTCTTTAGTAAATTGTTCTATTTATTAAGACAATTTCAAAAATATTCTCAAGTCTATTTTAATTGCTTACATTTGTATTACACAATAAAACAACATTCACAGTAATACAAAAGTAATTATTTGTAGAAATTGTAAAACAAATTAAATTGCTATAAATTATTATAGAGGATTAAACAAATATATTTACAAGTTATAGTTTCCAGGCAAATAGAATTATTGATTTTAATTAGTATTAAATGTGAAATAAACACTAGAATAAATGAAAATAACAACACGTACAGTATTAGGGTCGAACCACTTGTATGAGGAGAAAAGGTGTGCTTGTTCCGAAGAAAAATGTAAATTCATTCCCAGGACAAAATGAAGTTTTTTAATATATACTGAATGAGAATTTTTCCTCTTAAAGATTTAAAAAAAAAAGTTTATTCAAAGTTTTACTTCTAGTTAAATATACAATCTATTTGAAAATAATTGTATAATTGTATATTTCTGTTATATATAGAAATATACAAAAATAAATAGTTTTTTAATATAATTATGCGAGTATCCATGTTTTAGCAAAGTCAATTTAACTATGTCTGCCTTATAGAGAGTTGGCTTTTGCAGATATACTACGAATCCACCTATAGTTTTAATATTTTGAATACATTCATGAGAATTTTGGTAATGAAAATTATAAAAATTAATGCCAAAGCAAAAACCGGCCACTACCTCGATTTTTACACATATATTGTAGCTCGGATAGCTAAGCACTTCTAGAAAATTTTCTCTAAAACAAAATAAACTTCCATATGAGTTAAAAACATTGACCATATTTCTTTGGTCCATCCTGCTATTATACCCTCATACATAAAACAGTTTAAAAATTAAATCACTTGTTACTTTCATTACCTTCCAAACCATTTAAAATTCATGAACTTAAATAGCTGATGGGAATTTATTTGTTTAGAATTTATTGCATTTACTCGTATTGTATAGAATCTATTCATACAAAAAATAGTAATTTAAATACACTTTGAAGTATATTTTTCATTGTTTAATTGTTATAATTATCAAATCATTACAGCGCGAGTAATTATTCGAACAACAACAATTATTAACAAATTCGCAACTAGATTTCTGAAGTACAATTTTGTAAATTCAATGTTTTTAAGCCATAAACAAATAATTTTTAACCAAATTGTGTCGATTTTTCAACACATTATTGTGAAGTGTTTTTAGTTTTGCCATTTAAAGGCTGTTGAATCAGCAAGTTTGTTGACGAGGGGAAATTTTAATGTTAAATTTAAATGACTAAAACAAATTTAGTTAAATAAATTTCAAAAAAGAAGAAACGTTGGATTTAATTTTGGATATTTACATAGAAAAAATTATGAAATCAGACTGGAATAAATTGTGTGCCCATCTATTTAACTTATAATGCTGAGAACTGCAATTCGGCATTCATTTCTCAGAACTTAATTTATATTTAAATATTTGTATTACTACTAATTTTGGTTTGAAGTCAATTGTATAATTGTAAACTTAAAACAAAAAAAAAAAAAAGATTTGTTTTAAAAAGTTTGAATTTGTTTTAATAATGTAAAAAATGAAGCTGAAATCCACACAGAGTGAACGCTGAACAATATAGAGTATGTCTTGAATTTTAAAATAAATGCCATCAAGATATATTTTCTATTTATTTTGACAGTGATTACAATCAACCTACGCCCCTTAATCTGTTTAGAAAAAAATTAAAAATTTTGCATCAGCTATAAAAATGACATACAGTGGCGTGCAAAACAATAGCGACAAACTCTACATTTACAAATAAACAGACTATTTTCACATTTTATATATTCTTTTTTTATTTACATATATTGTGGTATTATATAAACAACATTAACAAAAATGTAAATTAAACTATTTGCATCCATAAAATTAAACTAAAAGTACTTAATTGTTAATATAAAGGCGATTTAGGAATACGTTTCCACTTAGCTTCTAAATTTTCAAAAAGTTCATTACGATTTTGGAATCGCTTTCCCTAAATACTTCTTTCCAATATTCCAAAAAGATTTTCAACGGGGTCCCCATTCTTCTCTAGAAATTTTTTGACCAACCTCGATGTGTGTTTCGGGTCGTTATCATGTTGAAACACCCAATTCACTCAGCGTGTGGTATCATTTCACATCATATCATCATTTCAAGTCATTAATCCATCAACTTTGTAGAATGGGTCAACTCCATATGCTGAAAAACACGTCCATACCATTACGCTATCTCCTTCATGTTTAAAACTGATTTTGCAATTGCGCGGTTAAAGCCTGTTGCCAGACAATAGTCATGCCATCCGAATTTATTAAATTAAATTTTGATTCGTCTCTAAACAGAACAGTTTTCCATTTCTCTACAATCCATCCTGGTGTGTTTTTGCAAAATTAAGTCTTAAGAAGTAAAAAAGCGAATAAATTAAAAAAATAAATTAAGTTTATAGTAACGTACCTTTTTTGGATGTGTTTTTTTTTTGTCAGTAAGGATTTTTATGCTGGCCTAAAACTTTTTAAATTATTTTCTGCACGCCTACGAATTGTGCTATCGTGGTGGGCACATTAAAGTTTAGTTCATTTACAACTTCACTAGAAGTAGCAAACGGATTTTTTTTGTTTTGAAAATATTGCATATTTTTCTATCCTCACGCGCAGAAGTTTTTCGTCAACGTCCTCCTAAATACTTTACAGACACATATTTTGTCGACTTATACTTTTCTAACAATCTACAAGCTATGGATCTATTTATATTATATTTTTTTTTGCAACAGATGTTTAAAAAATTTCACAATATTTATCCTTAATCATTCCGATTAGACTAATCACCACAAATAACAATCAGAAATAATTCTTAAAATTGATACTACAAAGAATACCTAAAGCTAACATAACGGGTTTTAAATTGGAAATGTGCAGTTACATATGTATGTACAGTCAAAGACTAAAGTTTAAATACACCTCAAAAATTGATTGTTTAAAGAAAAGTAAAAGTTTCAGGAAAACTTAAAGTATACAGTTTTATTTAGTTTTATAAATAACTAAATACAATAACAAAAAATATAGACCTCATTACGAACATAACGGTAATTCTTAAAAATACGATAAAATTCACTCGACAAAAGTTTAAATACATCTGGGAATGTTAATAAATTCTTTTTAGATAAATTAAAAAAGAAAACATTTCAATACTTTTTGGACCGCCATGGCTATCAATAACTGTCTGCAAGCGGCGTGGCATAGAAAGTACCAAGTTTTCTGTTTCAGAAGGCAAAATTTCTGACCAGATTCTTTTAAGAGCTTCTTTAAGCGACTTTTTGCTCGTTATTGAAGTTGCTACTAATTTGCGCTTCATTATATCCCAAACGTGCTCAATTGGGTTTAAGTCTGGCGATTGACGTTGGCTATGGAGCTGTCTGGGGTCAGAATAAAGCAACCACTCTTTCACAGAAAGTGCGGTGTGCTTGTGATCGTTATCCTGTTGAAAGATCAAACGGGATCCAAGGCCAAAGATGTCGACGGATGCTTGCAAATTGCTTTCCAATATACTCTTTTAAGTATGTTGATTCATGATCCCATCAATAAACTCCAAATCTTCAACCCACGCTGCTCCAATCGCTCGCCAAACTATTACATTGCCACCACCGTGTTTTACCGTAGGAACCAAATTTTGGGCTTGAAGGGCAGCGTTTGGCTTGCGCCAGACCTTTGCACGGCCATCGCTTCCAAATAAATTAAATTTGCTCTCGTCTGTAAAAAGAACTCTTTTCCAAAACTCAGCGTCTTTGTTTCTGTACTTATGTCCAAACTCCAGTCTAAGTTTTCTGTTTTTTTACTTATTAGTGGCCTTTTTCGGGGAACTCGGCTTTTATATCCATTTTCTCGCAACGCTCTTCGAACAGTTCTTGGATGAACATTTTTGTTATAGTTATTAGCGATATCATCTGCAAGTTTTGGTGCACTTATTTTTGGATTCTTTTTCACTTCTTTTACGATGTGGTTAACATCACGATTGGTAAGTTTGTTTGGACGACCACTTCTTGGAATATTTGCTACGGAGTCATTTTCCTTATATTTTCTAATTATATTTTGGATACTTGGAAATGGCACATTTAATAATTTTCCTATTTCCCGATAAGATTTTCCTTCGTTGAAACGTTTTATTATTAAATGTTTAATGATGGACTCAATTTCTTTACCTTTGCCCATAATTTTCGACAAATCTTGTAATGCTGACAATAAAAAGACTACTAATACAAGTTCTGGCTTGTAAGAACATAATTTCACCGAAACATAAAGTATAATTGTACTTTGTTTTTGAGAAATGAAAGAGAGTTCTTTGTTTTGCAAGATGTATTTAAACTTTTGTCTAGTGAATTTTATCGTATTTTTAAGAATTATCGTTATGTTCGTAATGAAGTCTATATTTTTTGTTATTTTATTTTGTTATTTATAAAACTAAATAAAACTGTATACTTTAAGTTTTCCTGAAGCGTTTACTTTTCTTTAAACAATCAATTTTTGAGGTGTATTTAAACTTTAGTCTCTGACTGTATGTGTACGAGTATTTATGGAAACAAGTTTACTAAATTTGTTGCTTTTGTTTTGCACATACGCTTAATAATAGGTTTAGAATTTTTGTTGTTTTTTTTTAGAGTTAAGTCAATTCTTGAATAAAAAATATACAAATACCATTGCTGATGTTTGTAACGCCCAGAAATATTCGTCCAACAGCCACCTTAAAGTATACCAATCGAGTCAGAATCATTTTCTGAGTCGATTAAACGATGTCCGTCCGTCTGGCTGGCTGGCCACGTGATGTTTTTCCTGCCCAAGGACGGATGGGATTGAAACTGGTGGAAATCGGTCCATTATTTCACAGGGCCCCCATACAAATGTCCTCCCGAAATAGGAGTTTAACGATCATAAATATTTGAATTATGCAAGTATCCAAACAAATTTTACCACAAATGAGTATTAAATGATGATGAAATGATAATTAGTCGTAGCTCCCATATAAGACCCTCTCCGTAATTGAATTTAAGCTCCACAAATCTTTTAAAAGTATTTATATCGACATAAAGTTTAACACATATAATATTTATATTCACAGACATCATGACACTATGTAAGGATTTGCTTTTGTTTTGCACAACACTGTACATTAATACCAAAATAATTTAATATTACTTTTAATGGTAATAAAGCTTGAAATAGAAACATACAAAAAACATGCAAATTGTGTTTAGAAAAAAGATAAATGACACAAAACCCAAATTAATTTTTTTTAAGTGTACCACAATAACATACATATGTACATACATACATATGTATGTATGTAAGTACATTAAACAAATTTCAAAGTCGCACAAATAAAAATCTTCTCAAACTTTACCACTTACATATTTTATATTAAATTATATGGCAAATTAATGGTGACCCAATAAGAAACCCAACAAAAAAAAATGGAAAAATCATGTCTAATACAAAAGCAAGAAAATAATTTAATTGACTTGAATTGAATTAATTCCGGTGATGCTGCGAAATACACAAGGCGAATGAATAAATAAATGACCACAATTAACACATTAAATCACAACAACAAAGACGAAAAACACGATGACAGCAACAGCAAGAAATGGACACAAAGAACATATAAGAAATATAATCGTTGATGGCAGGAGTAACAGAGAGGAAGAAATAAAACGAAATGAAATGAAGAAAACAAATAAAACAAGTTTCTGTTTTAATAAAATAAAATTGTACCAAAACACGCCAACTGACAGATGCAGACAACAAACACAAACAATACCGAGAAGATTTAACCTCACTTCAAGCGGCGGCTGGGTAGGGGCTGATGATGCTGATGCTACAATTGAAGACAAGAAGTAGCAACAGCTCTTAACAAAAAAAAAAAAAAAAAAAAACAGCAAAAGCAACCAACAGCAGCAGCAGCAGCAGTAATAAAAGCCATGTTTTTTGGCTCTGTCTAAACAAAGTGGGTCAATGTCAGCTAATGGCTTAAATAAATTTTGAAGTAAGAAAGAAAAAAAAGAAAAATAATAAACGCAAACACAGAGAAACCCAAAACGAAAAATTTAGTAAATATTTATAACAAAAACGCAGCTAAAGACATTTGTACTCAAGCTGTATGCTGCTTAACTATGAGCATATGAGAAGTGGTAGTGTGTTTGTTTTTTGCATTAAATGGCCTCAATAGTCGCAATTCTTGCTACTCTACTTTGATATTTGATTTATGGAAATATGAAATAGAGTTCATGGTTTTTCAAAAATAAAAAGGTTCAATGACACACAATATCTAACGAATTCTCTATATTTCTGAGTAACGAAAGAAATAAACTTTTGAGTGTTATGATGAGTTCGTAGATATAAAGATATGGTCAGACATGGCAAATATTTACTCAAAAAAGCGTAACCACTTGTTTAAGCAAAATTTTGTTTGGCGTTGTTTACTCTTACAAGAGTTTTGCAAGATCAAACGGCAGCAAATAAAATAAAACTAAATATTTGTTGTGTCTTGTTCTAAATAAACGAAATTTTTTTTAATAAAAAAACAAATTCAAATATATTTTATTTAATGGTTACGTCTTTTGCGGCAAATATTTGCCAAATGTGATCGTACCTTAACTATAACAATCTGTTTCGTATTGGACAACAGTAGTGCCATTAACTACTGATCAGCGGGGGTCGAGGGATGTACACGGTTGCACCTCCAACATACCCTGAGTAAAAAATTGTCACCACTACTTTCATAATAGTTTGTCAATTAACAAAACCCAGCACTAGACCCAGAAAAAATAGCGCATCGCAACAAACATGCAACGAAGCTAAAAAGCTAAAGCTAGATTTACACGATTGAAATTTTTTTCAAAATGCTTCAAACACGAGGTAAAGAGCAAACTTTCTTCAAAATTTATTTATTTAATAACTATTAATAACGATTAAGTAAATAAAGTTTGAAGAATTTTTGCTCTTTACACGAGTTTGAAGCATTTTGAAGAGCAATTTTGAAGAAAATTTCAATCGTGTAAATGTAGCTTAAGAAGTTGAAAGTATCACTATTTCTAGTGGCTCTGTTGATTCGGTAACATCACCTAGATATAATTTGATGGCCCGAAATTTGTCCTAGGTCCAACATCTTCAACTATCATCTTCTCGCGTTTTTAGATTTAAACCACAATCACCACGTGTACCCCGAACGGACCCACAACCAATTATCAGTTAAGGAACGAATCCCCAGGCCTATAACTGATCCCGTGGCACTAGATAAGTAGTCAGCTGTGAGTTTAATTGGGGTGAAACCATCAACACTTTCCAGTTTCGAGCAAACTCTTTGGCACCGGTTTCGCCAGCCCTCCAGTTCTCCCCAGGATTTAAACAGCGTCAAGGTGATGGAATTATACCAGGACATATTTCCCCTGGTGGTAGTCCAAAGAAACAAAATCCAATCAATTTTCATTGATGCATATGCATTTTTTTCTGTTTATTAAACGTTTTTATAAAATAATCTGCCAGCGATTTCGTAAAATGGGGTTGTTATTACTTACACTAGAATTTCAAAACTTACTAGTGCAAATTAAATAAAAATGTTTTCACATTATCAAAAAATCATTTAAAAATGGTAAAATCATCAGCATCAGCAGTGGGTTTCCGAGCTTACAGTTACTAGTACCGCTTTGAGTATCAGTTATTGAAAGCCACACGACCCAATAGATCACATTCACTCTTCATCGACTCCCAATTCTCGACTTTCGTAATTCTGTAGACACCGCTGGCAATGCTGGAAAGAGTTAATAAAAATTTGATCTTTTGAAAGGTCAACATTTGATGCTATTGCTTTTAAAAAGTAATTGTTGAAAATTCTACTTTTATACTGTGTTCAGATATGAAACTTAATTGAGTCAATATTCGGTTAATTGACAATATTATTTTAAGTGTTCAGGCATACGCAATTTTCAGCTTACTCAATAATCATTTGACAGTTGGAAAACAATACAAAAAATGCTCTAAATGGTTGTTGTGTGTCTATGTAAACAAACTTACTTTCACATTGGCTTTTTAATGATTTCTTTTGTTTTCTTTTGTTGACATTTGCACCTTTTGTTCACTAAACACAGTTGTGAACAGTGTTGCATTCGAAATCTTACTCAATATTATAACAATTTCGTACTTATTGCGCAATAATTAATTGAGATTTTATATGGAATATTGAGCTCAATAATGGCGTTAATTGCGATTAACGCAATTAAGGGTCATATCTGAACACGCTATTAGGGAAATAATAAAGATTCCGGCAAGATTCGAGTTCTTTTAAAAGTGTTTTATTTTAAATTAAAAAAAATTAATTAAAATAGATTTATCGCCTTATTCATTAAAACTTACAATAGGTTTATAACAGGTTTATAAAGCAAATTTTGTATTTAAATTGTATGTTGTAAGTTTTATGAATACGGGCATTAGTCAGTAGATAGATGTAAATCTTTTAAGTTTTTTATATATGCCGATTGGTTGTGGGTAGCTATTAAATTATCTCAAGTACCGCAGTTTTACTTGCCACCTTTTTCGGCACATGATTTAAACGCCTATGAAAATGATTCACTGAATATAGCGAATGCGACACACTTTGAAAATCATTTCATAAAATGTGTGGAATCGTGATATAAATATTTGTTGAAATTTCAAGTAACTCACATAAAGTACTCTCAAATTCGTTCTGGACCGAACACAATTAAAATGTTTGTAGCAAGTGCAGTGAGAGTTTGCTTTTTTTTTTGTAAATATTTCAAAGTAACAGCTGATTTAGTACAGATGCTCATTAGAGGAAACATTAAATCGTTAACAAAACAAAAAATTATATACAAGTTTGTTGAGGGGAAGTTGCTGTTCCTGTTACTGTTACATGACAATGTGTGTGTTTTATGGCAAGCATGCACAGCAAGTAATCAACATAATGATGTTCATTATAATAATGATGTTGCATGAGTATTTAACTGAGTTGCATGCTGCCTACATTTTGCGAAAAACATGCACATGGCAAATTATTGCACTTGAACTGAAAAACGAATATTTTTAATTGCCTAAGAACTGGACAGGCAGGCGGCCACAGTGACGTATTGACCGACACCAAGCTGTCTGTCTGTCTGTGTAACTAAGTTGTTTACTATATGCAGCCATGTGTAAGCTTTTGTACAGAAATGCGCTTGGTTTCGAGCATTCTCGCTTAATGGGTTCTAATTACAAACTCGTGCAGAGTATGAGTGTCTAATGGTGTTTATAACTTTATCAAATGCTTAAATTTTGCGGTGTCTATGACGTTTTGTAATTACGTCTGTTTGTACGTATTGTTTGAGAGCCGTTTACCTTATTCATTACCCACCACCTTTTTTTCTTAAACGTTGTAAAATGTTTTTGCTGCAAGGAAGAAAAAGGAGGAGGGACAAGTTGTTTTTATTAAATTGTTGTTAATTTTGTTGTTGTTTACACTTTTCTCGACATTAATTCATATATATTTTTTGTTTGTTTTTTAACATTAAACAAAATAACACAAATTTGTTTTCAAGTGGCTGAAAACGTTTATGCAGCTGACGTTGATGACTTATTAACTTGACCATGAAAATGTTGTTGTTTTAAGCTTGCTAAGCTTTTGTTGTTTATTACGGCTGTGTGTTGTCAATATTTCAACGTTTGTGTGGAGATTAATGTTTTTGTTATAGTCACTGTAATTGCCATTAGTAACACGCGTGTTTTCTCACATTTTTTTATGACTTCTCAGTTGTTGTTTTTTTTTTGCTTTGCTTAATTTCGTTTCCAGTAGATTATTTTGTTTTGTTAGATTTTGGCGTTGGAGTTAAAAGTTTATCGTATTTAGTAGTTTTAGTTAAGTTAGAAGTTAGTTAAACTATAGTTAGCTTATATACATGTAAACCATGTACGTTGGTGAGCTTCAGAACTTGTTATAGTCAAACTGGAGGACAAAAAGTCCACTCAGCCAGCCAATAAACAAAGTTTGATTGTTCTGTGGCACAATTGCGAAAAAGTTTTGTTTATTGTTTAGATTTATTTGTTTATTTATAGGATTTGTTATGGTGATGTATTTGTACAAAAAACTGTACTTAAATAGTTGTTGGAAACTTGTTCATAAGCTGCTGAATTGTTGCATGTTTTTGTTTGTTATGATTTCAATACTTTTCTTAAGATTTCTTAAGAAATTGACAGGATTTGCCGACAAACTTATGGAAACCTTAAATGTAAATTTTTATACCCTACACCACCATAGTGGGGAGAGTATATTGGTCCAACACCCACCTAAAAGTATACCGATCGACTGAGAATCACTATCTGAGTCGATTTAACGATGTCCGTCCGTCCGTCTGGCTGGCTGTCCATGTAAAGCTTGTGCGCAGAGTACAGATCGCAATTTTGAAGATATTTTGATAAAATTTGGCAAGTGATACTTTTTTGGCCCAAGGATGGGTGGGATTGAAACTGGTGTAAATCGGTCCATTATTTCACCTTGCCCCCATACAAATGTCCTTCCGAAATTGGGGTTTAACGATCATAAATGTTTGCATTATGCAAGTATCCAAACAAATTTCACCACAAATGATTACTAAAAGAAGGCAAATCACATTTACAAATTTTGTACAGATCGGTCAATAATTACTCGTAGCTCCCATATAAGGCCCACTGCCGAAAATCACTTTAAAGCGAATAACTCTTTTAAAAATTTTGGTATCCAATTAATGTTGAACGCAAATACATTTCATATATATACAAATAATACGGTAGAATTTTATTATGATCGGTCCATAATTAGTCGAAACTCTCATATACGACCCTCTCCGTAATTCACTTTAAGCTGCATAAATCCTTTTAAAGTATTTATATCGAGATCAAGTTTAACACAGAAAGCAAGACACTAAATTTTTAGATGACCGGTCCACAATAGGTTATATCTCCCATATAGCGCACATTTCTGAAAAACTCTTTTATACAATTCTATACTGGGTGTAGGGTATTATATGGTCGGGCTTGACCGGCTATACTTCCTTACTTGTTTTAATTTTGTATTATGTTACAGTCGACTGTATTTATACACCATTGAAAAACATTAGAACGTAATATATTCTGTGTGTACCTGGCTGCCTATGATTTTAATAAATCTGTGTTAATTTGACAATGTTTAGTTTTGATTAGATTTAACGAAATGTAAACTTTTTTTTATAAAAAGGGTGTCTTTAACACGTACATTATTTACATATGTATGTAAAAGATAAACATATTTTTTATTGTTTGGTTGTTTTTTTAATTTACGTTTAATACATGATCTCTGGGGAGATTTGCTTGCAATTAATATTAAGTAAACCTGACCTTTAACTTTCTATTATAAATAGATACTAATAAAAACAACAAAAAACTAGAGAACATCCCTCAAGACTAAACAATAAATATAATTGCAATTGTTGATATTCTATACCAACAAAGTTTACATACATACATACGAATACATAGATAATAATAATAATAAATACATTTGTGTACATTTACAAACACACTATAAATATGAATGTATCTCTGTTTACAACCTATTATTTGGCTGTAACATGTGCCAACAATTAAAGCATGCAGTTGTACAGCGGTTTAAGTGCCACACAACATATTTCACTTGCATTCAATCATATTTATTAATGCTAGCAATTGTATACAATCAACAATAACTACAACTAACAACAAACTAACTTATTCTAATTATATTAAACTTTGTGATTATTATTTATATTTGTTACAATTATTTAGTTAGAGGCAAAATATGGAACACACAAACAAATCAAATAACAATTGAAAAAAAAAAAATACATTTTTCAAACTGAACCAGCCAATCATTCGTATGGTCAGCCATATGGATGTTGATTCTGCCACTACGACTAGAAAACAAAATAGGCGGAAAAATTAAACGAACAGACAAAAAAATAATATACACATATGTAAATATACTACTAGTAAAAATCACTGAAATAAATAGTTAAATATTAAATATCAATATGACGTTCATACTAAAACACTCATTTACACCAGTGATCGACACAAAGAGAACAGGCCACATTGCTAAATGTATTTTGTATAAAATGAACTTTCAGATTGTGTTTCTGTATTATTTTGAAATCGTTTTAACGAGTTGTTCTCAGATTCATATAAATTAGCCATCACACTCGTTCTTTGGTGGCTATTAGTGCCGAGCACTGATTTAAGCAAATATATACAGACATTTAAAACATTAATTACAACAGTTTCTTTGGCTATTTGTAACTACAACACAAGAGAGTAAAGCGTAGACAGTATTGTTAGTTAGCTCATACCGCTTGTGTACTTTGTACGTCCCCTTTCATCATTAATATATAATTCAAATATAATTTTCTAAAAAAAAAACAAATATAAAATTGTTGGAATCAATTTCCTTTAATTTACTCGATACTTAAATTACAGAGATTTAGTACTAGTCGTGATGTCAAAAGGTTACTGTGGAAAAAATAGCGACAAGAAAATATCATTGAATTAAGGTTTCATTAGATTTTATAATACATTGAACAAATTATCAGCAAAACTAACATTTGACTACGATTTAAATGCTGCATATCGTGCGTATTACTTTGAAGTAGCTTTTGCTTATAGCTATCTGGCTTATAATCTGATGCATAAATAATTATTTATGCAATATCTGCATAAATAATTATTTCTCTCATCGAACAATGGCGCTGATCGCAATGGAAATTAATATGTTATTTCTATGTAAAGGAAAACGTAGGCGTTCAGAAAACATAACTTGTAACCAACCTGTTTGAATGCAGAATGGGCGGCAAGATATTGTTGACCACCTAGGGTATAAAAAAAGTTTAATAGGACTTTAATTTCTGCAGTTTTCTTACAAATAACTTCCCAAGAAATGTTCCAAAGAAAAGTTATATTGGTAACAAGATTACATAAGTTTGTTGCGACATTCAGCCCAACTGTATTTGAATTGTTTACTTTTTTAAACTCATTCTGGTTTTATTATATTATAATGTAATATATTTTAACATAATTCAACATAAAAACACGCATTCACAATAAAACAAATAATTAATTAACCATAGGAATTTCGATTAAAATACAATTAATTAAAAAACATGACTAACAAATGTAGTTAAATAAAAATGTAAAAAACATACATACATACAATATGTAGTGGAGAGGGGGGCACCTTAGAACACTTTTTGCTTTCAAGCCTCATACAAATTTATATTTTTGAATTATTGACTTTTTACATAATTTAACTAATATATATGGAAATAAACTTTAGCTTAAGTCTACAAGTAACTTATTTTTAGTTCGATTTATACCTTTTTTTAATGGATGAAGTCATTGTGTTTAAATGTGCCCCCCATACGGGGCAGCTTTGAATGGCAATTTTTTCTTGTAGCGCTTATGTCCAAAAATAACATAAACAGTTATATTTTTTATATATATATAAAAAATTCGATTTATTTATTAAGAAAAATAATCATTAATTAAAAAATAAAAAAAATTCAGATCAAAAATAAGATTTATATTATTAACACGGAATAGGCCTTGCGATTTCAGGTGATATTACATTTTCCTTTAACCCTGCTACTACGTTTAGGGTCTTTTGATGACCCATTCGTGTTTGTCCGTCAGACTGACACACAATCACTCTAACGATGATATATTGCAATGATCACAAGCCTTAAAAATATTTTCGAAATGTACAAATTTGAATTTTTTCAATAAAAAAATGTGGGGTCAAAATATGACCCAAACATAACATGTGTATTTTTTTTCTAACATAGTAGCAGAGTTAAAGCATCATGATCAGCATTGGATTCGTCATTTTAAGAAAATAAGAGAGAATCAACAATGTTTGGTACTTCCGTTGATAAATTAACATGTTCAAAGGTGCCCCCTTTTTCTTTGCTCAAGCCTGAACTGGCTTGCCATTTCACGGAAATTTATAATAAATATTTTTGTTTTTACATAAATATCAAATAACTTAACTTAATTTTGTTTGAAATGAATTTTGGACTGCAATAAATTTCTTTCACGAAGAAAACGATCACTGAATACTTCTTACACTCTTACAAAAAAAAAATAAAAACATTTACAATGGCAGTGCGAAAACTTGTTCACCCAAATACATTCGGGAGATGGCTGAAAAAACAAGCAAAGGTTGTTAACGTTGCTAGAAAACATGGTGGCCATGTGAAAAACTCGGTTAAGGGTCGGAAAAAATGTTAAACTGAGATTTCATCAACATAGTTCAAAGGTGCCCCGGGTATAAACGTGCCCCCTCTCCTCTACAATATTAAATGAATAGAAAAGAAAAAAAAATTAAATTTAAATATGTATGTGTTAAGGTTTCATTATTATTGATACTTTCTACATTTTGATTAAGTACTTATTGTTTTAGTTCCATCCCCCTTTTTCCATCACTGATTGTTTTGTTTTCTATTTCACAATTTGTTTCAATTCCATTTTATCCTCTTTTAATTATGCATGAGTTGAGCTCATCAATGATTTTACAATATCCCGTTACATTTTTTTCATTGTAAAGCACGTTCAATTCTGTTTTGGTATACGTGGGATATGATTGTGACAAAGAACCCTCTCTACCCCATCCGGCGAGCTATAGCCTTAAATAAGAACGTATGGTCACAATATTCCTTATATATTCCATCTTTAACAATATGCATAAATTTACGAAAAGAAACCATTACATAATATGACAAGAGTCTAATTGTTTTTTTTTCCATAATCCCTACAACTCAAACCGAATACCAAAGATTGTATAGAAAAGTGGAAATCCTGTATGATTTGTTTGACACATATTTACCAAATTTGTAGTTTATTAGTTAAAGATTAAGCCTAATTAAAGGTTTAGTTTTACTTCAGCCCATCAAACACTTAAATAACATAATCCTTAAATAGTAGTTCCTAAATTTAAATTAGTTTACTAACATTATTAACTTAACTTTAATAACAATTACAAAATACAAAATACAGGCAGAACACAAAAATATTGTGGATTCTAAGAATGTTAAGTAAAAGATAAATAAACAATAAAATATGCTTTCAAAATGAAACCTCCATTAAATCAACAAATACACACACACACACACATACATACATATACGTTTACATAAATAAGGATATATTGACACTGACAAACACCTGTAATGGAAATACAGAATACTTTTTGACAGTTGCATGTTTGTGTGTTCGTTTGCACGTTTACGTATTTATTTATATTGGACAGACGTCGTACAAATAGACAGATAAACAGAGAGACACAGACAATTGTCGAAGTTTTATGTTACAAATAAAATACAGAATTTCGACCACAAAATTGTGTTAATTGTTGTAATTGTTCAATGAAATGCATACACATTTATAGGTATAAATAGCTACTGACATATATTTGACCTACTCATTGCCTACAAACTGACAATAGTGTTTATTGCTAATACAAACAGTTGCAAGTAACAAATTGTTGGCTGGGTAGGAAAAGCATTTTTCCAAAAAGCCAACAATTTTTCACTAAAAATCAAATAAAACGGAAAAATGTAAAAGAGATTTTGGTGAAAAAGCTTTTCTTACAAAAAGAAATATTTTGGTCAAAAAACTAGAGAAACTTTTCCTTTGGATCAAGAAAACTATATATTTTTATGAAAACAGATTTCTGGTCAAGTAAGATTATTAGAAAACAAATTACAGAAAAAACTCCTCTGACGATTAGAATTGATGTAGTCCCTGCCAACAGCCAATGATAGAAACGGAAATGACATGGAATTCCAACCAATATCATTGACAATTCATTAATACGTTCAATTTACGGACATAATGATCAGTCATTTAAATGTATATATGTATGCATGTACATACGTAGGTACGGGTATGTGTCTGCCTAAACTTATGAATAGTTAGTGTGCAAACAATATACAATTAAGGTATAAACAAACTAATGCCACTTTAATTATATGTACTCGCATGTACGTATGTATGTTAAAAGAGAAAATTTAAACAATATATGTAGAACAAAATACACAGACTCATACATAAACAAACCAAACATTCGTATACATACGGAATTGTATACAGTTTACTTACAGCCATGTATTCATATAATACATACAGCTACGTGCTACTAATTAAGGACACCATACTAACATGTAAGCTTGAAAATAAAATAAAACAATAGGTTTTATGATATTATAAAAAATTGTCGACGTTTAGACAATTTAACTCTTAATTTAGCTTAGGTTAGGTCAGCAGGCAGCCATAACTAGAATAGCCCACTTAGGTCCAAGCATTGGTTCTTGTGTGTTGCCTGAAAAGAAATTAATGGAAGAAAACGGAAAGTGGATAAATATTATAGAGGTGGAAAGAGATTGTATGTGAATAGATAGTAAAAAGAGAAAAGATATCAAGAGAAGATGAAGATGTCGGGTCCAGAAGTTTAGAGCAAGAGATGGAGTAAAGACTCCGAGCCACCTAAATAGCCAGTAGTTCCATTTCAAGTGAAGTGATCGAATGTCATCATAACAACCAACTGCTATTTCTAATGAAAGCGTTGATACGATCCAATTTCAAGTCTGATTTTTCAGATATGCCATTGAAGTACAATGACATAGAAGATGAGGTATTGTCTCCTCTAATTACTACTAGAAAATAACTGCATATTGTGTCAAATAAATCTATGAGCCATATTTGCAATTATTATTGATAACACTCGTTCGTATGATTAAGGACATACAAAGTTTTACAAAAAAAGTATTTATTTAAAAATAAAACAATATTTTGTTGCAAATCAATCTCGCTTGACATCTGCGAGACATTAACGCCACCAAAATTTTACATACTCTGCTTGGAATGACTTGTCAAGCTTTCTTTTTGTTCGGCAAAGAGATCATTGAAATTGCTTATTTTTACAGAGCTTACTTTGTTTTTTACAATCTTCCATAAGTTCTCAATCAGATTGAGATCAGGACTGCATGAAGGCCAGTTAAGAACAGTAACCGAATTGTCAAAAACCCATTACTCGACGTGATGATCTGTTTGCTGCGGATCATTATCTTGTTGAAATATCCATGTTACTGGCATGTTCTTATCAGCATACGATATCATTGTATCGCTAAGAATTCTTGCATACTGAAACTTGTCCATATTCCCTCAAAGCATTATAGAACCTCATCCATGCTTAAAATTGGAGCTGATATACTATGGATCCAATTCTTTTATCTCTGGCCGGGGAACATATTTTGTTTTGTTTCTTTTCCATTCTACATCCGTCCAATGGAGGTACTTCTTTGTGAATTCGAGTCTCTTCTTTCGGTTACGTTTAGACAGTAATGGCTTCTTTCGTAAAATTCTTGCAAACATTCCAACTTTTCGCAATCGACGCTCTAGTCCAGGAGTGCCCAAGCCCTATACTCTTGGTGCTCTTTTGTATTTGAAAAACTCTTAGCTATAGGCTGTGTGTTTTGTATACTTATTACTTATTTGTTTTTTTTTTGTCGTACTTCACTCTATACACGCAAGCGCAAAGCTTGCGATCGTCGATGTAGATTTTGTTTTTGTTTAGCGTATGATACCGTTGTGTTGTTTCTTTGTATGTATTGGCTTTTACAACAAAAACTACTGAATAAAAATTCCCAGCAAGCCATATGAGTCCGAAAAGAGTCTTTTCTGACACCTTTTTCGGAGCGTTAACGCTCTTTATGAGCCCAAAAAACAATCATAATTGCTCCGAAAACCTTCAGAAAAGAGCGTCATTACGTTCGAAAATGGTCCGTCAGAAAGAGCTCTTAGATAATGTCAGAAAAGAGTCTTTTATGAGGGTTTTTTTGGGCTCTTAAAGAGCTCTTAGATAATGCCAGAAAAGAGTCTTTTATGAGGTTTTTCTTGTGCTCTGTGTAATCTTGTTTTTATCATTCTTGTGTGTGCTAATTAGTTTTTATTTAAATGTATTGGTGTTTACTCTTACATAAGCAACTTTTGGGAACTCCTGCTCTAGTCTATCTCCGAATCTCAGTTGCTGATTTATGTGGATTTTTTTCGACTCGCGCACAATAAGTGCATCTTAAGGAACTGTGGTAATAAGGCTTCTTTTTAAAAAATTTCAGCGCTTGGAAAACCATTGTTTTTCAAGGCTGTTGCGATTCCTCGATAAGTGTTTCCATCCTGAAGCATTTGTAAAATAATCTTTCGGTTACTGACATCACAGGATTTGCTTTTCCCAGGTCAAGCAAGTATTAAGAACTTGTTATACATTGAAAACCACTCTGTGTGATTATAATTAATTTAAGCTAACTTAAAAAAATTACCTGAATTTTAAAATAAATAATAAATTTTATTATTTCACAAATTATAAAAAACTTCACTGAGAAAAAAATCAAAATAAAAGTGTTACCTCCTGATTCAAAAACGATTATTAAATTTAACAAACGTTTATTAAGCAAATTTTTATATGCAAATCTGCCATAATAATAGCGTGTTCAGATATGAATCTAAATTGCGATAATCGCAATTAACGCCATTATTGAGCTCAATATTCCATATAAAATCTCAATTAATTATTGCGCAATAAGTACGAAATTGTTATAATATTGAGTAAGATTTCGAATGCAACACTGTTCACACTGTTCACAACTGTGTTTAGTGAACAAAATTGTGTAAAATGCAAATGTCAACAAAAGAAATCATTAAAAAATCAATGTGAAGGTAAGTTTGTTTACATAGAAACACAACAACCATTTAGAGCAGAGGTCGGCAAAGCGTAAAATGAGGTTGTGTGTGTGAGCACACTACCCAACAAACATAAACATAATTATATAAATTATACAAAACAACTTAGATAGGAAACATACACTCACAATATATTTTCCGTAACATATAAGAAATTAACAACGAGATTGCTATATAAATGGAACTTCTAATACTTCAAAAGCTGATTACATGCATGTTACCAAATGCATTATCAATCATAAAATATTTTTCGTAATTCATCATTAATTTAAAATGTTTGTTGGGAAGTATTTTTTTGTGAAAAAAATATAAAAGCATCCGCCGCATGTGCACACATTGCTGTCGCAATGACGACTGAATGAAAGAGATTAAGCGTATGTGTGAAGTGCTCTCTGCACTATTGTGCTATAGGATGCCGACGTCTGATTTAGAGTATTTTTTGTATTGTTTTCCAATTGTCAAATGATTACTGAGTAAGTTGAAAATTGCGTATGCCTGAACACTTAAAATAATATTGTCAATTAACCGAATATTGACTCAATTAAGTTTCATATCTGAACACAGTATAAACGTTTGTTAAATTTAATAATCGTTTTTGAATAAGGGGGTTAAAATTTAGCGTTTTATTTATAAAAATATTACCTTTAACATAACGATTTAAATATTGAATACTGCTGTCCTTAATTAGTTGCACGCAGCTGTGTATGAATTTATGTATTTATTGTTGTTGTTTACATACATGGGTGTTATAAAATATGTTTTTGTAAAAGTACATGAACATATAAATACATAGATATGAGTGTGAGTGCTGTTGTTGTTCGTAAACCTATTTATCGATTTCCTGTTTATAATGCATACACTTTTGTGCTGAACTTTAATGACACGATAACAATTAATCAAAATGTCAAAATATGTACATATACAAACAAATTCCTGTACAAACTCATACAAACAAACTTATACGTACGTACGTGCATTCATTCACAACGTAATTATTACAATTGTATGAGTGATATTTTAAAAATGTCCCCATTTAATGGTGAGGATATACAAATTCTTACTTACTCTACTTCCGTACAAACTGGACATATTTTGGTGCAAGAAGAAAACACAAAAAGTAGAATTCAATTATTTTGACCACTTCAATTACAATAATAATAAATACATGTCATCTATGGAAAGTTTCTGTAGAAAATTGAAATTCCAAAGGAAATAAATTTTATTATAAATATTTTTTTGGTCAAGTAGATGTGAATATGTTCTTGTGCCGGCCATGTTTACATTACCCACCCACAAACAATAAACATTTATTTATGTACGAGTATGTATGTATGTATGCATGTCAATTATTTTATTGTGTAAAAAGAAAATTAAGTAGATTTTTATGTACTCGAACACATAAAAAAGGAAAAAAAGGTAATTGTATATTGTTTTCCGGGTTTCTTGTATTTTGTGACTTAATTTTCTACTGAGTTTTTATGACACACACACACACACACACACACACAAATAACAATAAACAATTGTTTTATTTTATTTTATTTTACATACACACACTCAGTGGTTACATACGTATACATAACCATGAGTTTATGTTCCAATATGTTTATGTTTCTGCATTTATTTCCTTAAAAGGTAAATTGATAATTTCAGTAAAAAAACATTAATGTTTTTTGTAACCTCTTTATTTGAAATGAAATTAAAATTGCTGGGCTACAGAAGCGGATGTTTAAATGCATTAAAATGTGACTGGCAGTAAGTACGGTACGGTAACGTTAGAGAAAAAAATTTAAATACTCTTAGGCCAACATTCCGAAAAGTCATATTAAAATTGCTTTATTTGCGATAACAAAAATCCAAGTACTCAATATAAAAACAAAATATTTAAATGGATTTATTTAATGATACCAACTGTGGCATAAAATAAATAATTTCAGGACCAAAAGTTAAAAAAAAAGGATGAAGCATAGAGTAAGTATTGAAAAATGGAAATACGAGTGCACTCATAGAAAAAACGTGCTAAAATCAAGATTTTACGTCCAAAATCAAATCATTTCAATCTTAATAGTCTGTTAAATACGAAAATTCTCAATTCAAGAATAAATTCTTAATTTGTTAAGATCGCATTCAAGAACACAATCTTGAAAATTAAGAATATATTCTTAAACATTTAAGAATATAATCTTAATGAAGTTCTTGATTTGAGATCGGTTTTAAGAATATATTCTTGTTAGAAATGCTAATGTGATTTTGAATTTGAATGTCGAATTAAAACGCAATAATTTATTTTTTTATGGACTGTATTTACACATATATATATATATATTTATATATACATATACATATGTATTTATTTGAAAAACGATCACTTATAATAACTAACACTTATAATAACTACTTCCCCTAAGTTCTGATCTTCAATTATGTCTTTCTCTAAGTTCTGGTTTTTCATTATTTAATATTTATTTTTTCACTTTTATTAAACACGTGTTCTTCGGTCAGCGTTTTGCAATTTATGACACAACACTCTTTAATTATTGTCAAATTCTAAGAACTAAATTTAAACTTTAAGAATATGGTCTGAAATTGAAGAATACAATCTTAAAATTAAGATAACGTTCGTGATTTTTAGTATGCGTTCTACAAATCAAGAATTTATTCTTAAATTTGAGAACGTAAATCTTACTAAAAAATATTTTAAGATTGAAACTTGAAGATTTTTGCATTCTACATTCCAGAATTTTTTTCTTCATTTTAGAATGTCATATTTCTACCAGTGTGATTGCAAAGTTTTTAATAGGTTTTTTACTGTTCTTTAATATCCAAACCAAATTGATGCACATTTTTGGGTTTAATTGAAAGTTTAGTGAATTATTTTCGTATTTCATGAAGGTTTACCAAATAAAAAAGTTTTTGCCCTCGCAAAGATTTATTTTGCAATAGAACAAAATCCACTAGAACAGGAAATTATTTTTAAACATTACATTTTCGTACTGCAATACGAGAAATGTTGTAATCATTTAATAATAAATTATAAAATATTCTGAGTTAATGAACAAAGTTGTCAAACGCGTTGGTCACATTTCATTCATTCCAATAAACCGTAGAGGTAAAATTACACATTCTGAAAAGTCTATGTTTGCACAAATACATTTATTTATACCATTGCTATACAAATACAAACGGGGTACATGTATGCAAGCGTGGGAAGAAAAAATATTTGTTCACGAGAATATTAAAATACACTCACAAAAACAAGAATCATAAATATTTAAATAAATATAAAGTTTTTTTATGATTTTTCAAATAAAATAAACAAATATCCCTACACAAGCAAGCAAATATAAAATATAATATATTATATGTACTCTTAATATACATTCAAACATATTTATGTACATATGTATTTATTTAATTTTTTGTTACACTTGTACGTTTTTCCCACAGACGGAAGGACAGACGGTCGAATTTACATACATATGTATGTATGTACATAAAACCAAGTAAACAGAATGAACATTCAAATGCTTATTGTTTATACTTTTTCTATTTACATATTTAAAAGAAAAATAAAAATTACTCTAAATTTATGTATGTATACTTGTAAATGTAGATAGAACCCTTTTTCAAAATTTTATTATTTCATTATACAAAAATTATTTATCAATTATATGAAATTACAGCTGTTGCTGTTACTGGGGTATAAAATCGAAAAATTATCGTTCGAATAATCCAACAATTTCTTACGAATAATTATTAAAAGAATTTAAAATGGCCATTTTTGAATCACGAATAATTCGATTAATTTTCTAAAGAATAATTGAATAAAACGAATAAATAGAATTGAGTTAGATAAGACTTAAGACATAAACTTTTTATCGTATCTATTTTTTTTACTCAATCAAGTTTGTTTATTCCACAATCAAGTTTGTGTCTTAAGTCTTATCTAAGCGAACGTTATCGTTCGACATCGTTGGCCAGGGGGTTCATTTTTAAAATTTTCATAATTTTGTAATTAAAAACAGTAATAATTTAACATTATTCCTTAACAATTTTAGTTACAAAATAAGAAGTGTTTAATTAACTGATATTTGATTCTATTCTAGATTCTATTCTAGACAACTTTTAACATCAATTTTTAAATCACACTATTTGATACTTTTTTTGATGCCAATTTAAAGTAAAATATCTATATTTTATAATAATATATTTTTTTTAGACGTAAGCTTAAATTTAAATTTGTTGTGCTCTTCGAAGCATTAAGATTCAGAGATTTGGCGCGAACAGAAAATTCATTCATGTTTCACCCGCCATGGCTTAAACAGCAAATTTCTTTTTAGTAAATTATAAATATTTCTCTACGATGTTTGTTTTGATAATCATCGTCTGATATCTCATCTTTCCCAATAACAAAGAATAATACAATAAAAGTGTACAAATTAACCGAGTTTTGTGTTTTTGTGGTATGATCTTTTGAAAGTTGGCCAATTTGGTTGCACCCGTCATGCATTTGAAAGCTCTCTCGTGGCTATTTGGTCGTTTCATATAATTTCTTGTAAATAGTTAACAATAGTATATAGAAAAATATTACCCCTTCTAGAAATAACATAATTGAAAATGTGTTTCTTTCTATTAGCAAAATATGTTTAAAACGTCTAAATGTTGCACCCGTCATAATAGAATCGCCCTATACGAGTAAACAAGTAAGAAAGTATAGACGGTCAAGTCCGACCATATAATACCCTACACCCAGTATACAATTGTATAAAACAGTTTTTCAGAAATGGGCGCTATATGGGAGATATGTCCTATTGTGGACCGATCATCCAAAAATTTAGTGTCATGATGTCTGTGAATATAAATATTATATGTGTTAAACTTTATCACGATATAAATACTTTTAAAAGATTTATGGAGCTTAAAGTGAATTTCGAAAGTGGGCCTTATATGGGAGCTACGACTAATTATGGACCGATCACAAGAAAATTGTACCGTATTGTGTTAAATATATTTGTGTTAAATATTATTTGGATACCAATATGTTTGAGAGAGTTATTCTCTTTAAACTGATTTTCGAAAGTGGGTCTTATATGGGAGCTACGACTAATTATAGACCGATCTGCACAAAATTCGTACATGTGATTTGGCTTTATTTACCACTCATTTGTGATGAAATTTATTTCGATATTTGCATAATTCAAACAATTTCGGGAGGACATTTGTATGGGTGCCAGGTGAAATAATGGACCAATTTCCACCAGTTTCAATCCCATCCATCCTTGGGCCGAAAAATATTACGTACCAAATTTTATCGTGTATTCAAAATTACAAATAGGTGTATCCACCTTTATCCAAATTATTCGTTTTAATCGAACAAACGAAAAATCGAATAACATGGATAATCCAGTAGCAACAGTATAGAGAAGAAAAACGCAGAATATGTTTTTTCATTTTTCTAAAAAGTAATTGGACTTGCCAGGATTATAAAATCTGTAAAGAGAGCTGGGGCCAAATTACCGCATTCGATATCGAGTAAAAATGATCGTAATTTTCTTATTTGAGATTATAGCATTCGATATCGTGCAAGAAATTTATTACATTTTATCATAATTTCGATTTCGAAATCATTTTTTGATACGATAGCTCATTCGATCACGAATGCGGTAACTTGGCCCCTGAACAAGTAAACATTTTTAAACTGCTTACACTACTTATGTTGTACATATATATACATATATATATGTTTATAGATATATTTAATTTAGTTGCAGTAAGTACAACTAATTAATCTCTTCTTAAAATACTTAGTAATTTTTTTTGATTGTTGTTATTTTATATTAATTGCAAATTTTATTTATATAGTTGTAAAATAACTGTGCATATTTACATGGAAATTGTAAATTTCCATTATAATTTCAATTGAGTTGGTAAATTTAACTAAATTGAGTATTTTCGCTTTTGGTCAAACAAAATACACACACACAAGGACTTATTCACGCATTATTGCATACATAGAAATTCTAGGGGAAACCACCGACATTTGTAGAAGAGGTTGATGGTTTGTGGTCATTGTGTTGACTTGATTTGCCAATGCAAATGCTTATAAGCGGACAATTACAAATGTACAATTACACATACTTGGGCAGCAAAAATAATTTCTTGTTTTTTTTTTTTTGCATTAGAGAACCACTGTTACACGAAAAGTGATTTTTATGTGCCAACCACAAATATACACGAACCCAAATATACACACATTTATTATATATATGTATGTGCATCAGAGAACAGAAAGAGACCATTCACATTTGCTAACCATACGCAAATTCATTGCTTTTGCATTGCTTTTACTCGACAATAATAAAAATGTGCATTGCTGTTTGTTTACTCAGTCCTTATAACTGTTTGCTATTTTACATTCCCTTTTTGTTATGCGGTTATACATCAAGCAACAAAATAATTCAATGCCACATGAAAAAACTAAAAACATTCACACCATTCGTCCAGTATTCGTTGCTTTCAGTGAATGAAAACATAAAGAAAGAGCAAAAACAATACAAAACCTAATGAGAAAATAAATATTTTTTGGTTGTTGCTTTATGTGCGATTTGTTGACAGTAAACTAGTAAAGTTTGATATTTTTTGTTAGTATGTACAACTTATACAGTCAGCATTGAAACCATTCATACCAATCGTTAATGATTCGTACCAATCGTTAAGTATTCGTTGCTTTTGGGAGTATACGTTTACATTTGTACAAGACATGCAATGCAAGCATCATTTTTCGTTACACTCCGTTTTGTGAATAATGACATGTATTGCTTTACGGAATTGATTTATGTTGTCAACATGAGGTTCGTTTTTTGTGATTGTATTCAAAATCTAAAATTAACCAATCAATCCGTTCTCTGATGTGCATAAATATATTACTATATGTTTGTTTGTTTGTTTTGTATCAAATTATAATATTTAGATTTTGTTTTGTATCCAAAAATAAAAATACAATATTGAGAAGTACTTTTTAATGTATTTATTTGTATGCATTTATAAGGCATGTTTCTTTTAACATTACTGCCTTAAACTCTGTACTCGTACAAATTATCCCGATTTGATTATTCTTATTTTGTCCAACACACACTGACGAAATGCATTATTTATCTTTAACAGCTGTGTGAGTCATAAGTACGGTGACCATTTTTGGGAAAGGAAAATACAGGACAAATACAAAATTATGTTAAAAATGAAAAGAAAAACAGAAAAAATAATCATATAATATATGTATTATTATTATTATAAAATTAAGTAACAATAAAAACAAGTCTTCTTGACTAGAATAAAAAGTTTTTATATATTATAATTTAAAAAAATAAATTTGGTTTTATAAACAGTCCCCTTGACTAAGGCTAATAAAAAAAAATTTTAAATAACTACATAAATGATAAATTTAGTTATGAAGTTTGATATTTTTCCACAGAATGGATTTTTTTTTAAACATTTGGATTGTTAATTAAAAATCCTTTAAATTCTGAGCAATTCATTTTAAAATTTCATTTTGTAATTAATAATGATCTTAAAGTATTTACTTTTAATTGCGATTTTTCGGTGGTCCAAATATTATTCATTATTGAAAACACTCTCTCGATAGCAGCATTTGAAGCTGGTAGACATAGACAAAATTCAACAAGTATCAATATATTTGTATATGCAGTCACATTTGTTTTAAAGTGATTAAAAATTTCAATCCATCTTTCATCTACTGATATATTTTTTACCCTCCATTCTTTTATTTTTTCATTATTTGCAAAATTTTTCACGCAGCTCACTTCATAAAATAAATCTTCATTATTTATTTTGAATTCATTTCTAAATTCATTTAAGTAGGATAAAGTTTTTTCAATCTTCTCCCAAGATAACATATTTCGTAACAATATCCAGTATAAAATTTCTACATCTCTAAAAGCTTTATCCCACTGATTTAGGTAATCAATGCATGTTTGGTAAAAATTTGTTATATGTTCTTTAGTTATTGTTTCATCAAAATCATTACTTTTCTGTAATTGGAGAATAAAATTTTTGACGGTAAGGGGTAAGAACAGTTCCTTTTTCCGTTCGACCAATTTAAATTTTAAATCTTTTAAAATAGTTGAAGCCTCAGGCATTGAAATATTTTGTGATTCTACATTTATAAAATGTTGAAGCTTGGCTATATGCAAAAGATAACCATAATTCAGCACAAGGATTCATAAAAAAATTTCGTAATATTGTCGGACATTTTGGTTGAGACATAAAATATAATTTTAAAGCTTCAAATAGTTTTATGATTCTTTCCAAAGCAGGCATTAAAGTTAACCATCGAGTTTTGCTATGTCCTAGTAACTTTTTATATTCTATTTCAATATCTTCACATATTTCTTTGAAATTTTCAATTCTAACTGCCAGATTATAGGAAATTTCCCATATCCCAGTAAACAAATTTTTCACTTTTGGAAATGTAGGGAAAGTATACAGTTGGATTTTTATGATAATTTTGTATTAATGTTCGTGCAATGTATATGCTAAAAAGAGGACATTTGCATATCAAATTAGGAAATAAGGGACAATGTACTGTCCTGTATTTACAAAAAAATCTCAAGGGACAGCATGTTAAAAAACAGGACTGTCCTGTAAAATACAGGACGGATGGTCACCTCTTCATAGGCCGGGTCACATATGGATTAATTTTTCTTTTTGAATATTCATATATTCTCACTAAAACTAACAAATGAAGATAAAAAAAAATAAAAATAAGGTGGTAAAAAAATATTTATTTAAAATTGGATTATGTACGATTATTTATCCATGATAATTTTCATGAAAGTTAAAATTATTTTCGGGAACAAAGCAACTTTGCGCTTAAAACCAGCCATCACGATTCATTAATTGCATCTCAAATTAGTTTAAATAATTTAGGAATACTACAGCTGCTAAATTTATTTTATTCCATTAAAGTTTATTGGCCTAAAAATACAAAAAAAACTTCTTTTAAAAATCAAACTCGTGCCAACTGAAGCCACATTTTTATTAATGTATGTTTGAAGTCTGCATACAAATGGCAGTTAATGAGAATGGTTAGTGTTTGTTTTTAACATGAATGGTTCTAGTAATCTTTATTTCAGCACACACTTGTAGCACTTTTAGCTGAAAATACGCAGCATCCTAATTATCGCATTTAAACTGTGTTTGTTTGTTTGATTGTATAAGTAAATAATAATTACACTATTCCATTAAATATTTCTATAATTGAACGTGACCCGGCATAGATTTTTTTGAACATCAAAACACAGTATATATTACATAAACAAAACCAACGAATACTAATAATAATAATAAAAATGATTTAACTAATAGAAATGATTAGTATTTTTAGACGTTATAGTGAACTGTTTGTGAATATTATTTTAGTGTGATACAGTGAGGATTTTTCTCACACACGCACACAAACTCGCACACAGAGCACGCAACTTAAATGCGAGTGTGTTGTGATGGAAGAGAGTACGTGGGTGGGAGTGTGTTTTTATTTATTATGTTGTTGGTGTGATTGTTATTGTTATTGTAGTAGTTGATATTAATTCCTAGAGTCATTATCATCAACATCATCATAACCTAAGGAACATGCAATATTGATGTTGTTGCCCACAATTTAAGCAACAACAGTACGTCAATTAAAGCTTGATGGCTAAATTGTTTTCTGAGGGTGTGAGTTGAGTGATGTTTTAATGTGATTTCTGTGATTTATTTTTAAAAATAGAAATAATAAATATCAAACACCCCACCAAACGCACGCATGTGTACCTGTGTATGTATGTACGTATGTATGTATAATTGTATGCTAAAATATATAAGTATTTATAATAAGCATTTTGTTGTTATTATGGTAAAATTTATAAGCTGCTTATTCGTAAACATGGTAATCTGGCAAATTTGTAATGTTGAATGTTTAACAAATTTATTAAAATGTATCGCATGTCACATCTCATATATAATATTTTGAAAAACAAAAAAAGAAATCACAATCACAATCACACAAAAACAGAACTGTAAAACAGAACAAAAAAAGCAAACAAACACAATAATTCCTGTAAACAAAATGTTTTTTTTTGTTCAGTTTTGTTAATATTATTGCTATTGTTGCTGGCCTTTCGCAGGCAAACCCATAATACCATTTCGGTTGTTTTGCTTTTTATCAAACGAAAACACATTCATACTTATTGAGGTTATTTTACACTGATTGTTAGAGAGCGATAACAAAAAACCCAGAAACAAAATACATTGTAGGTATGTTTGTAGATATTTTTTTTTATTTAAATAAATTCATACACAAGTGAATTTACATATGTGTGCATGTATGTATGCACAATAAACCCTTTTTAATGATGTTTAGCAAACTGTAAAAATACCGTTATTAACAATTTAACACATGCATTACAACGAAAAAAAAGTTCTTTTTCCTCTCTCATGCATATTTATTGTTGCTAATTGTTAAAATATTAATACCAAAAAAATACATTTACATATTAATAAAAATGAATTTTTTTTTAACCCTACAATATTAATTCTTTATGGCAAGTTTTTAAGGTGGATTTATGTCAAAGCCATGTTAAAGTGAAAGGCTGTAAATACTACAGCCGTGAAGAACCAGTCACACAACTACTTTTGTGTAAATTTTATTCACCCTACAGTAGGGATGGACACTGTAAAAAAAAATCGATGTTTTTTTCGATGCGATGCATCACAAACATACATCGATGTTGCATCGATATTTCATAAAATACATCGATGTTTTTTATACATCGATTGTTTTTTTTTTAATTATTTATTATTATTATATTTTCGAAATATCTTAAATTTATTTTACATCTCCCAATACTTTTTTTCAATACTGTTTAGAAATAAAACTTTACCAAGTCTTTCACCACTCAATCTGTTTCTTTGTTGAGTCCGATGTTCCCACCGAAAGCGATGTTCCCACCATTGTAAGGTATTTAAAAGCGATCTTGTAAAGCTTGGGAAACTGTGATTTATAATCTTTTCAAATATCCAACGGATTTTCGTTCAGTCTTCCAACAGGAGCCCTAAACTAAACTTAAAGTTCATCTTCAGTCTTTGTTGAGTCCGATGTTCCCACCGGAACCGATGTTCCCACCATTGTAAGGTATTTAAAAGTGATCTTGTAAAGCTTGGGAAACTGTGATTTATAATCTTTTCAAATATCCAACAAAGTTTCGTTCAGTCTTCCAACAGGAGTCCTCAACTAAACTTAAAGTTCATCTTCAGTCTTGTTGCTTTTCCAATTTCTATGAACCAGTTTATAATGGCTAGTTCATATTAAAAAAGTATCCTCACTTTTATCGGATTTTTCTGATTCAAATTCAATATTTTCATTTTGCAAAAGAGTATTTTTCATTAATTCCTTGATCTATGATGCAGCATTGGCAACGGCTATTGCCTCATTAAAGTGCATTTTTTGAATCGAGGGTCTAAAATGTTAGATATGTAATACACGTTTATATACCAATATACACGTTCTGTATACAATTTGTCATTCCGATGCATCGAAAGAAAACATCGATGTTTTCCGATTGTTGAGGAGCAAGAAAAACATCGGATTATATCGATGTTTCGACACAATACATCGAGTGTTTTTAAAACATCGATGTTTTTTTGTCCATCCCTACCCTTTTTGTGTACAAGGTGGCGCAATCATTTCCTATCAGAAAATGCTATACATTTTGCGAGTTCCGCGTTCCATATTCCGCGTTCTGGAGCAGTGTAGCGTAACATTGTTTATTAACGTGTATTTCGCATGTGTTTACTACACAAATGTCAAAAGAGAACTGACATTAGGGGCCAATCGGAAAATTTATAGCATTTTCTGAGAGGAGGATTACTTTTGCGCCACCTTGTATTTCATTACGTCTGTGGTTCTGAGAATAAAATTTACTAATTATCACTAGATGACCAATGTTTGAACTCTTTTCATTTGCTTCTTGAAAAATCATTTCTTTGTTACACATAAGTGACAATGAATCTTTCAAAGGGTTAAATTATTATTGCCAACATACATATAAACGCATGACACAACAAGTTTATAATTTTACCTAAAACATACATATGATAAATAATATTATTTCAGGTTTATAATAAAATTTATTTAATTTTTGATTTTATTTTCCATAATTTTGTTATATTTAATGATAATGCCAGATAATTGAATGCAATCACGCTAAAAATCTACAGCTGCAGTTATCAGTGTTGCCATTTTAGCACTTTCAGTACTAGATTTAGCATTTTGTTTCTCGAAAATGCAGTGAAATTTTTAAAAATTATACTAAATGCTTTTTAGTATAATTTGCTTGATAAAAAACTATTTTTTCTCAACAAATTTTTACTATTTTAGCCCAAAAAAGACTTTTGGAGAAATAAAAAATAACTTTTATTAATATTTCAACTAAATTTCTTTCGGTGTGGTAAGTAAATGAACACGGAAATTTTTTAATAATTATGTATATGAAATACAATCTATTAAAATAGGTCAACAATTGTTATGAACAAAATTAGAAAAAAACTATAATTTATATTTGTAACATTTGAAATAAAAATTGTATTGTTACATTGAAAAAATTTAGCACTTTTTTCTTCTGTAGAACATTTTAGCACTTAGTTTTTCAAGTTTTAGCATATTTTGAAATTCGTTATCTGGCAACACTGCTAGTTATGGTGTTTTTTTCATTGAAAAAAAAAACAACAACAACAAATAAATAAATTAAACCAATTTGAAAGGAAAAAATTATAATTTTCAATAAAATAAGTAAAATTTACATAACATCATGTATTACTGTTTAATATTAAATTTCATTAAGTTTGCTGGTTTGTATCTAAATAAATAGTTTGTGTATAAACTTTCAGTGTCTTGATTCCACTCTTCTCAAATTATTTTATGTTACGCACCTCTAAATTTTATGAAATTATTTGGAAATTGTAAATTTTAAAATGAGTTTGTGTTTTAAAACTTTGCTTATAAAGGTATGGTCACACACGACAAATATTTGCACAAATAAGCTTAACTTGATTTTCTAGCACACATTTCAAGTCTTTTGTAAAATCAAACAGCATTAAATAAAATGCTTCATTAAATGATTGCAGATTATTTTGTATTTCATTAGCTGTAACTAATAAAATTAGAAATATATGAAATCTGAAGTTAGGAATTATGTTTTATATTATCGTTTAAAAGTCTTGCTAACTGTGCATTTTTACGCCCTCGTAAACGAAATGTCAAAAATTACATGAACAATTATTTACACTTGTTAAATTTACCCAAAAATTTTTGCTCGTAAGCTTGCGTTGTTCAATTGTGCATTTAACTCAACATTTGATTTTTAGTTACTTTTGAAAAAAATTACAACACAGAGTAAGATTGTAAGATGTCTAAAGATAGTTAGTTCTGTTAAAGAAATTGCTTGCATTGAAATTGAAACTTCATCATTTTTAATGAAATTTAAAAATATTTGGAACCCACGCCAATTAACACGCACAATTTGTTTACAGCTGCTCTCATCTGAACTAGGCACCACATCGAATAGAATATTGTGTGATATTGGGGACTGAATAATAAAATTTGGGTATTATTGTCGAGCAATAACACAATTTGCTATAACACAATTTTCTCGACAATAACACCCAAATTTCTCAAGTTTTCTTAGAAAATATATACATCATTTGAAAGATCTCAGTTTCTTCTTTCCAAATCTAGAAAGAAATTGAAAATCGGATCATTATCAACAAAATTACAGACTTATAGTGCGCAAATGTACAAAAACCGAGTTTTTTACCTGTAAAAACGGATTTTGGAGGTGTCCGCAATATTTAACTATTGGAATCTTGTTTTACGCGACTAGCTCTACAAGAAAAATAATATCGGGTCGCAGGTTTTTCAATTTTATAAACCTGTGTTAATTGATTAATACAATTTGTATAATATGTTTAAAAGTTTATTTTCATGAAAAGTTAAATAACTCAGTCAATTACTTATCTATTTTTAAACCGGAATATGCGTTATAATCGTAAATAAACGTACTTTTTGTATAAATTCAATAGCATTATAGTTTCTTAATAAAATAATGTATTAAAACTTCACCAAAGTTGAAATTTTTTTTAAAAATCTACAAAATTTGTGTTTGCTCCACAATAACACCAAAATTTCTCAAGTTTTCTTAGATAATATATATGTATATCATTCGAAATATCTCAGTTTCTTCTTTCCAAATCTAGCAAGAAATTAAAAATCTGGTCATTGTCAACAAAATTACAGGCTTGTTTTACTCGACAAGCCCTACAAGAAAAATAATATCGGGTCCCAGGTTTTTTGGACTGTCGCACCGTGTTATTTAATTGCCAATTGTAATATATGTATGTATGTATGTATGTATATGTACTTCGAGTAACAAATGTTAAATTAATAACAATAATATTAATTTAACATTTGGTCCTTCGAACCGGATTTGAACCAGTAACATTTGAAAAAATACTTTTTGCATTATGTTTTCATTTTCATGTGTCCATTTCAACCAAGATTTTATTTCATGCAATAATCCAGTTCTTTAAAAAAAACTAAATGAGCTTTAAGTCATTTTAACGCAGAATATAATTTATTTAATTTTAAGTCGAGAAAATCTCTACTAGACTCCATTAAAATTTAAGTCTTTTTTATATTAAGGTGGCGGTTTATTTAACGTAATACAGATAATCAGTAATTACAATGACGTAGCTGTAGCTTTTATTTTAAATTTTATTCTTTTAACAAGAATAAATCATGTGCCACAGAATTCAACTGCTCTTTTGACTCAAAATGATATTTTCATAAGCAGATTGGACATTCGGCGAAAAAAAAGTCAAACCATTATAACCATCATTTTTGGATGTGCTGCATGTTTTTCCTTCCAAATACTCTCTTCTTTAATTGCATAGTTCATTAACTGCATACATGTAAATGGTACGTGTGTGTTTGCACACACCCTGCAGTTTTAAAAGTAGAAATTGTATGCTTTGTTGTAGCTTTCTACTTGCAAGTCCAAAGTAGTGAATAACATTCTATTATTAAATATGACACAGCAAAACCTAGCAGGTATCTTAGAGGGCTATTTTCACTGATTCTGAGTGGCAACGCACAACTAGTTCCACAAACTGCAGGGTAGTGGCATAAAAAATGCAAGTGTTTGCATGTATTTAAAGGAAATTGTATCAAGCGAGGAGTTACAATTTTAACTGATAGTTAAATAACAATTTTACTATAATTACAATAAGCAGCTTTTCAAGTAAATGAATATTAAAAGCTTAAATATTTGTTCGTTTTCCATTTGTATAGAATTTCTGCGCTGTATGTTATCTTTTATGTTTTGCTTTAAAGTTTTTGTGAAACTGAAAAATAAACATTTTAAATGAATGAACCACAAAATGTTGAATAAAACATTGACAAGCAGACCAAACAAACGGACCATAACTTTTATTTTTCTATGTTTCCCCCCCCCCCCACCACTCATTTTGTTGTTGTTGTTGTTGATGTTGCTGTTATATTCGGACACAACTGTAGAGGACATAATTTGTTTCAGTTGTAAAACTTTTACTCATGCATTAAGAGCCAATTTGAATAGAATGAACAGGACAGCAACAAAAAAAAAAAAAACAGACAGACAAGCTGGCAAATGAACGGACAGAGAAACAGACGGACGCATAAGTTTTACACACAGAAACAGTTTTAAATACAACTGTAAGTGACTTATTTTCAGTTTAATTTCCTCTGTCCTCCTCTGGCTGCTGCTTTAGTTAAGTTAAGTTTATATTTGTTTAATAGTCTATTTTATCACATCATCTGTTAAATAACAAATTCCCTCTTAATTTAAGCGTGTTTATAAGCGTATTCACGTATGCCTGCAATTGTGTATATACAATGTGTTTTAGTGAGAAAAAGCAAAAAAAAATCTTTTAAAACCATTTTGTCGACAATGTCTTTTGAGTTGTCTATAGTGGAGTCTAAACATTTTCTTTATCCTTTGTTCTTCTTTTAATTTTTTTTTGTCTTGCAACGACTTGTTGTACAAATAAAAGGCTGTCATAAGCAGACAATATTATGAGTAAAAAAAATGGTTTAGCACAAATGAATAGAAAAACCAGCTGCCAGCTTGCCAGCCGTCCTGCCTTCCAGGATAAAGTGGTAGAACTAAAAGTAATAATGATGGTGTCTGAGGCCCAGTACTGTGCTGGCGTTGTTGCTGTTTTTAAGATTGACTATTGTAAACTAGACAAGAAGGAAAAGAAAATGAAACGATTTCAGTTTAAAGAACAGCTAAGGGCCCTTTAAACAGCTTTTGCTTTTTATTTTATTTCATTTCATTTCGTTAAACAGCCAGCACTTTATTCTGTTGGGTTGGTTGACTTTTACTAGCTAAAGTTTTTCTTTTACGCTCATGAAAAAAAAATCACTTGTCGTAAAATTGAACTATAATGAATTATAATTATTGATTATTGTTAAATGCAACTGTTATACAATTTTCTGCTGAAAAACTGTTATACACAAAAAAGTCTTTATACAAAACTGTTATATGTATATAGAATTCTCTAGAGAAAACATTTATTCACAAGATTTTTCGTAGAAAAATACTTTAGCTTTTCGGAAGTTTAACAACAAAATAAATTGTTCTGTAACTCCCGCGTCCAGAAACTTTTCGATTAAAATATGTGGAATGAAACTAAAATGCGATAAATTGAAAAATAATCAGAAAAGAGTCCAACTAAAAAGCATTTTCGGCAGTGTTGCCATTTTAGAAATAAAGAAAAGCGTCAAGTGTAAAAAGGGTAAAAAAGCGCCAAAAAAAATTTAACAAAAATTTTGGTATCGTGTTGTTTTGCTTTGCAAATAACACCTAAAAACAAGATTAAAAATTGGCAATAAAACAAAGGGTAAAAACAAGAAACTCAGAATATCAAAAAGCATGTTAAAATTTTTAAATAAATAATTAATTTTATTATCAATTCAGTTACCAGGAGTAAACAAAAAATTAAAATAAAATAACAATTCATAAAAAACAAAATATAAATAGAGTTTTATACCGTAGACAGACGACAGAGTTAATGCGCATTAAAAACTCACTAATGTGAATTAAGATTTTACCGTGACAGACGACAGTTTCTGCATTTAAACTGCATTTAGGTAACAGCTGTTTGTTTGTCAACAACTATTTAATTATGAAAAAATTTGTTTGGCATTTGCTGAAAAAACAGAATTTCTTTGAAAAAAAGCTGAAATTACTTTTGCTGAAACTGTTTCATAATGCAAAACTTGTTCATGCACTAGCAACCATCAACCTGAACGTGTTGCTACATGTGGGGACCGCAGTGGGACACTCTGAAATAAGAGAAAGGCAATTGTGGAAATCTATTTTTATTATTTTAATTTTACAATTGTCTTCTTCTTATTTCAGAATAGTAAACAATTTGATAACATATTATTGATTTTCGACGATGTTGCCATATTGAAATAGCTAAATGCAGTATAAATTCAGTTTGATTTTGTGTATTTACGTGTAACTTAATGCGCATTAAAAATGGATAATTCACAAGTTAATTTGAATTAAGACTGTTAATGCAAATTAACTGTGTCGTCTGTCTACGCTATTAGAGAAAAACAATTTAATTTTCAAATACCTCTGGTTCATAATCATCATCATTGGGGCACAAAACAGATTTAATGAAATATTCAGACCTTTTATAAGTTTGATTTGAATTAATTTTTAAGTAAACACTTGAAGGTAATTTGTAATTGCAACAAGAAACTTTTGGCTGAGTTTAATCATTAAACTAAATGTTCTTTCGACTTCGCCATTTGAGTAAGGAAAAGAAAGTATACGAATAACAAAGTCAGTTAGTTCATGAAAAATTGTAGACTTCAATCCAAAATTCATCAGTTCTTTCAATATTTTTCCATTTTTGCAACGTCAGATTCTTTAGGGAAATTTCTATTTCATTTATTACAAACGAATCATCAATGAAGTTTTGTATGAAATCAATAATATCCGCTTCGATATTCTTCAAAATATTGTCAACACTAAATAACGATATTTTTGAAGCAATATAAAATTTGAAGAAAGTCTACGTCTTAGTTCGAGTACGTGATATTTTGTAAATTCTATTAAATTGTTCAATTATTTTATAATCTCTGCAAGACTTTTCGAAATGATAGCCAAGATAACAAAATTCGTTAACGCTTTCATCTAAATTACCTTCTAGATAATCAAAGTATGTAATACTTTTAATCAGATAATACAAATCGCTGTATAGCTTGACATGGTCCGCATTGACTGACTCGAAAGCCAGATTTAGTTTTTGGACTTCTTCCAAAAAAAGGGTATTTGAAAAAAATAAAAGGGTAACGAGACCAAAAAAGCGTCATAAAATACCCGAAAAGCGTCAAAATGGCAACACTGATTTTCGGACCGAAAGAAAAATTTGCTTAAAAAATTAATTTCTTTTTCCATTTTTATATATTTTATTTAAATGAATTGCATTTTATTTTTTTTTACTATAAATACAATTTTTTTAATTTTTTTCCATTTCTAATTTAGTTTATTTGTAAATGAATTCCCTTAGTGTTTAATTAAAAACAATTGCAAAAAAAAAATAATAAATGTGAAGTTTTAATTTTTTGTATTTAAAATTGCAATGACGTCACTCTTTTCTGGCATGATGTAAGAGCTATTTCTGAGCCCATAAAAACGCTCATAAAAGACTCTTTTCTGACATTATCTAAGAGCTCTTTCTGACTGACAATTTTCGAATGTAATGACCCTCTTTTCTGAAGGGTTTCGGAGCAATTATGATTATTTTTTGGGCTCATAAAGAACATGAACGCTCCGGAAAAGGTGTCAGAAAAGACTCTTTTCGGACAAATATGGCTTGCTGGGAATAATTAAAAATGTTTCACACTATCAAATGACATCGGTAGCAGTACCATATTTTTGAATATGAAGTAATATTAAAAAAAAACGTACAATAAACTTGTCCATGTTTGGATGAGATGCTAACTTTGAGTTTTTAAAAATTCCCCATTGATCACTTATATTTTACTTTCCTCGGGTGTTTAAGGAATAAAATGAAATTCTTTTGCTGGCTGATTGTTATAAATAAATAGATGGTTATTTAACTGACTAGCTGGCTGACAGAATGACTTTGCATGGCTAGTCGGTTGGCTGACTAGCCTCCCTAAATGATTGTATACTGGTACAACAAAGGCTCATTCATACCCATTTGCTTGCTATTTGTCTAAGCATAACTCTCTTCCTTTTTAAACTCCTTACAGTAATAAAAACAACAAAATGAGAAAAAATTATATAAAACAAAACAAACAATGAGAAATGAATGTAAACTTATGAAAAGGAATTCATTGTAAACATTAAAGCTAATTGTGTAGTCAGATTAAAGTACTAAATGGCTGTCGTAACATTTTAAATAGAAACAATTTGGTGTCTTGTGTAATTATTGGTTAATCATTAAACAGACAACATTTAATTTTCGCCATTATATAAAGATCCCTTTAGATAAATGAATACTTTTTTTCAACCAAAGACTGGACTATAAAAATCATAAAAAAAAACACATTAAACCCACAATTTCGATAAGAATCTAAATATTTTGTCTCTTAGGAATTTTCATTACAGCAAATTATTTGGCTGACTGCTGACTGTTACCTTGTTATTAGTTGAAACTTAACATTGGCATCATCATCATCGTCACCATTATTATTGCTTTTAAACAATATTATTAAATTGAACGACTTGTCGTTCATTCCCAAAGCCAGTAGTACAATAATTTCCTAATTATTAATAATGTCATTTATATGGTGTAGGCCTTTTAAGTGTTCTGTAATGAGCAGAGATTTTGGCTTAACAAAGACAATATTAATTTGTATAAATTAAATTAATAATAGTTGTAATTAAAATCATTAAAATTTGTGTAATAAATTGAATGTTTTCTGGTTTATATGTCTGTATGTATGTAAGTAGGTATATGATAGTTCATAGCTTATGTTCAAATGGAAGGATGAATTCAATTATAAATATTAACCTCCTGGCCCACGATGTAGAACGATAACGCGTTCGCTTAGATAAGACTTAAGACACACACTTTTTATCGTATCTATTTTTTACTCAATCAAGTTTGTTTATTCCACAATCAAGTTTGTGTCTTAAGTCTTATCTAAGCAAAAGTTATCGTTCGACATCGTGGGTCAGGGGGCAAGTAATATACTTTTTCATATAGATATTACAATAACAATATTACTCTAATATTAGTATTTGTACAATTAACAAATAATTAATAATAAAACTTATCTTTTGCCATCAATTTTTTACAATTGCTTATTTTTAAAAGATCTGCCCTAACAAAGTGCTAAACAAAATTAAACAATCTCACCTCACATGAATAGTTAGTTACACCCATCATCCCAATTATTTTTAAATTCCCGCTTTCGTATTCTTTCAGCAATTGCCTAATTATCTTTATTTCTTTTTTCATTTAATTCCATTCAAATTAAGCAATCAAGCAAAACAGTTCAATTAATTTCATTTTCTATTATTGTGTCAGGCAAACACACAATAGGAAAAGGGAGAAAGGAACAGCATTTCATTCAAGGGAAAATCTTTTACAGTATCGCTGGCAATTCAATTTCTTTTTACAAAATCAAAAAAGAAGAAAAAAAAAACACTGAGAAGAGAAAAAGGAAAAGGAATACAAATCAGTAAACGACAAACATGACTGGGAATGAGAGCTCTGCAGGTGGCCAAATACAATTCAATTTAAGCGTTAATTAGTAGAAATTCACTACCAATCAGTTGACCATTGTATGAAAGTAACAAGTTAACTGAAGAGTGCCAAGTAGGGTTAGAGAGGGAAAGAACAACAAGTATTTGCCAGTTCATGCTGGCGTGTATGTGTCAAAACAATCAACGAATCCTGAAACTACACATACACTTGCATAGTGCTGCTTTTAAACAGAAAGTTATTGCAACGTAATTACGGCCGCAATTTCAATTCGTTGTTGGAATAACAACTAAGAGTTGTAGTAGGAAGCTCTAAAAACACGCTCAGCTATATTTAACCCAACACCAACTGCAAATGCCAGCACAACCAACAAAATAGTTATATTGCAGCGAGTAGGATTCTATCAGGAAATCTAGATGTCCTACGGCTTCTTGTTATTGTACACATTTTTTCTCTCATCCATTTTGGCGTGTTTTTTGTTATTTCTGCTACCACTGCTATGAGTTTGCTGACTCGTGCAAAAACCAACTTATTTTTAATTATGGATTTTGTTGTTTGCATTCGTTTTTTTTTTTGTCTTAACTTTGTTTCTTTTGTCTCTGGCTTAGAGTGAGTATGACGTCTTTTGTTACCAGCAAAATCCTGCAGATTTTTTTAGGTTTTATTTGTTTTGTTTTCAGTTTAAGTTTTTTTTTTACTATTATTTTACAAGTTGTAAAACTTGGTTTTAATTTTGTTAAACGTAATAAGTGGTGCAAGATTTTTGTGTTGATATAAGAATGAAAAGATAGACAGATGTAAGACTTGCTACAGAAGCCCAAGTTTAGTTACGTCATCTTTTCAACAAAAATTATAAACCCAATTCATGATTTGTAAGAATATTAGTGACAAAAAGGTATTTTTTTGGCAATAATTTTTTTACGTAAAATTTTTTGTTTAACTTTTTATATGCAAAGAAATTATGCTAAAACAAAATGCTTCTCCTGTTTTTCAACAAAATTGCTTGTAAATGTTTAAATATATTTTTTTTAAAATTGTTTTTAAAAACATCATTAACGAACAATTGTTTGTCATTTAGGCCCCGATTACCATTCACAACACTAAAGGTACGGTCACATTTGGCAAATATTTACTAAAAAAAGCGTAACCAGTTCTTTTAGCACAAATTTGTTTGACGTTGTTTACTCTTACAAGAGTTTTGCAAGATCAAACAGCATCAAATAAATTAGAAATATGTATTTGTTGTGATTTGGCCAAAATAAGAAAAGTTTTTTAAAATAAATAAACGACTTTAAATATATGTTATTTAGTGGTTACGTCTTTTTCGGCAAATATTTGCCCAATGTGACCGTACCTTAAGTATTTTGATGTTGTATGTTGTAACTCTTATCAGCTTAATCATATGAAAAATAAACACAACATTTTAGTGGGCCCTTAGACCCGGGTCACACACTATTTGGTACCACTCTTCGTTTCCCTCTCACCTACAAACTCAAAAGTTGATCAGCAAAAGTGGCAGTTTGTTACCCGGGACTTAGTTTTATGTAACATTATTTAACTGGCGGCCATTTTATCTGCTGTCAAGTGATTAATGGTTTGGTATTTCAATATGAAAAAACTGACGCTTCATATTGTTCGAATTTATTTTCAAAATTATGGTGCGAAATACGTATCGAGGATTTTTTTAGATGTATAGAACTTTGAAATTAAATAACACAAAGATGAGACACGAAATGATTCACCACTTGAAGGACAATATTCTCCTCGTTAATGCCGATATACGGCCACAAATGTTAGTAATGAGGTAAATTTCATGTAAATTAAAAAAGAAAACATCTTTATTTTTTTCTATTTTAAAGTTCCATAGGTCTAAACAAAACACGCTTTGTATACTTAAAAAGCATATATAGCCGGAAAATTTAGGAGCTTCTGTGGAAAATCAGAAAACTTAATTTTCATGGGAAAATTTAAAGGTAAATTTCTAAGAAAAATTAGGAAAATTTTATTTTTCAATTAAAGCCTGATTCAATACCTTTCCAACGAGCTATCACTCGTTGCGATCGCTTTAGTAGTTTTTTTTTAAAACAACTTTCAATGAGGTCCCTTATGAAGAATTCTTCAATTTTGTCACATGACAGTGGTGTACACCACCACTAAACCAGTCACTATATAAAAAAAAAATATGTAGGTACATTATTTTTTGCTGGGCAATCGATTGAGACTATTTATTTTAAAATCGGAGAGGGGTCGTCCAAAAGGTGATCGCTTTCATATGGAATTGCTCTATATGTATATGGTGAATTACACGTCAAGTGACCCAATTTTAAAAATCGATGTCTTTCGATTTGGATGAAATTTGCACCAACGTTATTACTATTGGATAGTAGGCCAGACACAAATTTTCAGCTCTATCAGTCAAGAACTGCCGAAGTTAGAGGGGGTCAAAGTTGGACATTTTGGTCCTACAGGGTTTTTTTTAAAATGAATGTAACTTTTCACCTATTGGTCCTAGCAAAAATTGTCCAAAGGACCTTAGATATTTATTTCTTCAATCATTGTAAAAATATTTTTTTTTAAATTAAAAATTTTTTTTTTTTAAATTATTTTTAAATTTGGGCCCTTTTTTTCTTTTCTCAAATTTCATCCAAATCGATTTTTAACATTGGGTCACTTGACGTGAAATTCACCATATGTATCTTACTAACAGAACAATGCTAAATTCACACACTTCCTTAGCCCACAGAGAAAGACATCAGCAAAGTACGTGCAGAACAGTTGACTGTTTTTGTTTAATCAGTTGTTGCGCACAACAACACAACAACTACTTGTAAATTGTTTAAAGATTTTTGCAAAACTTTCAGCTAAAATTTCTATGCCACAAACATAAAAAACTTGCAAACTTTTTATTAATAAAGACTTTGTTGTTCACTTTATGTTGCTCACAAATTCATATTGTTTCCGAACAAGCTGGGATATGTACCTGAATGGCAAAATGGTTTGCATTTGAGTAGATTTAATGGCATAATATAATTATTTGGTAAAATTATATATTTATTTATATATTTATTTATTTATGTACGAATTTGTTACAACTTAAGCACCATTAAAGAATTTAAATATTAATTCATTTTGAAAAGGCAGCAATACAAATGTAATAATCCACAACCTTTGTTTTTTATATTTTAGTAACATCCTTTCAAATTCACTAAATGTTGTAATGGAGCATTAAATATTTATGATTGATTATTATATGTAATGCAGAAACATATAAATAAAACTTTTAATAAAATAAGGAAAAACAAATAAACTATCAAACTAGAACTTAAAAAAAACTGTGGCATTGTGAGACGTAAAATGTAATTGCAAAATGTATGCCTAACTATAACTTTTTTATTAATCCTGCTATCTTGCAATCCCAACAATTTAAACTACTATGAGGTGAAAAATAATCAACACAGAATTTCTGAAATTCCAGCCGCTAATTGTCAAAATAAGTGGCTATGCTTATTCAAGTAAATATTTGCTGTGTGTGACTGACTACAGCTTAAGAAGCATGCTACTACCTACCAACTTACTTGCTAACAAACCAAAGTAAATCTCAATTTTTATAAGAACTATTTAATATGTAATACCAGAACTTGTAGAGTAGGATGTTATCAGAATTAGGAAAAAGCTATAATTTATATGGAGATATAAATTTATGTATAAATAAATATTCTAAAAAAAAACAAACTCATAGAAATACAAACTTATAAGTTTTTGTATGTATATATATCCATAAGTTTTTTGGAAATACTCACACATTCTCAAACCCTCACATAAATACATACATATAGTATTAATGTATATCTATATGAGAAACATGTCAGCTAAGATTATATCAAACAAGAAACAAAAATTATTATTTAAATTCATTTTTAAATAAATCTGAAATGGGAGTACTGACGGAAAGAGACACGGGAATAATATTGTTCTGTTTAGAGTTATTAAATAAATGTTTCAATAGAGCTTTTACTTGTAATTAAATTTATATTTTGTTTTATCATTACTTTCAATATTATATTTTTTGGCTAATGCAATAAAGAGTAATTGGTAAAAATTTGACAAAATTTCTTTTGTTATTTATCATTATTATGCACTCTGTTTTGCACGCCAGTGTACTCATAGATACAATTCAGGGAAGTCCCTAATTTCGTGAAAAGATACACTGACTACAATGGATGCTTTGAACAGCACTTGTAAAATGGAAACAATATTTACATATGGGAGTAATGGTTTAAACTAGATCTTAAATCCTGTGATTACAACATTCTAAACATCATAGGGAGAGGGGCGCACGTTTATACCCGGGCACCTTTGAACTATGTTGATAAAATCTCAGTTTAACATTTTTTTCGACCCTTAACCGAGTTTTTCACATGGCAACCTTATTTTCTACCAACGTCCAGGTTTGAACAAAGAAAAAGGGGGCACCTTTGAACATGTGAAGCACCAAACATGGTTGATTCTCTCTTATTTTCTGAAAATGACGAATCCAATGCTGATCATGATGCTTTAAAGGAAAACGTAATGTCACCTGAAATCGCAAGGCCTTTTCCGTCTTAATAATATAAAACTTATTTTTGATCTAAATTTTTTTTATTTTTTAATTGTTAATGTTTATGTTTTTCTTAATAAATAAATCGAATTTATTATATATATAAAAAATATAACTGTTTATGTTATTTTTGGACATAAGAGATACAAGAAAAAAGCTGCCCCGTATGGGGGACACATTTTGAACACAATGACTTCATCCATTAAAAAAATAAAAAAAATATAAATCGAACTAAAAATAAGTTACTTGTAGACTTAAACTAAAGTTTATTTCCATACATATTAGTTAAATTATGTAAAAAGTCAATAATTCAAAAATATAAATTTTTATGTGGCTTAAAAGCAAAAAGTGTTCTAAGGTGCCTCCCTCTCTCCCCTATACATATATAATATTTTGCATTATATTTCTATTTTAAGTACATACATATTCTTTAAAATTACTTTTCCGCAAATTGCGCAATTTAATAAAAACTATATAAATTCATATTTTCGATTCTAAACAAAAATATTGAAATTTTCTAGTTAAAAGGAACAAATATTTTCTTATCAGCGTTTTTTATAACAACATTTTTTTTTTTTTTTTTTGGAAGAGAAAAATTTTATTTAATTAATAATTCAAAGAATACCATTGTAAAGTAATATTTTTTAGACAATTGGCACATTGGAATGCATTTTCTACCCTGCCAAGGGCATCAGCAGCAATTTTCATTGTCCAACAAATTTAACTCACCATTAAGCAATAGACTTTGGAAATTAGTCATATTTATTTTACATGTATGGAGTTAGAACAAAGTTTACATAGAAATTAAAATTTAAATATTTTTTTTAGAAAAATGGAAAATATTTAATTAAAATTTTTAAATTCTGAGAAATGACTTCCTCGTCAAATGGGTTTTTTAAAAGCATTCAAAATCAATCGCTTATGTTCTATATTCCACTACAAAGTGAAACTGAATTTATTTTCAATTCCACATATACAATTTCATGGTGTTCTAGAAAACCGGCGAAACTTTTAGTCTACGATGAACCAAACTAAAAGTGCTATTTTACTTTTCAAATCATTTTTACAAAATTTAGAACATAAACTTAATGAAAATTTCACTTCCACTTCATTTTACAAATGTAGAACCCAAGTAATAATTTCCGATTGTAAGCCAAATTTTAAAAGTTCACTTGTTTCATACGAAAATTATTTATTGGTTCTACAATTAAAAAAGAAAAACTTTTTATTTTTTTACAATGAATTTTTTGTTTTGCAAAAAACTGTTTAAGGTAAATGGAAATTTTTTTCCCCAAAATTGTGATTAACTTTCTCTGCTAAATATTAGTATTTTTGTTTTTTCTTTATTTTCTATTTTGTTCTAAATTTAAATTTCAAATAAACTGCCTGAAATGACTTCTCCGCCAATAGAGTAATTTTATTTTTCAATTTTAATTTTTTAAACTTTTAAAGTCCAAATTTTCAGAAAGTTCCAAAATTCACAATGATTTGATAATAAAAAAATGTAAGCGAATGGTAGTGTTTGCATTGTTCTAGACTCATGATAAATTTATAATTCCTGGTTACACTGCTGTTGTATTGTAAAATTTGTGTATTACATACTTTTTTTGTGTGCATATTCAAGTTGTAATGTTTTTTTTTCTTTTGTTTCATTGTTTTGTTTTGGGGGTTTAATTTGTTAAACAAACCATAATGCTTTGGCAAAGAAAAATATCACAAGTAGGTACGACAAATGGAATGCCACAAGTTAACAGAAAATTTGTTTAAATAAACCACAATTGCACACACAACAAAAACATACACAAATACTCTCATACAAATATGTAAAAACGGAAATATGTGGTACATGGCAATGGAATGAATGAATGAATGAGTGAATGAATAAATGCATGAAATATTGTTTGTAAACATCAAGTCTTACCATCGAATAGTAAGTAGGTATTTTATATGGCAAAATATTCCCTTTAGAAACGGAAATTAAAGTTTAGTAAACAGAATATAAAAGAGAGAGAGAGAGAGAGTGAAAGAAGGAAAGTAAAAGCGAGTGGCCACAAAAGTTAATTAAAATAGCAAAACGCACATTTGAGGTAAAAATGCATGCACACACACACACACACACACACATACATTCAAAGTGCCTTTTCCTACAAATTGTCTAAAGTGTGTGTTCGTTTGTTCATTTTAAATATCTGTTCATTACATGTTTAAATAACAAAAATTCTCTTTAACCATTTATTGTAAACAGTTTTTTTTCTGTTTACAAACAACATTGTGGTATAATTATGATTTTGCTCCTTGTTTAAGATTCTTATAAAAAAGGTATTTCTACTTTTTGCTTCCCTGTTTTTTTTTTTTAATCCACACAACAATGACATCATCATTGACATTTTAGGCCACATCAAGTAATAATGTACTTGTATTGTATTCTATTAGAATAGTTGCTAGTTCTCTGCACAATATGAACGACATACATACTTATGTACAGTTGAACAAATTGCCAACACAATATGAAACTTTTAAAAATTCCCTGCATAGACATTGTATATGTAGGTACAACTGATTGTTTGGCCCCTGCTATTTGCAAATACTTCTATGAACTTTCTAAATAGAAAACATTCATACTTAAGTACGTTTTGCAGTAGTAATCCGAAGTATTTTAGTTTTTAAAAACCAACTACATACAGTTCAAAGTAAGTAGTTTTAAAAATTGCATATTTGAAAAGAAGTATTAAATGTACAAAAAAAAAAATTATGCTTTTAATAACAAAAGGTTTGTACTACATTCTAAAATTGTACTGCGAAATTAGGGAGAGTGTAGTTGTTGGCAGATATGTTTACATATAAAAAATAGGAATGGTGTAGAATATTCTAGAATGTATTTCAAATTAGTTTCTTATGAACGCTCATCACTATGATTTATAATTTTTACTGCTAATAAACCATTTACGTATGTATGTACATTAGGGTGGCCCCAAAATAAAGTTGCGAATGTTTCCGACTAATATGCAAATTTGATTCATTTTAAAAATACGTTTCTCAATTTTTTTGTCCTGGGGTCAATATTTGGTGAGCTAGATCAAAGGATAAAAATGTCCTTTTTTTTCAAAAACTTCAGACACCACACCAAGTGAACATACTTAACAATAGTCTATCTTTTTTTTTTAAATAATTAACAAACACAAACTGCGAAGCTTTTTTGGCTTATCTGCAGAAAACACCCAAAGTCTTTGGCGGTAATCGAACCCGCAACCCTCTGACTGATAGTCCGGCAAACTATCGCCTAGTCTATCGGGGGGTTTTTTGATTTTTTTTCACATTTCTTCCAAAGGAACTCCATGTAAATTTGGTATCATATACAAGGTCTTTGAGAGGAGCATTCAATGGCTTATCAAAAATTAAAAAAAAAATTTTTTTAATTCAAAAATTTTGAAATTTCAGACAAAATTTAATTTTTTTTTATTTTTTCATAGAATTTAATTAAATGCATAGTTGAAATTTCTTGATTATAAACATCATGCAATTTAACCCAAATGGGTTTTCCCGTTTTTTAGCTTATAAAATTTACGTTATTTTAATACCCATTACATTAACGAATTGAGTTAACAGAGATTGTCAAATAGGGAAGAATTTAGGTTTCAGAAAAAAATTAATAAAAATTGAAATATGTAGATAGTCCCCCTGGCCCACGATGTCGAACGATAACGTTCGCTTAGATAAGACTTAAGACACAAACTTGATTGTGGAATAAACAAACTTCATTGAGTAAAAAAATATATACGATAAAAAGTTTGTATCTTAAGTCGTATCTAAGCGAACGTTATCGTTTGACATCGTGGGCCAGGGGGAGTATGTCGGTTTCAGCAGGTGCTCAAAAAATTTTAAATACCCCATATATAAAAAGTTTTTGTAGCAAAATAATTCTCAGAGGTCAACATATGAGAAAAATATTATTTTCTCTGAATTGCTGTTAAAAACAACAAATTCATACTGATGTTGATGTTGAAATAAATGAAATTGTTTATTTGGTAGATTTAAATAATAAAAAAAATATGTTTATAGATGTATGTATGTATATATGCAGAGTTATGCTCAGCCAGCCTTCATAACATAAACTAAAAACTAAATTAATATTATTTATTTATTATTTATATGGTGTTTCTTTTAGTTGTATAGAACTTAAGGTAGGCAACACTTTTTTAACTGGCGGCCATTTTGTGATTTGTAACATGAATAGAATAAAGCCTGAATAACGCTTCCAAATTGTGAAAATTTATTTTGAAATTCATGGTTCTGTATCAGAGAACAGAAAGAGACCATTTACATTTGCTAACCATACGCAAATTCATTGCTTTTGCATTGCTTTTACTCGACAATAATAAAAATGTGCATTGCTGCTTGTTTACTCATTCTTTATAACTGTTTGCTATTTTACATTCCCTTTTTGTTATGCCGTTATACATCAAGCAATGAAATAATTCAATGACACATGAAAAAACGAAAAACATTCACACCATTCGTCCAGTATTCGTTGCTTTCAGTGAATGAAAACATAAAGAAAGAGCAAAAACAATACAAAACCTAATGAGAAAATAAATATTTTTTGGTTGTTGCTTTATGTGCGATTTGTTGACAGTAAACTAGTAAAGTTTGATATTTTTTGTTAGTATGTACAACTTATACAGTCAGCATTGAAACCATTCATACCAATCGTTAATGATTCGTACCAATCGTTAAGTATTCGTTGCTTTTGGGAGTAAACGTTTACATTTGTACAAGACATGCAATGCAAGCATCATTTTTCGTTACACTCCGTTTTGTGAATAATGACATGTATTGCTTTACGGAATTGATTTATGTTCTCAACATGAGGTTCGTTTTTTGTGATTGTATTCAAAATCTAAAGATAACCAATCAATCCGTTCTCTGTTCTGTATTATTTTGGATGTAGAGAACTTTGAAATTTAATAAAACAAAGTTAATTTTTGAAATTGACATGAAATTTATTTCTGACATTATAACTTAAATGTGACTTCTGGCATGTAACTGACTAGGATGCAGTCTAAACTGGTGGCCCAATTTTCGGTGACTTTATCCAACATTTGTGGCCGTATCTCGGCAAAAACGCGGCGAATGTTGTCTTTCAAGTGGTCAGTCGTTTCGGGTTTATCGGTGTAGACTAGCGTCTTTAGACATAAATCACTTCACAGCTGACCAAATGGCCGCCAGTTTAAAAAGTGTTGCCTACTTAAAGTTCTATACATCTAAAGAAGACACCCTATATTATGTTTGTATGTTTACATACATTTGTGTGATATAATGCAATATTACCTTATTTTGTTTTGTCCATTTTAATTTGCTGATATTATTTCTAACTAAAATTTTAATTAGATAAATCTTTTGGCAGAAATAATAATAAATGACCTACAGAAATTTGCATTTAAATACTAATCAAAAATAATATTTTAACAACTTTCAAGAACTTTATAATTCTTTTGTTGAAAATTAAATTACTCAAACACACACACACACACACACACACACTAAAAACAGCCACAAATATTAATTAATCTGTTGTCGAAATATCTGTATGAGTAAAATTCAAGAAAATAATTATTTATTAAATAAATTTTATTTAAAGACAATTTTATTTATGTTTAAGAATAAGTATAATATTTAATTTGATTTTCTTTGTTTTTCAATTGCAGTTATGGTCTCTTGGGGGCATCTGGCTGTGGCAAAACCACACTATTGTCCTGCATTGTGGGCAGAAGACGCTTGAATTCAGGTGAAATCTGGGTGTTGGGTGGTCGTCCAGGCTCTAGGGGCTCAGGAGTGCCGGGGCCTAGAATTGGTTATATGCCACAGGTAAGTGTCTTCTTACCTACATACACATAGTACATTTGCAAGCAATAAATATATAATTACAATATAATTTAATAGCAATTATAATTCAGAGAATTTATTTCTATATTTAAAACTATATACATATGTTTACCACACATTTGCTATTAATTGTAAATTCCAGCGTGTTTGTTTTCAGCATAAAATTCATCATTGTTACAATCACTTTTATGGAGAATTTACAACTAATAACATTTAATTCAATAACGACAATCTATAAAACCGCTTAATAATAAAATATTTAATTATTTATCTTTTGGTAATGGAAAAATAATAATTTACGTACATGTATTATTGCATATTAATTGTTAATTGTCTATAGGAGTAATGCGAACTAAAAGCACACTGCCATATAATAGAATTAATGTAATTGCCATGCAACCATGATCACTAGGACAATTATTTAATCCAGATTCCTTTTTATCTTTGGAAATCACAAAAATATTAAAATTAAATTAACATATCTTAAAACTTTCAAAAATCTTGATCTTGATTGAAATGTAATATTTATTACTTACTTCTTTAAAAGACTAAATAAAACTATAGAGCATATTTGTATAGACTTCAACATGTATATTAATGTTATATACCAGAAAGGCTTCATTCTGATAAAGCCAAAAATTAAATCTTATCTTAAAAATTCCTGTTCCTTTACAAAATTAAACCATCTTAATCACATATTAAAGGACTTTGAAAGCTGCATTGAAGCAAACAAAAAAAAAAAAAAACAATTTCCGTGCAGCTCCAATTATACTCGAGTATATATCAATATATCAGATATACCTTCGAAAACTTTGGTATTGAAAATCAGCAATATGGGTACATATTATTATTTTCATAATATTTGTAGTATATTTATGGAGATAATAAATATGTATATTTAATACATCAGATATGCCTTCGAACGCCAACAACCAAAAATGAGTTAAATATTAGAGCAATTCACAATATTGTGCAAATGGTATTGCATCATTGCTAGGTTTAGCATATTTCAGCTCTTATATGCTAAATCTTTTTGCAAATGCAATGATGCAATACCATTTGCACAAGACTGTGAATTGCGCTAATATGACAAGCTTGATTTTTAGCAATACTTTTGTCATTTTTATGTAAATAGGCAGAATGTATGTATGTGCGTACATGTGTATATCAAATTGAAACTATTTGCATTATAAAAAACTATTTTTTAACAAATGTTTCACATAATAGACCAATTTTTCAATATGTTGTAGGGGAGAGGGGGGCACGTTTGAACAATGTTGATAAAATCTCAGTTTAACATTTTTTCCGACCCTTAACCGAGCTTTTCACATGGCAACCTTGTTTTCTAGCAACGTCAGCAACTTTTGCTAGTTTTTTCAGTCCTCGACCGAATGTAGTTAGGTGAACAAGTTTTCGCAGTGCTATTTTAAAGTTTTTTATATTTTTTTTTTTTTTTGCAAGGGTGTAAGAAGTATTCAGTGATCGTTTTCTTTCGTGAAAGATATTTATTGCAGTCCAAAATTCATTTAAGTTATTTGATATTTATGTAAAAAAAAATATTTATTGTAAATTTCTGGCTTGGCATCAGTTCAGGTTGGAACAAAGAAAAAGGGGGCACCTTTGAACATGTTAATTTATCAACGGAAGTACCAAACATGGTTGATTCTCTCTTATTTTCTGAAAATGACAAATCCAATGCTGATCATGATGCTTTAAAGGAAAGCGTAATTTCACCTGAAATCGCAAGGCCTTTTCCATCTTAATAATATAAAACTTATTTTTGATCTGAATTTTTTTTGTTAATGTTTATGTTTTTCTTAATAAATAAATCGAATTTATTATATATATAAAAAATATAACTGTTTATGTTATTTTTGGACAAAAGCTCTACATGAAAAAATTGTCGTTCAAAACTGCCCCAGCTGCCCCGTATGGGGGTACATTTGAACACAATGACTTCATCCATTAAAAAACTAAAAAAAAAATATATATATATTACTTGTAGACTTAAACTAAAGTTTATTTCCATACATATTAGTTAAATTATGTAAAAAGTCAATAATTCAAAAATAACATTTTTTATGAGGCTTGAAACCAAAAAGTGTTCTAAGGTGCCTCCCTCTCCCCTAATACCAATTTTGCTTGAGCAATATTATCTAGTTCTTTTTTCTTTTTCTTTGAAAGTAGTTGAAGGATATATAAGATTCGATACAGCTGAATAAAGCAATTTTACTTGTTACACATATGTACCGCTATTAAGTAGAGAAAAAAGCAATAAATAAATTCAGTTATATTAACAATTAAATAACAGTAAAACTATTTGAATTAATTCAAAAATGATAATGCATAGATGCATTTGGTGAATAATAATTAAACCAAATTGAAAATATGTAGATTATAAAATTGTTAGAATTTATAATTAATTGCTAATTATTTGTATAACTTCTACTGTTATGTACATATGTACATACAGATAAGGGGTCGTCATAACACACAATGTACATATTTTCTCTTTTACACAGATTACTACCAAAGAAATAAACGTTTCAGACCATTTTTAGCGGTTTACTTAAATGACAATTATTCTATAGGGTGTTTTTTTTAGAAATATAGAACTTTAAGTTGGCAACACTTTTTAAAATGACAGCTGACCATTTTGTCACAAACAGATGTGTAAGGCAGTTCTTATAGTAAGAAAAAGATACATATATGTATTACTTTTTGGTACCTAAAGTTATGTGTCCACGATGGTCAGTTATTACAACGTTGTCCGAAAAATGTTCAAAAATGTCTAACAGCCGTGTAAACTTAAAATTTTTGTCTTCCAACGTTGTAAGAAAAAGCATTTTCAGTACATTGGAAGACAAAAATAGTGTCAGACATCCAACAATCGTGTAAACACACGTTTTTGTCATTGTCATTGTTTTAAGACAATTGTCAAACACTTTTCATTGTCATATGTGCAAAGTTTATGCATCTGCCAATAGCAGCATTGTCATAGAAATTATTTCTAAATGCAACTCTGTATATACATAAATAATAAACAAACAAGTGTGCATTGATAAAATTTTTGAAAAAAGTAGAAGAAAATTAAAGAATTAAATTAAAGTGGCATTAGGACATAAGCAGATAAAATGGTTCCAATTGCTCTTTTTTTGTTACATGACTTTATTTATAATTTTTAAACACACACACAGAGCTGCAAAACAAATTTGACAATGCCACACAACAATCTGACAACCATGTAAACTGATAATTTCGGTTGACAGATAAATTCATTGTGTGACAATTGTGTGCAAATGAAATTGTTAGTTTTCTTACAGTCGTGTAAACTGATAATTTATGTTTTGCTAAAACTTTTTCAATGTCAGTACATTGCTAGCACATTGCTAGATATTACAACGTTGTAATATCTGACCATCGTGGACACATAGTTTAATTGTTTGTCTGTAAAGTGTAAACGTGTATGTATTGTGTGTTACATGCTACAAAAATATAAACAAAAAGCACTTTTGAAAGAAAAAGATAAATATAAAACTTGATTATCTTCCGTCTCGTGATACCTCTTTATACTTTGTGTTGAAATGCCAAACCAAACCAAACCAAACATATGTAAATCACTTGACAGCTGACAAAATGGACGCCAGTTAAAAAAGCAAAAATAAAACTTTAAAATTAGTCGAGAAATAAGCAGGTCTCTGTTGAGTTGCAAATTGCTACATTGAACTTATTTAAGGAATAATAAAATTATGTATTTAAAACGTCCCAAGCCATTTTATTCAGTTCTATTTTTTTTGTGTATTCTTATAAATTTGTCGCAATTATGATATGTCTATTCTCAAACATATCGCACCCTAAATAGAACAGGGTCACAACTCAACATACTAAAATTTTCAGAAGAGACAAAAAACTGTTCATCGTGCACAAGCAACACATTTAACATAAAAATAGACAAAACTGTATTTTTCCAGTTAAAAAAGATAGTGATGTGAAAGAAATGTTTGCAATAGTTGGAAATGTCTACTCTGAATTAATTTATATGAAAAAAAGTAATTTTTGGAAAATTTTGAGTTGTGACCCTTTTGTATTTAGGGTGCGATATGTACATGCACTTATTTTCAAAACAGAAAATAGAAATTACGAATTGCGTAAATAATTCATGACCACGCTCTATATGTTTCAGCCATATATTCACCCCTATAGTGAATAAAAATTCCGCATGAAATTTGTTCCCTTTTCACATTTTTCCGATTAAAATTCTGTGTTAAAAAAATAAAAGGGAACAAATTTCATGTGGAATTTTTACTCATGATTTATTTATTCACGGGGTGATTATTTATTTAGATAAACCTTCTCATAAATGACTCGAAATTTCTTTTCAAAAGAAAAACATTTTAGAAACTCATATTTTTTTTTTCATCACTTTATTTTAACTTGATGAAACCCAACATACTTGGCCTCACACTTTTGACCGCTATCATTACAGTTCTGACAGACCTTTATCAAAGCTAATGAGCTCTTTTACATTTCATTACATATTTTAATAAAAAAAAAACAGACACAAAGACTCCTGCAAAGGAAATATGAAAAAAATTCACCAACATGTATTTAATACATGTTTTTCAGTTTTTGTACAAGTTCTTTTGTACATTCATCTGCCGCTAATGGAGTTGCAGTTTGAATATAATTTATGGTTCCTTAATTTATTGTAAAGAGAAAGAAATGGCCAAAAATACAACAACAACATCAAATAATAAACTGAATAAAACAGAAAATAAATTTAAATTTTATGATGTAGTCTTTCAGTTTTATTATAATGTTTTTTTTTTTATTTGATTTCCCTCGTATTTTTTTCTGAGCATAAATATATGTTTGCTTCTTTTTACACAATTTTATTCAAAAATAATAAATATTTGGTTCGTTTCTTTTTTCTTTTTTTTTTTGTTTGTAGGAGGTGGCTTTATATGGTGAATTTACTATGAGGGAAACATTAATCTACTTTGGTTTAATTGCTGGCTTGTCCCGCAGCGATATTGAAGATAGAACTGAGTTTTTGTTGAAGCTTTTAAATTTGCCAAATGGTTCGAAATTCGTTAAAAACTTAAGTGGTGGCCAACAGCGTCGCATGAGTCTGGCTGTGGCATTGCTGCATGAGCCGGAATTGCTAATTTTGGACGAGCCCACGGTGGGTGTTGACCCTGTGTTGCGACAAAGGTAAGTTTATTATTTCAATACAATAAATTAGGGGACAAAGGCTAATTATTGTAACACGTTGATCTGTTGCCCCAGTCTTTATCACTTATATAGAAAAAAAAAACAAAAACATAAAATGTTGGGCAACTTCCTACCTACGTTTTTGTAGGCAAATATAATAACTGTTTTTACATACTTCCGTTTGGTTAAATTCGTTACTGGTGTTATTGATTTAAATGTGTGCATGTATATGTACATGCAACAAAACATAAATGGAAATGAAAATACATATTATAAATATATTTATTTCATGCCATCATCGTTTGTTGGCAAAAAGTGAAATCAAAAAAACAAGGAAAAGGCAAAGTTATGTTCATTAAATACTGCCTTTTAATTTAATTTGAAAAATTTCAAAATTTATTCTGAAGCTTTTCTAAAAAAATCAAAATGAGTTTATTAAGAAAGAAAGCTCTCGCGTTATCTTAAAAGAAAACTCTTTCGCCAGCTCAAAAAGTTCTATACAGACTGCAGCATTTTTAATGTGATTTATTGCCATACAATTCAGTCTATTAAAAGCCTGTAAAAAATATAAATTTTAAGTTTTCATTTTTTTTTTGTGGTTCATGTATGTACATTAGGGTGGCCCCAAAATAAAGTTGCGAATGTTCCCGAACAATATGAAAATTTGATTCATTTTAAGAATACGTTTCTCAATTTTTTTTTGTCCTGGCGTCAATATTTCGTGAGCTGGATCAAATGATAAAAATGTCCTTTTTAGAGGTTTTTTGATTTTTTTCACATTTCTTCCAAAGGAACTATATGTAAATTTGGCATCATATGAAAGGTCTTTGAGAGGCGCAATAAATGGCTTATCAAAAATTAAAAAACAATTTTTTTTAATTCAAAAATTTTTAGAATTTCAGACAATTTTAGTTTTTTTATTTTTTCTTAGAATTTACTTAAATAAATAGTTGAAATTTCTTGATTATAAACATCATGCAATTTAACCCAAATGGGTTTTCCCGTTTTTTTAGCTTATAAAATTTACGTTATTTGAATACCCATTACATTAACGAATTGAGTTAACAGAGATTGTCAGATAGGGAAGAATTAAGGTTTTACAAAAAATTAATAAAAATTTAAATAGATAGAAAAACCATTTGGGTTAAATTGCATGATGTTTATAATCAAGAAATTTCAACTATTTATTTAAGTAAATTCTATGAAAAACTAAGAAAAAAAGTAAAATTTTGTCTGAAATTTTCAAAATTTTTGAATTTAAAAAAATTTTTTTTTTTTAATTTTTGATAACCCATTGAATGCGCCTCTCAAAGACCTTGTATATGATACCAAATTTACATATAGTTTCTTTGGAAGTAGTGCGAAAAAAATCAAAAAACCTCTAAAAAGGACCTTTTTATCATTTGATCCAGCTCACGAAATATTGACCCCAGGACAAAAAAAAAATTGAGAAACGTAGTCTTAAAATAAATCAAATATTCATATTAGTCGGGAACATCGATACCTTATTTGCTCTCCATACAAACGGGGTCGCCCTAATGTACATACATACATATGTCAGATTATAAGTACACGTTTTCTATTAATTAGAGTTGTTTAATTCAGTTTTTCTCTTATTTTTATACATTTGTACTTGCATGTTATAATTCATTTCATTTCATTTCATTTCGTTTTTGTTTATTTTTTTCTTTTCTTTGGCGATTTGTCCTGTCGTTACAGCATATGGGATCATCTAGTGGATATAACCAAGAATGGTAACACAACTGTGATAATTACAACACATTATATCGATGAGTGTGCCCAAGCGCATGTGGTAAGTAATATTTGTTTGTTTGTATGTATAAATAGCAAAGTTTAAAAGATTTTGTATCAGAATATGTAGTTATTTTTAAATACAACATTTACTTGTGTATATAATCTGGCACACACGCATCCAAACACTCAGTTCCACTCAAATGCCGACATGCTATACACGTGTTTACTTAAACTCAAACATAAACATGTAGAAATAATTGTAATTGTTTTAATTTATTTTATTTTTTCATCATTTTGCTTCTACTTACTGTTCTATGTGTTTATTTATACACTTCTGCTCCGCATTTGTAACTGTTGACTAAGAGGGTCTTTTGTCCAAAGTATCACCACCCTCTACCGTGTATGAGAGAATGATAATGAGAGGAAAAAGAGTTTAAATTGTTAAATTATATTTGAGTGAGAATGTGTGTGTGTGATAGTGTGTTACTGAACATGAGTATGTGTGTAACATGTTAAATTAAATTGTTAGGGTTATAAATGCTATTTGTTAACCAAGTAATACAAACGTAATTGGGGTCAAAAATGGAGTTCAAGGAAATGCTTAAATATTTACTTTAATTATCTACTCACATCAACATGTTCGTGCATCTCAATGTAATACAGACAAGTACTTATGTAATTATTTCAAGTGTAGGTATTTGAATACATTTTATTATACAATATGTAAAAGCCAGTGGATATTAAATAGTTTCAAGTCGAAAAATTAAATATGTATATTTTTGTTAAATAACAAGTTTCTTTTATTGATTTAAATATTATGATATAGCAGTTTTATTTTGATCTAACTTTATCTGATGCATGACCTGAATGCTGTTTCTTAAATAAAGAGCAGAGAATTTACACAAATATTATTTTATATCTAGACACAAAAGAGTATACTTTGTGATTTAGACCACTATCAAAATAATACTTATACGAATTGTTTTAATAAGTGTGCAAATAAAATGTAAAAATATTTTTATATTTACAGATCATAAAAGATGTATGCGTGTTAAGTAAAGTTTGATATAATATATTTTGTAAATACACTTTTTATGACTTAGGCTTGTTAATAGTTTTCTAAAGCTTGATTTATTTAAAAAAATTAGTTAAATCCTTTAGAGAACACTTTTTTTGGCAAAACTTTTTAATAAACAAGAATGCTTTTCGTTATATTAAAACTTTTTTTACATACAAACCAATCATGAATAAAAATTCCGCGGGATTTTTCTCCCTTTTTGCCATTTTTCCTATTCAAATGCAATGTTAAAACAATAAAAAGGGAAAAAACTCCCGCCGAATTTTTATTCATGATTGGGTCGATTGACTTTTTTCGAAACAAGAAATTTAAAAGCTGAAAATATGTTATTTGAATAGTTTTTTTTTTTTTGCAAAAAATAGTTTTTTCTTTAAGTAAAAGCTTTCTTCGCAAAAATAAATTTAAAACCAGATGGCAACGCATTTTGCCATTTTGAAACAAAGTTCTATTTTCCTATTTCTTCTACTTGAAAAAATTTAATATTTTATTATTAGAGAAATTTTATTTCGGTTGAGTTAATTTTCATATAATAATTCAAAGAATACTATATTGCAAATTAATTTTTTAGAAAATTGGCAAAATGTTAAGCCAAGGGCATCATCAGCAATGCTTATTGCCTATGATCTACTTGTAAACATCATCTATTTAACTCACCATTATTGAGAAATAGAATTCGAGAATTAATCATATTTCTTTTAAATGTTATGAGTAAAAACGAAATTTACATACGTTGATACATATATTCTTCTTAATTTTATGAAAATTTTGTATTATTACAAATCTTGTCATTTTTCCTTTATTGTTATTACATGAAAATGAACTTAAGCCAAATGAAATTTATCTAATAAAACATTTATATATGGTGAATTTCACGTCAAGTGACCCAATTTTAAAAATTGATGTCTTCCGATTTGGATGAAATTTGCACCAAGGTTATTACTATTGGATAGTAGGCCAGACACAAATTTTCAGCTCTATCAGTTCAGAAGTGCCGGACTTAGAGGGGGTCAAAGTTGGACATTTTGGTTAATTTTGGTCATACAGGGTGTAACTTGTCACCTATTGGTCCTAGCAGAAATTGTCCAAAGGACTGTAGATAGCTATTTCTTCAATCATTCCAAAAATATTTTTCTTTTTAAAAATTATTTTTTTTTTTTCAGCAAAAATTGCTTTACGTGAGTACCTGTCCAGGGGGCCCAAACTCACGGTGCTCTCAACACCGGGTGAATACAATGCGTCCACCAACGCCCTCGTACACGACAAAATGCCATGCACGAGTGCCAATTTGAATTTGTGTATTTGGACACATCTTAACAAAAGTGGACAAATTGAAGTTAATGTATTAATTTCTTAGTTTTTATTTAAAAAACTATTTCTTACACAACATCGTCTGAGATCTGATCTGACTCAGTGTGTTGTTTCTTTATATGTATTGGCTTTTACAACAAAAAATACTGAATAAAAATTAGTTTTTATTTAAATGTATTGATGTTTGCTCTTACATAAGTAACTTTTGGACACTCCTGGTTTAATGTATTCATTAGAATTGTTTTGTGTTTATAGGCAAAACATAAAAGCACAGTGGGCCAATAAGTCAATAATAACTTGTAATTATGAAATACATACTCTTGAAGCTGTGACAGAGCTTAATAAATCATTAGTTGTAAATTAAGTTGTAGGCGATTTGATTTTGAAAAGGGAATATAAAAGAAAATAAGAAAATATTTAAATTTATATTATGTTCAAATAAGCTGCATTATTTAGATCTGCTTAGTATTTGAAATTGATTAACTAAAAAAGAAACTGTTTGCAGTTTTACCCACCTATTCATAAAACTTGTCAAAGGTTTACAACCTTGATAAGTTTTTATGAATTAGACTGTTAATAACAGCTTTCAGTTTATGTAGTAACTTGTTAAATGTATTATTTATTTATTTTTATTATTATTATTTATTGGTATTTGTATTGTGCCATACACAAGACCATAGGTCTTATTTTTCAGTATGGAACTGATTAATAGAAAGTTTACAAAAGTATATTTTAAATTTGACAATAAAATACATGTTCGCATCCTTTTAAATACAGAAATTAATGTTAGCCAGTAAACCAAGAATCATGATGTTTCGAAATAAATCTTGACCAACTTTTTTCTGATTTATTATTGAAAACCTGTTCGTTCATGTTGCAAATTACCATTTTCAAACTAAATAAATATCAAATACAAATGATGGGGGAAATGTACAAATACAACTGAATATACACATGTACTCGTATTGTATGTATTTAAAACAATTGTTAGCTGCAAGAATAATAATAATAAAATTAATAAAAACGAAAATTATATGTATTTACTCGTATGTGTTTAACCTTAATTTATCATCCGACTCATGCAGACACAAACGTTTACACTGACAAAAACACAATAAATAAACACTTTCATTTGAACAACATGGAAAGAGTATTTTATTCATGTTTATTTGTTTGTGTAACAAAAAAAATCTCGGAAAACAATGTCAGGGATTTATGGTACTTGTAAATCTATTTTGACAAAAAAAAAAGAAAAAAAAACAAAACTGCTAAAACAATATAAATATATACGAGTATATACAATATATAGTTGCTACTACAAATAACAAGCCGCATTTAACAATAAACAAATACAAAAATAAACATTTATTTATATATTTCTGTTGGATTTTTCTATATATTTTTTTGCCAACAATAAAATATAATTGCGTGACTTAAATATATTTATGTGTTTGAGTGTAAATATTTAAAAGCACTAACTGAGAGAAAGAGGTTTAACTTGCTCTTACACTGTTATATTTACACTAACCAAAAAAAAAATACATTCATAACGAGTATAAAAGCAACAAACACACAAAAAAAAAAGAAAGAACATTTAAACAGAAAGATTTATTTAAACTTCAAATGCGAAAAGAACTTAAATGAATGGGAAAATACTAAAACCAACACACCACTTAAACACTTACACGCACAAAACAATAAGAATTAGACATAAAAGAAATCACAAGACACACACACAAAAAGGATAAATAAAAAAAAGAGTCTGGAAAACAATGAAAAAACCGAATGGCTAAGATGAAAGAATGACTGAAAGCAGGAGGATAAAAGTAACCAACAACCAACATTCGATGACAAAAGTCAACTCAAGCAATGTGTGAATTTGAGGTTAAATCATCAGAGACTTGAAAAGCAAAACCCTTACTCCAGGCATAAATTTATATTTATACATATGTACGTATTAACAACAGCAGTGACAACATTTAAGAATCGATAAACAAAATCTCTAAGAAGTGGGGAAAAAAGCCAAGATAAAAATTATGACCCATAAAAATAAAATAACGAACAATAAAAATCAAAACAAAAACAAAAAAAAAACAACAAACGAATCATAAAACAAACTAAGAATCCAAGAAAAACAAACAAATACCAAATAACAATAATCAATAAATTTGAAGTAAATTCAAAAAAAACTAACGAGCAAAAAAGTTGACAATAAATGAAACAAAAAACAATATACACTGAAAGAAAAAGTAGCAATAAAATGCGCCCTGAACTTTAAACTTTTGAAGCTTTTGGTGCAATTTAAATGAAACTAGTTACGTTGTTTGATGAGAGCTCAAAAAGATCCGCATTTGCGATCAATTTAGATGTCGGAAAGCACATGCTCATAAGTCTTGTCGTCTATCTTTCAAAATGTTTGCAATGTTTTGGTTCAACATTGTCCAAAGCTAATTGGACTTTACTCTAGATTCTAGACAGTAATAAACTGTTTCGCCTTTCTGAGCACAGGTAATTCGCGGCAACGACAAGAAATTAATCCCAACTCTCGGTGCCAATTAAGAATCTCATCCTATGTTAGTCAAAACAATCGGGAATAGGTATCCAGCATAATGTTAGCCCAAATATCCAAACATCTTAATTTCCTCCTTTTTTCAGATTTAATACTTTTTTATTAGGCGCTTTTTTTGGCAGTGTTCTCAACAGACAAAGTAGACCATTTAGATTTATATCAGCACATATTTAAAATATGTCAAATATTAAAAACAATGAATAAAATTCCCTTTTGAAAATAAAACTGAATTTGAGTTTGAATGTTGATTTTATTTCCTTTCGAAAGTTGAAAATTAAATGGCCAGAAAAAATTGTAATTGTTTTTTGTTTGAAGTGTTAAAACGATTTAAAATGAAATTGTAGCGTAATTTAGGTAAAATAAAATTGTGCGATTTAACGCAATTTTATTGAAACATTGACATAAAATAAGCAACAATTCAAATTGTGCAAAGTTTTTGAACAATAAATAAAATTAGTGGCTTTCAATGCCCAGAGAGCTCAGAAATAACTGAATAGTTATTTAATACCGCCCGCATTACTTGTGAGTTATTAAATAATGACTTATTAATTGTCGTTTAAAACTGCTTAGTTAAAAGAAAATTTCATACGACCAACGAGTTATTAAAATCGTTACTTTTAACTAGATTTAGTTTTATCAAAGCAATGAATCAATTACACATTACAACACAACAAAAATTACGGGCTTCCGACGATTAATTGTTGTTAAGGAGACAAAAAAAAAATATATACGTGTGTCGGCGTTTTGATAGATCACATAAGAATTTCATTTAAGAAGCGGTTAAAAATCCCAGCTCTGGCCTGTTCTTGCAGCATATCGGTATATAAAACTATGTTTTCTTTACGTCTGAGGTGTAGGGTATGTTCAGCATTTTTGTAGATAATGGTATGGCAAATATTTTTTTAGCACATATGAACCCTCTAACTCCCCCTTATAACGGCATTTTTGGCTTTATTCTAAGAAATTGTAAAAAACACCCCGAAAAAGGGAAAGAGCGGGGATGAAATGTTTAACAAAAATGTTGGCCATAAAATTTTACTATATTTGTCAGAACACACCAAAACCCAAAACTCAACACAAACACTAAAAACCATTCAAATTCAAGATTGTCGATTAAAGTTGCTCGATTTAGAAAGGACTTTAAGGTGTTTTTATGTTAAGTCCATTAAAATTTCTTTCATTTTAAATTTCAACTTTATTTCAAATTGAAAATTTGTGTTCTTGTCAGAGAATTTTTAAATGTTAGCAAAAACATTTGCACAAGATTGAGCAAAAACGAAACTCATTTTGTTGCTACGAATTTATGAGATTATGGCTTCGGTTGGTGCTGGTGCTGAGAAAGCTACTGTATACTCATAAAATTAATTGATACAAATTAGTCATGTGAAATTATTGGCCTATTTCACGATGTCGAAAGATAACGTTCGCTTAGACAAGACTTAAGACACAAACTTTTTATCGTATCTATTTTTTTTACTCAATCAAGTTTGTTTATTCCACAATCAAGTTTGTGTCTTAAGTCTTATCTAAGCGAACGTTATCTTTCGACATCGTGAAACAGGGGGTATAAGTCAAATGTATAACAAGAATTTATAATAGAAACCGATTAAAATTGTAAATAAATAGAATTGATAGAAATAACTAAATCTAAATCTATCACATTTAAAAGCATTTCTTTCATTCCACAAGAATTTCTTTTTCTAAGGCCAGGTCTATTGTCTAACGGTTCCTGCACCTAAATACACTCATTCAAATGTTAGCGGTCACATGACCACTGACCACATGACGATGGTTATGAGACATTCAATCTCGTTGTCACTATAACCACTAAAAGCTAGTTAAAATGGAAAAGTACATTGTATAAATGGCAGACAAAAACGAACGACTAGAAAGCACAACATTGGCAGTACACACTAAAGCATAATTTACGTGGCAACACTAAATAAATGAATGAGTGTGCTGGCGTCTGCATACGAGTACATAGATACATACATATATGTATAGATATATAAAATACTAAGAGCATCACCTACATCAGCCAGACTATTACTTCAATATAAAACTAAGAAGAGGAGTCCATTATATCTGTCTACAATATCCTCTTGCTTTCGTGTTGTTTATGATGAAACTTTTAGCCATTCCAATCTCCATCAACTCTTTCAATTCGTTTCTTTTATGTTACCGTTGTTTTTATATGTTGCAACAATCATCTATTTTTTATGGCACTTATCCCTAGAAGGGAAACAAGAGTTGGTGATTAATTGCTGGCATTAATTTCTTTAACAATCGACTTAATAGCTAAAATTGTTCCAATAACATGAATTAGGGTGTAATTAAAAAAAAAAGGAGGTGACAAATCTAATACAACACATTCGTTTTGCAATATAGAGAAAAAATAATGCAAATATACTGGCAAAGGTTTTTGGTTTAAAGAAATGAAACTAAATTGATTTGGTAATTGAGTTTTGAACTTGTAATTGAAAAAGTATTTTAAAGTGAGATTTAAATGTACACATTTACAGTTTTAATCATGTTTAATAAAAAGCATAGAATATATGAAAGCTAAAATATTCTTGATAGGAAGTATCTATATACATTTCCTTGACTGTGCATCACTTTAAAAATTAAAAAATCTTAAAAATGCAACTAGAACTAGGTTTTCGACTGCATATAAAAAAGAAAAAAACAAAAATGTTTTGTTGAATGAATTTTTTAAACTGAAGGTTTTTACAACCTACATGGTTTAACATGCGACATTTTTCTGTTCTTGTTTGTAATGAGGATTATTTTGAGAATTTTATCAAAAGCTTTATGATTATCATTAAGATATTGGTTTGACATATGTACATTTTATATGGTTGAATGACTTAACCCATTATACTCCTGGGTTACCGCGTCCTCTGACCTGCTTTAATGCGTTACGTTTCATACTGCAGTGGGTCTCTTTAATATTTCCCAAACACCATATAGTAGATATTCTTTATCATTTGGCACATTATTTAAGTATCTACATAAATGTATGACGAAATACACTTACGACGGACAAGAACGCGACTTTAACTTAAAAAAAAAATAAAATGAAAAACCTCTCGTTAATCTAGCTTTGTTTTACCTGCTTTACCTTGTATATAATAATTTCTTGTTGATACCTGGGGCCATTTGATGATTTTTTTTTATTATTTCGTAAACATCAAATTACATTCTAATTACAAGGTTGAAAATATAGCCTCAGCGTCATAAAGACATTTTTGAGGCAAGTTGGCATTATATGGTTAATAATTTATAGTAAAATGTAATTATATAAAGAACAAAATATTAAAAAATGCAAAATAAAATTTATAAAAATTATATCAAATTCAATTGTTTAAATAGATAGATCATATTAAAAGCAGTTCAAGATTTTGTAAAATATAGTTTTTCAAACTCACTTTGAAATGTGAGATTCTTTCAATTGTTTTTAAATTTTGGGGTAATTTGTTGAACTCAAAGCCACCACCATATTCGATTTTTTGTTTTTTTTTTATTCTAACCGACATCTCGATACCCTTAAATTCGAATTATTTCTTCAATTGCAACGTATTGTGGCCAATGTTTCTTAAAGATTAAGGCCGCGTTTTCACTATGTTTTCACTATGTAATTTTTTTGTTGTCAAATTGTCCAAATTGTTGGCAATTGTATGAAAACGGGTTGTCATATGGCGTCATCTATATTTGCAATCATGATTGATTGATTGTAACGATTTTAATGTATCAGTATTTTTTCACATGGCTAAAAATTAATATTCTCCATTTCAAATTCAATTCAATCAAAATTGTTTCTGCCGAACAAATAAATCGACATGCAACTTTTCGCTGGGAGTTAGTTATGCTGTAAATAAAAGTTGGTTTTTATTTTTGTCCTTCTCTCTCCCTATTGCACCTTGTGCTCTATTCACCTAAGCCACCATTCTTCGTTAACACCATTTTTTTAAGGCCCATTTGTTGTTTTTTTGTCTCTTCCTTCAAATTAATGTTGTACAACAATACATTGTATTAAATCTTGTTTTTATTACTCTACGAGTATGTACACAATACTGTTCACACACATACGAGTACTCTTAGCATTTTCATCTTCGGAAGAGTGATTGTATTAGAAAGACAAACAGTTATTGTATTTACACATACACAGTTAAACCATTACAAGAAATATAAAGAAGCAAGAAATAAAGTACAAAAAAGAACTAAAATAGAATTCAAACAGAGCAAGTGGAGTACGGTCAATGAATGTAAGGACGAATATATGGATGAATAGGATTTCAAGAGGAGTATAATGGTCATGTGGCTACGTGCTATAATAAAACATGTTTTATTTTCATCTTAATGTGGCAACAATTTAAAAACTAAAGCACATACACACATGCATCCACTCTGTTACTTACTCACACGCATTTACACCAACAAGTTCTAAACAATACTCTCATAATAACGTGCTCCTGTTTAAGTTATAAGATTGCTGCTGCCCCATCTTCTTTACGATTTTTACATGCTTGTTAAGGATGTTTGGGGACATTTGTTAAATTCCTTTGGGGTTAGCATTTTCCATTTGCCCCTATTTCTCCTCGGCTTTCTATTTATTTGTTGTACTTTTTCTGTGCTAGAAGTGAAAACATGTTTAAATTTGTTTATTTAATGTTCTTTTGCTGCTTTTCATTTTCTTTTAACGATATTCAAACGAGTATATGCTGTGCTAAAATGCTAGAAAAACTGTGCTTGATTCTTAATTTGAATAATTCCTTTTGTAGTAATTTAAATTTGAAATTCGTTCCTTTAAAATGGCATGGGTGAGTGAAAAAGTTTAGAATTGTAATTTATAACGGATTTAAATAAGCAAATAATTTAAGTTAAACAAGTGCTGTAAGTAAATAAACATTGTTTAAAGTAAATTCAAATTATAACAACATAATTTAGCTGCTAATAAAGTCACCTCTTTCAAAACTTTTTTAATCCCTTTCGTTGCCTTAATTATCTCTCTGTGGATTACAAATATTTGCATTTACTGTCCTTGACATTTAAGTTTTTTATTGCTTTTACTTTTTTATTCAAATCAATTAAGTTCTTTTTCATTGTTTTTTTTTTTTTTTGTATTACAAGTATTTTATGTTAATTTACTTTTTAAGGTAATGAGAGATTCTAATTAATGTTAATTTTTAACTACCAACATTATCAAAACAAGAAGCATTCAAAATATCTTTAATAAAACTGTCGGTATTTAAATTGAATGCGGAATAAAATCCAACATTGTTACAAATTATTTTGGACACTGAATTTTGTGTGAGATGAAAGTACTTAATTAGAAGACTAATGACTAACTTGACAGCTCTAGAATGATAAAATGTTCTAAACTTAAGTTTTCAAATGCAAACTCTAAATCATCGTATGATAATAAAGGAGCATGATACATAAAATTATTAATTGAAATAAAGCACAATGTTATAACAGATATAACAAGAGTTATTAGGGGTAGTATTTTGATATTTATATGTATAAACAAATTAGCAGCATTAGTTAAGGTCCGGTCACACTTGACAAATATTTGCCGATAAAGATGTAACCAATAAATACGTTTCTTTATTCTTTATTTAATTTATTTGATTTCTATTTAATATTGCAAAACTCTTGTAAGAGTAAACAACGTCAAACGAATTTGTGCTAAAACAAGTGGTTACGCTTTTTTGAGTATATATTTGCCAAATGTGACCGTACCGTTGGATTATTTTTAATTCTTCCTATAAACTTATCTTTCAGTTAAATATCACAATTTTTCTTCAATTTCTTGTATAACTAAAAAAATAGTGTAGGAACTTTTTGTAGTCTCAAGAATTGTATAGCTATGTGTCCACGATCGTCAGATATTACAACGTTGTCATATCTAGCAATGTACTGACATTGAAAAAGTTTTAGCAAAACGTAAACTATCAGTTTACACGACTGTAAGAAAACTAACAATTTCATTTGCACACAATTGTCACACAATGAATTTATCTGTCAACCGAAATTGTCAGTTTACACGGTTGTCAGAGTGTTGTGTGGCATTGTCAAATTCGTTTTGCAGCTCTGTGTGTGTGTTTAAAAATTTTATTAATGCACACTTTAATTTAATTCTTTAATTTTCTTCTAATTTTTTTAAAAATTTTATCAATGCTTGTTTGTTTATTATTTACTAGCTAAACCCGGTGTGCTTTGCTACCCCCCCCCCCCTCGTCATAAAATAAAATAAAACGTATTTATATATTTACAAACATTTATTTATTTAATTTTAATGTATTTATTGCAATGCTTTAGGCGAGACCATGCCCCTTTGTCCACTTACATAGCCAAGAATTTATTATTTCGTAAGAATGTTCTGTTGTGAAAATTTAATGACGATCGGTCCAGTAGTTAAGACTATATTACGATGTTTAATTTTCCTAAAAAGGGGCGTGGTCCCACTCACTTTTCTCCTGGTACGTATTCCTAATTATGCCAATACCATATGTACCAAATATCACCGACGAACGTCAAAAAATGCCCAAAATATGGCGGGTTAAATTTGTGGGTTATATGGGCGGTGCCACCCCCGTTTGTACAATCAAAACTTCATATAGCCTATTATTCCTTCCAGAGCCACAGTAGCATGCTGTAAAAATTTCAGGCAGATTGGTCCAAGGGTTTGGCCTCCTATTAAGCACAAACATACAGACACACATTCATTTATATATATATAGATTAAAAGCAATATAATTTAAGGTGAAATGGGGCGAAAAATTGGGATTTGGTAATAAAAAAATGTATGTAGTTAAAAAATATATAAAACTTTAGGTAAATACATATTACAAAAAAAGTATTTTGTATAGCAAACATTGTTAGTGGTATAAGTAAGTATCTGAATTAAAAAAAGGGGGCGATGAAGTAGGCGTGGTTCATAGTTATATGGTGACGTTAACAGTATTAAGAGCAATATACTACCAAATAAAAAAATACGTTGGAATGAACAAATTTGTATAGAGAATACAACTTTCAAAAATTTGGCGTGAAAAGTGGCTTAAGAAATCTTTATTTTTACCTCGCCTGGAGTATATAATGTGTATATAATTTGAAGTAAATCTGTTAAAAACTATATGGGAGCAATTACATAATTTTTAAAAAGTGGGCGTAAAAATGGGCGTGGTCAAAAAAAGTACCCTAATAATCATACCAAAGTCCCAGTTAAATGCTGTGAAAATTTCAAAAATATCGGTCCAGAGGTTTGGTCTCCAATTACAATATTTTAAAAAAGTGGGCGTAAAAGTGGGCGTGGTAAAAAAAAGACCCTATTATTCCTTCCAGAGTCACAGTAACATGCTGTGAAAATTTCATCAAAATCGGCTCAGCCGTTTTGGAGTCTATACTTTACATACATACATACATACATACATACATACATACATTGAATTTTATATATATAGATAGATATAGAAGAAAGATGTATATACAGAGTTGCATTTAGAAATAATTTCTATGACAATGCTGCCATTGGCAGATGCATAAACTTTGCACATATGACAATGAAAAGTGTTTGTTAATTGTCTTAAAACAATGACAATAACAAAATTGTGTGTTTACACGATTGTTAGATGTCTGACAATATTTTTGTCTTCCAATAAACTGAAAATGCTTTTTCTTACAACCATTGGAAGGCAACAATTTTAAGTTACACGGTTGTTAGACATTTTCTTAACATTTTTCGGACAACGTTGTAATATCTGACGATCGTGGACACATATGTAGCTTATGATGTATATTTGTATATTTTTATATTTATGTGCTTGTTGAGATTTTTTCCTTAAAGACTTATATTTCTTTACTATTTAAAATTATTCTAGTTTATTCAGCGACATTTGTAACATTTTTCCATTTACTTAGTTGAATGAAATGAATTTCAATTATTATTTGCTAAATGATTGGCTAGACTTATTGAACCATTTGTGCTGTGATCTGGTTCACATGTTCTTTTTTTTTTTTGTCCCCATTCATGGCAACGATTTAATGAAACGAGACAGGATTTTAAAACAATTTATATATAAATGTATACGAAACAAGAGAATGTGCACATATTTCGTCCTTTTTTTTTGTATAATTCTCGCTGTACTATTGAGCCATTGATACTGTTGAGTATGGCATAAAAAAACGAAACAAAAAAAATAAGAGTAAAATTAAATGAATAAACCATTGAATAAGGACAATACAAAATAGCAATAACATTTTGGTGACTTATTCAAACTACAAATTACAACAATGAAAATTAAAAAAAAAACAAATCCAATTTAAAAGTTTTTAAAATATGCAACAAAACTGTTGCACGGTCAGAGTGAGTAGCTGTTCAAATAAATTCAAAATAAATTATTGTTTTCCATTAATTACTTAGACTTTTTTGAGTAGTCGTTGAATTAAACACTATTATTGGAAATATTTTTTAGTTGGTGACGACCTGCAATTACTGAATAACCTACTTTTCAGTGACTACCACATGCTGTCTTTGCTTTTTCATTATTTGAATTGATTTTCTTATTATAAGTGATTATAAGTCTAAGTAAATTTTTGATATTTTATTATCTTCTTAGAATTTCTGCTGCAGCAACTAAAAAACCTTTCTTAAGTTAAATTTCTATCATGACAAAACATTATTAGAAGTTTGCATATTTAAATTACATAGTTATTTTTTTCCTAACAAATTTTAAATTTGGTTAAGGTAAGATTGAGCTATGTACATATATTAGCCAACAAAGAACCTTAGTTATACCAAAGAAAACAGGAAACATTGTTTTTAAATGTTGCCTAGTAAAACACATACAAGAAGAGACATACAAGTCTATGCAAATGCAAAAAAGAAAAAAAAAGAACTGCAACTTAAAACTACTTCTAATTGGCAAATTGAAGTTACAAGTAACTTCCACACACAAAGAAAATAAAATCCACAACAAAATAAAGAAATAAAACAAATAATAAAGGTTTTTACTTCAACTTGTTTTAAAAGTATCCTTATCGGTGTAGATAAATGTACGAGAGTTATACCGAAAGTTTTTGGAAATTAGCATTTGATTCATTTTCCAAGTAATGACTTAAAACAAAAATGGGTCACTTTACTACTTACACACTAGCATTTTAACTCATTTCTTAAACACGTGGATAAGAAATTAAAAACGTACCTTTTAACAAAAAAGTACCTTTAAAAAAAGTACCTTCAAAAAAGAGTACATTTTTGAAAAAAGTATCTTTTTAAAAAAAAAGTACATTTTTAAAGAAAGTAAATTTTTAAAAAAGTATATATATTTTTAAAAAGTACCTTTTTAAAAAAGCACCGCTTTAAAAAAAGTAGGTATATTTTGAAAAAATTATCATTTTAAAAAATTATCATTTTAAAAAATTTATCTTTTTAAAAAAGTACCTTTTTAAAAAAGCACCTTTTGAAAAAAGTATGTTTTTAAGAAAAGTACGGTTTAAAAAAAGCTCCTCTTTAAAAAAAGTAGGTATATTTTTAAAAAATTATCATTTTAAAAAATTTCCTTTTTAAAAAGTTTACTTTAAAAAAAACATATTACAAATGATTTCAATTGTGGTTGATCTTAATAACATTTAACATTATTAACGGTATTCACACCGAGCTTGTTAGTTTGTTAGTCGTTAATCGTTACTTTTTTACACGCATTTTGTTTTTGTATATTTAACGCGCTAACGGATAAACATTTAACAAATTAACGACACGGCACCCCTGATAAAATAGTTGTTAGTTGGTAACTCACAATCAGCTGTTGCAGTTTCTAAATAAATATATTTAAAAAATCATTTGTGATACATTTCTAAAAAAATATTTGTGTACATTGAGAGTAAGTATGTTAAATAAATGATTTCTTATTTTATTTGAATAAATCATAAACTGTTCTCGTTGTGGATAACCAAAAGAAAAAATGAGTAATTAAATGGTTTACAATTGTTTTTTTACACTTTCTCGTGGCATGTTTTATTTTTTCCAGAATAATAAATTGTGTCAAAACAATAAATCAGCTGTTTTACTACGAAAGTTACCAGACTAACAAAGTTTTAAAAAGGGGGTCGTTCACAGTTGGTAACTTTAACAAATTAACAAACTACCGACTAACAAACTAACATGCTCGGTGTGAATACCGCTATTATTCTTTTATTTACATACTATAACCTATTTTAATGAATTTTTGTGCCGATATTGGTCAAAAAGTAACAAAACAGCGAATTTTATATTCCAACTTTGTCGGTTTGCATAAAATTACTGTTTCTCTCAACCAGCGTTGTCAGTTTAGGGGATTTATCCCCAAATTGAGGATTTTTTTTATGATTTGGGATAAAAATTTCATCTTGGGGATCCGGGGATTTGTTGGGGATGACAACACAATGTTAAGGGATTTTTGGGGATATTTTTTTAAAAGTGATGATAACAAGAATAATTTTGGAGCTAAAAAATGTGCATCTGGCAAGTCTAAAAATGTGTGTTATTAATTCTGGTGTATGGTTTCTAATAAAAAAGAAGTATGTAAATATTTAAATAAAAAGTATATTTTTTACTGTTTAAAATGGCTGCAAATACTAATTTTATTAACAAAAATCATAATGGTTGTTGGAAACGCGAAGATTGGGCAAAAGGTTTGAAATATACATATACGAGTATATTTTTAAAGGCTAACGCTTGCGTCAATAATAAATACTACCAAAACAAAAATACGTAACAAAATGCAATATGAATTATTGGAAGCACTTCTCAGAATAAACACATACTTTAAATATAATTAAATTTGTGTTGAGAAATTTAATCCATCTGCTGAAATGCTAAAGCTTTTTAATACAAACAATATGTACAACAAAATTTCTGAGGCTGATGAATCAGAAGATTTTGATTCTGAAGTTTTTGAAATGCTAAACTCTGGTAAATACTTTTTTATACTTCTATATATTAAATTATGTGTAATTTTTTCTTTACAAGATTTATAATTACAAATCTAATTAATTTGAATATTAATATATGTAGCTATCGATAAAAATGAATTATTATTATTATTTTTATATTATTTTTTAAATAAAAAAAATTTGAATCAAAAAAAATCAGTTTGGGGATTTTTGGGGATGACAAATCAAAAATTGGGGATAAGCTCTAAAAAAATACTGGCAGCACTGCTCTCAACCACTAACCTCATATAAATCAGTCTCTCAGTGATATAAAAGAAAAAATGATTTTTAAATGATAAATGGTGACAATTAACTATTAAAATTAAAGAGCAGCTGTTATTTTCGTTCCTTGAACTTCAGACACAGGAAATACTTCAAAATAGTTGACATTTAATTTGTAAAAGTTTTAGGAACTTCTGATTCTTTAAATAAATAAATCACTTTAGGGTAAAAAAATTAAATATTTTCTTTTTGTTTTAAGAGAGAAAGAGAGAGAGAGAGAGAAACCAAATACTAACTATTCTTGACAATAAAGTTATTTTGTTATTAGCATAGAACAAACCACTTTGATTTTACCCCAACAAAAAACTAAAAAGAAATATTTTTCAAAAAAAAAATTATAATTTCAAAAAAGTTTAAACAATATTTGGAGACATAAATGTTGTACTTGTTTTAAAATAAACTCGTATGCATTCATACGAGCATATCGCACTCTAAATACAAAAGGGTCACAAGTCAAAATTTTCCAAGAATTACTTTTTTTTCATATAAATTAATTCAGAGTAGACATTTCTAACTATTGCAAAAATTTCTTTCACATCATTATCTTTTTTAACTGGAAAAATACAGTTTTGTCTATTTTTATGTTAAATGTGTTGCTTGTGCACGATGAACAGTTTTTTGTCTCTGCTGAAAATTTTAGTATTTTGAGTTGTGACCCTTTTGTAGTTAGGGTGCGATATGTATAATATTAAGACAAGTCTGTACAAAAATACCCAGTCGTTCTGGGGTCATTTCACTAGAAAGTTGTTAATCAATGGCTACTTTACTCTCGTACTGTGACATATGAATTTGTTTTTGTGATCTCAAAAATATCGTTGAAGAGTTGTGTTGTGTAAAGTTTAGATGAAAGAGTTACATTTCCACAAATAGACCTAACGGGTTTGTACATATGTACGAGTACATATAAGTAAACTATGATAGAATGTATTGGAAGGATATCCCTGGTTTCTGTTGTTCTGGTTGTTTTTTTGTGTTACATGAGTGACTTTTAATATGATTGGAATTATATGCATCACCGCCTAGAACTAGATATATGCCAGAGAAATTCTCTTCTCTTTCTGGCAATTCTATTTTTTTTTATTTATAAATTTGCTACAGATTACAAACCATTACTATACAATACTATTACTACTACTCTTATAACAGCAACACACTAACACTATGACAACCAAGCTCTCTGCTCAAAAAAAGGTATATGCACAAATAATACAATATAAAATCAAATAAGTAGGAAAACCAAATTTAAAAAAATCTACATATGTATATGTATGTATGTATGTACATATGTCTGTATATAAAACTTTTTAGCAAAGCATAGAAAAAAAACGAAATAAATATTTGTTAGTGTTTAAAACAGGAAAAAATCAAAATCGAAAAGGAGTAAAAAACAACAAAAAAAAAAAACTTTTTATAAGGATAATATTTATTCATGTGATATGTTTTATAGATATAGATGTATGTATGTATGTGAGGAAAATCACACACTCTGCATGAGAAACTAAATTGAACAAACATCTTGCAGGTTGTTGTATTTTTTATTTATGTTGCAAAGTGTATTTGTGTGTTTTTTGTTTTGGTCTTTCGTATGAACGTATGAGTTGCGAGAGGGAGAGAGAGAGAGAGAGAGATACACAATAAAAATTATTTTATTTTTTCGGGTGCAACAATTTTCCCATTTGACATTTTTGTGGTTTCTACTTTCACAAATGTGTCAGTCCTTCAAGTCAGTGTGACAAACTCAACATCTCACCTCTACTGCGCTTCTTGAAAACAGCAAAGAATTCATTATATTTAATGTGTTGAAACACACTCAAAGAAAAACTTAAAGGGAAGAAAGTCGATTGTTGACTTTTTTGAAAATTATTTAAAAGAAATAAAATTAACCCCCTGGCCCACGATGTCGAACGATAACGTTCGCTTAGATAAGACTTAAGACACAAACTTTTTATCGTATCTATTTTTTACTCAATCAAGTTTGTTTATTCCACAATCAAGTTTGTGTCTTAAGTCTTATCTAAGCGAACGTTATCGTTCGACATCGTTGGCCAGGGGGTAAATTTACTTAGGACGTTTAAATGTATGAAAGGTATTTCCTTGATAATTTTTTTAGACATTTGCAAACTCTTATAATTTACGCTTTAATTTTGTTCACCTCACAAAACATCTTGAAAACTGCAACTAGTTTTGAATTGGAATATGATATTTTTAAAATAAGAAAATTTTCGCTGAGTGTGTTAAAAAACATGTAGCATCTCTATTGTCTTCCTGTTGATGTTTGTCTTTCAAACACGGTTTCAGTTGCTCTCGTTGTAGTTGTTGCTGCTGCTGGTATTCATATTGTGCTTGCTATTATATAGTGACAACAATGGTGAAGGTTGGTTGATTGGGTGGTTGATACTGTTGGTGGCAGCTAGAACAACAGCAACAGCTTTTGTACGAAAGAAAATATTTATAAAAATGCAACAAAAGGTTAATGCATAACTTAGCAAAAGGTTAAATGGTTTTTGACGTTGATGCCACAAACGGAGAAAAATGAAATGAAAATGTATGAAATCTAAGTTGAAAACTTTTTGTTTCGGTATGTTTTTTCTTTGGTCTGCCCATTTGAAGCATTCTTATATCGTTATAACCCTTAACTAAATAAATATGAGGATTATGATTTGTTTATGTGCTCTCTAAACAATAGCAGTGATGCCAAAGAAGCAAAAGCTGAAACCGAAGAAGTTTAACAGGAGGAATATTTAAATGAAATCATAAACACTCCCTTTAGACTATATTTATTTTTGTTTCTTCCCTGGTTTTCTGGAAGCTATCACTGCCGCAAGTCTTTATCAACAAGCTTGAAGGACGAATATGTGGGGAGAAAGCAAAATATAAAAATGTAATTGAGGTTTGGGCATCTTAAGCAGCAGCTATGAGTTTGTCTGTTTGTGGGTTGATGGTTGGGCATGTGACATTTGGTTTTTGTTGTTTTCTTCTACTCGTACGTCGCCAGTCGTTTGTGTAATCAATTGGATTTATTTGGCTCTAACACTTTGATTTCAAGTTTCTTGATATTGCTTTCATTGTTGTTGTTTTATTCGGTACAACATTTCGTTCATTCTTTCGTCATGCCATTAAGACAAGTCATATTGGTTGCTAAATGGATTTAGTTTTTCTTGCTAAAGCAAAATATGAAGGATAAAGGAAAATGATTTGCATTAATAAAGATTGAATTTGTAGCATCATATAAATCAATAAGATGTTTATCCATGTCAGTTAACACTCCAGCAGTTATAAAGGGTTTGTTTACATGTAAAATAAAGACGCAAACACAAAAAAATCGAATATGTGTTTCTTGCATTTCTTCGTTTTTTTTTTTTATTTTTGAATTTAAAATATCTGCAGCAGTGTTACAAAGTGTCTGTCTAGTCATTTAGAATTTGTTCAAATATTTATTTGAATTTTCAGCATCAATTTTTATTTGCGTTGTAAATACAAAATTTGCTTAAAATCTTATTAGAAAGTTAAATGAAATTGCTTATTGAATCAGACAAGACAAGATGAAACAAATAACTTATATTTAGTAGTTATATCTACATTTACATATGCACATACGAGTATGTATTAAGTGTGTGTGTTTGAACGGCTGGTTTGTTTGAGTTTGGATTTTAAAATGTGTTTGACATTTAGAAAAGGGTTTCTTTTTATCAGTTTTAAATCAAATATCAGAATAACGTCGGCATCACAAATACTCAGCAAGTTTTTTGATTCTTCTTTTTGGCTGTGCAAGAAAAATTGTCTCATTAAATTAAATTGAGTTTGGTTAGAATGTATGAATAATTTATAAAACTATTATTTGTTGGAAAATGTAATACTTTTTAAAGCTTTTTTTTAAAGACAGTCTCAAAATTTATTGGAGCTTAATCACATCATTAAATCTGAACAACAAGGAGAGAGAGAGAGAGAGAGTACACGTTCAGGAAATGTCTCATTATGAGACTATCATAGTCACTGAGTGATGGCAAATAAAAAAGAATAATCGATTAATTATAGAAAAATAATTGATTGCAATTAATTGGAAAGATTAATTCGATATTTTTAGGTAAAATTGAAAATTATCATAAATAAAAAAGTTATTATTACTTAATAAAAAAAAAAAATCATTTATTTAGCACAGAATTTAATGAAAGTAAAGAAAAGGTTTTAAAATAGGAGCTTTGATAACCGTTTCGTGGTTAATCTGTTCCGTTTTTGCCTTACTATTGCACCTGCTTTGGAAAAAAGCCGCTCTGCTCGGATGGTACAGATGTACCAATCAAAAGACAATATTTATGTGCAAGAGAGTACAGCTCAGGGTAGACCGATTTCATTTCTTTCCATGCGTCTATTACGTTGCGCTTTAATTGTAGTACTGGAGCATTAAGAAAGAAGCTTAGTTCATCTTGAGGAAGTGTTGAGTCATAAATCAAATTTCACTTCAACAACAGAGGACGTTTCACTACCGCTTTCAATGCTGTCATCTAAAGGGTGTCCCAACTAGAACGCAATGGTGTTTGGTATCGTGAAATGATAACCAGTTTTTTCTTGCCTAGAATTGAAGAAATGAATATGGAGGGCATGTGGTTTCAACAAGACGACGCCACATGTCATACAGCCAGAGAAACAATTCAATTGCTGCATCAGTCATTTCCCGGTCGTGTTATTTCTTGCTTTGGAGACCAGAATTGGCCGCCTAGATCGTGCGATTTAACACCTTTAGATTTTTTTCTTTGGGGTTTTTTGAAGTCAATGGTTTATGCGAATAAGCCGACGACGACTCAAAAAAAGAGGAAATTGGACGCTGCATTAATGAAATAGCGCAGCATTTATGCAAAAAGGTTATCGAAAATTTCATTAAAAGTTCGCGTGTGTGCCAGCAAAGCTGCGGCGGCCGTCTGCATGATATCTTACTCCATACATAACCTTATTCTGTCTACTTTACGATATAATAAAGTTTCACGATTTTTTTTTTAAATATCTGTGTTTTATTTAAAATTTAAAAATTGCGTTCTAGTTGGGACACCCTTTATATGAGCAATTTCTGCCATTTAATTTCTTACATGTCTCATGTCTGTTGATAAAGCTAAGGGATCTTCAAAAATAATTTTTTTAAATCTTAAGTCTAGCAATGTTGATGCTGATGAATGTTCCATTTCCCCAAAGCGAAGTTGAAACTGGTTTAAAATATTTGTTTTTAAGTTACTTGCCAATAGAGATAAATATTCAATTTTCATGATTTTTTCCGAAATTCATCTGGCAGTCACAAAAAACACTCAACCATGCGTTTGTTCCCCTTCTCTTTTTCTATTTCTTTTTGTTCTTGGATGTCTATCGAATATTTTTTGGAATAATCGATTAACTCAAGTAATCGAAAGAGAATTCACGATACAATTAAATCGTTATTAAAGAAAAATAATCGATTATTACTAGTTTTTCGATTAATCGTGCCATCACCAACTATGCTGCAAATTGAACACAATTAACAGTCAATGCCTGATAAACTTAACTTTCGAAGGAAAATTGTCCTATGCTGTCTCCAGCTCAATGATCCAAATTAGAATCTTTTTGAAAATCACAAATAATAAAAACTTGTATTACATATATTTGGAAATGGATTTAATTTATTAATCTAACAAGAATTAAGTTTTGAAATTAACATTTATCAGAAACCATGCAATTAATTAGCATTTTCTTATTGTATTATATTTTGTTATTTACCTCCACTTGATCTTAGATTTATCTGATAAATAAATTTTAAACTCAAATTTATTTAGCCACCGTTAAACCAAAGAAAGTTTATTTTTATAACAATATTACGTTTGCTTAATTTTTGTTTAATTACACATCAAAGCCACCGTGATTTAATTGTGATGACTGGTCATGATGCTGCGAGTACCCAGCAGTTTTACAATGTTCAATGTATCTTGTTGATGCAATAATTTATCTTTATGTTTTTGGATCATTTGCCACGCACATTCTCTTTGTTATTTAAAGATAACTAAATAGTTTACTTTATACATCCCAGGTAATCAAACGGAGAGACTATTGTTACTTTAGTGTATCTAAGTAATCTATAAACTATAAACTTTTGTTGTAACGTACTTTACAAAATAGTTAGTTTATGCAGGAGTAATACGAAGCGTATATTTGGGAGTTAATTAAAGTAACTAAGTATCCTTTATAATTAATATTGACTCAAAATTATAAAAATTCAAGTCACTATTTCCGGAAAGTCATACAGAACTGTGGGATACCTTTGAGCCCAAAGACAAACACATGCACAAAACCGGAACAACTTTAAGTTTAGCAATCTTCGAATAAAGTTCATCAATTACTTCAACATCATAAATATACAAAAGATAAGCAAAAAGAGGAGAAGCAAAATAAAAACAAACAGATAAAAGTAGAAAATACCATGAAGCAAATGATACAGAAAGAGAGAGAAGATCAAACTCACGGTAATTGCAGACACGTAAGCACAATTTTGATGTAATTACTCGTACTAAATAAATCTGGCTGACCAACACTGATGAAGCAAAAGTGAAAAACTTTGCTCGTAAATTTCTACTAGCAGACGAACACGCCGACACAAGGATGTTAGAATCCTTAAATAGATACAAGCACATTAAAATCCAAACACACACCTTCATATGCATGAGTTCATTTTTTCTTAGTGTTTAAAGAGTTCCTCGTTGTTGTTGTTACACTTAAAATGTAATAAAAACAAAAGCCTCCTTCATCAACTCGCACATAAGTAAAACAACGTAAAGGCGTACATGCAATGATTTCTTCTACTTTTTGTTTTAATTTAGCCAAAACTGAACAAAACCTAAAATGGAAATAAAGAGGAAAAAAATGCTAGAAAAAAACTTTGCCATAGAACGCAATACGAGAGTGAAGGCATGACGATGAGTCTAGTCATGTTCGAACATAAATCAATTAACTCAATTTCCGCCTGCTACCGGCTAAAATTTCCGGATGCCGGGGCAAGAGTTGAAAACAAAGCAAGCAAAACCGAATAGCAGAGATGAAAATGTAAAACTCGCACAAAAGCAATAACAAACAAACAAAATAAAAGAAATAATAATGAAGGGTGTTGCAAAGTTATGCAAAAGTATGATTATAGTTTGAGCGAGTAAGTAACAGAGTGATTGAGTGTATGTGTGTGTGTGTATTTGGCATTGTAAGTAGTAAATGTTCCGATGGGTCTTGCAACAGCAAAAACAATAGCAAGAACAAAAGTTAACACAGTTGCTTTGTACGTATGTTTGCTGAAAACGAATAATGGCAGAAAGCTAAAAGAAAGGGGTCAGCGAAAGTTCATAAAACTTGGCAATATTTCAATGTAAAAGTCATTTTTATTTTATATTCTGCTGTTGCTTAAATGTGGGAGGGTTAATCAATGTTGTGTGATTTATATCACCAGACAAGAGCAACGAAACCAGCTACACACAAATCTCTACTAACACCAACATACTTAGATAGACATTATAAATGTAATCGAACATGTACATTAAGCAGCCTGCTGATGATGATGATTACAGCATCAGGATTATAATAAATGATTTTGCATTAGAACAAACCTATATACATACATATGTACATATCGTAGGGGTGAGGGGGTACCTTTGAACACTTTTTGCTTTCAAGCCACATAAAAATTTATATTTTTGAATTATTGACTTAATTGAAATAAACTTTAGTTTAAGTCTACAAGTAACTTATTTTAAGTTCGATTAAAATTTTTTTTTATTTTTTTAATGAATGAAGTTATTGTGTTCAAATGTGCCCCCCATACGGGGCAGATTTGAACGGCAATTTTTTCTTGTAGCGCTTATGTCCAAAAATAACATAAACAGTTATATTTTTTATGTATATAATAAATTCGATTTATTTATTAAGAAAAACATTAACAATTAAAAAAATAAAAAAAATTCAGATCAAAAATAAGTTTTATATTATTAAGACGGAAAAGGTCTTGCGATTTCAGGTGACATTTTTCTTTAAAGCATCATGATCAGCATTGGATTCGTCATTTTCAGAAAATAAGAGAGAATCAACAATGTTTGGTACTTTGGTTGATAAATTAACATGTTCAAAGGTGCCCCCTTTTTCTTTGATCAAACCTGAACTGGCTTGTCATTTCACGGAAATTTATAATAAATATTTTTTTTTTCATAAATATCAAACAACTTAACTTAATTTTGTTTGAAATGAATTTTGGACTGCAATAAATTTCTTTCACGAAAGAAAAAGATCACTGAATACTTCTTACACTCTTACAAAAAAAAAAAATAAAAAAAATTTAAAATGACACTGCGAAAACTTGTTCACCCAAATACATTCGGTCGACGACTCAAAAAACTAGCAAAACTTGTTAAACTTGCTAGAAAACAAGGTTGGCATGTGAAAAACTCGGTTAAGGGTTGGAAAAAAACATTAAACTGAGATTTTATCAACATTGTTCAAACGTGCCCCCCTCTCCACTACATACATTTCAACATAGCCATATGCTTGTATTCATATTCTATTCTATACTACGCTATTCTAATTTTTATCTCTGTTTTCTATTCTAGATTGGTTTATTACGCGGCGGCAGAATGTTGGCAGAAGAGTCCCCAACGTTTCTAAGGCAACAATATAATGCGGAATCCTTGGAGGAAGTTTTCTTAAAGCTCTCCGTACTACAGAATATGGGCAAACGTAGAAGATCATCCATAGCTACGGAAATTGTTGAACAGGTGGCTGTGCCAGCGATTTCCAATCCAGCCTTAGATTTATCGGACGAACAAAATCCTGCAGAAATTTCGGGAGAATTTGGGGACAACATTTCCATGTCTTCGGCTATACGTGATCCCATCTCCTCGCAAGCCGCCCCAGCACCTCCATTGCCGCCAGAGCAAGCCATTCCCACCTCCATCTTGTACAATATGCACGTGATGAGTTCACATCATTTGCATGCCTTGATTTGGAAAAACTTTTTGTGGATGATGCGTAATGTTGGGTTAGTACTTTATACATGTATGCACTTTAGTTAATTAATTGTTTGCTAACGATTTGTTTCTTCTGCGGCATTTCAGCATAATGTTGTTCATTGTTGGCTTACCTGTTGTCCAAATAGTTTTGTTCTGTTATGCCATTGGCCATGATCCGACTGGTTTGAAAATTGCTGTGTCCAACCATGAAATGACCGAGGAAATGATTATGCAACAAAATTGTCCCGTACGATTGGGTTGCAATCAAACCATGCTGAGTTGTCGTTATCTCGATATATTGATGAAGAATAAGAGTATGGTTGTGGTAAGTACTTAATGTAGTTTTAGTGGAAAAGTTCCTAATGAATAACCTTTATATATGTACATGGACACAACTTTAATGGGACAGTTATATTTGCAAGTGACTCGGAGACAATTTTATAGATTTCAAGAGGCATTTACATCATTTTAGTGTGTATGAATTGCTCAAGTTGTATTAAAGACATTTGTATTTCAGCATTCTAAAAGTCAATGCATTGACAAGAAATGTTGTACTCGTAGTTAAAGGTTGTACCAAATTCTTGGACAAAAGTTTATCCCCATTTCTGCAGTAAATCGTTTGCAATCAAAGAATGGCTTAGTAGAACTGGATCTATATACAAAAGAGCAATACGATTTAATGGTTTAACAATATTTGATTGTTCGAAACTTGCTTACAAAATACGGTCGGAATATTGATTTAATATTATCAATTGTACAGATTGTAATTGGAAAGATTGATCAACTGATAATGCTAAACATACCGATCTTCTAATATCCAAATTGTATGCCAGAGTTTTAGTAAAAGTCAGAATATCCTCAACAAGAATACCAAATTAAAAGAAAATTTCTATAGATCTATAGACTGCAGATCTGCGTCTCGATTTTTATAAAGTGCGATTTACACAATAACCAACCAAATGGCCCTGAAAGGGAATTCGAGTTCGTGGAATGGATTATTGAACAACAACAAGTAGATGCAAATTCATTTAGTTAATTTTCATTCTGTGGACAATGTTAAACGTCAAAATGGCCAAAATTTGTGTTTAGTTATCCCGCATGATCCTAGCAGAATCAAATGCGTCCACAACGTGTCACCGTTTTGGTGCGAGATTTGGGGTAGAGGAACCATTGGATATGGTTTTTTCAAAAATGTGTCTGGTAAAGTAGAGACTGTTACTGCTGCTCGATAACATTACATCAGATTCCAGAATGTTCATGTCTAAAATGTTCAGTCAAAGCCGTTAAAACTTAATGGTGCCATATTGTTCAGCTATTTAGGATCCCCCGATAGACTAGGCGATAGTGTGCCGGACTATCAGTCAGAGGAATGCGGGTTCGATTCCCGCCAAAGATCTGGGTGTTTGTTAATTATATATTAAAAAAAAACAAGGTGTTATCAACAATGTTTAAAAATGGCAGCTTCTACAAATGAAAATGTTGCTAAACAAGTTGTATGTTTATAAACATGCTGTAGGTTAATAAACATGTTGTATGTTGATACCGGACATTAAATTTAAATTGAAATACAAATACAAATTATTATATTAAAAACACAATAACAAATAAAATCTAAACAGCTGTTGTTTTCAATTTCGTGCGAAATAAGTGACGCTTACATTATTTCGCAGTTGAAAAAAATGTTGCCATATACATTTTTTGGTTGAAAAAACACGCTGCCAGAAACATTTCGTAACGTTTCACAATAAGAACAGAGTACAACTTCAGCAGCATTAGTTCGCATTTATTTCGCATAAATTTTTTTTATATGGGCTTTTGATAGTATTTCGCACGAAATGACGAACAGAATATAGTGCTTATAAAAAAGCAAAATAAGCGTTATTTTTGGGCGTGGCAAAAAAGAGTTTACATTTTTGGAATTGTACTCGTATGCAACTAGTGTTTTATACTATAAGGAGACTAACTCAACTTTACTTTCTCTATTTTGAGGAGCTTTAAATTAGTTTGACCCACCATAATGTAGATATTATCATACGTCAGACAGTTTAAATATGTATTTGAAATTTCCATAAATATTTTTTAAAACCTATTCAACTATCCATAAAAACTGCTGCTTAAAGAACCTTTCAAACACAGAAAAGTGTCAGCAGCTGACACTTTTGCGAAATACAAAATGTTCAGTAAATCTTTTAATAGACTCGTCAAACAATTCAACAAGTAGACGGACGCATGCATAAACAAATTAATTTAAGAAAACTTACCTTTTTACGAGATTCTGCTATTTGAGTTGTATGTTTAGAAGATTTTTGTTTCGTAGGTGAAAAAATTTCTATGAAAACAAAAACTGACAGATATTATTTTTTTTCTTTTACCACAATGACAAAAACATTGGTTTCATTTCCATTTTGTTATTGTAGTACTAGCATGGTCTTGTGTCAGGCTTCAATGCTTTAAGAGTGAGCACGGTGGGAGGGGGGGGGGTAAATATGTAGTATGTATAATGACATTTGTATAAGTATGTTTGTGGAACATTTTTAGTCTGAGGTTTAGACAGAAAATGTTAGAACATCAGGTAATTTGATTCAATTTGTCAAAATGTTAATACGTTGTTACGGACCATAAAATGATGAGAATTTATTTGCAAATAGCTTACAATGACACAATAGTAGAGGGGATAAGTAACATTTGGAAGGTGACAGCAATAAAGGCCCTTAAGCGCTTCATTTGCAGCAGTTTATGACCATTTACTGCTGTAGATCCCCTTCTGAACATTACACATGGAAACACAAATACCTGCTCATATATTCATGGTCTGAATGACAGGCAATTTCTTCCCCTATAACTACTCAACTGAGTGATTGTCAGTTTGTATTGTTTGTTGGTGGTTTTGCTTATTACACAATCATGCTTGCCGCTTCTTCAGTTTGTGTTGTTTGTAACAACAAATGACAATATTAAGCTTTAATCCCCCCCCCCCATTCTTTCAGCGTGAATACAGTGCTTTTGTTGTTCTATACATATATAGTATATGTCTTTATTTAAACAAGACAAATTACAAAATAAATGGAAAAAATTGGAATTGCAGAAAACAGCTCAAACAAAAGAAAATTTGCAAGACAGGGTGTCTGTGCTTCAACTAAACAAGGTAATAATAAAATTAAACGCATCAACTTGTAACAACCTGCTCCTTCTGCGGCCTTGTCGTGACCAAACGAAAGTGTAACAATTCTGTTTGACAAATTGCACAAACTAAACAAAGTGAAAGGAAAACAAATTTTCGGATATTGTTACTTATACACTGTCACATAAGAACTCTTACGTAAATATACATATGTATGTATCTGTAATAAAAAAACAACACCCAGTGTAAATATTGAAGAAGAAACGTTTACTTTACAACAATAAATGGTGTAGTGTAAGCTTAATTATAAACCCCAAAGTAAAATTTGTATTCAATACGACTTGCCGGCAAGGCAATCGATGCTAAGAAAAATTGACTTTATTTGCAAAAAGAAACCGTAAAGGAATTCATTAATTACCCGAAACAGTTTTTTTTGCTTTATTTCTTTATTTTTAGTTTTTCTCTTTCGTCATTTTTGTCTTGTGCTACGGCTTGAGCTGTTTGAAGTGTCACTTAAACAAAAGTATAAATTTCTTTGGGGATAAGGGAAATTAAATAAAGTACAAGTCGGCGAAACAATAAACTCGTACTCCATAAAGTAAAAGAGATTTCATTTATTTAATGTAAAAGTGAAAAAAGGTCCTCAGCATAAGGGGACTCCTCTGGCTGGCACTTGATTACTGTTACTAAGGCAACATTGTGCATTATTAAGCGAGAAGAAAATCAATACTGGTGGCCAAAAGGGAATAGAAAGAATTTCGTAACAATTACAGATTAATTTTCAAGTGACTTTACTGACGACCAAAACTATTTGCTTAGCGCAGTTATTTAAGGATTTATGATGTGCCATTAAATAATTGCAGTCACAGTTGTATAAATAGTAGGGCTACTCAATGAACTGGCTGCCTAAAAACAATTTCAATTTTTTGTTTCAAATATTTTTATATTTTTGACGAAAATATTTAAATTTCATATTTCATCTCAATTTGGATAACAATAGATCTGACTTTTCTAAATCGTGGTTTATGTCACTGAAAATATCTTGTAATTGCAAAGTGTTTAGTTTCTGGCAGATATGACTGTAGCTTAATTGGTTAGCGCATTTGATCATGAGTTGGTATTTGTAACCCGGGTTCGATTCCCAGCCGCTCTGCTATTCAAACAACATCAGTTTCTGATAATTATTATTTTTCTTCTATCCATCATAACTAATATTTATCACAGCGCCCTCCTTCGGTGGTATAGCATTTAAAAACGGCACCGAAGTAAAATAATTAAATAAAGGCTATAAAATCAAGCTTTACCATTAATGCGCCTACTCACCACCAGAGGCGCTGCAATTATGCACTAAAAACAAACATAAAGCGCAATTGTAGACATGTGATATAAAAAAAGCTTTCTTCTACTTTCACCACCTTTACTTCTTCAATCTATCCCCTTTCCAAAGAACGTAACGCAAATATATATAGGCATATTAATTGCCGGAGTGTTACTTCTCTTAAAAAAAAAAAAAAACCGAGGTGGACCGATACAATCAATAACAAAACTTTTCATATGTGGTTTCGTAGCATATTTGTGGTTTTCTGAAATCATATATGAAATCGTAGATAGAGAAATTACAAGCATTCTTTTCTTAAAAATAACATAACTTCTTCGATGGTGTTTGCCATTCATAATATTAACTTTCAACTCCAATGAAAGGTACCATGCTGTATATCTGTGAATGCCCCTAATAGCTAGCTACCCAACCCAAGCTAATTGCAAATGGTTCTTTTTACTTTATTATTGCCTGTGATATACTCGTATTTTACTGACAACCCAATTAATATGCAATTCTATTAGCAACAAGCGTAACTAAGCTAAAAATATTTATTACATTCTCTTTATTAGACATTCACCAATACCGATGAAGAAGCCAATGAAATGGTGCGCCGAGGCCAGGCCTGGGGTTCTTTGGTGTTTGCCAACAACTACACAGATTCATTAGTGGACCGTACAGAAAATGGACGCTACACAGATGATGCTACAGTGGAGTCTTCGGATCTTAATGTTAAATTGGACATGTCAAGTGAGTTTCAAAACCCAACAAAAAAAAAAAAAAGAAACATTTTAATTTAAAATTAACATTCTCTCAATAATATTTCTGTTTTCTTTCTATTTTAGACCAACAAATCTCCACTTTACTGTACCGGGATTTGCAATATGCCTTCTTTAGTTTTGTGGAAAATATTTTGTCCGACTGTGAGCTAAATCCCAAACTAGGCCGTGTTCCTGTCAACTGGAATCAACCCATCTATGGTTTCAATAATCCCAACTTTACTGACTTTGCTGCTCCCGGTGTTATCTTGACCATTATCTTCTTTTTGTCGGTGGCCATCACCTCGGGAGCCATGTTAATCGAGCGTAATGAGGGCATGTTGGAACGTTGTTTGGTGGCGGGCATTACAGGTCCCGAAATTCTTTTGGCCCAGGTTCTAACCCAATTCACAGTGATGTTCAGTCAAACGGCTTTTGTGCTGCTGGTCAGCTTTTATTTCTTCGAATTGACAATTGTGGGCAATATTTGGTTGGTAGTGAGTTTGTGTATCTTGAATGGTTTGTGCGGCATGAGCTTTGGTTTCGTTATTGCCTGTGCCGTAGACACTGAACGTACTGCTACTTATGTAGCCATGGGCTCTTTCCTGCCCATTGTCATGTTGTGTGGTATCATATGGCCCATTGAGGGCATGTTTCCCTTATTACAATTTGTGACGGCCTTCTTGCCACTCACCAAACCCACTGAATCACTGCGTTCCATTTTACAGCGCGGCTGGGACATATCAAATCCCTCTGTTTACAATGGTTTCATATCAATTTCATCTTGGGTCATAGTTTTCCTAATATTGACCATTTTACTTTTGAAATTCAAAAAGGGTTAAGTTAAACTTGAACCTTTTCAAACGTAGTGGTTTTGGGGGATAAACAAAAACGTCTGTTTTTTTTTGATTTTTGCTTTAAATAAATACATTTAGTAGTTCATTATAAATCTTATAAATTTTGTATAATAATATATTAACTAAATGGTTACTGTGAAATAGCAAGAAATAAGACAATGACAAAGGGACAAACCGTGCCCCTGAGTGAAACTACAAAAATAAGTTTAAAGTTGATTAATAATTCGCAATGGGAAAGTCGTGTGTTTTACACGTGTAATAAGTAATTAAGGGTTTTAAGTTAATCATTACAAAATATATATACATACTTATATATGTGTATGTAGGTGGTACAAATAAGGATGTGAGAAATACAGTGAAAAAAATATTTCTTAAGATTTAATTTATTAGATGTTTACATTCATTTCGCATTATGAATAAATATTTTAAAGTCATTATATTTTCTGGGTGTGTTATAGTTTCTTTAAGTCTTTATTGTAGTTATTATTATCTTTCTAATTTATTATTGTCTTTCTAATACATTTTAATATATTGTTAACTCAATAAAAACTTGGTTCGTTAGCATAAGTTCTCATTATTTTAAGTTAATCTTTCTGCTCTTTTTTACCGAAAATTAATTTATTTTATTAAATGTAGTATTTGGTAGGGTTTTTTTTAGTTAAACTTTTAGTGAAGTAATACTTATGAATTAATATTTAGTTGTATGTTTAACTAGATATACATACATACATATATGGCTGTAGTAGTAATTTTATTATAACAAAGGTAATCATTTAATAAGTCACACATGTAATTAACACTAATTTTATAATCTATTTTTACTCCTTTTCTTTGTATGGCAAATAAAAATTACTTTTAAAAAAATAAGAAAAATTCTTACTGTTTCTCTTTAATTTGATACAACAAAGATTATTGGGAGCTACTCAAAATGGTGTCCAAGGCAGATTTTTAAATTGACTTTTATGTTAAAAATATTTACCCCACCAAAACACGTCCCTGATTAAAGATGTTTTTAATATTATTTCAAACTTTAGTCACTGTTAGTATGACCAACTGGCCCGGAAAATCCAGGCCATGGCCCGGTTTTAAAACCATTGTCCCGGTGTCCCGGTGCCATCGCCTGGATGGCCTGGATTTTTATTTTGAATTTAATTAAATAAAAAATATGTGGACTTGAACAACAAAACAGTCTATTTCATTGAAATTTGGCACAATCACATCATATTTTAATGGAAATTAATTCTTTTGAATGATTCATTTTAAAGTCATGTGTCTATGCATATCCCCATTTGGCTAAAGAGCCTAGTGAGAAGTAACACTATGTTTCCACGGTACATGCTTCGCTCTCTATTCATGCTTCACACCCCAATCATTAGTGAAACAACTTGCTTCACCATACAAAATTTTACGAGCGAATCAAGTAGATTCATATTGAATCTACTTGCGAAGCAGGAAAAATTGCACTCTTCTCTAATTTTTATCGCAAGTTTATCTGCACTAGCTGTAAAAATTTAATATTATTGTAAACAAAGCAAATTATTTTCTTGTTGCTGGAAGTAAAGAAAGTAAATACGTACGAATGTATGTTTTTTTTTCAAATAAGCTAACTAATTTTCACTCAGTTTTTTTGTCCATTAAAAAAAATATTTTCCACAAATTGTAAATTCTGCTTTTTTTTATTCTGTTTGTTTATTAAAAACAACTGTCAAATCGAATCATATTTTTTGGTCATGTAAACAGCATGATTCAGAGAGCGAAGCAGGTGATTCAAGTCGTCGTGGAAACATAGTATAACCTGCAGATTATTATGAATTTGTGCAATCTCAGTAAACAACAATTGGGGAGTGTTAAACCTTGTCCTGCTGAAATGCTGAACCAATAGAGGTGTTCGACGCCCATTCATAGGCCCGGAACCATTCTTTGGCATTCCACGTGGATACACTATGGAACGAATTAGTTCTTGGGTAGAATCGGAATTTTCCCGATTTTGGAACAACCTACCAGGACTTAGACAGTCCAAAAGGTTTATTACTCTATCTAAGTGAAGATCTCAATTGAAGATTACTTACTGGATTACTGACAGTACACGGTGGCTTTAGGTATCACCAATTTACTTTAGGTAATATTGCGAATGAACAGTGTAGGTTTTGTGAAGTTGAAGCCAAAACCTCTGAACATATTCTTTGCGACTGCCCAATGCTGGCAATACGCAGAACAAGATGGCTCGGAAGGGCGTTTGTGTCCCCAGGGGATGTATTTGATCTCTCATCTAACAGAATAATTGGCTTTATACACAGCCTAAATCTAACATGATGAAACTACAAGGCTGCACAAAAGATCTCATAGGTCGTAGTGCATGAGGCCTCACTTAATAATAATAATAATGCATATCCCCAGCAAGCCATATGAGTCCGAAAAGAGTCTTTTCTGGCATTTTTCCGGAGCGTTAACCCTCTTTATGAGCCCATAAAACAATCATTATTGCTCCGAAAACCTTCAGAAAAGAGGTACATTACATTCGAAAATGGTTCGTCAGAAAGAGCTCTTAGATAATGTCAGAAAAAAGTATTTTATGAGGGTTTGTTTGGGCTCATAAAGAGCTCTTACATCATGTCAAAAAAGAGTCATTGCAATTTTAAATACAACAAATTTTAAGGTCGCATTTATTATTTTTTTAAAATTATTTTTACTTAAACAAAAAGGGACTCGCTGCTGCAACGAATTGGAACGATGTAGAAACAACGATCAAATTTATGGTGGAAAAGAATTGGTTAAAACCTGAAGACAACATTGAAGAATTGTTTGTCGACTTTGGTTACATATAGAAATTTATTACCCCAGACAAAATTAGCGAATGGAATAAAAAAATTCTCCTACTAAGTAACAAAGTATATTTTGTTTACCAGCAACATTTGCAAGTGAAGAGCGTATATTTTAGTTGATCGCAAAATTATGGGCAAAAGAAAAATCCCAAGTCAAGCTAGATACTTTAAAACATATGCTATTTCTCAAATATAATTTAAAGTACAAATGCGTTGAATTTTACAATTTTTTAAAAGAATCCCTAACATTGCTGAAGCAAATTTCATCACAGGATAAATACGATTTTAAACAGAAAGCGACACAATATTAAATTCAAATTACTTATAACATTATAATTGTCTGAATTTAACTTGAATAATAAAGTATTTTGCCCATAAAAAATGGCCCGATTTTAAGTTTGAATGTTTCGGGGTTTAGTAGTTTTTTTTCGAAAAATGTTCCGGTTTCGCTTAAAATTGAGGTGGTCACACTAGCCATTGTATATTATATAGCAACGAAAATGGTGCGTTGAAATTAACTAATCAAAGTTCACAATGACACAATTCTCTCTAACTTGATAACAACATGTTTAGTTAGTTCTTGCCTGTAAAAAAATCCTAGACGTGCTACTAGCAGCAACTGTAATATCTTCTATATGCGTGATAAGTGACCGTATTGGTCTCTGTGTGAGGGTGTGGGGACAATCCCACACCGGCCTTCTAACCTAACCTCACCTACTTCTAGAAGTACTTCTTGTACAGAATAACACTTTTTATTAGCGCCATTAGCAAATAAATAATCTAACCTGAGCTCTAACACGAAAAATAATTTACTTATACTTACAAAATATAGTTATCTTTATAGCCAGCAATACTTTAGTTGAGATTATTTTATTCAGCTAATAACAGAAAAAATACAAATAACAATCATAACAAATTATTTTTACTTTAAAGCTAATAAAATAAAATATTATTTGTACTAATTTCAAAGTACTCGCCATTACATTCACTACTCCACCAAGCCAACAAGCCGTATAGTTAAAATAAAAATTGTAATTTGGCTAATATGTATTTTCTGTTGGTCTGTATTAAAGCAAATAAATTCCAACTCATTTAGCTGGTCATAAAAATGCTAAATTATTACAATTAATTTTGTTTTACTGCCACATTGATAATACATTTATACAAAACACTCATACATACTCGTACATTCTAAATCTATTCAATAAACAGCAACACTCATACACATACACATGCCACACATATAAAGGCCGGAAACGAAGAACATGCCTTCCTTGTTGATTCTTTTATAAACAAACCAAATTAAGTCTGTGTATAGAGAGTTTCTATTTAAATAATTTTGATTTTGCTAAGGAACTGACTTTCTTCTACAATATTTTGTTTTTTTTTTGTTGTTAAGGATAAATGTTCAACAATTGACTTTCTGAACTCTTTCTGTTGGCCAGTATTCGGCAGCAAAAAAAAAAAAATACACAAAAAACTTTATAAAATTTATTTCTTTGGCCATTTTAGTTATAAATAATTGGGCTCTATATGGGAATGGTGGTTTCTGGTGGCTCAACTTTACTTGGCAAATTAAAAATGTGCCTTGTTGTTACTTGAGTAACTGTCAGAGTTATTACTGTTACAGTTTGTTATTATTTTCTTCGTTTTATTTTGTAATAACTTGAGTAATTTTTCCTTAATAACATAATAATATTAACTAGCAACAGCACCAACAACAACAACAGCAACAGCAACAGTAGCAATCTAAGAAAGAAAATAATTCAAATTTCCTTTGGTTGGTTGTTAAAATCCTTCAAGTTTTTGCAGTCAGAAAATGTAACAGATGTTAAACATCAAGTTAATTGAGCAATTAATTAACACACCATTTCATGTTTTTAGTTTAAACGTGAAAGAATTTAAAACTGTTTGAGGGTATGTGCCAGGCTGTAAGTATGTATGTATGTATATAAAGTTGTGTGCGTGTGTTATTAGTTGTACATATTTATAATTTAACTAAAACAACAACAACAACTTTTCTTAAGAAGGATTAAAATAAGGCTTTTAAAAAGATTTTTATATTCTACCTATGTGCATACATTAGGCCGGGTCGATTTGTGGGGAGGCAGAATTATTATTTATAAATAAAATAAATAAAAAATAATAAAATAAAATGCCAAAATGGTGATTTTTTTTAAATGTTTGTATGGGGAATTATTTATTATTTATCAAATATTAAAAATGGTACCGTGGAGGTCTAAAAAGTACATTTTATGTATATAGTTGGTACAAAATCCTAAAAGCCATTTTCTATCACTGATACACGCTTTAAATCCGTATGGTCATCAATATATCGGACATCGTCGTAAGACTCAGAGATTTCTTTAAAATGTGATGACATTTAAAGACTTCCCCCCTTACTCATAAACGCTTATTAAATTTAACAAACGTTTATTAAGTCAAATTTTTATATGCAAATCTGTCTTAATAAAGGTTTGTTAAATTTAATAATCGTTTTTGAATAAGGGGGTTCCATTTTAGTAAAGCAATCGTTTATTTAATTGGCAGAACCAGCGTTGTCAGTTTAAGGGATTTATCCCCAAATTGAGGATTTTTTTTCGTGATTTGGGATAAAAATTTCATCTTAGGGATCCGGGGATTTGTTGGGGATGACAACATAATTTTACGGAATTTTTTGGGTATTTTTTTTATAACTGATTGTAACAAGAAAGATTTTTGAGCTAAAACAGACCCACAAGTCTAAAAATGTGTGTTATTATTTATAGTGCATGGTTTCTAATAAAGAAGAAATAGGTACATAAATATTTAAAAAAAAATATATATTTTTTACCGTTTAAAATGGGTGCAAATTCTAATTTTATTAAAAAAAAAAAAACATAATGCTTCTTGAGAACGCCAAGATTGGTCAAAAGGTTTGAAATATACATGCATATATTTAATATATATTTAAAGCGTAACGCTTGCGTTGAACGCGTTTTTTCAATGATGAATACCCAAAACAAAAATTCGTAACAAAAAGAAATATGAATTATTGGAAGCACTTCTCAGAATAAACACATACTTTAACAATAATTCAATTTGTTGTGAGAAATTTAATCCATCTGCTGAAATGCTGAAGCTTTTTAATACAAACAATATGTACAACAAAATTTCTGGACCTGATTAATCAGAAGATTTTGATTCTGAAGTTTTTGAAATGCTAAACTCTGGTAAATAATTTTTTATACTTCTATATATTAAATTATGTGTAATTTTTTCTTTACAAGATGTATAATTACAAATCGAATTAGTTTGAATATTAATATATGTAGCTATCGATAAAAATTAATTTTATTAAATAAATATGTGTTTTTTTAAATAAAATAAAAATTTTACAAAAAAAAATTTCAATCAAAAAAAATCAGTTTGGGGATTTTTGGGGATGACAAATCAAAAATTGGGGATAAGCTCTGGCAGCACTGGGCAGAACTATGCTTGATTTAATGTTAGCCCCCTAAGGTATGCTACAATTTAATTGAAAACTCTTAAAAGGTTTTAATTCTTTTTTCTAATTTATAGTTTTACAGAAAATATAAATTCATTAATAAAATAAATGTATTTCACTGAATTAAACAAGCAAATTTGTTTTATTTTAAGTATTTAAGTACTTAAAGAATTTTAAAATAATTAATAAATCTCTCGTGTCTGTATGGGCTAAAATTATAAACAAATTCAAAACCAGCTTAAAAAGATTATTTTAATCGAAAAATGAATCCAAAAAACATAAATGTGATGAAAATTTTAAGAAGTTTTTTTTAAAGAGATTAGAATATTATAAATACATAGCGATAGTTTAATGTTGAAAGGGCGTTAAACGATGTTTTAACTTTTCAGTAGATTTGTAAAATGTAATTGTAGATTTCATTACAATGATTTCACATCGTGTGGTTTTAAGCTGCATATTATTATAAGCTATTTGAAAAGAGTTTCTAAAACAAGTAGACATACTTTCTACATTTAACCAGCGATATATATAAGGCAAAAATAAAACATTTACTGCCGTATGCAAAAAAATAAAGTAGGTTTGAAGTGTGCTTTTAGACAAAATTTTCATACAAAATTTTCTTAAAGTACATTTGAAGTCTACTTTAATTTTTTTTTGCATAAGGCTGTTATACCTTCTTAGACTTATACTAAGTGGTTTAAAGCATGTGCGCGCTTTAAACGTACATGCAGGCAAAAAACACCTAAATAAATAAATATTAAAATAAATAACAACCATAGGCCTTAAAGACATTTAACACATTATCTTGTGCCTACACTTACGATTTATAAAAAACAAACAAACACAATACACACACATATTCATTACACACACACACACGAACTTATATACAGATATTTACACATCCTTGCAAAACAATAAAAATAGCAGGAAACAATAAAATGTTATTTTATGGTTAGTATGTCAAACGGGTATAATCGTTACATTTTTTCGTACTATTCTAAAGGGCAGGACAGAAAACCGAAAAAATTGTTGGTTGATTTTTTTATGTCAACGATGGAACGAGAGAGAGTAAAAATCATCAGATACACTAAAATTAAGCTATTAATAGATGACAAAACTCATGAAAAGACACCCTCTGACACCCACATATACACTTTTCACTACACAAAGGCACATGCATACATACGTCTATACGCCTATAGGAAATAAAAGACCAACAAAATAGCTCTTTTTGGGTGGAGGATTTGGCCCAAACAAGCCACAAAAATTTATGGCGATTGCTATCAATATGTGAGTGTATATGAGAATCATATAAAACCATGACAGCAAACACAAAATAGTATAGCACAGCAGAACCCAAAGAAAGATGGCAGAAATACCCACTTAATTTGGCAATTTGTTAAAGCTTTAATTAACTAATAATACTAATATGAATTATACACTAAATAACAGATTTTATCTCTAAATAGACAGACAATCAGTAAAATCAGGCCGTCATAAATAGCATTTATATTAAATATGTACATATTTAGATAAATAATTAATTATTATACAGCAGAATCTGCTTATCTTTCAAATATTATACACTTAATAAAAAATTAAATGTTTTATTCAAGCGAGACTAAAGAAAACGCCAAAGAAAAATCCCAAGGAACAACTTTTGCACAGACAAAACTGACATTTAAAATTAGGAAAGTTTAAAAAATGCAACTTCCGATTTCCGCTCAAGACTTAGTTGTAATGCGCCAAACAAACTGAAAGCACTAAGTAAGAAGGCAAAGCATGAAAGACAAAAAATCAATGCAAAAGGAAGACGCTGTGTTACGCTACTCATAAAAAACAGCTTCCTTTTAACAGCAGCAATAAACTAAAACTTAAAGGAAGCCGAAGTAAGTACTTGCGTAGGAATAAAAAGATGAAGTGAAACAAATTGTACAAGCAAACAGACAACCATACAAGCACATACACTCAACTCGATTACATACTATAAAACAGAAAAGCAAACATCTTAACAAACATTGCCTTAAACACAAATGTCAAGATAATGCGTACGCTTACTCCTCTCTCTTAAATCTTCTACTACCCGTACGCACCCTTTCCCTTAACTTGCATATATTAAAAGTAAAATCTCGCCCTAGGATTTCCATACATTATGAAATTTGTTGGTAAACCCCGGGTAAGAAAAATAATAAATACTTTTTACATAGCTTGTGTGCTACTTACATTCGCCGCCATCCTCATCCCCTTCCCCTTCCTGTAACCATTAGTTTTGTGTGAGTTTTTTAGCTGTTTTTTGACTTTGCTGCTTTTTTATTTCACGCGTTGAAAAGAGATTTTCCTTAAGTGGCAGTTTTAGAGATGTGTTGTTGTCGTTTATAGTGCATTCAGCATTTTACTTCATATGGCTAATAAAAATTCCAACATTGTCTTCTCTACTAAGTCCATCAAGATGTCGTGTAAAATGAGAACAATATTATTTAAGCCGACACCAACAGCAACCAAATAATTCAAATGACGAATAGGAAATTGCAAAATGGTTAGTAACGACTTGACAGTGTTTCTACACATATAAAGGAATTAGAAAAGCAAGAACGTTTCACAACTTTTTAAAGTTTATGAGAATTATTCTAACAAGATTAAATATCTCTTCGAAAAATGAGCAGAATTAACTTTTTGATTTAACAAAATAACAAATACGAGATTTGTACAAAGTCATTGCTAAAAGAACTTTCCTGAAGAACAATTATTGCTAAACGAACGTTTTTAAAAACATTCAATAACATTTTATTTATTTTCCTAAGAAAATCCTGAATAGATTATTAGATTTTGAGCTTTGTAATTATTAAACTGTGTCCCATGTGTTTTTATAATATGAATATTGAAACAATTAATAAACTATATTTAATGCGCTTTAAAGTAGCACACATTTATTGTGCCTCTACTCATGCATCACAGCTCCTTCAAACACCTTCACAACTTGCGAATTAATTTTTTGAGCCTATTCATTAGTCAAACACACACAAAACACACTCACCTCAATTGCCTACATTGCAGCTAGAGTGTCAAGATAAAGAGAAAAATGTGTACGAAGGACTTAAACAAAAGCCGTATGTATATCTTGCTAATAAATTAATTTGAATGGAATTTTATTTACCCATTTAGAATGACAACAATAGCGACAACATTTCATGAATACGTACGAGTACTCAGGATTTTTCAAAAGCAGAAACCTCTAACCGTAAATTATTTGGTTTCAACGCTTAAGAAAACATTCTTGTTTTTAAAGTTTGTGTTTTTATGGTGACAATAAAAAAAAAACTACAAGAATTTTTAATTAGTTTTATTTCGACATTGTATGAGAAATGATAGAAAACACTCGCACTCATCATCTGTATACAAAAACATAGTGAAGTTGATTTTCAAGAAGAACAGTAGTTAAAAAACAGCAAACTTTATATAAAATACAGTCAAACCTCGATATAACGACCCTCACTATAACGTATTCCTCGATTTAACGCTCCATAAGATTTAATACAAAATAAACCTCTCTATTACGAATACATTTGTCAATAGTCTCGTTTTAACGAATTCTCATTCTCTGCAGACTAACGAAATAGAAAGAATTATTTACCTCTATTTAACGAATTTTGTCAACATACAACCTTTTCATAACGATTTCCATCAATCAATCCAAATTTTATGAAACAGATACACACAAAATTATTGTGTTTGCAACGACAACGTCTCCAGCAAACCTACATTCGTAATCGACAGCCGCATGCATTAAGGCCCAACCATAATATGCATAAGCTAGCTTAAGCAACTGTCAAACATGAACGAAAAGTCTGTCAAATGCATAAGTAAACTTAAGAAGACTTTTAGGTGACCATAATTTACTTACATGATGCATGTAACCCTGGTTGCATATTTCTGCAGTATTTTATGTTTTTGCGAGTACTTTAAATTAAAAAGTACCAAAAATTACAGCCCTGTATTTGTTTATTTTATGTTTGATTTTATTGAAAATTTGCAAACAGAAACAACTGCTAATTGTTGAATAAATAATAAAAAAAGTGATAAGATATGAGTAATATCATCTATTTCTTGATTTTGCATACTAATTTTTTTTATTTTTTTTATGAAATCAATAAACAAATGATTCCGTACGGAAAGTGCGTTCAGTTTGGCACCTTGCTTAAGCAAATGACATTTGACATTATAGTTTGCACATACGTTTTACATGTATACGCACAGTTGCTTAAGCTGGCTTAAGCTAGTTTATGCACATTATGGTTGGGCCTTTAGACTAACGGCTGAAATATTCGCAGAAAAATTTATTGTTGCCAAGACCTTGTACGCTTGCTGCAGCAATTGTTTCAGCAATTTTTGTTGCAATCTAGCTAGCTGGCTCAGACTTATTATTTTATAAATGTAAACTATTTTTGAATTTTAAAATTACAAAATACAGTGGTTTCCTTCAAATGTGTTTTGATTTATTAGCGGAAATCGTTCGGGGTTTCTAATCCCCTTAAGATTCGTTATACCAAGCTTGAACTGTAAAATAAATATTAAAGTCATGCATTTGCAAATAATTTACGTATTCTAAACATTCTTTTGTTATTTCCAACCTGGCATCTAAAAACCCCCTTGAACTGTTTTTGAAGGATTTCCTATTTGAAGCCACTTTAACTTCCTTTTGCGCTGGTTTGTTTTTTTTTCATTTTAATATTATTATTTTTAATTTTTGCATACCACCATAGAAAATTTAATATTTCTCATACATAGAGAACTTAATCATACTACAGGCAGTTTACGTAATTTTAGTTTATTTTTTTTTTTTTAAAGCCAATCCAACCCAACCCAACACATACTCACACTCAACATCCTTCCTTTTTGTTGCGAATGTGAGTGCAAGCGCGCATTTTTAGACGTGTGTGTATTTTATTGCGCTGGTAGTGGTAGACTGATCTCTTATTCAACTTACGGATTGTGTTTTTGTTATTTTTTATGCACGCATCCACTGCTGCACTCACGTATTTGTCGTTTATGCGTAAAATGAAACAATAACAGTTTTCTATTTTTTTTTCTAAAAAAAAACAACAAATATTAAATAGAAAAAACATACTAACGAAAGCAAGAGGATATACATAAAAGAAAGCTGAAGTAAGCGAGGGCGATAAATGAAATCGGAAGGGGATTGAGATCGAGAGACACAGTAAACTATGTTCGGTATCCCTGTTGTATTTAGTGCAATGGAATCTATGTACATTAATCAGGTTAACAAAGCAGATTGTTATTCCACCATGCAGTTGCTTTTTTTTCATTCAAATGCAGTCACTGCACTATGGGTATGTAATGTTCTAAATATGGGATACTAATGAAAGCGCAACAAATATTAAAAAAAGATAAAGTTTATGTATAAGCCTTATCTGGAAATGGCTCTCAGTGAAACTGCAATATGTTATAATATTGAAATTCAATCAATAATTAAAAATAATACGCATCGTTCAATCTCTAAAACAGCATTAAATAATTAGATGCATCAATAAATATGTATGTAAATGTTGCTTTAAATGTTGTTATATTATTTAAAGGAAATCTTACAATTTATTGGATTTATGACTTAAACAATTAAAAATAGTGGAAACAATTAGAAATGGTTGCGGATTTAATTACAAACAAGTAAGAAAGTATAGTCGGTCAAGCCCGACCATATAATACCCTACATCCAGTATATAAATAAAACAGTTTTTCAGATATGGGCGCTAGTGCCATGACTTCCGTGAATATAAATATTAAGTGTGTTAAACTTTATCTCGATATAAATACGCTTAAAAGATTTATGGAGGTTAAAGTGAATTACGAAGAGGGTCTTATATGGGAGTTACGACTAATTATGGACCGACTATTATAAAATTAAGTGTGTCATTATATTTGTACATAAGAAACTCATTTTTGTAAAACTTTATTCGGATGACAACATTTTTAAGCAATTTATGGTCCTTCAAGTGATTTCGAGAAGTGCCTTATATGGTACCTACGACTAGTTATGGACCGATCGTCATAAAATCCAACCATGTTATATGCATATGTACAAAACATATTTGTGTTTAATATCATTTGGAGACCAACATTTTTAAAAGAGTTATGCTCTTTTAAGTGATTTTCGGAAGTGGGCCTTATATGTGAGCTACCACTAATTATGGACCGATCTTCACGAAATTTGCAGATGTGATGCAGCTTCATTTATTGCTCATTTTTGGTGAAATTGGTTTGCATACTTGCATAATTCAAAGATTTATGATCGGTAAACCCCAATTTCGAGAGGACATTTGTATGGCGGCCAGGTGAAATAATGTACCGATTTCCACCAGTTTCAACGCCATCCATCCTTGGGCCAAAAAAATATCACTTGCCAAATTTTATCAAAATGTCTTCAAAATTGCGACCTGTACTCTGCGCACAAGCTTTACATGGACAGCCAGTCAGACGGACGGACGGACGGACATCGTTAAATCGACTCAGAAAATGATTCTGAGTCGATTGGTATACTTTAAGGTGGGTGTTGGACCAATATTTCTGGGCGTTACAAACATCAGCACAAATCCAATATACACTCCCCACTATGGTGCTGTAGGGTATAAACAGAAATTGTAAGTTGTGTACATGACGAGACGGCTGTAATGCGAAACTATTATATACAAATATTGGCTAAATGACAATTATGTAGTTGCATGTTAGTTATTTATGTTAAATATAATAAAGCTAATCAAATGATTAGCTCATAAGTGATATTAAAAGTGGCGATGAATGTCTAGTTCAAAATGACAGGCTCTAGATCCTTTAATAGTGATCTAAATTGAAAAATAGAGATAATCTATGATCCCGTAAAATATAGATTTTGTAAAAAATTCTAAAACAGTCTCTAATTCCCCTAATACTGTTAAAAAGAAGTCTGTAATAATCTGCAATCACTTCTATTTACCTTCATAGAAATACATAATGGATTTTGTAAGGAATCCGAAAATAGACATTAAATACTTTAATAGGCGTATAAACTGAAAAAGAATGATATTCTGTCATCACTTATATTTCCCATCAAAATTAATTAATCAGGCATGTGATGGAAATCGAAAACGAAAACGAATGAGTTTTAGAATTAAATTTTTTCGTAATATTTCTGTATTGAAAAACTTGTATCACATAAAATATAAGATAATGTGCTACTAAAGAGAATCGTAAAAGAAAAATTTTTAAAATTAGATTAGAAATGCATTAAAATGTACTTCCAAAACTCATTCCTTTTCGTTTTCGATTTTCATCACATGCCTGAATATATAAGTTTATTTATTAAATACTGAGAAATACCAATATCAGGGATTTACTTGGAAACTGGCTAAATGCCTTTGGATTTTGATATTATCTATGAACATTTACTACAACTTAATTATTTGGTTTATATATGTAAATTGCTAGTAAATGTTTTTAGATAAACTCCGAAATATAGAAACTTTTAGCATTTTTTAAAACCTTTTTATTCGTTGGAAATTCTACACAATATTTATGTGTATGTACATGCAGTGAACTATTTTTGATAATAAAGAAACTCCATGAAGCAGCAAAATTTCTCCTATAGACCGCCAATTAACATTTTTATGAATTTAATAATCAGCTTGCTTTTATCCCTACCGAAAGACTAATTTAAAACCATTCCAGTCAGTTACCTCTCATCAATATGCACGACAAGCAAGATAAACAAGAAGTTTTCTTTCTTATTTTAACAAAAATTAATCGATCAACCTTTTGTTAATTATAAATAATTTACTTGCTGTGTTCAATAATAAATTTACAGCCAAAGAAAGGATACCTAATACCCATTGTTGCCTGGTATCGCAGCAGTTCCACTTCAGCAACATAAAATTCACTTAAGGGGGGTTTTTATTTTATTTTCCTTCAATAGATTTAAAAACTAACACGTATCCGTAAGTCATAACTCCAAGCTAGGAAGATTAGTGGCAACACAGCAAAAGATGCGGCAAAGCACAAGCCAACGTGTCTGTATATTTATTTATGTAAAAAGTATAACAAGAGCAAAAAAAAAACAAGAGACTGTATTCGTATAGTTTATAGTTGATATAGAAAATACCATCTTTCGTCTTTCGAGGAATTTCAATAAGTTATGAATGGCATGTATTTAGAAGACTGGGGAAAAAAGTGAAACAGAAAACTACATGCCCGTCAGACAGACAGACATACTGGTAGAAGAGCTTTGCAATAAATTAAATGTTAAAAAAATAATAGAGCAGTGAATGGAAGGAACTTGCTGCCACTCTTAGACACTCTTTATATTACTGCAAAATTGCTTTATTTATTACACAATGATTATAATTTCATATCCAACAACTATAACAATATTTATAAAATAGTTACAAAAAAAAAATAAAAAAGGAATGAGAGAGTTCATTAATAAATTCCATTTTTTTATTTTCATTTTATTTTATTTTATATTGCTAGTCATGTGTCGCCATTTGCATCAGCAGCCGGAGTAATATGATGAAATGGTGATGATATTTAAAACTAAATAAATGGAAACTAATCAAACTGCTGGCATTCGTATTTCTAGTCGCATTGATTCTTATCCAACCAGTATTAAACATGACAAAAACATGCAAAATAACAGAAAGCAATTTTTCATCATTTGATTTGTGTAATGAAATTGTTATTGAAATGCGATTATAATAAATACTAGATCGTGCATACAAATATATTATTTCATTGTATTGTGCTGTGTTCTGTTGTGTTGTGTTTAGTATATGGTGAATTTCACGTCAAGTGACCCAATTTTAAAAATCGATGTATTCCGATTTGGATGAAATTCGCAACAAGATTAGTACTATTGGATAGTAGGCCAGAGAAACATTTTCAGCTATATCAGCGTAGAACTGCCGGAATTAGAGCCAAATATTGTAAAATCCTATTCGTGAGTTAAAAAATAATTTTTTTTAAAAATATTCCACTCGCATCGCATTAAGCGATTATAGAGGCCTTAAAGTAAATTGTATAAGCTTTGTTTTGAGAAAACAGGGCCCAAATTTAAAAAAAATTAAAAAAAATATTTAAAAAAAAAATAAATTTAAAAATTAAAAAAAAAATATTTTTGAAATTATTGATGAAATAGCTATCTAAAATCCTTATGACAATATTTGCTAGGACCAATAGGTGAAAAGTTACACTCATTTTAAAAAAACTCTGTATGACCAAAATATCCATCTTTGACCCCCTCTAACTCCGGTAGTTCTAGACTGATAGAGCTGAAAATTTGTCTCTGGCCTACTATCCAATAGTACTAACCTTGGTGCAAATATCATCCAAATCGGAAGACATTGATTTTTAAAATTTGGTCACTTGACGTGAAATTCACCATATACACACATACTCGTATTTGTTTGGTGAATATTAATCATACGCTTCAGTGGACAACTATTATTTTGTAAATAATTAATAATAATCATACTCACTGCTTTTGTTACTTTTGCATTTTTTTTTTTGGAATATTAAATTAAATACTCCATTAAACAGTTTTTATTTTATTAAAACTCAAAAGTAAAAGTTTCTTATCTTAAGCGTGCCTTTTGAAAACTAATTTTGATTCCACAAAGGAACATTGTATTAAAAACACATTTAGAAACGTGCTAAATTTTTGTTCAAATACTTATTTACTTGATTCCCTGAAGGACATTTCATTTATTGTACAACAATTTCTCTCGTTTTTTGTCAATATTTAAGAAAAATAAAGTTAAAGTAATTCTAAAAAAAAGGATGAAAAAATTGGAGTTGATAATATATGTGTGACTGACTGTGCTATAGAAAAGTGGCCGATGGGAAAACTTTTCTATATGAAAAGTTGCCGATGGGAAGACTTTTTTGTAGAAAAGTTGCCTATGGGAAGACTTTTCTATATGAAAAGTTGCCGATGGGAAGAATTTTCTGTAGAAAAGTTGTCGATGCGTAGACTTTCCTATATGAAAAGTTGTCGATGGGAAGACTTTTCTATATGAAAAGTTGCTGATGGGAAGACATTTCTATATGAAAAGTTGCCTATGGGAAGAATTTTCTGTAGAAAAATTGTCGATGAGAAGACTTTTCTATATGAAAAGTTGTCGTTGGGAAGACGTTTCTATATGAAAAGTTGTCGTTGGGAAGACTTTTCTATATGAAAAGTTGTCGATGGGAAGACTTTCCTATATGAAAAGTTGCCGATGGGAAGACTTTTCTGTAGAAAAGTTGTCGATGGGTAGACTTTCCTATATGAAAAGTTGTCGATGGGAAGACTTTTCTATATGAAAAGTTGCTGATGGGAAGACATTTCTATATGAAAAGTTGCCTATGGGAAGAATTTTCTGTAGAAAAGTTGTCGATGGGAAGACTTTTCTATATGAAAAGTTGCCGATGGGAAGACTTTTCTATATGAAAAGTTGTCGTTGGGAAGACTTTTCTATATGAAAAGTTGTCATTGGGAAGACTAAAGAAACAATTGTTAGAAAAAAGTTGCTTACTAATAGAACTCCTCCTGACCACTACATTGACCACCTGCAGGGCATCGTGTGAAAAATGAACAACTTAAAGCAACCATTAGTGTGAAAAAAAATTACACTGTTGAGTGGATCATCTAACAACGTTTGGCCATACACATATATGACGTTGACCTCAGCGGAAATGGTTATGAAATGTTTACACACAAAACGAAAAAATACAAAAAAAAAAAAAATTATAATAAGGCAAAGAATTAGAAGGAAATGGAGCAGCATTACAGAACAAATGAACTTTACTTAAAAAAAAAAACAAAATAAAACAGAAAAATTGCAATAGAAATATGAAAAAAAAACGGAACACTTAACATGAGTAGAGTTGAAAATGTCATTTACTATACTTTTCTCTTTCTTGTTTTGCCATTAGCACGTAGTTATTCTATTTTATTTTTTGGAATTTGTTGCTTTTTTTCTACAACTCAAAAACGATGCGGATGCACACTAACACAAAAACACTTTTACATTATTTTACAACAAAACAAGTGTGTTTCAAAGTACACTTGGCTGTACTTTGCGTTGTGTTTTTGTGTCCGGTGATTGTGTGTTTAAGGATGTGTTTGTGTATAGGGGAAAGTTACGTGATGATATCAAGAAAGGCCCGAAAATTGTTGTTAAGGATCTTTTAGCTAAATTAGCTGCGGTTGCTTTCAAACCGATTGTCCGGAAAATAAAATGTGTTCTTATTATTTTTCCTGTACTTTTGTTATGGTTTTTCTTTCTTTTCTTTTTTTTGGTTTTTTTTACAAAGATTTGCTTTTGTTTTTCTTTAACAAACATAAAAAGAAGAAAATTACGACAAATTGCTAAAAATGCCATGAGAAATCGCTATAAAAAGGATAAAAATATTGTTTTTTTCTACTAGTTCTTTCTTTTTGAACAACGAGAATATAAGTATGTATTAATAATAAATACATATAAAAAAATTATGTATTTTATTAAATTATTTTAGGTATACAAGACCCGTGGCAGTGGACTAAAAGAATAAAATGTTATAAATCTAGAGTCATGTTTAAATATATTTCTGAATTAATCTGGCAAAATAATGATGGGGTTTTTCAATGAGTAAATTGAAATGTAAGAAAGTTTTGAATAGGTTTTGCAATAATATTAAAACTCGACTTTTAACTCTTTTACATGCAGCTATTCTAGTTTTATTTATATTTTATTATGCAGCAACAAATGCCCAAAAGTACAAATATTTTTAATGGCAACATTTAGAGAATGAAATTTTCTAAACGAACACAACAAATTGAATTAAAATTCCCTACAAGTTTTCTGTGTAACCAAAAGAAAAAAAATACCTAAAAAAAATCAATTTGAGTTCATATCGAGAAAAAAAAGCTTTAACTTTATGGCTGCTGTTGCTAAATCAAGACATCAATACTAATGAAAGGTTTAACAAATTATGAATAAGAATTTGAAAAATGAGGCTTGAATAATTTTTGGTCAAAAATCAAACGAAATTTTCCTGCAATCGTAAATTGAAAACATGTTCTTTTATTTTCGTTTTTCTCTTAATAGAAAGCAACAATACCCGCATACAACAGAAATAAATTCATACACAAAGTAAAGGTGGATTCAGCCATTTGTTCCGAACAAAAAAATTTTGTCCGGGAAAAACTTTAATTCTTTCTTAAAATAAATAAATGTTTAAAACTATTACAATCTTTAATGCATTGTTTATTATTCATGCATGTTATTCGAAAGTAAGATTTTAAGTAACTAAATTACTTTTTCTCTCACTCTATAAGTAATGTAATTTATTTTTACATATTAAAATAGACATGACTTTATTCTAACAAGAATTTGAAATAATTTTTTGACATAAATAGGTTTCCACCCAAAAATTTCTAATATCCCCCGAAGCAGATTAAATATTTCCACGTCAGTACATCCAGCACAGACTCCTCTTATGCTCAAGCTGGAAAATACACACCACTCATCCACACACACACACACACAACTATTTGAGCAAACCACGTGATACTTTAACTGCTGCCACCATTGTTACCGAAAGCGAATGTGCATGAATGTGAGTTTCTCCTCTAGCAAATATCCAGTCATAACAATAATGGAGAAAAGATTGTTTAAGGCACATACAAATAAATAAATAAATACACAAATATAATCTGGCTCTTATAACTATTTTTGGGTAGCTGCCTTTGAAATGCTGAATGTTCTAAAATAGTGTAATCGTTTAAGGGCATGTTACTGTTTCCATTGTGAGCCAAAAGCGCCATAAAACAGGGAAGCAATTTTAGGTGGTTGGCTCGGCTTGGCTGGTGGGTTAGTAAGTTAGTTTGTGTGTCTGGGGCATTATAGTCGTATATTTGAATATATTGTTTTCACAACTCAACGCACATATAATGACAACAATAACAAGAACAACAACGATTGCAATAAATACTAAAAATCTTAAGAATATCTACATTTGCCGTTGAGATAAAAAAACCAAAAAACAAAAAAATAAAAAACTACAACTTACGTCCCTTTCTTATGGCCCACTGGCCATTACAACAACTATATACATACATAAATACATATATGGTGAATTTCACGTCAAGTGACCCAATTTTAAAAATCAATGTCTTCCGATTTGGATGAAATTTGCACCAAGGTTAGTACTATTGGATAGTAGACCAGAGACAAATTTTCAGATCTATCAGTCAAGAACTGCCGGAGTTAGAGGTGGTCAAAGTTGGACATTTTGGTCCATTTTGTCATACAGCAAGAAATAGCTATCTAAAGTACTTTGGACAATTTTTGCTAGGACCAATAAGTGAAAAGTTACACGCATTTAAAAAAAACCCCCCTCTAACTCCGACAGTTCTTGACTGATAGAACTGAAAATTTGAAAAAATTTTTATTTTATTTATTTTTAAAATTGGGTCACTTGATGTGAAATTCACCATATATATATAGACAAATACACGAGAAATTCCTCGAGTAAGCAAAAAAAAAAAAAAAAAAATTCCAAATATTTTGCTAAAAAATATATAGATACTCTTGCACACATACTGTTTCAGGGATAAAATTCAAAATGACTGTAACAAAAAGAAAATTACAAGTGGCAAAAATGAAGTACAAGTTGAATAAAACACAGAAAAAATACATTACAATAAAAAATTTATTGTTATTATCCTTTAAAGCGCTTTTCAATTGTTACAAAAACAAGAACCAGCAGGACTCTAAATAAAAGATGCTGAAATACAACAACTTCAACAACAACGAAATATTACAATAACATTTGTGTAAACGAAAAACAAAAACTTACAATTCGTTATACCAGTAATAGAAAAGACAACTAAATTAAGGATGCTGCAAATGTAAAATAAAAACCGAATTACCGGATAGTGATTTGCTCTGTGAAAACCGGTTACCAATAAACGTCTGATATTTACAAAAGAACTCAGCAACGTTTCACTAGAAAAGTTTAAGATTTCAAGAGAAAAGATGGATAAGCCAATTTTCCAGTTTTCTAGAATAGTTTGATGAGCAACTCAGTCACTTTTTGGCTAATCAAATTTGTCACTTTTCTTGGATAAGCAACTCAGCCAGTTTTCTATATTTAAAAAGTTTTTAAAATTATGCTTTTAGTATAAACTTGTAAATAAATAAAAACTAAAACTTAATAAAGATTTGAATCGAATAATAAGAAAGTAAATATTTTTTAAGAAAAGGGAACGTAAACCAATTATTGCAAATAAATATTTAACTTTCCTACATCATGTTTTCTCAAAAGTTAAACAGACTATTTTCTTTCAAAATGTTTCATAATGTTAACAGAAAATATTGAATTATTTATATAAAAAAATCATATTTCTGTTATGCTAAATAACAGCAATACTTCCTCCAAAGTATCATGTCAGTCTTAAGAATCAGAAAACGAAAAAAAAAATCAAAAATATGTCTATAAAACATGTAGTCTTTTATGTAACAACTCACAATCACTGTTTGTAAACTGACATTCATGCAGTTCTCCTCAATGCAAAATAAAAAAATATGAAGAGGCCTAAAATAATACAAGATTCTTCTAGTCGAAAGACATGCCTTGAAACATTAAAATAACAAAACAAAAAATGAAATCGAAGAAAAAACAAAACAAAACAGAAGAACAAAAAAAGTAAAACTAAAAAAAAAACATTAAACAAACTTGACGATTTACGAGTGGCAGTTAGGCACACAAGTATACTTTTCCAACCATTCATTCCATCTATCTATCTAACTATCTATCAGTCAGTCAGTCAGTCACTCACTCAGTTATTCCCCCGTTCTTTCATTCTGTTTTCTTGTATTTTTTATTGTTTCATGTGCATGTATGCGTGTGTGTGTGTATGTTTATATGTTCTTACATGTCATTTGGATTTTTATGTTAAAGACGACATTGTCAAATTCAAATTCACATAAAAAAAGTTAACAAATTTTGTAAGGAAACTTACACAGCCACATATGTATACAGTAGGATGGCTCCACTAAATAAACACAAATTTTAGTCCCTATGTCATTTTATATTGAAAATATTTTATTGAAAATCTGTTTAATAGTGACTTTGGTTCATTTTCAAATACCCTTTAGTTACCCTGAAGTTTTCTAATTTGTCACACATGTTTATGTATAGGTATGTATGTTTAAAATTTTTTAACGAATGCGTAAGAAATTGTCCAAGTTATTTTTGGGGTCTTGCTAATATACACAAGGAAGTAAACGTAGATGCAATGCAGTAAGCAATCTAACCCATATCCATATCCTTTCGTCTAGTAAATGTCCTTATTTTAAACAGTCATACGCGAAAATCTCTGCACGAGTAAGTATGCGTTTGTATACGTGTAAGGAAGTTTCCTTAAAAAGCCCACATGTTCTTGTTTTACTCTCTATGGCTGTATTAAAACTTTACTTTTTTTCTTTAAATGTAGGAATGATAATTTGAATGCAAAATTATTTTTGTATAACTCTGAAAATATGAACATTGAACGTGTATGTTTTATGTTTTACATACGAGTGTGTGTATAGTAGAGCACTTTATGATTGATGTTTCAATGACATCATTCAAATATAGGAATTTAAATATGACACTATTGTGGGTATTATTTATATTGTTGATTCGTAATAATAACAAAATCTACAGCCAACGATACAACAATGTTATGTTCAGATTCACATAAATTTACATTCACACAGTCTCAATAATTGTGTCGAAAAGTAGGTTGTACGATAAGTTTGAAATAAGTGGGAAATTTGTGGAAAAAAATATATCACATATATTACACATAGCTATACTGGTTTAAAAAGTGTATTAAAAGGAAATATTTCTGCAAGTTAATCTATAGAAAAAAATATAATTCTTTATATTTACCAGAAAACATAAAATATATTGAAAACATATATTCAGTTTAGAGAATAATATTTGTAATTATTCTTGTAAAGTGAAACTAGTAAACAATTAGAAATTAGAAATATTTTCTTTTGTATTGTCAAAGGAATTTGTTATATATTTGTTACAATAGATGGGCATTTTTACGGTCAAGAATGCGACATACATGGATTTTAGTTAATGTCATTCTAGTTGGACAAACATGGAAAATTGCTATCGTTATAAAATATGTACTCGTATGTAAGGTACATGATTGATGTGAAAAATAAAGAAATCTTAACAGTCTTTATTGACGTTTTGTTGTTTCATTGCTTCCAATATACCAGCAATAAACAAGGATTCTGGAACGTAAGAAAAAATATAACTCGATTAAGGCGATTTTTTTCTTAACTAAAAGCAAATAATGGGAATAGAAAGTTGTAACATTTTTACTAGCTGTTTCTTTAAATTTTGAATTTCGAACGAACAAACGATGATCTTTGAATATCAATATGAACATGATGAAATGAAAAAGCTATTTTCGGTGCCTAAGTAAGACACCTTAGCAATATCCGATCATATAAATGTAGAAACGGTGATAAGGGGAAGAGACAGATTATGTAGATGATCACCAGAACAGAGACGGAAGATGGGATTTAAGATTGGGCCAGGACGAATAGGAACAAAACGAAATGATGTTTCCGGACTTAGGGATCAGTTGATAGTAACGAATTGAATGGTGTTTTGCTAGCCCAGTGAAGTTGTGTTATATGGTGTTTAGGTATGAAACTTAATTAAGTCAATATTCGGTTAATTGACAATATTATTTTAAGTGTTCAGGCATACGCAATTTTCAGCTTACTCATTTGACAGTTGGAAAACAATACAAAAAATACTCTATATGGTTGTTGTGTTTCTATGTAAACAAACTTACCTTCACATTGATTTTTAAATGATTTCTTTTGTTTTCTTTTGTTGACATTTGCCATTTTATACAATTTTGTTCACTAAACACAGTTGTGAACAGTGTTGCATTCGAAATCTTACTCAATATTATAAAAATTTCGTACTTATTGCGCAATAATTAATTGAGATTTTATATGGAATATTGAGCTCAATAATGGCGTTAATTGCGATTATCACAATTAAGGTTCATATCTGAACACGCTATTACACCTGTACACACATATATTCTTTTTAAGTTAATGTATGTATGAATTATGTTTTTCGATTCAGTTAATGTAAATAACTTTTTATAAGGTTGATTACTGTGTTTCATTTTACTATTTTCCAATATTTAAAAAATTTAAATTAAAATATAAAGTAGTCATCTTACAATACAGGAACCTTAAACTTTATAAACTGCCTACGTAAAAGGATAGTCTATATTAAGTAAATGTCTGTAGATATTTCAATATTTTAGTGTGTGTGTTTTATTTTTTATTTCACATGTACAAATACAAATACAGATAATAACAATTTGTTATTCTTACATACAGACAAAGAATAAAATAATAATAATAATAATAATAACGACGATTATGATACATTTATACGCACACAGTGCTCCTCTCATGTTCATACATAAACAACAACAACAATGACAACAACAAAAAATACACACAATACATCAGACAAACACACTCCAAAGGATGGTAAATATTTGAGTAGTGAGTGTTAAAGTTATGACAAGTAAACAAATTTAACTATATGTATTTGCTATACACATATAAATGAATACGTACATACATAATACACATACATACTTACATTGTAAGTATTTACATATGTATGTGTTTAAGTGTCTGTCTGCTTGTTTTTTAAAGCTCTCTTACACATTTTATGGCATGAATAATTTATGAAATTGTAAAATGGCTGCATTTAAAGTGATTTCATTTGCAAACTGATTTAAATAAGATTTGTTTGTTTAAAGTGCTTGTAATATTAGACATTTTAGCCATTATTATTATTTTTTTATTTTTTGTTTTTTGTTTTTTTTGTTTTGCTAGAAGTAAATTTGTCTAAGCTCTTGCTTTGTTTTGTTAATGATTTTGGGTTTCTAAAATACATAAAAAAAAAACGATTTTAAAATAAAAAATTAAAGCATTTAGAGATTTTATTAGAAAAACATGAGATTTAATATAAAGAATATTTGTATTTATTTGCTGTATTTAATATTTATTAAAACAAATTGTGTGTGTTTATATGTTTGGCTTTTTGCATTTGCTACGTGTAAGTATTTATATTTGTTAAACAAAAACACGTATTTATTTTCAGATATTGTCAAATAATAAATTATTAAATTAATAAAACATTCACTTTGTTGACAATATATTTAAAAACATACATACATATGTACACTGTGAGTTAATGTGTGTATGATGTAAGATTTAAATTGAAAATATGCTTTCCTTATGAAACTTTAACTAAATAAGCACAAATAATTTGCTAATATATTTTTTCTGCTTTCATACCTTTTCATCATACCTTAAACATCATAAAAAAATCATCAATATCGTAAATGTATTTATATGATACAAGGACATAAAATGGAAAAAATGCTGAAACTTATATACATACAAACACTAGCAATGTTGGGAAAGGTGGATAAAGAATATGAAGAATTTCAAGTTGTCGAAGATGATGATGATGACGATGATGTACTTGTGTGTACTTCAACTAATGTTGAAGGTGGTAAGAAGTTGCTGAAAAAGTAAAGTAAAGCTACTTGTTGCATGTTTTCTAAGATGTTTAGATAATCATGCAAAATGTAAAAGCGGCAAATACACAGACAGGCGGATAAGATAAGCAGCTTATTGGGCCCTCGAAAGCAAAAATGATTAAACAACAAAATATATTAAACAAAAAATTAAAAGAAACAATAAGCAAAAAAAAACTACCAAGAGAAAAACAATGCACAAAACGATTTCAACATTTTTACAAATTTTTCAAACAATATTATGGTCACTGTAGTTATTTGCATGATTGCAGCAACCATATTATGTTAAATATACGATTTACTTGTTGGTAGCAATCATATATAGGATTTTATTAATGTTAAAGTAATCATATGCTTTATTATAATCACCCCTATTGAGAATAAAAATTCCCCATGAAATTTGTTCCCTTTTCACATTTTCCTATTTAAATTCAATGTTAAAAAAATAAAAGGGAACAAATTTCATGTGGAATTTTTATTCACGAGAGGGGTGATTATAATAATTCATCATGTAATCAATCATGTAAATTGTAACTTTAATATATTTTTATTGCTATAATTATAAATGGAATTACAGTGACCAAAAAATATTGTTATAATAAAACTTGTACGAATGTTTAACTGATTAAAAGCAACAAAGTTTAAATGCAAGATTTTTTTTCAAATTTAAACGATTGTTAACTACACCATTTCCAATTGTATTTTAGAATCATCTAATTGTATTTCAGAAATGTCCAATTGTATTTTAGAATTTTGTAATTGTATTTCAGAAATGTGCAATTCAATTTCAGAATTTTCCATTTGTAGTTTAGAAAATTAAATTTTCATTTTTTTTGATATTTCTTTAGTTAGGCTTGAGTTCATTAAATTTAATTAAAAAAAAAAACTGAAGAAAAAGTAGGCAACATGTAAATAAATTCAATAAAATGATAATTACAGCAAATTTCGAACCACCGGTAACACTGGTTAAAGGATTGATGTGTTTGACTGTTGGCTAGCGGGCACCGCAGTGGTGCAGAGCTTAGAACACAAAGAATTCTGATGAGAGAATGTGGTGGTTCTCGAAACATGTAAATTCAACAACCCAGGTTCAATCACCAACTCAGCCGAAAAATTATCAATAAATTTTAATAATATTTTTCATGTAACAATTCCCACCTTCAGTAAAAATAATTTAATGAAAATTAAATTTAATGAACTCAAGCCTAACTAAAGAAATGCCAAAAATTAAAAATTAACAGTTCAACTAAAACTAATAATTTTCATTTATTTGAGAAATTTCTAAAATTCAATTTAAGATTTTAATGTTATCGAGATTTTCGCATTTAAAAAATAAAATTTAATATGCTTTGGAACATCAAACGCAACTCAAAGCCATAGTTCTCAACAAAAATTCAATATTTTCTACAATAATTCAAAAATAAAACTTTAAATATGAAACTATGAAAAACAAGGCAAACAGTTTTCTTGATTTTTGGTGTTTCCAACTCAATTAACCAGCAGTTATTAAATGTTAATAATAATATTTAACAGACAAATTTGTTTTATTTATATTAACCTGCATTCTAGAAAATAATCGTTTAACTTGATTCAAATGGTTGACATGTTAAAATAAACAGCAACTAACACATGGGCCCCCGCATGTCTAAATAAATTATTTTAATACTCCCATCAGTACCATAAAAAAAAACATATTTTTATGAAATAAATGCACTCAGCCATAAACATGATAGTAAACAATTTTCATTACGAGTTGATGTTTTTTTTTTTTCTCTTTACAAAACATATAAAAAATTATTAAAAACAAATTTATTTTCAGCACTTCATCATTGAATTTTGATAAAATAAAAATAAAACATACGAATCTTGTTCGCAACATATAGGATGGTTTGGAATTTTAACTTTTACTCAATATAACTAAAACTTACCAGATACAACTGCAGCCAGCAAATAGAACGCCAAAATAATCTGTAAAAAAAAAGAACGTGTGTGTAAGTGAATGAATGAGATATGAAGAAAACTTAAAATGAGAATGATGCTGATGCTGATGTTGATAAAAAAAAATATGTATGTCTGTCATGTCAATATTTGCCAGCAACAACCCAGCCAGCCAGCCATCCAAGCTGACAGTCAACGAAGCCAAACCAAGCAAAATAAAACTCCACAAAATATTTATATTAAGTGCAAAGGTTTTTGGCAGTCAATACAAATTTCAGATGGAGCAGAAATAAAACAATAAAAACAAAAAAAGAACGAACGGAAAAACCTAACTGAACTGAAGAAAAGAAACAACGCAAGGAAGTCAGCGTGAAATTTACGTTCAAACACTTCCACTGAAGGTAATCGTGAAAAATTGATTGGAATTTCAATTGTGAAAATACCCACACATACGCACTTCTCTGCACTGGCAGACCGACACACAAACACACACCTGCTGAAATTCTACAAGTTGGATGTCTATGTGTGATGGATTCTTGTAGGTAATAATGGTGGTGTGTGCATGTGTATGACAGAGCTTTTACGGAATTTATAAAGTATTTGAAAATTTAAGAAACGAAATTAAATCTGTGGAAGTTTGGTAACTTTAAAATAATGAAAACAATAATCTTGATGTTTGCAAAGGAAAATCATTTTGAAAATAAGACACGAATGCTGACTTTGGTGTCTCATTCATGAACGAAAATTCATCTAAATGCATTTAAATACAAACAATGGGGTAAACAGCAGAAAATATATTAAAATTTGTTTTTTTTTTTTAAATTATATTCATTAAAGTAACTAATTTAAAAAATAAATATAAAATAAAATTTGTTCAAAAATTATAAACTTTACCAAAAAAAGGGATTATTTTCATAACAACATTGTTTAATACCATATTACGGTTAAGTCATTTTCCTATCCAGTGGAAATATGCAGAAATCATTATGATTCCTAAGCTAAACAAATCGGAACATTTAATTGACTCTTACAGACTAATCAGCTTATTGACAATATTTTCAAAAAGAAAGAATGCTACCTTTATTAGAAGCACAAAATATAATTCTAGAACATCAGGTTGGGTTCAGACATAAGCACGGCACAGCAGAACAGTGTCACCGAGTTGTAAACGTTACATCTAATACCTTGAAACGAAAACACTATTGCTGTGCAGTATTTATGAATATACAACAAGCTTTTGACAAAGTGTGGCATGCTGGACTACTATATAAAATAAAAAATATACTTCCAGCTCCTTTTTATGTTATATTAAGGTCCTATTTAGATGAAAGAAAGTTTTATGTTAGAGTCAATAATGAAGTATCTGGTTTTGGATGGATTTAAACTGGAGTTCCACAGGGAAGCGTCTTAGGTCCAGTACTATACACACTTTTTACATCCGATATGCCAACAAGAAATGATACAACTATAGCAACATATGCCGATGACACAGCGATTATGGCGTCGAAAGACTCTCTCCCCGAAGCTTCTAATGCACTGCAAATTTGTTTAAACCTCGCTGAAGAATGGTTAAATAAGTGGAGTATTAAAGTCAATACGAAAAAATCGGTTCAAGTAACATTTACTCTAAGAGAAATTGATTGTCCTCCAGTATCCTTAAACGGAGCCACCTTACCATAGTCAAACAATCTAAAGTACCTTGGACTTTACTTAGATAGAAGATTAACTTGGACAGAGCATATAGAAATAAAACGTCAACAATTAAACATTAAATCAAATAAAAAATGTTTTGGCTTTTAGGACCAAAATCAACCTTAACATTGGACAACAAAATACTATTATACAAAACTATAATCAAACCAGTCTGGACCTACGGTATACAACTTTGAGGAACAGCTAGTAATTCAAACATAAAAATTCTCCAAAGATCTCAGTCTAAAATACTAAGAATAATTACTGGCACTCCATGGTTTATGGACAATAAATATATTCACCCTGATCTTACCAAATTCTGTGATAGATATTTACAAAGACTTAGCAATCACTCAAACGTACTTGCCATTAATTTCTTAAATTATAGCGCTGAAATAAAAAGACTGAAAAGATATCACGTACTTGATCTTCCTTTTAGAAAGTAAGCTTTATATTTAACTGAACATTATATATTTGCACTCAACACTAAACTAATTTATACAAACAAATTTTTGTTCTTTTTAATTGGGCTGGAGCTCAATAAGTTAAGTTATTTGTGAAATTTAAACGATTTTAAACGATCGCAAATGAAAAGAAAATAAACAAAAAAAAAAAAAATTATTCATGTCACGTTCTTGAGTTGAAATTATAGTTTGTTTTCAATCGTTTGCATACTTTCTCAAGCAAGTTGCTACAAATCATTATATCATTTAAAATTTACACAATTTAATTACAATTATTTTAGTGTTAAAAGTGTGTCACGTTCGCTATTGTTAAATAATATTCAAGAAATGTGTTTATTATATTTAAAAAGTCTGAAAAAAATTAAAACAGATTGATACTTAATCACAGCTAAAAACAGGCAATCTGATTAAAAATATATCGTGCAAGAAAGATGATGAGAAGATAAGTTATAATTCCTGCAAGAAACCAGAAAATTTATATATAGTTCATACTTAGTTCAAGTATTATAGTAATTGGAGTTCAACATAAACAGAGTGAAGGGGTGAATAATAAAAATTAAAGATTTATTGAAATTACTTGAATTAATCCTTATTAAAAACGTGGTGGAAAAATATGTAAAAGTTGTAACAAACATTTAATGACAAGTATGGAAAGAAAGCAATTTTAGTTAAAGAAATATCACATTAAAAAACTTACATACGTTCAAATACACTGATTTTATACATGCTGCACAAAACGAGTTACATTTAATCAGGGGTGTCATAGAAACCAATATTATCAGAATTGGTTTTAAAATCGACAGGAAAAAATGCTTTGGAGTCATAAGCCACTGCTACACGTTCAATAAATATCAAGATATTTCTAGTATCACGTGTAGCAGTGTTTTTTGGGAAACAAAAAAACGACAAAATCTACATTTGAACTAATAAATATAGTGCTACTAAAATCCGGTTGAGCAAATTAAAGCAAGAAAAAAACATTCTTGAGAAGTATTAAGCTTGGATTGTATTTTTACTTAAGTTACTTAAAGTTGTATCAAACAATGAGATTTATTTGTGGCACAAACTTGTTGCTTTTGAATTCTAAAGAGCAGAGATAATACGATCAAATTCCAGCATGAACTAATTCCTTTAGTTTATTGAATAAATGCAAATACAAGAGTACATACGTAAAATTCATACATATGCATAGAAATATGTGTGTATTTTTACAAGTAAACACACATGGAAGTATACACACATCTGCACACACTTTATCTCGTTGTACTTAAACATTCAATATAATGATGATGATGATGATGTTGATGTTGCTAAAGTTGATGATTATGATGAGTGCATTAAGCGCAAAGAAAAGCAGTGAGTGAATGGTAACGACAAAAGCAACATACGACATAAGAAAAATAAATTTGTTCGCATTAAAAATCCACTTAAAAAAAATATAGAACAGCAACAATAACAACAACAGCACCAATACAGCTTCTACATTTAACAAACATTTATTTGAATTCCGGCTTAAGGCTTAAAGTGGAAAACTCTCTAAAAGGGTGAGTGATTTTATTGGTGTGAACATAAATTTTAATTTAATTTTACTATGTGCAACAAATTCTTTGTTTTTCTTCTATTTCCCTTTTACACAGCGTGCCAAACGAACATTCAAAAAAAAAAACAAATGGAATAAAATAATATTGAAATGGTAAATTAATTCAAATATGAATACAGCTGTGGCAAAAGTACTTGCACGTTACTTTTGTACATACGAATGCAAGTACATACATATGTATGTATGTATAATATTATGTTTGTATATGTATATGTATTTATATATAAACGGCAGACGTGTAGTCAAATATTTGATTTTCTTAAGCGGTTTTTAGCATGTTGACTGTTGAACGTTGCACAATTACGTTTACTAGCATTTTATTTAGCGTTCTGAATATTTGGTGCGGAATGTTTTCAGTTGATTTGCTAGAGGTTTTTCCAACTAACTGAGTTTGTTTACACGGCATATAAATGATGTGCTATTCACGTTTTGCACACTCACAGCAGTATAATTGTAATTTTAACACCAACAAATACGAAAAATACGTAAAATGAAAGTTGTAAGTATATATATGGGAGTTAAACCTTTGGGGGTTTTATTCTTAAATCATTTTAGTGGTATTTAGATAAAATATTAATGAGCTTTAGAACGTCTGCTCTTAGAAAACCTATGCAAACAAACTTATTACATATTTTTAACTTCCATATATTGAATCGAAGTCATTGCATTGGTCTTGAATAAATTATTTCAATTCACAACTGATGTTGTATGTTGTACATTGTAGGATACAACTATCTGATTGACAACACAATTTTGAGCAAAATTGAAAGTTTATGTTGTCAAGCCATCGAAATGCCAAATGTAAGCTATCAATAGATATGTATATAATGTCTACATTTTATCTCTTGTCTGATAAAGAAGGTAGAAATTCAGAAAAACTTTCTAATAATCTTTAGTTGTTGTTGAACCGCCATAACGTTTATCTGGGATTGTCAAAATCTGCGAAATGTAATATAAAAGTATATATGTGACCCGGCCTATGACTCAAAAAAGAAATTGCGAGACACAGCTGTTAAAGATGGGCTTTCAATAAAATTCTGTTTTTTCTTTCATTTGTGCTCTTCTTTCTCTACATTTTTAGTACACTTCTAAGCAAGTTAGGACTTTCTAGTTTTCACCACGTTTAAGAGGGTCTCAAAAACTATCGAAACCAAAAAAAAGTGGATTTTTTTTTTTAGTCATAAGCCACCTTTTTATAGGCCGGGTCACGTACATATATAGTCAAATGGTACGATTGCATCTAGTACATGTACACTATTACACACGATCAAGTTTTTAATACCAGATGCTGTAAGACACAATTTCTAACCCAGCTGCAGTTGAAAATAGTAATTTTCCAAACGTTATATCTCAAAAGTTTTTATCGCTTGGAAGGAGCGATTTGAAAATACTCGCTAGATTATTAGCGGACATCGTGATTTAAAATACCACCAATTTACTTTAGGTAATGTTGGGGCATAACAGTATAGATCTAATGTTGGCGATGAGTTTTTGTTCTTTTATCCAACAGGACATTTTGCTTTATAGGTTGCCTAACCCTGTTATGATAAAGTTTAGAGCTGTAGAAAGACCCGTAGGATACATGTAGTCCTTTTTGTATTTTTGTATCCTATCGTATTGCACCGTAAACAATTTTATCATATCGTTTCTTATTGTAATTTATCAAATCCTAGCCTCTACAAAAAACTAGTTTTTTTACGACAAAACTACTGAACCGAGCTTTGTCACAACCACTTTTTATCAAAGAGTTATTTTGATCAACTTTTATGAAACATTTAAATCTGTTAACATGAAATTTGGTAGGGGAGAGGGGGGCACCATTGAACACTTTTTGCTTTCAAGCCACATAAAAATTTATATTTTTGAATTATTGACTTTTTACATAATTTAACTAATATATATGGCAATAAACTTTAGTTTAAGTCTACAAGTAACTTATTTTTAGTTCGATTAAAATTTTTTTTTATTTGTGTTCAAATGTGCCCCCCATCTGGGGCAGCTTTGAACAAGGCTGGGGCAGCTTTGAACGGCAATTTTTTCTTGTAGCGCTTATGTCCAAAAATAACATAAACAGTTATATTTTATATACAGGTAAACCCCCTACAACGCGGTTCCCAAAATGCGGGCATTTTCTTACAACGCTACTCTTACAACGCGATTTTTACAAATTTGTTTTCAAATATTTACTATTTTAATTTGAAAAAGGTTTTCTTGCCCAAATAAAATTCTTTGCATTTTTTCCATATTTTGATACCTATTGAAATTGTTGATGCGTCACATAAAGAAATAAAATAAATAAATAAATAAAATATAGGAACATAGTGAGATTGGCGCATGCAGTAGAAGGTGGGTTTGATGATATAATGGCTGATATTCAAGAATTAATTGCGGACGACCAAATAAACGAAGCAGATTTAGTGGCAATGAAGAATCAGTTGGAAATAGCTCTGACGATCTTTCCGATGTTGAAAATAAAAACTTTTACTAAAAAGTATCGAGAAAGTTTTAAATATGGCAAAGCAGTTGGAAGAATACATTTTGGAGAATGACCCTTTAAGTGACAGAGCAGAAATATTTAAACAAAATCTGCAAAACAATTTAGCTGCCTATCAAGAAATTTATAAAGATTTGCGAAAGAAGAGCAAACAAACTTCAATGCACGATTTTTTTTAAACCAATAATCGTCGAAAGGATGCCCTGATTGGATCAAGCTCAGATTATGAACTAGTACTAAGTGATGAGGAGCAGTAAAAAGTTATCGTTCTATTTTGGCTTTAATTAATTAAATCTTTCAACTAGAATATTTTACGTAGAATTGAAATTTTATTTTATTTTGTTTTTGTTTAAATAAATGGAGTGTTATTAAATTACATAATATGTATGTTCATATGACTCAACAAATAAATAAAATTTTTACTATACAAATTCCAATATTTTAGTGAAAATTTTTTTATATTGGAACCAAACTCTGATTTTTGTATGGAATTAGAGTCTCCTACAACGCGATTTCCTATAACACGGAGTTTTTCAGGAACCTATTCACCGCGTTGTAGGAGGTTTACCTGTATATATAATAAATTCGATTTATTTATGAAGAAAAACATAAACATTAACAATTAAAAAATAAAAAAAAAATCAGATCAAAAATAAGTTTTATATTATTAAGACGGAAAAGGCCTTGTGATTTCAGGTGACATTACATTTTCCTTTAAAGCATAATGATCAGCTTTGGATTCGTCATTTACAGAAAATAAGAGAGAATCAACAAAGTTTGATCTTCGGTTGATAAAATAACATGTTCAAAGGTGCCCCCTTTTTCTTTGTTCAAACCTGAACTGGCTGCCATTTCACGGAAATTTATAATAAATATTTTTTTTACATAAATATCAAATAACTTAACTTAATTTTGTTTGAAATGAATTTTGGACTGCAATAAATTTCTTTCACGAAAGAAAACGATCACTGAACGATCTTACACTCTTACAAAACAAAATAAAAAAATTTACAATGGCACTGCGAAAACTTGTTCACCCAACTACATTCGGTCGACAATTCAAAACACTAGCAAAAGTTGTTGACGTTGCTAGAAAACAAGGTTGCCATGTGAAAAACTCGGTTAAGGGTCGGAAAACAATTGAAACTGACATTTTATCAACATTGTTCAAAGGTGCCCCGTGTTCAAACGTGCCCCCCTCTCCCCTACACAGATTGTTCAAAAGGAACTGAATATTATACCAGACCTTTAATGGATGTCACATCATTGTTGAAATACCTTAGGTGGTGCAAAGTCTATAGAAACATTTTGTAGTTTAAAATATAACAAAAAGTTGTACTCTTCATTCAAATATTAAATTATTTAAGCTTTCCCATGCAAAATATTTTCTTAAGAAAAAAAAACCCAACTGGGGCTAGTGGTAGAAAAATTGTTTTTAAGCAATTTTTACAGCAAATCTTTTTTTAAATGTATGAAAATGTGATTATCGCATAGCCGTTTTTATTGTTTTTGTGCTAAATAAGTTGGTTATATTTTTATGTTTTTTAAAGCATTTCATTCAATCGTTTCGCATGTACCGATGAAAACAATAAATACTTAAACAATTCCCCAAAAGCTTCTTTTAAAAATTGAACACCCTATCAAGACCTCAAACAAATCCGTGACAATAAATTTAAATAAATATGGAACAAACGTTTTGATTTTAACGATAAAAAAAAGAACACGATGTGCTGTTCAATTGTTGTTTAACAAACAACATGCTGCATAAGGAAAGCGAAATACCCATCATCGTCATAGTATTTTATTGATTTTCGCTTTGAGCGGGTTAATATGGATCACAGAAGGAGAGTGTTCATTTTATGCAAACATTTCCGGTTAACACACAGTGTACTTTTATTATATTTCTCTTGTAGTTCTTGTTGTTCTTGTTATTGTTGTTATTGTACGTATACAACACTTTTAGCTGAACAAAGTGTTGGCAATATTTTTCCGCTTTTCACACTGCACTTGACACAAACACTTGTATGCGTTTAAACAAATTTTACTTTTTTAAATATGTTCACTACCACTTGTATGTGTGAGTAATAGTACAAACACACGCACACACAAACACACATGTAACAGTGCAATACTAACAAAAAAAAATATAATCAAACAAACTTTCATGTAAATAATTGTGCTCGGTATTTGCAGGCAGACATTCATACTTTAACTCCTATAACCACAAGCAAATGTTTCATTACAACTAAGAATAAAAGCTGGAACACAATCCGGGACCAACCTTGCAGCCCAAGGAACTAGTTCCGCATAAGTTTATGTATTGGATACAAACAAGTTAGTGTTTACCCACTAACCTACTTGCATTGCTTTCATTCTAGTGTTGAGGGCATCAATATCAACTCTCGTTTATTCTCTGAGCTCATATATGGATTTTGTTTAATGTAGGAATTGAAATATGCTGCCAATAGAATAGAATACAACCAATTTATATCATCTGCATCACTTTTCATTGAAACTTAACTAGTGTTAACGATTTTAGTACGTGCGATATGCTGCCACCTTTAAAACTGCTGGGAGCTTATACCTGCAAACACACCTACTTCTATATCTCGCATACATTTGTGTATGTATTATTTTTGTATGATCGTTTTGTTATTATTTTTTAAGGCCCTGACAGCAAAGTTCAAAATACAGTATGATGCTCTGGTGCTCTGCTGTGCAACGCAGTGAGAGCTCATTCAATATTCTATAAGGTTTTTGAGCAGTTTTCAACACATTTTACACATTTTGTGGCCAAATCAATTAAACCGGAAATGCATGTATGCCACACGTGCAGCCCAACATCCGGTTACACCAAAAAAGCAATAAAAACAAAAAAAAAAAACATTTACAAAAAATTCACTTGAAACACAAAAACACACAAACACCCTTAGATACAGCAGCAGGCACAAAAACAAATAAAACAATCTCAAACATTTTGTCAAAAACGAGTGTAAAAAAGCCGCAGCTAAAAAAAAAAGAAGAAATTCAAACCAACAGATTCTCACATCTGAAATTAAAGATAAAACAGTTCTAAAAAAAAAAAAAACACAATAAACCAAAGTCAGCAAACATCAATCAATACTGATAACTCATACTCATAAGAACAAAATATGAGGCCATCAACAGCCTAAAGATTTGTTCCAAAAAAAAAAGAAGGATTTTTGACTGTCTTCAGAGGGTCGAAATGTACAAGAAATATTCTCATTTTTATTGGCTTAAAAGCCGGATATTTATGTATTTTTAAGTGTACGATAAATAAAGCTTACGTAAGTAGTAAAGAGACACATGTACTCGTATCAACAACCGTCACAATTCCTGTTAACGGGAACTCAAACACACAAAAACTAGAAACTTAAAAGAACAAAAAAAAATGAATTTTTGTATCACAACTTGTAGCAGCAAGTAGATGGAAACTTGTGCTACAACTTGTAAGTTTAACGGACACAACATACATGTATTCTTGTCATTACTTTAATATTATACATGGGTACACATACATACATATACAGTTGCGGTAAAACAAATAGCACCAAGTGTAGAATTGGTATTCTTTGGTAAATTTTTTCATCATTTCGTTTTTAATAATTTGTTATGACTTTAGTAAATAAATAAACTAAAACACAATTTTAAGTATAATAAAAAAAGATTTCAGATTTATATTTTTTATTTTAATGAAACGGTAGGTTTTGTTTCCCAAACGTGTTTTTTTACGCCAGCCCAACGATTTTCTATGGGGTTTAGGTCTGGGGATTAAGCCCGTCACTCCATGACATTACTTGAATGTTCTGCAAACCATTGCTTAGCTTTGCGACTGGTGTGTTTTGGGTTTTTATCCTGTTGAAACACCCATTACATTTTCGAATATGGCAACGTAAACATGCTGATCCATTATTGTTTTGATCCAATAAATTGGACCCACTTCATAATATGAAAAGCACCCCCACACCATAATACTGAAGCCCCCATGCTCTATGGCAGGAGTGGCCAAAAGTTGCTTATGTAAGAGCAAACACCAATACATTTAAATAAAAAGTAATTTTTATTCAGTATTTTTTGTTGCAAAAGCCAATACATGCAAAGAAACAACACAACAGTATCATACGTTAAGCAAAAACAAAATCTACATTGGCGATCGCAGTCACGAATGTTTACCAGTAGATCATACGAAAGTGTTGTTGCTTTGCGCTTGCGTGATTGTGTATTTCGTATTGCTAGTGCTGAGTGCTGTAATGAGTATACAAAACACACAGCCTATAGCTAAGAGTTTCTACAAATACAAAAGAGTACCAAGAGTATAGGGCTTGGGCACTCCTGCTCTATGGTCTTGGAGGTGAATTTTGGGTTGTATTTAGCGTTTGGCGGTCGTCGTACAAACGTCAGAGAACCTTTTCCACCATATAAAACAGTTTTGTTCTCATCAGTCCACAAAATGTTCAGCCATTTATTAACATTATTCGTTTGGTCACATGCCTTGCTGTTAGAAGCGGAACTTTTCTTGGACTGCAGACTTTCAAATGCTTTAATTTGTAGATACTTTTTTAGTCTGTTGCTGGTTTGAAAGGATCTTTTTTGCTCTGACGAACCAATCTTTTTACAAGTAAGAGGGACATTGCAGGTTTTCTTCCTCGAGTTTCAACTTTTTTTGTATAAATAGTTGCATTTCTAATCATTTTGTTTGAGCAATTAAGAAGTTGACCAATTTCAGCGTAGGTTCATACCTTTTTGAATAATTTTTCTTTTTTCCTCAGTGCAGTGCTTTCCACGACCCATTCTTATTTTTTAATATTTTTTTGCCCTAAAATTTTATTAATTCTTTTTAAAAGCTGGTTTCTATACACTGATCGGGAATAACTGCAAAATATTTGCTAAAAACGAAATTGCAAAAAAAGATCTGACTAAAACAACCAGAAGTGCTATTTTTTACCATTAAATTTTATGAGTTACTCTTAAGAATGCTTTAGAGCAGAGGTCGGCATCCTATAGCACAATAGTGCAGAGAGCACTTCACACATACGCTTAATCTCTTTCATTCAGTCGTCATTGCGACAGCAATGTGTGCACATGCGGCGGATGCTTTTATATTTTTTTCAGAAATACTTCCCAACAAACATTTCAAATTAATAATGAATTACGAAAAATAATTTATAATTGATAATGCATTTGGTAACATGCATGTAATCAGCTTTTGAAGTATTAGAAGTTCCGTTTGTATATCAATCTCGTTGTTAATTTCTTATATGTTACGGAAAATACATTGTGAGTGCATGTTTCCTATCTAAGTTGTTTTGTATAATTTATATAATTATGTTTATGTTTGCTGGGTAGTTTGCTCACACACACAACCTCATTTTTCGCTTTGCCGACCTCTGCTTTAGAGTAAAACAAAAGTTTGCATTTAAAGAGAAATAATCATTATCTCAGAGAGAGTACAATATATACTATATGCCAAGAATGATAAAATAAAGATTACGCCAACGCGCGTAAAATTTCAAAATGTATTTTGGAACTGTGACGTCACACATTCTGTGTTTCTATTGGCTATTTTTTTCTCACTTGTTGCTTGCATTTGCTCACTGCACTCTTCATGTTTATATTTTTTGTTGTTTTTTTTTTTTGTTTGTTTTTCTTTTTCAAACAGATTTTATTTTAGAACTCTCAATGATTTCAATTGCAAGGTGCCCAACTATCACATAAAACATACATTTTTCGCAAGAAATTTTAATTCTAACACATGAAACATTATTGGTAACCCTTAGAATGGCCGTTCTACGTCACATAACAGGAAATCATGCGCATGGTGTAATCTTTATTTTATCATTCTTGCTATATGCAGTATTGCCAAAAAAAATTATAGAATAATTTTTTATAAAATTTTTTATTCGAAGGAAGAATTATTCGCAAGAGGAATAATTCTCATTCATTATAGAATAATATTATAAATTTTAAGTGCAAAGAAATAATAGGTTTAATCATGGTGCTATTTTATTTACCGGCACTGTATGCACATACATACGAGTATATGTCCATAGGGATATGTATGTAGAAATGATAGATAGAAGAAAGACCGACTGAATGATTGTATGAGTATATGTTTTTGAGTAGAGTAAATTGTGGCATATCTTAACCACCTTAACAGTCAAAATGACAGCTACAATAGCCAAATGGTTGTCATTCACGTAAAAATGTCACAGGAAGGCAGAAAGAAATACGAACCAAAAAAAAAAAAAACTAAACTGTCACAGTAGAAATGTAATGTTTTTATAAAAGAAAAGACGTTCACAATAAAGTACAAACGGACTTTGCTGGTTACAGTTAGTTTTATAAGCATGTAGCCAATGTAACCACTAAGGACAAGTTTTACATATAAATATTAGAAAACACAGAAAAATTTTAAAATTATTTAGAAATTAAAAAACACAAATGATGATTTTGCTATAAAGAATTTTTAGATTTAAATTAAAACAGTATATTAAAAAAGCAAATTGTAATGCCTAAATTAATTAAAATGTTTATAAATGTTCATCAGACTATGTTATACTGTGTTCAGATATGAAACTTTATTGAGTCAATATTCGGTTAATTGACAATATTATTTTAAGTGTTCAGGCATACGCAATTTTCAGCTTACTCAATAATCATTTGACAATTGGAAAACAATACAAAAAATACTCTAAATGGTTGTTGTGTTTCTATGTAAACAAACTTACCTTCACATTGATTTTTTAATGATTTCTTTTGTTGACATTTGCATTTTATACGATTTTGTTCACTAAACACAGTTGTGAACAGTGTTGCATTCGAAATCTTACTCAATATTATAACAATTTCGTACTTATTGCGCAATAATTAATTGAGATTTTATATGGAATATTGAGCTCAATAATGGCGTTAATTGCGATTATCGCGATTAAAGTGCATATCTGTAGTGGAATTCTGTAACTTATTTTAACAACACTTGTCATTGTTAAAAAACTAAACAACTGATTAAGCGATTTTGCTATTCTCGAACTTATTTAGCAACACTTGTTATTGTTTGCAATCAGCTGAGTTGTTAATTTTTTTTTTTTGTATTCCTTTTAGCTCTTTTTGTTTATTTTAACAGAGGTGCCACATAGTGCCAAATTGTAACAATATTTTTAACATTAAGTTACAGAATCGCATAATCGTTACTGCAAACGACAAAATGAGTCGACAAGAAAACAATTCTTGCTATTGTTAAAAGTTACAGAATTCCACTACTGAACACGCTATTAGCAGCAATGTAACGTTTGACGTGCTAAATAAAGACGGTGGTTCTGATAACAAATAAAAAAGAAAGAATGTGCTGGAAAGAGTTGTCAAAAATTTAACCTTTCGAATGGACCACCTGCAACTTAGGCGCCCGAAAATATTTTCTTAATTTTCTTTAACAAAAAAAAAAAAAAAAAAAAATTGGATTTTTATTTACATTAAACAAATTTAGGCTATTCTAGCTTCAAAAATAACAATCGAAAATTTTTTTTACAAACAATTACTAACACGTCATGTGTTAAGTCATGTCATGTCTCGTAATGTCAAATAAGAGACAGTGCTTTTCATGTCACGTCATATCACGTGATCGGTTACGTGATTTGTCACGTCTTGTTACGTTATCAGTTTCGTCATGGCAAATGATTGTTCAGGTTATATCACTTGATAGGTCATGTTATTTTACGATAGTCATGTGTCACGCTTTATACTTACATATCGTTACCGAAAATCCAAAAGGTCGTAACTACACAGGTAAGCGAAAAACCTTTATAAATTTAAGACTATTTCATTCTTAGTGGCCAAATTTCAGAATTAGCTTTTAAGGATTTAGTTTAATTAAAGAAAATTATAAAATAATAGTAGTTTTTAGTAATTGTTCTTAAGGCCTTTTGCAATCGTTTTTTCTGAAACCAAAAAGCCGAAACAACAAAAACATTTTTTTAAAATTAGGATGAAAAAAATTCCGCTTTTCACTCTCATTAAACATTTTTAACTTTATTTAAGAAAAGAAAACAAAATTAAAAAAAAACGAAAATTATTATTGCATACATGAAAAGAAAACAAGTTGACATTGCAAAGTAAAATCTAAAAATCTAGTCTGAGTATGGTAAATTATCGTAAAAACTTTTTGCTTATGTGACCGAACGGTACGACGTCTGCAAACTTTTTTTGTGTGTGCGTTATGACAAAACCTCATATTCATCTTTAATATTGCTTCTATAGAAAATTGTCCCAGACGTATCATATGCATATTTTATAATCACATTTTTTTTATTAACTTTTTAACTTTCTTATGAGACTAATATTCACTATCAGTAGCCATTTTATTATTTGGTAAGACACAAATATCCACAGCGTCCTTGTTACTTTGTAAAAATGTAACTTTCAACTAACAGTTAAATAAATAATAAAATCAACGTCTTTTCGGCATATGAGAGTAAAATTTTAAAGAAGGATGTATTTTGGTTAATTGCATAATAATCAATGAAAAAATCAATTTTGATTTTTTTTTTTAGTTACGGCTTTTTTAATTTTAGATGACTATATATCTCATGTCATGTGGTATATTATCAACATAAAAAAACTTGTTTTCAATTAGTTACCTTTGGCCAGGGTATATAGGCTACGATTTAGCCGAGTATTGCGCTTTTCATTTTTCTCTGTGACTTTATTTTGTATCCCGGTAGGTATCAGGCAATAATTAGAGTTTCTTGTGACTTTAACTGAAAATATTTTGATTTTTGTTTCATACTTGCATTTGAAATTTTGAAAAAGTTTTTATCCAAAATATAATATACAGGGGTGTTATAGAAACCAATACTGTCAGAATTGGTTTTAAAATCAACAAGAAAAAATGCTTTGGTGTCATAGGGCACTGATACACATTCAATAAATAACGTGATACTAGACATATCTGGATATTTATTGAAAGTGTAGCAGTGCCCTATAAACACCCCTGATAAATACTTCTTATTATAAAGGGTCCGCCAAATCGGCTTTCGGCTTTTAAATTCGACAATTTTGCTTGTTTACAAACCCACCAAGATCAAAATAAGCTTCAAAGATGATTTTTTTTTTTGGCAAAATCGGCATCTTCTGTAAGTCGATCGCAGGCCCACTTAGCGAAGCGAAAACGCATTGGATGGTTAGTTGGCTTCAACTCCTGAACCAATTGGTGTTTGTATGGCTTCCGGCTATCTGTTGTATTAAGGAACGTTTTTCTTTGCTGGGGAAAAAGTTATTCCGATTAGCATCTGACAGTTATGTTTATTTTATAAAAAGTTAACATTTTGAAAAAGATGTTTTTTATTATTCCTTAAGTTTTTTCCAATTAACAGTTTTTTCCAATTTTGTCAATGTGAATTTCTAGATTTAAAGTTTTTCAGGCAAGAGAAAAAATTAAAAATTTTTAATATTCATTTGAATTTGCATATAATTCTTACAAAAAATAAAACTTATTTATCAGAAAAAAAAAAATTTTTTTTTTTGCACTTTTGAAACTGACTGTATTCTGTATTCTTTGGTAAGAATACATCTGCTTATAAAAGTATTACATATACTAAAATACGTACTAACTACATATGTATGTGTGTATGGGTGTTTGTGTGCAAGATTTTATTGGAAAAGACCGTGTAAGTTGTCATGTTAGAGTTGTTGTTGTTGTTGGCCTCGTTTAGTTGATTTGATGATGAGCTTGTTTGGTTTGACTCTATCTACTCTAGCATTCTATTACCAATGAGTACTTACTTCATTCCATTGCAAATACATAACACAGTTGTGTACAAACTCATGTAAGTATGTACGTTGATTTGAATGTTGCTGGTATATGCGCATTTATGTATATACATACATATACATATGCATATCTAATGTATAGCATAGTTACTGTCACTATATTAAGTGGATATGAAACACACACTCCCATACTCACATAAACTTTTATTTATTTCGTTGTTACTTGCGGTGTTTTTGTCTCCTCTTTTATGTTTGTTTCCCGTTTTTTTTTTTTTTTTATTTTAATGAAGTGTCACTGCAGAAAACTGTCACAATTTCAGAGTATTTCTTTTATTTTGCTACTTTTCTGTAAGTTTCTGTTGATTTTGCTGTTTCTTGTTGTATGTGCAAAGTTTTCCATTTGATATTCCTTGAATCTTGTTCAAGTATGTTCCATTTTAAGTATTTCCTTTAGTTGTGTCCAAGTGGAGAATGAGTAAAAGTAACTATTTTGCAATTCCGTTTGGTACGTGGTCTTTAAGAATAAATATTTCAAAAAATACCAAAACATGACACAATGAAAACAAAAAATATCAAGTATGTAAGTATGTCTCTAATAGAAGAATATTTCTTTGGTTTACATTTCATTTGTTTTCGTTTTTCATTTCGGGCTCCTTTGTGAATTTAAGTTTGTTTGTATCGACAAGTGATTGACAGTAAAGCATACAAGCACACCTAAACACATATACATATGTATTTAAAGCAAGCTTACACACACACATTTATACCTTTAAGGACACTTTTCCACAAATTGTGCATATAAGCGTCTGTGTCTTATACACAATTTTATGTTGAAACTTTATTTCAGTTTATTGTTTGCTTTTTTTTTGCTCAACTACGATGGTTGATGTGCGAAAGAAAAAATTTGAATGTGCAAAATCTTTGTTGAATGTGGCTGTGTTATATAAAAATCTTCTTGTTTTCACACTCAGATTAGAAGATGATAAATTTTATTTTATTGTTTTGCATTGTCTGATCAGGAGCTAAATGTTGAATGGAAATTTGATAATGAAATAAAACAAATAAGTTTGGTTGGATAAGTGACACAGAAAACCAATAAAACTTATTTGAAAACGTGACTTGATAAATTGGGCAGTTTATTGGGCGTATGATTAATATATATTTAAATATTAGGTAGAATATTAATCATACGTATGAGTATGGAAATTGTAAATAAATATATGAAATAAATATATATGTATAGATATTTAAATGAACTCCACAATAGCAGTCTTAAATCTTATATTTTTGTTAATGATTTATTAAAAAACTATAACAAATACGATTAAATGCTTTAATGCCCTTCAATTAGTGTTAATTCCTGAGGAAATTACTGCAGCAATTAATAAAACAAATATGTATAAACAAATTGGAAATATTCTTTATTTATCTTTGAAGTGGGTTGGTTAATCTTTCAATCTTTCCTTTATTCCTTTGTTTTTACACTTTTTTTTTTTTTTTTTGAACTTTTGAAATTGAAGCTGATCATTTTTAATTTCATTAATTAGCAACCTTCTTTAAGTTATTCATCTTCTCAATTTTTGTTATATTTTACTTTGTTTTCAAGTCGTAGAAGCAATAAAAACATAATTTATATTTACGGTCATTTAACTCAATTAACAATTAATTATTTCACTGAATTGATTTCTTAGCAACGCAAAATTCAATATTACTTATTTAAGAGAAGCAATGAAAATACAAGGAGAAGTGAAACACAGTAAAAACAAAAACAATATAGAAGAAAACAACAACAAGATATAATTTTAAAAGCGAATGGAAACAAAATAAACAAAAATTGTATAAACGGCAAAGCTGACTTTCAGGGCGCTATTTAAAAAGATTGTGACAAATTTATTACTAAAATCCAAAATAGAAATTTTCTTAAATTTTATTGCATTAAAAATAATCTTTTAAGAAGCTTTTTGGTTTCCAGTAAAGCATGTTTGCTAACACTGAATGGAAAAACCCACCAACATATTCTCATTTGAACCGTTTCTTTTATCGATTGACTCTGGATGACACACAAAATGGATACAGATAATAATTTCAACAGTTTCTTCTTGTGAAATAATCATCACGAGAATTAGGTCATTAACTTCTGTTCCAAATGATTCATTAAGCTTTAATTTCAAGCTTATATTTTGTGCTACACAAAACAAAATAAAAGGATTTAGTAATTCATAAGATGCCAGTCAGACGCTCAGTCAGCAAATTTATGTAATGTCATCATTTTAAACAGTCAAGACATTTTCAAAATAAAATTATAAATTATTTTCACAAATCACAAAAAAGGTTTGTTCTACACATAAACACATAAATTCACACTCATACTCCTACATACATATGTCTGTACTTTCCCTAATGTCTGCAATTTTATGTAATAATGTTTGTTCGTTTTTTTTTATTATTAGAAAACAGCCAAAAGTAGCGGAATGAGGAGCAATAATAAATACAACGAAACTGAATTTTTGAAATATTTTGCTTAGTTCTGCATAAAATAATGTTTAACTTTTGTAAAATATGTGATTTAAACACGCAAACATTTAAATAAATTTCATTTTATTAATCATATTTAAAATAATTTTTGGCAAAAAACATTTGAAGGCATCACACAAATGCGAAAAGGAAATATATAAAAGCGGGGGAAAACTAAAAGAAAACCCTGCTGTAATTTATAAATTTTCTACAAATAAAATAGAAACCTTTAAATCTATCATTTTTCATTTTGCTGAAAGTTTAAGCTTGTTGTGTGTAGATTTCTTGAACCCCACAAACATTTATTTAATAATAAACATTTCATATTTCACTCAAAGTTTGTGCTGGTTTCTATTACTTTAGGAATGGCAAATTAAAATGTGAATATTCCTGGAGAAAAGGTTGACACCCATAGGTTTAGTTTATGTAACTGAATGAAGGAGAAAGTGAAAAATGCTAACTTTTACTGCTGCCTGTCTAGTGCTTTGTGTTTTGCATTTATTTATATGTTTTTCTCTTTTTTTTAGCATTTACTTTAATTTTCTGTAAATTATTTAACAGATTGCAGCACACATCATTATTCATAATCAGACAAATTTGAAATCTAACATATGTCTGGGCTTATGCATGTGTGCAGTTTGTGTGTTTGTGTGTTGGAGAGTGAACCAGACAGTGATGTAAATGAATAGAGGCTCTTTTAAATACAAAGTATTAAATGAGTTTTAACACAATTTTAAAAGTTTATTATTGTGAAATAATCTGTTGTACATTAGTTTACAGCATAGTTCACTGAGCTAACGAAGTTGTTCGGGTATTTATTTATTCTCTTCGTGAATTCTTTAACCACGATTACCCAAACAGAAAACTCTACTACCACAATTATTCTTTTAATTTACCAAAATCAAAAGTAGTGGCGAGGGGAGCACCTTAGAACACTTTTTGCTTTCAAGCCACATAAAAATTTATATTTTTGAATTATTGACTTTTTACATAAATTAACTAATTTGTATGGAAATAAACTTTAGCTTAAGTCTACAAGTAACTTATTTTTAGTTCGATTTATATTTTTTTTATTTTTTTAATGGATGAAGTCATTGTGTTCAAATGTGCCCCCCATACGAGGCAGCTTTGAACTAGGCTGGGGCAGTTTTGAATGGAAATTTTTTCTTGTCGCGATTATGTCCAAAAATAACGTAAACAGTTATATTTTTTATATATATAATAAAATCGATTTATTTATGAAGAAAAACATAAATAAAAAAAAAATAAAAATAAAAAATAAAAAATTCAGATAAAAAATAAGTTTTATATTATTAAGACGGAAAAGACCTTGCGATTTCAGGTGACATTACATTTTCCTTTAAAGCATCATGATCAGCATTGGATTCGTCATTTTCAGAAAATAAAGGCTCAGTTAGCCGACTGTATTGGAATGTAACTGCAACAGTAAGAAACAGCTGATGGATATTGTTATGTGTAAAGTAATGCAAATGGTTATGGAGATGTAAAGTAACGCAACACCGTAATGTATGTCATTACACAACATTCCGTTACAGTCGGCTAACTGAGGCTTAAGGGAGAATCAACAATGTTTGGTACTTCGGTTAATAAATTAACATGTTCAAAGGTGCCCCCTTTTTCTTTGTTCAAACCTGAACTGGCATGCCATTTCACGGAAATTTATTATAAATATTTTTTTTTTACATAAATATCAAATAACTTAACTTAATTTTGTTTGACATGAATTTTGGACTGCAATAAATTTTATTCACAAAAGAAAACGATCACTGAATACTTCTTACACTCTTACAAAAAAAAAATATAAAAAAAATTTACAATTGCACTGCGAAAACTTGTTCACCTAACTACATTCGGTTGACGACTGAAAAAACTAGCAAAAGTTATTGAAGTTGCTCAACAACAAGCTTGCCATGTGAAAAACTCGGTTAAGGGTCGGAAAAAATGTTAAACTGAGATTTTATCAACATTGTTCAAAGGTGCCCCGCGTATAAACGTGCGCCTCTCTCCCCTACCTATAATCTTTATTACATGTATCTTCTAACTTTAATATCGTACTGAATAATACGAGTCCAATTTTGTTTTATTTTCCTGTTATAAACTTAAATATGCCTTAAAATACTCACATTTTTGCATTTTAACGTCAATCATAAGATCAACTGTGTTGAATATGGATCAGCTGTCATTAATTTTCCATATGGGCTTCATGAGGCCCAGTAGGTACACATACCACATTTTTACATAAACCGACAAGGTTGTTCTACGAAATCAATAGTAACAATATTTTACTGAATTCATTATGTTTAGAAGGCATTAGCGGTAGTTGACATAAAATATTTCTTCGCTCAGAGCAAAGGTAAAAACTTGACGACTACTCGAAATCAAAATGGGTCTCGAAAAGCCCAGTTGAACATCCTAGGGTTAACATTTTAAGAGAACTGAATTTTGTTTTTGCTACACTGAGAATTGCTGATAACAAGCTACATTTTGAAATTTATGAATGTTTTTCGAAAATATGAAACGAAAATTTAAAATTGAATTTTTATTTTGAAAATTCAAAGAAGAAAACTTTTTTATATTTTTTCAACATACAAAAAAATACAATTTTTTAATACATAAAAATTAAATTTAAAAACGCAAAGCGTTTATTTTTGTTTCCTTTTTGTTGAGAAGAATCTTTTTTAGTTGTTTTAAATAATTGTTATAACAATGAAAGAAATCAAAAATAGGAAAAGTTATGATTTCTTTCAGTGCAATATTCTTATTTTAATTGTGTTTCTCTTTGTGGTGGACTCTGGTTTACAAAAAAATCATTTATATAGACTCTTGATTTTTACAATTTTGGAGGGATTTGGATGATCACTGGTTTTGCATTACTTTCATTATTTCTAACGAGTTGTTTTAGTTTTAGTTTTTTTTTTTTCTTTTTTTTTTTTTTTTTTTGATTTTGCATTCAAAATTATTTTGCACAATCTTTGTTGAATGTGATGGTGTAAAATAAAAATCTTATTTTCAAAAACAGATTCAAAAATAATCACCCCTATTGTTAATAAAAACTCCACATGAAATTTGTTCCCTTTTATTTTTTTTAACATTGAATTTTAATAAGAAAAATGTGAAAAGGGAACAAATTTCATGTGGAATTTTTGTTCACGATAGGGGTGAAAAAATTGTGTATTATTGTTTTTCATTGTATTAACAAGAGCTAAATGTTTTGAAAATCCTACAAATATATAAAATTACCATCATATTTTCTTATACATTTATAAGTGATTTCTTTAAACAGCAATAGATTTAATAACTGCCATACAATTAGTCTTGTTTCCTAAACAAATTATTCAAACTATACATAAAATAAACAATAATTATGATATATTATTTGATGAACTCTGAACTGGATTGGCTAATCTGTTAATTTATTTTCTTCATTAATTTTTCTACCTTTTTTTAATACAGATCACTTATGGCCGAATTCTCGGTCATTAGTTAACCATTGGTAAACTAAAATACTAACTATTGTTTAACTATTACTTGTTATTCTTATGGCAAACTAAGCATTGGGAATAAAGAATCATTAGTTAAGCCTTTGTCATTAGCTAACTAAAGACTGTGAATTTAGTCATTAGTAATACAAGTTATTTGTTGTGGTACCTCAGGTATTCTAAATATATTTGCTTTAAGTTCTCTTAGACTTTGAGTTTTGGAACTTGAGGGACAACAGTGTTCTGTGTTTGTATTTAACTGTTGGAAAATTGATTTAAATTAAATAAGAGTGAATTGTAAAACCTCACAAAAGTGATATCAGTGATTGCCATAGCAAAACCTTAGCTTGGGCCGCCTGATCGTATACTCTGCTGCTTAAAATTTAAATATAATTTAATATGCTATCGTTCCATTAATCCTGCTTGATTTCCTGATGTGTCTAGCAGTGCAATGTTAACACTATAACTTTAGAAGTTTAGACAGCTTTACAAACATATTATTTTTAATAAATTTAAATACTCGTATTTTATTATTTATGTGTGTTGGAATTTTTTACACTAAATTAGCATAGAAACACAAAACTAAAAATTACCCTCACAAAAACATACTTCCAATATAAGTAAAAATAAACATAAACATAAATATAGAGATAAATATTTATGTGTGTACTCAACTATACGAGTTCAACTATAAGTTTGCATTGTATTTGTTGTTCTACTCTATCATAATTTTAATTTTAATTTTAGCATAAACAAATACATTTATAACAGTATTTTGCATTAAATCAAAAACTTTTGCACTTAAAAATTTATGAACAACAACAACAGTTTTGTGAAACATCCTACAATAACAAAAAGAAAAACCAGTAAAAAAGTATAGTCGGTCAAGCCCGACCATATAATACCCTACACCCAGTATATCAATAAAACAGTGTTTCAGATATGGGAGCTATTGTGGACCAAAATTTAGTGACTTCCGTGAATATAAATATTATGTGTGTTAAATTTTATCTCGATATAAATAATATTAAACGATTTATGGTGGTTAAAGGGAATTACGAAGAGGGTCTTATATGGGACTTTTGACTATTTATGAACTGACTATTATAAAATTAGGTGTGTCATCCAATTTGTACATAAGAAACTCATTTTGTAAAACTTTATTCGGATACCAACATTTTTAAGAGATTTATGGTCCTTAAAGTGATTTTGAGAAGTTGGCCTTCTATGGGAGCTACGACTAGTTATGGGCCGATCATCATAAAATTCTATCATGTTATATGTACATGTACAAAACATATTTGTGTTCAATATTATTTGGATAACAACATTTTTAAAAGAGTTATGCTCTTTTAAGTGATTTTCGGAAGTGGGCCTTATATGGGAGCTACGACTAATTATGGACCGATCTTCACGAAATTTGTAGGTGTGATTTAGCTTCATTTATTACTCATTTGTGGTGAAATTTGTTTGCATACTTGCATAATTCAAAGATTTATGATCGGTAAACCCTAATTTCGGGAGGATATTTGTATGGGGGCCAGTTGAAATAATGGACCGATTTCCACCAGTTTCAATCCCATCTATCCTTGGGCCGAAAAAATACCACGTACCAAATTTTGTCGCAATATCTTCAAAATTGCGACCTGTACTCTGCGCACAAGCTTTACATGGACAGCCAGCCAGCCAGACAGACGGACTGACGGACATTGTTAAATCGACTCAGAAAGTAATTCTGGGTGTTATAAACATTAGCACAAATCCAATATGATGGTGTAGGGTATAACAAAAACCAAAACACAGACAAACAAACAGCTATATCAGCAGTACAAATACATATAAACACAAATATTTATGGACAACGAGAACATCATATGGCTAAACAACAACAACAGCAACATTAAGAAAAGTAAAATTGTTTGTTGCTGCTGCTATTGTTGTTAATTTGTTGTTGGCAAACTACTAAATACCAAATTATAAGGAAAATGCAACCAAGCGTTTGCAAGCAACAGTCAGCAGAGCTTCCAACACTCCTACACATGGAGACTCGAAAAGTCATAGTCGTCATTTTGCTCCCAATTCCAAAATACTTGCATCAATGTGAAACTCAAAGCTTGTTTAACAAACCAAACCCTGATTCGGTATCTACCAAAACACTCAACATGGAGTGTGTCGGTTGGTATCACTGTTTAGCTGTAAAGAGGAAACTTGTGTGGTTGGCAGTAACAAAAGCAATGCAATGCAATTCAATGCAAATAACACACAATAAATGCAGAAACAATTTTAAATTTATCTAAAACACAACAGGCGCAAGGAGTTTCTTCTTTTGTTTCTGAAACTACAGAAAGAAATTCAAAACAGTAAAATAGTTTGCACAAAGAGTAAAAGTAAATTAAAAATAAAAAAACATTTACAATGAATGAATTCAATGAATTCAAAGCAACTCTCTCTCTCTCTCTCTCTCTCTATCTGTCTCCATTCTATGTGAGTGTATGTGTAGCTGTGTAAATTTGTTTATTATTTAGACAATTTATTGTGTGTCGTAGAGTATTTTGCTTCAGTATCCTGTGTCTAAATGTTTGTTTATTTAGACATATCAAGTTGAGTGAATTATATTTTATAGGAAATACAGTGAAATGAAGGACATGTTGAATTGAGTAATGAAACCAACATGCTGATTTATTGTATGTGTATAGAAAAACTATAAACACACAGCGTAAATAAATTTCTGCACAACTGTTGAGCCATTAAAGTAAATGTTATAAAAAGTATAATTAAAATCAAATTGGCTCGTATGCATCTAGGGTCCAGTGAAATATCAATGTATGTATGTTTTATTGGGTAAAACATTGATTGTGGAAAACTATACATTTTTATTTATTTAGCCCGTACCATATGTTGTGGATTACTTTTTTAGTTTGTTTGTAAATTATTGTATTATTTATATCGTAATTCTGATGATTTAAACAATTTTTTTTTTTTTACTTTTTTTTATTATTTATTGAATCTGTCTAATTTCCGTAGGCTTAACAATTAGTATTCAAATCTTAAAACTAAAATAAATCTAATTACCCTCTAATAGAGCATTATTTTTTTAATTGACTGTTAAGCTCTACGCAGCCTCGACTCCGCCTGGCTCTGAGCTAGAATTCTAGCAAGCGGATTCGGGTGGGTTTGTAGCTTTTTGATTAGTGTTTTCAAAAAACCGACTTTTTTGAAAACCGGTTTTTCGGTTACCCAAACTCGAAAAAACCGGTTAATCGGTTAACCCCCCATTAAATAACAAAATAAATTAAACGTAAAAAACAATTAATTTTAATTTAAAAAAACAACAAAAATAACTACAAAAATAGCATTTGTTACACAATAGTAACTAAAAGAAATTTATAAAGACTTTTTTTATATTTATAAAAAAAATAATAATATTTATAAGAAGTTTATTAAGCAAATTTTGTATACATAGTTTTTATGAATAAGGGGGTAAATAAATGTGAATTTTGTGAAATTTTTTTAAAGTAATATTTCAAAAACAAAACACAATCCAAATGTTTAGGAGACATTCTGTTTTTCAATTTGGTTTTTGTTAGTGTTGATACCTAGAAGACTCTTTCACTAACAGTTGATGTCGGATTAATAGAAAGAAGAGAATGTTTAATTTTTCCGTTCTCTTGTTAAATTTTTCCAAATATTCGAAGTCATCTGTAAGGTTATTGAGATTACTACGTTTGCATTCATTACTCAAGTCTTGAATTTTAACCTCAAGTTTAGTTTTTCTTCTAAACTTTCGGAAAAAATAAGAAAAATTTACGATTTTTACAGATATAAAAAATCGGTTAACCGGAGGGGGGGGGGGAAACCCGGTTTCCTTAAAACCGTAAATTTGCCCAAAAACCGGTTTTTCGGTTAACCGAAATTGAAAACACTATTTTTGATGTAGTTCTCGCGATTTAAACAAATTGTTTTAACGAAAAAAGGACGATGGAGAATTGAGACCAATACCTGAAATCTGCTAGATTTTACGGCCCTACCAATTCCTAGACAACAACCAACTAAAAATAATAATTTTGTTACAGAACAAAATTAAGCTAGACAATAAAAAGAATTAAATATCCTTTTTAAAAAATTAGTATATCTTTCAATTCTTTAATAATTTAAAGCTACTTAAAGTGAACAACATCTTGTCATACCACAACTCTGGCTATACAAAGAAAAAAGTAGCTATAAATTACTCTAGAAAACTGAGGTGTACTTTATCATGTTCTAAATCTATACAGCAAAAAAAAAATCTAAAAATATCTCATGAATATTAAATTTATTTCACAACCGCAATGCGACTATGGTAGTTGTCCTGATGAACCGACAGGACATAAAAAAGACAGCTACAACAAAACATATTTCCATCATCCATACATTAATTAACTTCAAACATTTTATTAGCATAGAATGTTTTTACTCAAAACTATTTTTGCTTTCTTTCATTCTTGTTTAGCAAAGACTATAAAGGTTTTCTTAACAGAAATATGTACGTACAAACTAAAACAACATCCTGTTTAGTAGAGTTCTCTGAAAACACTGGCACTAGTTGTATACTAGCACTTTTAATCAGAAACCCTCTAACGGATAATTTTGCTTTAATAAATTTGCAGAAAGAAAGAAAAAAACTGCCATAGAAATAAATATGAGAGTATGTGTGTGTATACGAGTATTTGGTGGGAAAAGCGCAAAAACTAAAAATAGAACAACAATTTCAGTTATATTTTTGCTAACGACTGCCACGACTTTACTTACTTCTCTATTTGTTATTTTTTCCGCTGCATTGTACGGTGACGATTATTATGATTACGAAAGGATAACATCATTACACACACTTGAACACACTCACATGTAATCATATTCACATGGATAAATGTAGTAATACACTCATATAGAGAATGTATAAGTGTATGTGTATATTATGGGCCAAAGCCATCCAACCAAGTCAAGCCAAGTTGAAAGCCAAATAATAACGTCAACGTCAATGTCCTTGGAATAAAAAGAGCAGGGAAACAAACCTACTAAAACTATGAGCGAGTATCTATAATGAAACTTCTAACTATGAGTATGATTACACTCCACTATACACATACATATTTACTTACCTTTATATCCCCATACGAAGCTATGACCACTTTGTAAAGACTGGGATCAATCAAACAAGGGCACAAAAAAGCATTGTTTTTAGTCTGCCAATCACTTAAGCTTACGAAAAAAACCTTTCGATCTAAAACTTTGAGGTCTTTTTAAACAACAATGGCGATTTTACGCCGACCAGATTTATAAACGATAATTAAATGATCAACACAAAATTTAACCTGATAATCCTGATTTCACTAATTTCACTGACTTGAGTCTACGAATTTATGGGTATATGTTCCGAGACTCAATATATGTGTCAACTATATTTGCTTACAATTACTTCTTCTACACATATGCAGTATGTAACCATATCCAGCTTATAGTTAGTGGAGACAACAAATATCTATAAAGGACGACACATTAAATGCTTATGTGAATCATCAGCCCAGAGCATGGGGATTACAACGAGTATTTGGAGTGCATTTGATGGAAAGAAAGACAAACACACAATGCAACAGAGAACAACAAAACATAGTTGGCTAACAAGTGGACATCTACCTTTAACAATGACAACGACATCCACCATAACAATAACAATGGCAATGATAACTACCATCATTCGCCATCGACGGCGGACAACATTATCGTTATAATGTTAAAGACTAAGTAATAGTTTGTGTTGCCAGCAATACTAAACTCACTTCTCTCTTTATTGCAACTTCAATATTGTTGTTGATGATGGGGTTGGCTTTTCTGCTGTTACTGTTGCTGATGCCAATGCCATCAACGTTTAGTGTCAATGGTGTCACAGAATGTTGCAAACAAAAAACCATCTACAGAATTCAGTTTAAAAAATCTGTTTGTATATATTTATAAAAATAAATTGCTGTGTTCAATTTAAACCAAGGCAAACATGAACACTTTAAGGCAAACAGGCTGTAGCACTCCATCGCGTGGATGCTGCTTTGTAATATGTGCGATTAAAGTTTAGGTCAAATAACTGGGGTGGCTCTACTTACATAAAATATTATATTACATTTTATGTTACACCTCAAAAATTGAGCTGAAATTATGTTTAAGAACTAACCAACAATTTGTGTATGTTAAATAATATTTACAATATTTCACACTAAATAAGTAAACTAACGATCCTCTTAATGTTTTCATATATTTTTGGTGAAATTTGTAATTTAACCAAGTTCATATAGTATTTAGCTCCCACTTTATCACTGTTTTCGATCTCAACAGCTGATTTTGGACTACTTTCACAGTGATCATCAATTAGATAACAAACGCGACAAACTTTGAAAAGTAAAACAAAAGGTGTCATATTTTTTTTGTTAAATGAATTAGTGCTGATAACAAATGATGATGGTGGCACAACAACATGACATTAACCCATTAGTGCGCATTAACCCATAAGGGACTCTCAAATATTCTACTGTAGCAATTTGAAAAATTTAATTTTTTAAATAACAAATAAGCTATGACGTAACTGACATTCCAACAAAGCGTGTTTTATTTCGATTGCTAAAAATATTGTGATTTGTGTGCTGTGTTTTATGCAAAATATGGAAAAGCAAATGGCGAAAAAACAAAAATCTCGAGCTGGCTAAGAAAAATTGGAATATATTAAATATTTTGTGAACAATTGTTATTTTTTGTGTGTTGGTATTTATAAAGAAGTAGAATGATTCAATTGATGTAAAAAATGCTATACCAGCTGCATACAGTGACTTTGAATGCAACGTCGCGTAAGAGGGGCACTGCGTCTGTGGTACAATTGTGATACAATGATTGAGTACATACTTTTCATATGTATATAGACTTACAGTTTCTGAAATATTGGATTAAGTAGATGCCCTTGAAAATATTGAGCATAGCATTGTAATTTACACAATTCCAACATTAGATGGAGCCGATACTGATCAAGATACCGATGAAAACGATGAGGAGCATGAGGCGAATTTTAATCATCTCGGTTCAAAATTATTATCTACTAAATGTGAAGTAGTGCAGGCAGATAGTCAAAAGATAGTAAAAGAAAAATGTCCTCTTCCCTCAATACCGGTAATGAAAAAAGAAGAAAGGGGGTCTGTAAATCCGAGATTTGCATACAAATAATGCGAACATATCGCTCATACGATGGAAAGATAATAGTGTTGTCATAATTGCAAGAAATTTTGTTGTCAATGAAATGGGATCGTGGCAACGATTTGTTAAAGGAAGCAGCACCCCTTCCTACCAAAAGTCTTTAACGATTCCAAAAATATTATTTCTGTTTTTGATTGGGAACACAACACAACCCCCACATCCGACGAGCATGGCCGAATTTAATAGGTAGCCCCGTTCACATTTGGATACATTCGAATGTAGAATCGTTACAAGTCCCAACCAAAAGATTTTCATCGATATAATATGGGCCGTCTACCGCTCGCGCATCAGACAAAAGCAATGGTGGTGTCTAACATTTGCACATATCCTTGATGCATCAGTTGTTAATGCATGGTTGCTGATGAAGAAGCTACATCCCAATGATTCGGCATGTGCGTCTCTTCTTATTTTTCGCCGAAATCTTGCTACATCCTATCTTGAAACGTATAGTACCCCAATGAACCTAGTATGTTACCCCATCTAAGCACTAACAAAATGAAGACAGATACACGATATGGTGACAGAAACCACCTTATTGAATATTTAAAAACTGATAAACCTTGTGGACATTGCGAAAAAAAAAACAAACTTCATTTGCAACAAATGTGATATATTATCATACGCCTAGTGTACCTACTGCGCAGTGTCCCTTATAAGGGACGGTCTATAACTCCAAAACTATAAGTTTTTTTGAATAAAATGTTTTTAAAAGCAATTAATCAGATAATTTTTATTAATAATTGGTGAAAATTATTTGAGGAAAGTGGCCAGGGAACTTTGTCTACTAATGGGTTAAAATCAAACAATGATCGAAATCGCAAAGTAAACCTTTTAATGGTAATGTAGCCATATATTTTAATATCCATAATGTATATATAAGTTCTTTTACTTATTCTTTATTCATTGGTTTACTTTACTTGTTTGTAGCATAAAGTCTTCTGGCAATTTTAGTTGCCAGTAAAATTATTATAAAACGGATGCATAATATAAAAACAACTTTACGTTTAATCTTTAATACACAGAACCTAAACGCTTGCTCGTCCTGACATACACACAAACTCTTGCTATACATATGATTGGCTACGTTAGAAGTGTAACCATAAATGCATAATAAAAACACTAGGCGTCACAATTACTCAAACATACAAATGCATTTTCAAATGAACTGTGTGGCAAGAAAAGACATTCATTACAAAAAGATTGTTGTTAATTGCTGCAGGTTAAAGACACATATACATTTGACTTTTAGCGGTTTATTCACGAATAATTGCATTTTAAATTCTTAAATTCCGCTGCTTAATTTTAAATTAAAAAAATAATTGTTTTTTCATATTTAATTCTAAACATCAATATGTGAGTTCAATTTACTTGTGAACTAAAGCAGCCGTAGATTTATTAACAGGATTTGAACTATTAAATTAATTAGTTTATTAATTTATAAATATTAAGTTTAAAATATAAAAATTAATTCTAATTTTTACACATAATGCATATACCTACATATTTACATGCTTAAATACATTGTAGACACATACTAACATACAATTAATACATATTTAAAAACTCACCCACAGAAATTCACTTACATAACATTTATTAATTTAGTAAATTTAAGCCTATTAAAGCTTACAAACATATGTACACCAAATAGTAAGTTTTAAGCCACAGAGAGACAAAAATAGCTAATATTCCCAGCGGGAAAAACTTGCTAGTGCTTGCATTTTTAGGCCTTATAGAACACCTGTTTACACATTCTAAAAGCATCGATACTCATTCCTCTATGCCTTCTCTCATAAGGCATTTCAAACACAATCAAAATTGCATTTCAAAAAATTTAAAATTATCTTTTATTTAAAATTTAGCAGATCTCTAATTACGCCCTCTATGAGGCATTACTCGATAGAACTTTTAATTCTCCTTCTCCAGTAGGCTTAATTGCAGTCATCTAACCAGTAGCGAAGAGACGAGGCCTTGATTAACACGATTTGACAATGCGGCTGCAAGTCCTAGTGAATGCTAAAGAAGGCCTTTTTATAGCATCTTTTTCCTGCTGGATTGTTACGATTTTACACAATAACATTTTTATTCCCCAGCAGTTGGGGTCAGTTGTGACTGATTTGTGATTTGACTACTTACCAATAATCAACAGTACTTTCCGGCCATACCACTGGCCATATTAATGAGTGACGAGTTTAACATGGGGATGTCATAGAAGGTAGTCACTTGTTACCTAAGTCATTACCTCTCAGCAGTCATTTCGTTTGCAGCATAGCCGCAACTAGAATTTATGTGGGATAACGGCACATTTTTGCATTCTCTCTCTTTCTCGTAAATCGTATTGGCGTCACCCAAGATATACATACATATCAGAGATCGCCAATAAATCATTTTTTTTACGATTCACAACTACTCATAACATTTTAAGTATAAGTGGTTTTACATCATTGAAATTTAACTACTCTGAGTTACTTAAACTCACAACAACGTTGACTTATAAATGCGGGTGGATATAAGTATGAGTACAACGCCGACATCGAGCTCATACCATTCCCAATATGTTTGATTCATAAACCGCGGTATTTAGATTTACATTTTAATACCGTTAGGTATTTATACAAAATAAGTAAAAAGAAATATAAAAACCTTTCTATTTTATTATTTCGGCTTGAGGTCCCTTTTATTAAAAATATAAAAACTCTTGTTCGTTTTTAATTTTTATTATATTTTATTTATTTCCAATATTTCGACCAACTTTGTTGATCATCTTCAGGGAAGAAATATAATTTAATGTTTAATACAGTGTTGTCCGATGTTAATATCTTAAGTTTACTTCACTGACGAAATATAAAAACATACAAGTAAGTATATAGGAAAACATATTGGGGAAAATATAACATTTATTATTTTATATAATTTTTATAAGCGGACTGTAAAAATGAACGACACACGCATGAGTATATGCGAGTCATACTTATTTTTTTTATCGTCTACGTACATTGAGTTAAGGAGAGTCTAAATAAACTAAGCGATAGTTCACCGGACTATCAGTCAGAGGGTTGCGGGTTCGATTCCTGCCAAAGACTTTGGGTGTTTTCTTCAGATAAGCCAAAAAGCTTCGCAGTTTGTGTTTGTTAATTATAAAAAAAAAATACATGAGATTAAGTATGAATATAATGAGTACTTTAAACTTTAAAGATGAGTAGTGGTTTGATGATATTGAGACAAGTATGAGTATAACAAATTATAAGTCATGATTCAAGTATACTCACTTTTTATACCAAGTTGTTCTTGTCTCTCCAGCAAATTTTTGTTAAATTTGCATTCACTGTTTTTCTTTAAATAGCAAATTTTATTTTTTAGCTGACTATACATACATCTGCTGTATGTGTGAGCGATATCATTATGAACATGTGTTATCGTGCGACAAACCAAGTCAGCCAGGCAGCATTTTTTTGTGTATATTTTTTTATACTTTAATTTTTTTTTGCGTGTAAATAGAAATTTATGTAAATATTTAATGTGAATTTTAATTTAAATTTATTTTAATTACCATGATGTTCAACAAAACACACACACACACACACACGCACATAGAAACACACTTTTACTAACCAAAATTATTTACTCTGTAATGGCTGGTTTTGTTAGTTTCCATTTGCAACCCAGATTTGTTATAGTTATATGTATTAATGTTTGTTTTTTTTTGTTGGTCCCACTGACACTTTTGGTTCATGTTCACACGCTTGTTTGTCTAGTGGAACAATAAAATTAATTGAATTAAAGCTTCCTCAAACACAAACCTACATGCGTGTGACTGAACAAAGGTAATCTGTTTAAGTTCCTTGTGCGAGTTAAGAGGTACGGTCACACTTGGCAAATATTTGCCGAAAAAGACGTAACCTCTAAATAAAATATATTTAAAGTCGTTTATTTAGAACAAGACACAACAAATAATTAGTTTTATTTCATTTGCTGCTATTTGATCTTGCAAAACTCTTGTAAGAGAAAACAACGTCAAACAAATTTGTACTAAAATAAGCGGTTACGCTTTTTTTGAGTAAATATTTGCCAAGTGTGACCGTACCTTTAGTTTTTTTAAGCATTAAGCAGAAACCACTTCATGTTGGGGGTTTTTAACGGTGTTTTTTTATCTGTAATTACTTGAAACAGTTTTAGTTTTATTCACATTTAATGTTTGTCTTTTTAAGTCTTTCGTTCCATGTTAGGTTTTCTATTTATTTAATTGGCTGTTGCAAACCGCCTACAAAATTATAATTACTGAAACATTTGTTATTTGTTTTAAGGCTGGGAAAGAGATTAATTTCGTGGGTAAATGAGATTGAGATTTATGGAAAATCTTTCAAAATCTAACCAAATTTTTATAAATAATTTAACCCTCCTGTTTTTGGATTTTTTTTTTGTGAAGGGAGATAATTTTATATTACAAAGGTTCTATATTTTAAAATTTAAACAGCTGGCGTAAGGGTGCTTTTTCTTAAAATGTGTCAATAAATAAATGAAGAAATATAATACTTAAATCATGGCCAAAAATACTTTTATTCTAAAGTCGGTAGATGGCAAATTTAAAAAGAATTGCAATTGTAAAGTAATAATTTCAATCTTGTATGATTTGTTTAATAAGTTGTTTAGGGAAGCATTATAAATATAAGATTAATACGTTGGCCTTTTCATTATAAAATGTGTCAATTATTTATTTTATTTGACAGACATTACCTGTTGTTATTAAATTAAAAATTCAAATCAACAGTAGATAGCAATTGCAAAAGAACTTGAATCTCATTTAAGCATCGATTTCAAAAGTTAAGTTTTTGTGGCGTTTGTCTGTATTTTGCATTTGTGTTCATTAACTGATTCTTGATTGACTTTTAATTTCATTTTTGATTTCTTTGTAAATATTTACTTTTAAATAGCAACCCAACCACTTCAGTCAGTCATTCAAGCATTCATTTGTTTCTTCATTTATTCATTGACATACACACACATACACACAAATTCTGGTGCACCAACGGCAGAGTAATGTAAATGCGTGTGTGTGTGTGTGTGTATGTGAGTGTTTATTTGGCATATGCATTTTATGGATTGAATTTAAAATTTATGCTGATTTAATAGTGTGAATTGATGAGATCGAGTCGTATGTTTTATTTCCGTTTCATCTTCTGTTTATTTTAAATTCATACATTCCCAGCCAATGAAGATGTTGCTGTTGCTGAAACTGATACGCAGCAATATGTGTATCATTGAATTCGGGAATAAATGTTTATTTAAGTCAAATATACATATATTGCTTCCTTTCATTTGTTGGCGCTCATAACGACGAAATTGCTTGTTATTAAATGTGAATACGAAAAATACCACAAATTTTTTTTTTGGTATTTATGCACAAAAATGCAAACACACACAGTTACCTACATACGTGTGTTTGTATGTATATTTGTATTGAAAATATATTTGATATGCCAAAATACACATGTGAACGTACGCAATTGTAGACACACACAATTGTAATTGTAAAATGTTTTACATTTAAATGAGGAAATAAGTTTTGCAAATCTTTTGAATTATTTATATGCACCTACACACACACACACACACACACTGTATATGTATTACGCATACATTTAATATCCTTAGTAACACTTACACTCATCCATATTTACATTCACTCATTCGCCCATTCACCCACATTAATGTATTGTTGTCTTTATGAGGGTTTGTTTCCTTTACATTTTCATTTTAAATCTACACTTAACAAAATGTTACATAATTAACTGTTACACATATACTGCTGTATTATTTGATAGCAATATGAGAGATAACATTTTATTCCACAAGTAACGTTTTTATTGGATTTGAATTTTAAACACTTTCAATAATTTTGTATGCCAGTGTCTGCTTTTCTGTTCGTACTGTGTTCAAAAGGAAGATTTATTATTATTTCTCTAGCTCTTTATAAGTATTTTTTATATTATTTTGCGTTTTTTTTCAGTGAGTATTTTATGCGTCAAATCAAATGGGGTATAATCGTTTGAGTGGTTTAATGAAAAGCTGCTTTTGTAAAAGTTAAATGTTTTGAAAATAATGATGGCTCTTTAGCGTACAAAGTTAATGAAGGAGCAGATCAGGGTAGTAAAAGATGTACATGTGTATGTATGTGTATGTATTGAGAAAATATGAAAAATATGTTTTAAATCATAAATTTTAAAATTGGATTTGCCTGTTATTACATTTATTTTTATGTATTTATTGTACTTATTTGTTTAATAATAATGTAATACTTCATCAATGAGTTATGATTGTGGTGTGCAGTATTTAAGCATATTATTTAAATATTTGTTAAGTATAAATCACGTATTAATGGATTTGGCATATGTGAAGGGAAATATACAAAATACAATAAAATAATAATTAAGCCTTTTGACAAATTATCATATGTAAGATAACACAGTACAACACAAAAAAATTACGGGGTTCCGACGATTGATTGTTGTTAAGGAGACCAAAAAAAAAAAAGAATATACGTGTGTCGGCGTTTTGATAGATCACATAAGAATTTCATTTAAGAAGCGGTTAAATATTCCCAGCTCTGGCCTGTTCTTGCAGCATATCGGTATATAAAACTATGTTTTCTTTACGTCTGAGGTGTAGGGTAGATAATGGTATGGCAAATATTTTTTTAGCACATATGAACCCTTTAACTACCCCCTCATAACGGCATTTTTGGCTTTATTCTAAGAAATTGTAAAAAACACCCCGAAAAAGGGGAAGGGCGGGGATGAGATGTTCTACAAAAATGTTGGCAATAAAAGTTTACTATATATGTCAGAACACACCAAAACCCAAAACTTTACGCAAACACTAAAAACCAATCAAATTCAGTATTGGAGTGTCAAACCTTCCCGCCAGAGATGGGATGACCCACATATGTGAACAATAACTAAATTAAACTTTAATGGACAATCTTGAATTTGATTGCTTTTTAGTGTTTGTGTTAAGTTTTGGTGTGTTCTGGCATATATAGTAGAATATTATGGCCAACATTTTTGTAGAATATTTCATCCCCGACTTTCCCCTTTTTAGGGATGTCAGTCGCAATACCGCTTAGGTGAATTAAAAGTGCAATCTTTAGACACTACTTTCAAAAAGCAGCAAATTGCAAATTGCACTTAAAAATTGTGGACGATTGGTAAGCATATGTAAGTAATCACTACCGCAGTTGCCAGGCTCGGAAGAAAGAAGAAATGTCCGGCTCTTTATAAAGCAAGACAGAAATTTTTCAACTCATATACTATTGAATCTGGCAGTTACATCAAGTATTAAATGGTGCGATTTCATCGGATGACTGAACGTGACATATAGGACTCTGAACCTATCGCCTGTCTTACTGAGAGGTGTGCTCCTCTTCAAAACGGAAATCGGCATGCTTGCATGTAGCGGGCAATCACGTAAATCAACCAACCAAAATAAAGTACTTCTTAAAACAGCCATCAACAAAAAGCCAACATTTGCTATTTTATAAAATCCTCTTTCCATAAAACCTACAAACTGGACAAATTTTTAAACAAGACAAAGCTAATTTCTTAAAATTTTGCAGCAGCATTTTACCTGAATATGTGCATTTCAAATTATAAATATTTGTTACTTAAAATCTCAGCAAACTTTAAGCAATTTTTCTCTTAGATAATAATGATAATTTGAATTTCTGGAAAATATAATGTCTAACTACTGCATTCGTTTTACTCTTGCTTATATCATAATTTTCATATATAAAAATATAAAAACAATTTCGATTAATTACTGTCAATAAGTTAAACATTGATAAATTGCAATTAACAGGAATTGAAATATTGCAATTTAAAATTAGGAAACACTGACAGGAACATTTTAAATTTCTTTGAATTTGTTGTCGTTTTCATAGGTCACTATAAGCACATAAGAGAACAAAATAATGTATGCTATTTTGTTCCCTTGTTTGTTGTCAAACTAATACTCATGTGCTTACACATACATATACAGATTCAAACATCTCAAAATATAAACCAGATTCTAAACGCATTCAACAGAAAAGCAAAGAAAGTAAAAGGGTTAGAGAGAAATGTACCTAGAATACACTTGAGTACAAACTGTGTAGTGCTAGACTTTGATGTTGCACAAATTCATATGCAACAGGATGTTGAAACTTTTTTCACCTATAGAAAACTGGTTTTTCAGCTTAAAGTGCAAATAGTGTTCTCTTTTGTAAAAATTCAAAAAGGAACAAATATGAAAAAAGGATGTAACTTTTATGCTATTTATTCAGCCTTACTGAGAATTTAATAGGAATACATATTTTGAGCTAAAGGATTTTCTAGTAAAAGAATAAAAAAAATCATTAAAAATGAGACAATAACAACATCATAATTGTTTTATTCATGAAGAAAATGTTTAATAAATTTAAATTTCAATTTCCATTCCTTTTTCTATTTGGAAACAAATAAACGCATGAAATTTTACAAATTATTAACGCATTTGTGCGTAAGAAATAAATGTTCTTGCTACCAACGAGATTATAAACTTATTATTACTTTTTCTTTTTTTCTGGCTTTCATTTTCTTGACTATGTCTGGGTATAGGGGGGAGTTTGAGCTGATTTGCTAGTATTGTGGCCTCTTTTGTTTTCCTTCGCGTTGGTCTGATTTTATATTTCAATTTGGACAAAAATTATGTTTACTTTCAAAATACTTTTCCAAAAGTTTAATGTAGTTCAGAGTGCAGTAGCACCATTTACTGCTACTGCTACTACTTCAGATTCAACTTTAACGTTTTAACTAGCGAACAATGTATACAGCTTGCGTTGTTGGTGACTTAAAAGACAAGATTTACATTGCTTGCCAGAGATTTGCACTCCTTTGCTGTGTTATCAACTCCCCTGTGTGAATTTTTTTTTTATTCTACAAAAACTCACTAAAAAAAAAACGTTAAATTTCTAACGTGGTGAAAAATTTAAGAACTTTGGCGATAAAAAAAAGTATGAAATTCCTTGACTTTTTTTCTGTGTCATTTTAGAACATCTGCTGGTAAATACTACTACTACTACTACAGTTGCACAAAAAGGCTTTCTTTCAAATTAATGTACGAGTACATATATTCTTAAATAAACCCTTACACACACTCTCACACAAAGCTAGACTGAAAGTAACATCGAACAAATATAATAACAGCGAATTAATTAGGTTAAAAATACTGCATAAACCAGGCCAAACAGTTGGGGAATTTTCCTTTTGCCAGTTGAATATTTTTGCTTGTTTCTTTTGGAGTAATTGACTGTGCGAGTATGTGTGTGTGAGCAACATCCTAAACACCAACATTCCTTGTTGTTTGCGGAACTAGTTCCACACGTAGACGAATTTGTTAGCCACTACAAACAATTCAATGCGAAAAGCTTTAAATTGAGAAATTAAACGCGTGAAAATCAAGCTTATCTGTATAACCATCTACTGGTGAAATTACTAGGGAATGGTGTGTGCTTACTTTTCTACAGAATTGTAATTACGCCCACATTAGTTTGAACCAAAAAAGTAGGTAGTTGTAACAGTGTAACGATCATGACTCAAGCTATTAAAACTTCCGGGTACCGATACCGGCTTTTAGCTACACATGTTTACTATTGTACCAGCAAACACAAAAACAAGCATTCCTTCAATTTAAACATGTGTTTGTACACGTGTCTTTATGTAAATGCGTAGATTTGGAAACAAACAAAATTCAAGAATTTCGCTGCTAAAGAGCCACAAACATTCCATACAAACACATGTATGGACTCATAAGCCCTTCAAAAGTCTATTTTTAAACATTGGTGTGCTCCAAAAAGAAAAATTAAAAACAAACACTCTGAAGATGATTATTTCTAGCCTTTCTTAGATGTTTGAAATAAGATTTACTTTTTTAAAAAATTTAACTTAAAAATAGATAAATCAATTCTTGGTACATCTAAGCCATGGGTAGCATATTGTTTTCCTGCAAAAACTTTTTGCCAATAATTAAACCATTAAGCCTAGAAACTATTTTAAAAAACTATGTTAACACAATCCAAGTATATTTTACAAAAGTCAATTGTTATGTTGATGTCAACTGTTGTCTTTCTTTACATATAGTTACGTTTTTACCTTTTAAAACAGTGCTTTCTTGCTTTGCAAAAAATACGTCAACAGCTTAGTTTAAAGAATTGCTTGGTGTAAATTGGGGAAAAAATTTTAAACTCAAATGTATTACACAAAAACAATTTTAAATAAAAACTGTTTTTTACAGTTCGAGAACACTTTGAACGATGACTCACAATAAACTAAACTAACTTGAGTGGCCCCGTTAGTCTATTTATACACTAACCATAATTTCTGTATAGGAGCCAAGATACTAGAAAGTTCATGTGAAGAATGTTCAACCAAAGCCGTAAAAATTTAATGTTGCCATTATAAATAGAAACTACTACTAATGCAAATACTGTTAAACATCCCAGTAAAAAATATATGGATTAATCCATAATCGAGCAATAAAGGAGTAATGACTTGTTCATCCATTTGGAGTAATAAGCGAGCTATCAAAACTTTTTTTTGTTTTGTTGTCTATGCCTCGCTTAATACTCCAAATGGATCAATGAGGGATGTATCAGTACGTTTTGTTTTTTTTTTTCTTTGACATAACTGTAAAATATTTTCGTTTTGTTTTTCTATTTAGAGCTAGTTTCTGGGATAAAGATAAAAATCAGACAATTTTTTGCATGGAAAACTTTCTATATTCAGTGGGATTCGTTGCTATTTTTCGTTGCTGTTAAAAAATCTCCTCAATTCCCTCAATTTATTTCCGGTGATGCCACTCAAATTCAAGAAAACGGGATTTCAAATTTCATTTCCGCCGTTGCTATTTTTCGAGGCTTTCTTGTTTTTGTAAAAAATAACCAAATTTGTATTTATACTCTTTTAGGAAACTAATCATTTTTGTCTTTATTTTCTTTTAGGAGACAAAAACGATTACTTCCTCTGTCGTCATTTTCAAGATCAAAGGGAGTACTCCATAAGGAGCTTAAAAGGAGTACTCGTATCTGCGGACATGCTGTGTTAAAAATCCTATGAGGTTCGGAGTTTTATGGAGTAATCCATTTCTCACAAAGGAGCGCTCCAGGATTACTCTTTGGATGATCCTATTTTTTACTGGGATGTTGTATGTTGATACAAGCCTTTAAATTTAATTGAAATACAATTCCGTAATAATATATTAGAGGAGAGGGGGGCACGTTTGAACACGGGTCACCTTTGAACAATATTGCTAAAATCTCAGTTTAAAATTTTTTCCGACCCTTAACCGAGTTTTTCACATGGCAACCTTGTTTTCTAGCAACATTAACAACTTTTGCGAGTTTTTTCAGTCGTCGACCGAATGTAGTTGGGTGAACAAATTTTCGCAGTGCCAGTGTAAATTTTATTTATTTATTTTTGTAAGAGTGTAAGAAGTATTCAGTGATCGTTTTCTTTCGTGAAAGGAATTTAAGTTAAGTTATTTGATATTTATGTAAAAAAAGATATTTATTATAAATTTCCGTGAAATGGCATGCCAGTTCAGGTTTGGACAAAGAAAAAGCGGGCACCTTTGAACATGTTAATTTATCAACGGAAGTACCAAACATTGTTGATTCTCTCTTATTTTCTGAAAATGACGAATCCAATGCTGATCATGATGTTTTAAAGGAAAATGTAATGTCACCTGAAATCGCAAGGCCTTTTCCGTCTTAATAATATAAAACTTATTTTTGAACTGAATTTTTTTTTTTTTAATTGTTAATGTTTATATTTTTCTTAATAAATAAATCGAATTTATTATATATATAAAAAATATAACTGTTTATGTTATTTTTGGACATAAGCGCTACAAGAAAAAATTCCCGTTCAAAGCTGCCCCAGCCTAGTTCAAAGCTGCCCCGTATGGGGGGCATGACTTCATCCATTAAAAAATAAAAAAAAATATAAATCGAACTTAAAATAAGTTACTTGTAGACTTAAACTAAAGTTTATTTCCATACACATTAGTTAAATTATGTAAAAAGTCAATAATTCAAAAATATAAATTTTTATGTGGCTTGAAAGCAAAAAGTGTTCAAAGGTGCCCCCTCTCCACTGCATTATATTACATGACATTGCAGCAGTCTAATATACGTTTAGAATCATGTTGGGTGTATGCAAGACTTGTACAGTCTCTTATGGGGACTAAAGGCATGATGTATCTATGTATGAAAGTGTGTAATGTTTAAGTGAATATGTGTGTTTGCGTGTATACATGTGTTTATTAACGGACAATTGCTTTACAGCTGTGTTCATTTGATGTTTTAGTTGTTGGTTTTATTCCGCACATGGTTTAAAATTCACTCACACAATTACATACGTGGGGTGGTACCTGAAAAATTTCTTAATAATATTTTCATAAAAATCGTTTAATATTAAAGGACACCAGGTTGTCACCAATACTGAAAATGTGGAATATTCAACGAATTCTTAGAAATGAGCAATTTAAAATTTAAGTTAATATCTCTTATGATTTCGAAATAATTCATTATTAACTTCTAAATCTAACCTCGTATATGTATATATATATATATAAGAGCAGCGTGTTTCTTGCCCTTAGAAGCCTTTTAATTGAATGCATCACGACTTGTTCTGTATGTATAGTATGTATGTAGGTATGTATGTATGTATTTATGTCAGTTTTCAAAACATTTAACCAGCAAAACCAATTGCCAAGTTTTTGGCGAATTGTTTTGTTTGCATTGGGCGACCAAAAAGCAACAATAGAAAATGTGTGTGCAGGGAACATGTGCGGCAGGTTACAAACAAGCGACCAATTGTACGGGCAACCAAAATAAACATAAACGAGCATAACATACGTGTTAAATGAAGAACCCTTTTACTGGCAACTAAATACACTCGAACAAACACTAACATACATCCCATATATTCGTGTTCATACTGCTACATTAACTGTGCAGTTACTTAGTTACTGCAGGCCCAGACAACACATTAAAATATAAAACAACAACGCATGAATAGATGGCACTTCCTTAGGGTAGCAAATAATAGAGTTCCTCCTTGCCCTTCAACTCCTACTCTTCAATTATAAGGACAACGATTATGCCATCTAACTGGCAACAATAGAAAAACCCTAAAAAGCACAACAAAATCTATGTATTTGTATGTGTGTATTCAACGAATAAACATCCTCACACACAAACAAACACAACACATTCAAACAAAATAAACGATCTTCATCATCAAGAGGTCCTTTATTACATGGGTTAAGCCATTGAAAGTCAATGTGAGAGAGAGTGTGTGTGTGTGTGTGTTTTTGAATAGTATGCGGACCTAATGCGTATTTATTTCCAACATTTTTCTATGTTTTTGTTGCTGTTGCTGCTTTAGTTGGTTGGTTGGTTGGTTGTTTATTTGTTTACATTAAACACCACTTAAGTGTTATTTAAACAGTAAACGTTAAACAACTTTTTCACTTTGATGTTTTGAAATGAAATAAAACTCAGAGAAAAACAGCGTAAGAGTTTTGTGTTGCTGCAAAAAACAAAACATGTGCTAAAGGAAACTTAATACAATGTCATATAAGCAAACAGGACAGCAAATTATTTTGCATTTATGAATTATAAATTAAATCAACATTTATTTAAAAGCTTATCAAAGCGGACAAAACAACTCTTAGCAAAGCTAGAGCCTACTTCCTTTAAAATGAAAGATTTAACAGGCATTTTTCCAACAAAATATTTCAAGTATTATTTGCAAAAAAAAAAAATAAAAAACAACAACAGGAAATAGCTTTTACTTTAAACAATATTACTGCAAACTGTTTCTGGTCTTTTTGATTTTGTTGTTATTTTTCTTTTGAAGGTTTTGGACTTTTCACTGCTTGCATTAACGTTCTTTACATTATCTCCCAAGGGGGTTCCTTTAGAAACGTACTTAAATTAAAGCATAAAGAGATGTTTTGTTTTTCTAGTTACAACAGGATGATTTACTTCTTTGAAGAGCAGCTTTTGAAAATGACTAAAAACACAGAAATAAACGAAAAAGTAATTTTGTTAATGCTGAAAGCTTTTCCTGGTGACTGAGAAAATAAATATGTGCCTGCTAGACTATTATGATCTAGTCAGTTGGTGCAAACATAAAACTAACAACATAACGTACAAACACTTAATGAGCGGACGCAGTTGTGCAGACTGTATTCCCTTTGAAATGAAGCCATTTAAAAAATTTGTCATAGAAAATACAGACAAAACCAACAAATTGGAAAATGTATAATTTTTAATTCTTGAAAGCATTAAAATAACAACGAAGTAATGATACAAAAGAATGTTTCTCCTGCATTTAGATATGAATTCTTAAAGGAAAATTAATTTGACAATTTTAAATCATTATATAAAATGATTCATAAATGACTAATAGCAAAACGCCAATTTTACTCAAACAATTAAGATAAAATTAGCTTTGACAAGAAACCGACTTTTGACAAAAAAGATGTTCGCAACGAAATCCCTTAAAACCAAAATTTGGTCCAGTGAAATAATGAAAAGCAATTAATTTAATAGAATCTTGATGTTTGTAGGAATGCTTGAGTAATTCATCATCTAGAACCTGATGCACTGAACGAAGCATAACGCAGTCAATTCTAAATCTATTTCTAAATTTTTAATCAGGAATTTGAATGAAACATAATTGGAGTTAGTTCTCATTCGATCTTTAGTTTATATATATAAAAAGGTAGCAAAATAAGCTCCTCAGGCAATTACTACAGTTCAGAACGGAACATTCGTACTTGAAGTGAAAACATAAAGAAATATTTAAAACAAATTAACTTTTCTTTATTATTTGATAGCATATAGTATCACTCTGTTTAGTGTAAATGGAAGGTTAAATCGTTTTATTGTTTCCAAAATATAAACAATAAACCTAAGTTTAATAACCCCAAAAAAGCGGATTGCAACATAATTTATTAAATACATTTTTTCTTCACGTTTGTTATAATAACCAGTTCATTGTTTATATTGTTTAGCCACTTGTTTGGAACAATCTGGAGTATTGATAACAAACAATGCGTTATATATAAGAAAGCTACATTAAAATGAGAAAAATACAATCAACATACATAACTATTGCTAAAACCAAAAATTCAAAACAAAACTTCCTCAAACCCTCTCACGTATTACTATATTAAATCACAATATGTACTCGTATTATCAATATTTACTTAAGAATTTCTCAAATCTAGATTTTAATTTAACTTTCCTCTTTACTCTGTGAAAAGAAAATTAAACAAAACAAAAGTTTCCATTGCCTACTTAGGGGCGTTAGATTGTGTTCATATTATTTAGCCCAACTTAAGGCTTATTAATTATGAAAATTACAATTTTCATCAAGATAACAAAACAAACAGAAAAAAAAGAACATTAACCCTTCTAGACTCACATGCACTATCAACATTTTATTTAGAGGATCTTTTTTCACAGTTTTTATTTTTATTTTTTTATTTTCGGTCTAACAGCCCAAAGGCAAAAAAAACTGGAATCATCATAGGCAGCGTGTGTGAATGAATTACAATGAAATAAATTATTCATTTAAACACACGCACACACACACACACACTTTCATGTATTTATATACCATTTGTCTTAAATTAGAGATTCATTTAGATTAAAAACAAAAATACAACAAACTTACATGTGTATTATAAAAGACACAAAAAAACTACATACATATTGAAATGAAAACACAAGAAAAAAATCTCATGAATTCTAAATACATACCAGAACGAATACGAACGAAAATAATTTAAATGTTGAATTTCCTCTAACGATGTTTTATTCAATTTTTCTACCTTGGCACTAACTAGTACCAGTACTTAAACATATACGTACATATATATATATACATATATATACATACACATGCATATAAGCAAAATATACACCCATGTAAATTTAGTGTTCACACACATACACACACACTGAGACACAAAGTGCTACTACTACATGTGCATTTGTATGAAACAAACAAAAAAAAAAAACAGAAAGTGAGAGAGAGGAATGAAATAAAATAAACCATAATTCATAACTAAATTTATAAAGATAGACTCGACTCGTATAAAATAAACAACAACAGCAGCAACAACAACTAAAACAACAGCAAACAAAAGGTAAACACTAGACGTGTTTTGTGAATGAAAACAATTCCTTTATATTTTTTATTTTATAGACCCACTCGACAACAACACAACTGACTGATTCTAAACTGACTGTTGAATGCCTCTAAGGTTCATTCTTTAGCCAGCACAGCAGCCCATACATATAATCACATGCTATTTCACAGTAGACCGGTACTTAGTTTCGAGGCTTGTCCGTAAATATACGTACAATTTTAATAATCCATTATACATATATAGAACTGTTAAAGTACTAGCCTCTCAAAACAAACGAAACGCAATAACATTTGTCAAAGGTTCTATATAAAAAGTTTTAAACCATAATATCAGACATCCTCCCTCCAACGAAATATCTTTAACTCTTTGACGACCATAGGCAAGTATGCTTGCCCGGGGTTCTTTAGATTATATATTTGTCCAGGTAACAGATACAGCAAATTTGTCAAAGACTGTTATAGAAGAGGATTGGGACAACAAGAATGTGGTTGAGTACGAGTCCCTATCGGGCCTCGGTTGTTCCCTACGAGGCTCCAAATTTGGCCAAAAAAAAGTATTTATGACGAGGGCTGCTAAGGGGTGAAAATAGGGCGCAAGGAGATAAGAGTCAATTATGTTTTGGATTCAACCTTAATCTATCAAAAAATATAATGGACAAGTTTGCATAAACTCCAAGCTGTCTACAACTAATCAAATTATGTTTGGCAATTATGTTTGCCTATGGGTTGAAACGAAAATAAACGTTTCTAAAAAACTTTACAAATTAAATTAATTAAATTAAAATTAAAAAAAAAAAATAGATAATGTTAAACACTGAAACAGCATGCCACGGCTCCGATTTGAGGAAATTACAGCTAATCTTCACTTTTGCGACAACAATAAAGCTGATGTTAGTGACCGTGGGTATAAAATTCGGCCAATTTTAGATCATATTAATAAGGCTATGCCGGATGCGTATACTTATTCAAAAAAGCTGTCAATCGATGAACATATGGTAAAGTTTAAGGGACATAATGCTATGAAACAGTACATGAAGGACAAACCTATTTCGTGGGGATTCAAACTTTGGTGTTTATGTGAGGCAGAAACCGGGTACTTACATATTGTTAACATTTTCACCGGAAAAAAAAACATTTGTTGAGCACGGTGTTGTCTAGGCTGTTGTTTTGCAGTTATGCAAGCCAGTGGCAAAAAATGGGGTTGAAGTTTACTTCGACAATTTTTTTACAAGCCTTAACTTAATGCACATTCTACAGCAAAATGATATAATGGCGTGCGGAACCATCCGATGTAATAGAATACACATACCGAAGAATTTTCCGGCGGATAAATATATGAAAAGAGGGGACATAATGTACTTCATGTCGGATAGCATTTCCGTATTCAAATGGATGGATAATCGTGGTGTCTACCTCGCCTCAAATTTTATTGACCCAACAGTGGTATTCAAGGTCAAGCGACGTGTAGCTGGACAAGCTGGTAAAATAGATATTAATTGCCCCCTGATTAAATAGCACTAGCACTATAACAAAGGAATGGGAGGTGTCGATCTAATGAATCAAAAAAAAAGTATATTATGAGTACGATCGTAGAAGTAAATGGCGTTTTTATTTACGTTTGTTCTTCGACCTTTTCGAGTTATGTGTTTACAATAGCAATATAATATATAAAAAACTCATATTGGCCAACAGTTCCTCAATCAATTTGACCTCCATTGAATTTCGGGCAGCTTTAGCCAAAAAGTTGATAAGTAGCTTCAATTGAAGGAAGCGTGCCTTTTCACCCACAACCAAATGTGGAACCCATTTTATAAGCAAACCCAAATATCTCCATAAAATGGAAAAACGTGAAGGTTAGTGTTCTCATTGTGCTTCCAATAATAAGTATAGTCGCACAAATGTTTTTTGCGATCAATGTAATGTGTTCCATTGCTTGACTACGTCGAGTGATTGCTTTGAAATCTATCACGAACAACAATTATTATAATAAAATTTTGTGATCTCTTGTATTTTTCTTTACTTTTTAAATAAAAACTGATTTTTAAATTGTTTCTGCAATTAAATAATTTGGGATAAAAAATTTCGTTTCAACCCATAGGCAACTATATTTGCCAAGCAAAATGGGGGACTTCGAGGGTTCCCAGGAGGGCAATTTTTTTTCCATACTTATATTAGACCATAGGTCGCGAAAATATAACAAAAAAATAAATCGCTTCAGCCAAAAATGTTTGGTCGTCAAAGGGTTAACGAAGAAAAATTTCAATTTGTTTAAAATTACAAAAGCTTGCTCCGTTAGGATCACAAATGGAAAAAGTCTTGTAAGAATTGCGAATTTATACTTCCACGGACTTCAAGGCGTTTAATTAAAGTTACATTTTTACAGTTCCATGTGACCGTAAACTGAAACGTTTTTCTAAGTTTTATTCTTAAAAAATTTTCATTTATTTTTTTTAAAATTTTAATGTCGCATTCTTGTATATAAAACATATTTTGTTATCAATATTTAGCAGTATTTCTCATAAAGTGGCTGAAATTTTTAATTCAGCTCAAAATTTTGTGGCTTTAAAACGAATTATATTTAATTAAATATGTAATGTCTGACCTTCACTGTGCAAAATTTTATTTACTTTAATCCTTTAACGCCTAAGGCCGTCTATAGACGGTCTTCCTTGTTTTTGTCCTGGAGCTTTCCAGGAGTATTTTTTTTCTGAATTGGAACTGAAATTCGTAATTTGCAGATGAAATACATGCTAGAACAAAAATTTATTTCTGCAATTGGAACGTACATATTTTCAATTTCAGGTATTTAAGGGTTAATATGCAAATTATCCGATGGATTGAAACGGAAGTTGAAAGTAGAAATGATATTCACAGAGCATACTGGGATAAAGCAGCTAAAAGGAAGCTGTGAAGCTCTATGGAAATTGGCAAGGTTTGAGTCTTGAGCAATAAAATGCTAATTTAAAGAGTTAAGGAAAAACTTGTTGAAGTACTATATGGGTAAATAAATCGTTCTAAATGGCACGTGCTAAATGCAGTTAAAGTTGCAAAACAAGGAATGTAATGAATAGAAACAGCAAAACAACTCTTTAACATAATACTAACATAATGTCATCAAGGCTACCACCAATGTCGCGTTCTTTACCATGATAATGTCTAGATATATTTATGTTTTTCATAAAAATTGTCCCTTTTTCATTTAGATATTGGTTGCCCCCTAATTGACCAATGTTTGCCTTCTCTAACATTTTTCATGTTGTTGTAAGCTTTTGTTTTCCATCATACTGTTGTTTTTCTTTAAATAAAAAATCCATTTAGCTTCGTACTCGTATACAAAACGAAAAAAATGTAAAGCTTTGCCAGAATTTTATATAAATTTTTGTTTGTTTGTTTTGTTTTGTATTTCATATTTGTGTAGTCGTTTTTAAACTAGAAATTCTTAAAGCATTTTTGCGTTTTTTTTTTTTGCAACGTTTGTTTTATATGGAAGATTGTTTATATTTTATACTTTTGCAAAGTACCAACATATTCCCAACAAATATGCAGGGGAGCTGATATGTGAGTGTGTGTAAATAAGATTGTGTTACAACTCCTGCCTAGTTTAGCTTCTGTAAAGTAGTATGCTTTATTTTATAGTTAGTTGGCACTTTTTAGTACTGCAAGCCAGTTTGGTTTTATCTTTTTTTTTTTTTGGTTGTAGTTGTTGCCTTTAAACAGATGCTTAATGTTTAATTTTATCTAAAAGTTAGTTGAGACACAAATACACATAAACACTCTAACACTCTACTAAAAAAATACAAGGCAGATCTTGAAAAACAAAATATTGTTATGGGTAAAAAGAAACAACTAAACACAATAATAACAAAAAGCAATATTGTAATAAAAAGCAAATGAATACAAAAATAACTTGAACAAAGAGAATAGCAAAAAAGGTAAATTAGTGTTTTGCCACTCTAAACAAGGTGGTTAATTTAGATGGTTAAAGTGAAAACTTAGAAAGAATATTTTTGTACAGATACATACATTTATGTCCTGTGTACGTTTGAATACAATTTAAGTTTACATTTCGAAATACTTACACACACACACACAAATAGACAACGACAAATTATTAATCCATAAAAGACCAGAGGAAACATAAAATATTGTAAACATTGTTCGCACATTTATATGTAATGACATATTTCACCAAAAACCAATTAATATAAAACAATTAAGCAGGACAACCAATGCTCGATTAATAATTAAATTTCTTTGATATCTGTACTAAATATTTGAATCCAAATTAACATTAACTGTTTTTTTACTAAAAATAAAGTATTTGTAAGTGTGTCGTGTTTGCTATTATTATTATTATTTATTTTTAAAATACTTATGTAAATAAATAAAACATGTGTCGAAAGTAGATGGTAAGCAAGAATGCTGCACTTAAGAAATAGTCCGAAGTTCTAATATGTCTTGGTGTAATTCCCTCACCTTAACGCTATTTCATATCCTTAGGAGAGAAATGGCGCAGCATGTGCAATAAGCTTGCACGAACTTCAAACTGCATAGAGTCTCTGGTTTACCCAATGAAATGTAAAGCTGACTAGAATCTCTCTCTTGCAACACGGGTCAGTTCGAAGCCCGGAGATTCGTCCCCTAACTGTAAACTAGTTGAGGTCCTTTCGAGGGTCACGTGGTGGCTGTGCTTGATATCTAAAGCGGGAGTTTATTGACTGATGTTTGTTCGACTAACAAGCTTTGGGCAACCAATTTGTCTCTAGCTGCTGTTGCTGGAACAACAAAGCCATTGAAAGTAATGGTGACACTATTGCAAATTGTATGTACCTTGCAAGTCATACAAGTAAGCTCTTTGCAAGACATGATTTGCATTGTGTTCTTGCAGGGCGTATGCGTTTAAGTACGCCGTGATGTTATGCCGAAAGGCAGGTACCCACGTTAATTTAGAACAAATCTGTACTTAAGAAATATTAATAAAAAGTAAGAGTGTTATATTCAGCTGTGCCGAATCTTATATAAATTTCGCCTCACTATGGGTAGCAAAATATGTTTAGTCTGTATAAAGTTGTTCAAGTATTTTGATCAAAATTTGTTAACTAATTCTACTAATTCTAATTTGTTTGTTTGTTTTTTTTTTTTTTTGATTTTGCTATTAGCATATCATATTGTAGCTAATTTTTCAAGATATCCTCGTTTAGGTAGGGCCTATTCTAAAACTGTTTAACTATTTGAAAATGACAGTAAGGTGGAAATTTTTTGTAAAGTAGAAATTTTGTTTTGATATCAATATTTCTAAGATAGAAATTTGGGTTAATATTATTTCGAAAGTGTTCCTAAACTTATAATACTGTCTTATACACAGTTTGGTGTGAATTCACTTTATTCGAAACAACTTATTTTCAATGTTGTATCGATAATTATGTTTATACTAGGCTGTTGCAAAAATACAAAAAACAAATACATAAATACATTTACTTTTTTTTCGTTTACTTGCTTTATTCGATCATCTCTTTATAAAGTAAAATGCTCTTTCTCTTATAAAATACAAACACAATAAATATTGTCTTTGTAGTAAATAAATACCATAAGTGTTAAAGAATACAAATATGCAAGCGTTTGAAGAGGCAGTTCTTAAACTACTTATTGAAATACTCGAGTATTTTGCAATTTTTATTTTATTTGTATGAAATTGGAAAAATATTACAGGAGAAGAAAAAGACTAAAAACAAAAAGCATATGTAATGTTGTATATTCAAATAGAATTCAAGAATTAAATCTCAATATTTTTATTAATTAAACTGTCTTTGTATTTTTATCGGAAATTTTAAAAACTGCAACCTTTTCATAGACATTTTTGTACTAAGCATTTTTGGCTTAAGTTAGGCATTTTTTTTAGATATTAGTTACGTTTTTTGGAATTTCAACTAATGATATGCGTGTTAAAAATAAAAAAAAATTGTAAAAATAAAAAATTAAATTTTATTAAAACAAAATAAAAATCTAATCTTAATATAATTGTTCCAACAATACTACATTAAAACTACAAAAGTTACCAAAATAGACAAAATAAAAATAACGGTTAAACAAAGTAATATGTAGTTTTTACTTTAATAATAAGTAATCGTCTGCAAAAAAGACAAATTAAACAACCATAACTATTGCTTGCATTTAGTTCTTAAAATACCCATATTGTAAAATAAGAACCTTGCAAAATACTACAGTATATTAGCAGAAAAAAATGTTTACTTTACTTTACTTATAGTGAGCAAGAATGAGTAAAAAAAATACTCTGAGAGTATAAAAAGAATAAAATTTTTCTTTGTCTTTTTTTTTTGTTTGGCATTTATTTGCTTTGCTTCTTTTTTATACATACTTGTAATTAGTATGAGAATGTTAAAAAAAATCAAATGCTTTTGAATTTAAATGTATTCAGTGCAACAGCCTAGTTTAAACGAGTTATTTTATTTTTTGGATCTTCTTTGTGGAATCCATTACATGTTGTACTGGGATTTCTATATAGTTATAAGAGTTATGGTGAATCTCATCCCAATAACGATATATTTTATGTTTTTTTGGGTATTTCAGTTTAAGAAACTAAACCTTTGATACAAAGCTGTACAGACTGAGTAATAACCAAAGCGGTCAAGAGATCATGGACCAAATTACCGCATTCGATATCGAGTAAAATTGATCGTAATTTTCTTATTTGAGATTATGGCATTCGATAACGAGCAAGAAATTTAGTACATTGTATCATAATTTCGATATCGAAATCATTTTTCGATACGATAGCTCACGAATGCGGTAATTTTGCCCCAGCATTACATTTGCGCAATAATAATTATTGCTGGCAGTAAAGTGTGAGTATTTAACCTTGAGCTCATATTCAAGCAATTGAATTATAATTGTATTAAAATTTATATCACTGGCAGTCTTTTATAAAAAGGAAACAAACATTCGTAAAACGAAGCACTAGTCATATGTTTACCACGCCATAACTTTAAAGCAATAAAGTGTCACACGATTAAAACGCATTTAAACATTGTCCTTCCCATAAAGGGTTAAAGTAATAATAACGTCCTTCTCAACTAAAGGTAAACTGAAAATTAAGTTTAAAGCAAAGACACGTTTTGGTAACAAACCAAACCGAATAGAAGCAAAATAAAAACAAACACAACAAAAAGGAAAACATTTTAAATGAACACAAACACTCATACTTAAACGCACACAATTATGTATACACACACACACGTTACCACACAGATACACTTAAAAACACAAAGTGTAAATGTTGAAACTAACATTGATGTTGGATGCCAATGACTTGGCAAAATCGGAACCTCAAAGTTGAGGAAGGAAACGTAACGAAACGAAGAGAGATTCTTTTATATTTCACATTCAGTCGTTCATTATTTTTGCTTTGCATCTAAAAATAAAGCCTATAAAACTGTCTGAAGGCGGACGGGTGCTGCCAACCCAGCCTGGGGTGGGTTGCTAAAATGGGCCACCATGAATTGTTTGAAAAGAGTTTTTTTTTTTTTTTTTAATAGTTTTGTTTATGTTTTGTTTTGGTTTTTGTTACATTTCTGTTTCTGTTTGTGTTTGTATTTGGTAAATTTTTTTCTTTCAATCTCTATGTATGTATTTCATTTAATACATTTTGTTTTGTTGTTGATGTTGTGTGAGTAGACGGTTTTGGCTCAAAGTTATAAGCCACACAATATGGTAATGTTGGCGAAACCAAAAACTTGTGTTTGTAAAAGCATTGTAGAGCTTTAATTTTTTTGTTTTCTGTTTTTTAAAGCTGCTGCAAGTTTTGTTTTTTATTTTTTTCCAATCTGCAAGTACGAATAGTTTGTTGTTTTTGGCAATTGTTTGTTTTGGTTTGAGTTTTTGTTGCAGTAGAAAGAGCCTTTTATACATTACACTTTAGCCGCTTATACTACAAGAAGGCATAAAGAACTATTTTACACAAAATATTTAAATTAATCAACATTAAACCGTAGGCACAAGTATGTTAGAGGTGCATTTTAAAAGCCTACTTCAATAATAATAAAAACCCCTACATAAAACATAATGAAATTTGTATTATTTTTAAACATACTCGTACATTAAAAAACATTAACAAATAACCAACCCAACAACTAACTACCAAGGCAGACAGCCTGAAGTTATGAATTTATATTAAAATTAATAACATATCTTTAGGCTTTAATAAACATTAATAAGCATTTAGAGTATTTTAGCTTTTCTTTTAATGAAAATTAAAAAGCAGTAAATAATTTCAGAAAAGAAATAATTTAGAAATTTAAACAAAGGTCCAAAATATGTTTCACTTTAAAAGACAGTATTTAGGATATTGAAAATTTATAACATAGAAAGTAGATAATATATATAAATAATTAACCTAAATAACTTACAAATTGCTTTGTCTTTCTTTATAAATTTATAAATATTTAAACATTTTGTTTTAATATTTCTTGAGTATGCAGAAAATTTAGTTAATCATAAATAGAAAAAAGTCATTGACACTTAAAACTAAATTCAAATACAATTTACTTGTTGTGTATTCATTAAGTATATTTCTTTTATATTTAAATTTTTAACCCCTTTGTCATCCCCACGTGCAACAATTTTTTCTTTTAATTTTTATTTTTTGCTTAGAAAACAAAGTAATCAATTTTATCTAATTAAAATTTTATACAAAATTCTTACAAACCCCTATAGACAAATATTGAAAACATTAGGATGGCGCATATTTATATAAATATTCGTATTTTCATAAAATTTTTACTAATTTTAAAGCATTTCTTATATGTAGTGTTTTGCAGATCATAAATCTGCAGCAGAAATACGTAGTGGCTTGGAAAATCCTTTACGCTCTGATATGGGTCTATAATAATTGGTTTTTCAAATATTATTGTTTGAATAAAACATTGGATTAAAGCCAAAGTTATGGTCACAAAAAAACTACACTTGCAAACTGATCGACTCTATTCCAAAACAAATTCCTCTCAAATGGAGAATTTAGTAAAAACGGTAAATTGGATGTGGCGTTTTGGGGCTACAGTTCTGTGGAGACTTTTAGGACTCCGTTAAATAATTTGGAACATTTAGGGCTCGATTATCGTGCACAACACTAAAATGTTGTTTTGTCTCGACTACAACACAACCTGCATTTTTCATACGATTAAGCCGATAAGTGTTGTAAATCGTAATCGCAGTTTACAACATACAACACCCAAATAATTTGTGTTGTGAACGCTAATCGGGGCCTTAATTAATTACAAAAAGATATTTATTAAACTAAATTTTAATTTTCACAGAGTTTTATTTTTAAAAAGGTTATTGTTTAAAATAAAAAGACCGAAGCCAGCCACCAGTGTTGTCAACTTGGTGCTTTTTTAAATTTTTGGTGCGAAAAATTCTTTAGTTGGTGCGAGGTGCGCTTTTTTTAAATTTTGGTGCGCTTTTTAATTTTTGGTGTCACCAAAGCAAATTCAACACAACTTTTTGTTTCAGTGCGAGAAAAAATCTTTCTACAATAAAATACACCTGTTTGAGTGTTTTTTTTTTAATTTCTTCGAAAATGTGATGAAATCTTTATTTTTACTAAAAATGTATTTTAATTACGAATGTGTATGATAAATGAAATTAAATTCTTCGAGTATCATCATCTGGGTTCAACTCAGTTGAACAACAGACGATGAAGAGAAATAAACATTAATTTTCCGTGGTCCATATAAATTATTATTTATTTACAAGCCCAGATGATGATACTCAAAGAGCATCGAAATATCGGCAAATAAAATAAAATAAAATTTATTTTCAATACTGGCCTCGAACTTGAAATAAAAGCATTTTTATTTATTACACATGAAATGGTCGAATAAAAACTACTTGAATTCTTCAAAAATCTTTGCTTGAAAATCAAATTAACATTTCAAACATGTAAATAAAAATTCTTGTATAACCTGATGGTTTTGTCTATCGAACTGTAGACGAACAACCAAATTTTATTGGAAAAAATCAACTAGAAATCAAAAATATATATATAAAAGTACCAAATAGCTATGTACTGAAATTAACTTTTTTACCAATTAGTACTTTAGTTCCGAATATCATATTGTGAGTTACCTTCTGGCCCACGATGTCGAACGATAATGTTCGCTTAGATAAGACTTAAGACACAAACTTTTTATCGTATCTATTTTTTTTACTCAATCAAGTTTGTTTATTCCACAATCAAGTTTGTGTCTTAAGTATTATCTAAGCGAACGTTATCGTTCGACATCGTGGGCCAGGGGGTTAAATTTTGAGTGGTTAAATGCTCATTTTATCTTTATTAGCTTATTCATTAAAAAAAAAGGCTTTTACTATTATTACTTTTACTAATAATCGTTGATAAAAAGTTTTTTATAGAATTTATGATATTAAAAAATTTCAAATTAATTCAATAAATATTTGAAACAAAAACAAAATTCTTAACTTGGTGCGTTTTGTTTTTTGTAAATGGTGCGTTTTTTTCTCCATTTTGGTGCGTTTTGAAATTTCAAAGTTGACAACGCTGCCAACCACACTTCTTGCGTGTCACTCAACAACTGATTTCCCTCTCTAAATAGTCAGTCAATTATGTCTAGTCGTGCCTGTATTCTCTCATACATAGTCAAACACAGTGTTGTGACCAAGGTGAATTTAAATACTAGGTGATAGCGTAGCGCCAGCTGATTATTCATGGTGAATTTGAAAATGCCAAAAAGTTATATAAAAAAAAAACTTTTTGACAGTGACGAAAGTTTTTCATATAGAAAAATGCCTGTTGTTCTTGCCTTGTTGTAATTGTTGTAGCAATGCGGTCACCTGGTATTTAATTTCACCATGGTTGTGACTAAATAATTGTTATGCCAGATTTGAATTTGTTTGAGACCATTTCTCTAGTTGGTGTGTTATCATGCTAAGTCATTTTCATCCTGATAGTTTTGGTTAATCGTCGAAAATTCCGCATTTGGAGTTAAGAGAACGCACTTGAAACCTATGTTAATTACAATTTTTAGGTATGTCATTTCTCGTTTATCGTTTTTATGTTATCTTAGATTCTTGTTTGAATTTCTATGATGTTATTTGATCAGCAAGCCGAATATGTTTTTAGATTAGTAAAAACAATTAAAAGTGTTGATAGTATTTTAAAAATCTATGCTGCCCTAATAGTTTGCCTTTGTATATACTGTCCAATATTAAATAAAGTTTCAAATAAAAGAATATGAAAGAAAAACAAAAAATACAAATATACTCGTATACAAGAATAAATGATCGCCATATCGAATAGAAATTCTTCATTGAAAATTTGCAAAAGTAAACATATGTATATATATACAGTCGTATATGATTTTCTGTCAAATGTACTAACTCATAAATAGACAAATTAAGAAAATGAGACAAAATATATTAAACAAATCATTTAGTTTTGACATAAAAAAAATCAATTAAACAATAACTACAGGTATAAATTTAAAAAGTATACAGATGAATTTAAAAGTTTTATACTTTTAAGAAAATGTGCTTTAAAATATGCTAAAGTGTAGTTAATCTATTTGGCTTAAAAGCCATCCCTATATACATAGATGCAAATATGAATGTGAAGCAACAAAAATGCCCGACAGTCAGAAAAATATATTGTGCATACACACACACATACGTTTAAATATATATGTTCATATAAACACACACATGCATACGCACATTAAAGACAATTTATTTAAACAAATTTTTATGTATATTTGTTTGTGTGTGTGTATGTGTATATGTTTAACAAAAGAAACATTTTATGCAAACATTACCCAGCGGGAAAAATTGCAAGTGCTTCCATTTGCAGGCCTTCTAGAATACCTGTTTACACCTGTTTACCTTTCAATTGGCCTTCTCAAGTAGGCCTTCCAGCAGGCATGTAACCAGTAGCGAGTAGACGAGACCTTGACTAACAATGACAACTGAAACGATTTGGCAATGCGGCTGGAAGTACTTCTGACAGTCAAAGAAGGCCTTCCAGAAGGCCTCTTTACAGCATCTTTTTCCCGCTGGATCTATATACACGCACTCATGCATACATATTATTTACATAAACTGCATACACTCACACACATCTGCAACATTAAATAGCCAGCAACAACGATAACAGAAGTTGGCATTCAGTGGGAAAAATGTACAAACGAGGCCTTTTTTCTTCATTTTCATGTGCTTTTTTGCATTTGTTTTTGTTGTTAAATATTTAAATACAAATTAGAAGAGAATTTGTACCAAACAAACGACCAGAAAAGAAGCAAAAAAAAAGTACAACAGCAACAACTGGCCTATTGAATGCCTGCTTAGTAGGATGGACCATTTTGTGGGGATCCATTAACTCAATAAATTTTAATTTACTGTATTGACACCAGATAATTAAGAGATATATTGTCTAAATACTTAGATCCAATGCTATGGTTTGAATACGCCTTGTTGAATCAGATCAATAATTTGTATATGCGTGTAGTTGAAAATTGTTCTCACTATCCAACTGCTATTACTAGAATAAAAATTATCTTAAGTTTCCGTTATGGTTAAGAAAATATATAACTTTTTAAGCGCTTTCCTAACGATCGTTTGTGTGTAAGTTTTTTTTTTTTGTAAAAATGTAGGCAGTTGCCAAAAAATGTTAAAAGAGTAAAATCCAAACACATGCAAACATTTATATAGAAATGAAGATATATTTATATAGTAAATAAACTATACAATCTTATATAGTATGAAACCATGTTTGCATTACATTTGTTCTATATTTTATTTAGTTTAAAGTCACATTAAAGCAAAGGATTATTTCAACTATTAGCAAAAGAACAAGTTACACTTCGAAAAAAAAAAATAATTAAAATGAGCTTAATGTTGTTAAGGAAACTGGCAGGAGAGTCTCAGACAATGTGTCTGATTGAACAATTAACTTCAAGTATAATCTGTTTGTTTAAATTCTATGGCAGATTTAAAGTTTAAGTTCAAATAAGTTGTTTTAAATAAAATTGCTTAAGATACGAAAGAAGCGCTCAAGTAACTTGGTTTTTTAAAATGGTGTAGAAAATACTTCACTCCATCTGATCTTTTTACTATTTACACCACCTATATTCGACCGAAATGGAATACAATTCTCATGTATGGGCTGGTGCTTCGAAGACTATTTTGGAGTTACTCGACCGCATACAGGAGAGGGCGATGATGCTTATCGCTGACAGTAGGGTATCCAACTCTATTGATACATTGGAGCATCGTCGCAATGTGGGTTGTGTTTCACTGTTCTATCGATACTATAATGGAATGTGTTCTGCTGAAATTAGGAAACTTGTTCCTGAAACACGCAGTTATTTACGTAATACACGTTCTTCAGTCAGGGCTCATCCATATGTGGTTGACTGGACAGTGGATCGCACAACACACTACAGGGAAAATTCATTCTTTAACCGTACTGTCCGTATGTGGAACAAACTGCCAGCAGAAGTATTCCCTGCCACTTTCAATATAGGAAAATTCAAGTCAAAGGTTCACAAACACTACTCCCTCTATCCTCCCTCCCATAACCTATTTTCCTAGTTTCAACACAAAGCATTGCATAAGTAGGGGTCATCTCCTGAGCTGGTCCAAAAAAAACAGAAATTTGATAAAATCAATAGATTTTGGTTTTATTTATTGGGATACTCCAGGATGTGAAAGAAAAAATATGGTTGCGGTGACCATATTTAATTTGATTTCATCTTGGAAATTATCTTATAGTTCTCATATGACCCCATAACATTACTAATGTGTATCATCATAAAATATACCAAAATAAAGGGTGTGCCAACTAGAACGCAATTTTTAAATTTTAAATAAAACACAGATATTTAAAAAAAAAATCGTGAAACTTTACTATATCGTAAAGTAGATATAATAAGGTTATGTATGGAATAAGATATCATGCAGATGGCCGCCGCGGCTTTGCTGGCACACACGCGATCTTTCAATGAAATTTTCAATGACTGCGGGCAGTGGTACAGAGGGTTAGAAGGCAAAGAATTCTGATGAGAGAAAGTGGTGTTTCTCGAAACATATGTAAATTTAACCAACCACCCAGGTTCGAATCCCAAGCCAAGAAAAATTATCAATAAATTTTAATAATAGTTTTCATATAACAATTCCTATCTTCAGTAAAAATAATTTAATGAAAATTAAATTTAATGAACTCGAGCCGAAATAAAAAGAAATATCAAAGATTTAAAATTAACAGTTCAAATAAAAATAATAATTATCTGTGTTTTATTTAAAATTTAAAAATTGCGTTCTAGTTGGGACACCCTTTATGTGCCTACTTATTTTTAATTGAATCTCTTGTTATTCAATAAGGTTCAACAATCATATTATAATAGCATATAATTATAATTCTTATTATTATATAAAAACATTATAGCTGTTTACGTTGCTCAATCGTATTATGGTTGAGCTCAACCAAATTATTATTCCACCTCAAATTTAGTGTTTATTATTAAACCCAGTTGATAACATGACTAAATTTTGGTTGTTTACCCATGACCATATTATTGAACATTCTATATAATCATGTAATGATTGTAAATATAACAGAAAAGAATAGTCAGAATTTTAAGTTTTTAATTCTATAGAATACAATATTAAAATATTTCAGTAGAAACTATTTTTTTATTGAAATGTTGATTGCCTGAATATAGAATAGCTGCCGCAACGTAACCGCTTCCTTTCTTACAGTATAATATGATGTTCAGACATGCATTTTTAATTGAGTCAAGTATTGGTTAATTAAAAAGTGTTTACACATGCTCAATATTGCTAATTTAATTAGCGTTTGACAGCAGCTAAAAAAAATACATTATTTGGTTCTAATATTATAATTTTCAGCCTAAAAATATTCTGTATTAATTTAAAAGCGAAACAACTGCCATTTTAGTTATTACTTGTCACAGGGTTGTATTTTTAATTTTAACAATTATTAGAACAATTAACTCCTAACGAAGCATTTACCTTAATTGAAATGTTGTATGGATAATTGAATTCAATGAGGGCATTAATTTAAAAAATGCCAATTAAAAATTAATGTCTGAACACCATATAATTGAAGTGTGTTGATGTACAATATTTAATGTAATACTTAGGGACATGTTCTCAAGCCTTTAAAGGAAATCTCTATTGCATTATTAGTAGTGTATCAATAGCTTTTATATATTTATTAATATGTACTAGCTAAAATACTAAGAAATTGAACCCCATTTCAAAAAAATTCTTAATTTGCGCTAATTTTTGAATATAAGTTGAAATTTTGGAAGTATTTTTTTAATTTACAAAAACGACATGATAAGCTAATCCAACAGACCTACTTTGAGTGAACATATAACTAGCAGTAGTTATAGTTTTAATAGTTTTTTTAATTTTGTACAATATTATAGCAAATTGCTCTCGCTTATTTTTATTAGAAATCAGTATATGTCTATCAAACATAAGTAGTTGGTCAGTATTTCAATAAATTAATAATACACAGCCATTTATACATTATATGGTACGGAATCAAAGTAAAAAGATTCACTAATTAAATTATTTGTTTGTTATAAATAATATAAACGTAAACTTTATCATTATAAATCATGTGTGTCAAATTTGCTTTTCTCCATTAGCTGACCGCAGACAAACTAAATACAATTTTATGGTCTTACACTTAGATAGCAAAAGCTTTTGTTAACTACACCATTTAACTCAACTCAAAGAGAAATTTCCCAGTATTGTTATTCAACCACACAAAAGTACTCAAACTAGAAATAAACTCAAAGAGATTTAACAAGTCTTGCTCTCTATTACGATGTAAAATACAATGTTTTAAACTTGAACATTTATCTACTTTAAAAATAGTTTAAATTTAACATAATTTTTGTTGAAATTTCAATTCTCTTCTAGTTAAATTAGAAACCTCTAAATTAACACAAATTTCAATCATTTTAATTATAGGATAAGAAATAAATCCTTAAGTTTGATTTATTAGTTAATAATCATTTAAAAGTATGAGTAGGAAGTATACAAGTGTCAGTTACAGCTGTCCTAATACATGACATCAATTCAATAAAGTTATAATCAGTCATTACAAAGGAAATTCCAAAAATAAGGAAATTGTTATTTTTATCCAGTCTAAATATAAAATTTCAACTAAATAAAAATTAGGTCAATGGCATTTTGGTTATATATTTAGAGAAATGTTTCTCTTGAATACGTAACACATTTTTATGTAGGGGAGAGGGGGGCACCTTAGAACACTTTTTGCTTTCAAGCCACATAAATTTATATTTTTGAATTATTGACTTTTTACATAATTTAACTAATATACATATATGGAAATAAACTTTAGCTTAAGTCTACAAGTAACTTATTTTTAGTTCGATTAAATTTTTTTTATTTGTTATCAAATGTGCCCCTATCTGGGGCAGCTTTGAACTAGGCTGGGGCAGCTTTGAACGGCAATTTTTTATTGTAGCGCTTATATCCAAAAATAACATAAATATAATAAATTCGATTTATTTATTAAGAAAAACATAAACATTAACAATTAAAAAATAAAAAAAATTCAGATCAAAAATAAGTTTTATATTATTAAGACGGAAAAGGCCTTGCGATTTCAGGTGACATTACGTTTTCCTTTAAAGCATCATGATCAGCATTGGATTCGTCATTTTCAGAAAATAAGAGAGAATCAACAATGTTTGGTACTTCGGTTGATAAATTAACATGTTCAAAGGCGCCCCTTTTTCTTTGTTCAAACCTGAACTGGCTTGACATTTCATGGAAATTTATAATAAATATTTTTTTTTACATAAATATTAAATAACTTAACTTAATTTTGTTTGAAATGAATTTTGAACTGCAATAAATTTCTTTCACGAAAGAAAACGATCATTGAATACTTCTTACACTCTTACAAAAAAAAAATACAAAAATTTAAAATGGCACTGCCAAAACTACATTCGTTCGACGACTGAAAAAACTAGCAAAAGTTGTTAATGTTGGCATGTAAAAAACTCGGTTAAGGGTCCGAAAAAATGTTAAACTGAGATTTTATCAATATAGTTTAAAGGTGCCCCGGGTATAAACGTGCCACCCTCTCCCCTACCAACTGTAACTGAAATTGAAAGTTGACTTTGCTACTGTGGGTACAATCTTACCATAGTGATAACTGAATGTAATAAGTATCGCTTAAACACTTGCATTGGAATATAATTATGGAAAATAACCAATGCTACAGAGTGTCAAAGTTAACTACTCAGAATTGAAAAAGTTTTACAACTCGTAAATTTAGCATTTGCTGAATTTTAGCTGTTTTGTTTGCTCTTTAAAATTTCAAACAGGATTTACAGTCTTAAGTAATCTATTATTTCCTCAAAAAAAAAAAACGTTTTTGTTTTCAAGATTTCTTGGCATGGATAGTTCTTGGCGAGTAATCCACTTTTGATTATTAGCTTATTTACAAACAGATCCCACATTTATTAATCTTTGCACAATTTCGGCATTATTGTTTATTTAACATTATAGGTTTGGCTCCACTTTTTTCTTAATTACAACTGTTTCGGATTAATAAACATTTTATGAGATTTGCGCAAAATTTTGTAAAAACCCACGAAATCACAGAAAATGCTAATTTTCTAGCATTCATTTTCAAAACAAATTATAGCTTTTCTTTGAACAATAATCCAAAAAAACGTTTATCGTTTTCCTTTAAATAAATTACTGTATAATTATGTTTGAAACAATTTCTTTTTTGTGTTTATAATTCAAAATCTAAAGTTCAAAAGAAACTTTGAGTTTTATACTCCCCAAAATGAAAATGAAACAGTAACAAATGTTGACATAAAAGTATTTGTTATGGTAACGAAATGTATTTAAGAAGTAGGAGTACGACAAAGAATAACGTATCGTATACGCATTATTTCTTGTTAAATTAAATATTACTCATACGCACAAAGGCAATTGCTGTTTGTAGTACGTGACTGAAAAAAACACCCGCCATGTAAAACAATATTTTTTTTTACGCCAATTATAATCATTTTAACGAAAAGGAATTTTTCTTATCCCTGTGACGAATATGGAACTTTCGAAATAAAAAACAACATCATCTATCGAACGCTCAACATTATCAAACTTTAACAATACACACTATATTGTGTGAGAGCAAAATATTAAAAAACATCCTGTTTATTAAATGCGTTGGAGGAGCAGTTATTTTAAACCATTAAAATTCAACATCCTTTGTATTGTTTATCAGAAATAAGTAACACAAACACAAACATATTATGATAATACTAGCTAAAATTTATTCTGTGTTTTCTCCTGTTTTCATATTTAATTGTAAAGAGACATTGCAATTGTATTTTTATTATTTAAGCCCTGTGTTTATTTTTTTTTAGCACAACAAATACAAACCTTGTCATAATACAAAAAAAAAAACATAAAATCATAATTTTTTCTTTATTGAAATTTTAAATTTATTTTTGTGATGAACACACAAAAAAAAACAAATTAATTGTATAGCAGAAACAAAAAGCACATGCAAATATAATACTTGTATATCGATACATTGTATTGTAATGTAAAATACATTTGTCAAATTCACAAGTGCAGTTGTATGTTGTACATTATATGATACAGCTATCTAATTGTGAACACAATTCTTAGCAAAGTCATATTTGTATATATATATTTTCTAAAATAAAAACACACCGTAATATTTTCAGCAATATTTTTTGTTTATTTATTTTAAAATTGTCAATCAGTTTATGATTTGATAGTTACCGGTTTTAATTTTTTTTTAAACTATTTAGAATAAGTTTAACATATTACAATATTTTAAAAACATATGTAAAAATGTCATAGGTGTTGTACAAAATATTTATATAAAGATTACCAACAACATTTGTACAACTATTGTACATTGAGACGACGTACAACTTTTACGACACTACAACATCACTTGTGAATTGAACAATTGTAGAAGTATAAATATATAAAAGTATAAGAGTATAAAAGTATAAATTATTAAGGTATAAAAGTATAAAGTATAAAAGTATAAAAGTATAGAAATTTAAAAGTATAAAAGTATAAAAGTATAAAAGTATAAAAGTATAAAAGTATAAAAGTATAAAAGTATAAAAGTATAAAAGTATAAAAGTATAAAAGTATAAAAGTATAAAAGTATAAAAGTATAAAAGTATAAAAGTATAAAAGTATAAAAGTATAAAAGTATAAAAGTATAAAAGTATAAAAGTATAAAAGTATAAAAGTATAAAAGTATAAAAGTATAAAAGTATAAAAGTATAAAAGTATAAAAGTATAAAAATATAAAAGCATAAAAGTATAAAAGTATAAAAGTATAGAAATTTAAAAGTATAAAAGTATAAAAGTATAAAAGTATAAAAGTATAAAAGTATAAAGGTATAAAAGTATAAAAGTATAAAAGTATAAAAGTATAAAAGTATAAAAGTATAAAAGTATAAAAGTATAAAAGTATAAAAGTATAAAAGTATAAGAGTATAAAAGTATAAAGGTATAAAAGTATAAAAGTATAAAAGTATAAAAGTATAAAAGTATAAAAGTATAAAAGTATAAAAGTATAAAAGTATAAAAGTATAAAAGTATAAAAGTATAAAAGTATAAAAGTATAAAAGTATAAAAGTATAAAAGTATAAAAGTATAAAAGTATAAAAGTATAAAAGTATAAAAGTATAAAAGTATAAAAGTATAAAAGTATAAAAGTATAAAAGTATAATAGTATAAAAGTATAAAAGTATAAAAGTATAAAAGTATAAAAGTATAAAAGTATAAAAGTATAAAAGTATAAAAGTATAAAAGTATAAAAGTATAAAAGTGTAAAAGTATAGAAATTTAAAAGTATAAAGTATAGAACAATAAAAGTTTAAAGGTTTAATAGTATAGATATTTTAGCATATGAGGTGTTGCAATACCTATTTAAACAAACGCCCATTTAGACATCTTCCCAATATAAGGTCGCAAATGAAAAATGTATGAATATTATTATGAAAACATAATTGAGGTTAATTAGGTTATAAAACGTTCCACCACAGCTTTTAGAACTTTCAAAAAACATCTTTAATAATTCTTCAGATAATAGGCTTAACTATGTTTGGCGCTACGAATATTGGTCACAGGGAAAATGGCCCAAAAAAATAACCCCAAAAAATTACACTGACTACAAAAACACTAAATTTTTGTACCTTTTTTATTTTTGTTGGGGTTATAATGCACATTTTTCTTTGGGGTAATTTTCCATTTTAAGAAATCCAAAATAGCCCCAGCATTAATTTTAATAACCTTTGGGGTTATTTTTTATAAAACAAAATTAGGACTAAATTTCATAATGAATATTATGAAAATTTGGGCCTTTTTTTTCTTTTTTTTCCTTTGGGCCATTATTCACAGCGTCCTGTATTTTCTACAAATCACAACGGGCCAAAAAGTCTATTTGCTGTGACGTGTAGTAAACTGAAAAATATGATTTATATAAAACTTTCAAAATAATTTACCATAGTGTTTTATTATGACAAATGAACTTGCTGTAATAGTAGTTCTTCGATGCAATTTTCAATAACACTCCATTAGCCAGGGACATTGAACTCGTTGCATATGTAAAAATATATTTTAATATAAAAAACAACAAGCTTTTTTATACTTTTCTATTATTTTTTCGTTTTTATCAAGAGAAAAACGATTTTAAATATTTTTTGTTTTTTTTTACAATAATGAATAAAGTCCATTGTTAACAAAGCTTTTAAAATAATGATAAAAAAAACAATGCAATGTGTTGGGTTAGTAATATTCCAACAAAGAAAAGTAAACAAATTTACAAAGAAATAATAAATGCTTTGTAATGCTATTTTTTTTAATAAAATCAAATATTTAAAAAAAAGCATCATACTTTGTTTTTGTATTTATTTTGATATTTTTCGTTTAGCGGTGAATTGATTTGTTTAACCAATTTATTTCGTTTAGTTTTGCTCACTCTGCACTTTTAAATTTTATAACGAAAATAAACAACAAAGTTTTCAATTAATTTCATTTTTCGCATTTTCACTTTTTCGCAGTTAAATTTAACAGGGAACAATAAATGAAATAAAGGAAAAAAAAACACACAAACTAAATCCCCTTTCCGACTAACAGTCGTTAGGGTTTTAACCTTTACCTTGTCTGTCTGTAAAAGGCAGTTGTTATTTAAAGGAATTGTTAGTTTAGACAGAAATAAAAATATTTGTATTGGAAAGTATGAAAACCATTATATACGAGTACACATGACGAGCTGTAAATATTTGCAGGAACACAGCACAAACAATTTAAAAATTATTTACTTCCGCCTTGCTGGGAGCCTGTCATATGTTCGTTTTCTTTGCAAATGTAATTTTTGGGGAAAATATTTGCAGTTATGTAGGTTAAAAGGAATATTTCAAATAAATGATTGGTCCTGACAATACCACAATAATTGGAAAAATGAAATTACAACGATAAATAAATCGTTTCATTTGCTAATAAGTGTTTTTTTGAGTCGGTGATTTTGAAGAAATTTGGGATTTAAAACGCTTTAAACAAGAAATTAAGTGTAGAAATAGCTCTGTTACTTTTAATATAAAAATTCTAATCAAACTTTACATGGGAAATTAATAACATTTCAGAGAAACATTAAGTATACGCTTAGTTGTCTGATTCATTTATTAAATGATCACAAATAAGACATAAAGCCATTTTTAAAAAGGCTGTTTTTTTTTCGTTACAAAATATAAACCAAAGGGAAAAGCAACTAACTTTCTAAAAGCTTTAATATCAATTTCCTTAAACCTCTAAAACATTTCCTTTATAAAGGAGCATTACGTTTATCAAAATACACATTACTAAAAAGGGACACAGACAGCCTATTCAACATCTTAATATCAATCAACAAATATGTTTTAAAATATAAACAATTTTCCAAACTCAAATTGATGGCTGTGATAACAATCGACATTTGTAAGGAGCGAACAGTAAAATATAAAAAAAACGCTGAAATAAAACAGACAAAGAAAAGGAATCATCCAACAATCAGCATAAGAACCCTTTAACTAACACCATGAAATCTGTTTTTGAGATGTATAAAACCCCTCTTTGTCTGCTAAACGACACTCAAAAAAAGTTAGACACGCTGGCAAAATAAAACGTTAGGAACATTTTAAACAAATTGTAACAATTTCTGAATGATTTTTAAGCTTAAACATACCAAAATATTAAGAACCACATACAGACTCTACAACAAGCACATCTTTAGTCTTAAAGCCCACAACAGCAACAACAACAAAACATATAAAAGTGAAAACGCCAGGAAGACTGACAAAGAAGCAGAAACAAACATCTTAAAAGGGATGTAGACATATTTTCTTTATGGGATTTGTTACAAACACATACAACAACCAAAAAAAGAAGTTTAAAAAAAGTCAAATATTAACAAACATTCACACACGCTCTCATAAAGTTGTAATTTTTTACAAGAATATTTATTTCATTTATGCACACACCGCCATACACACTGACACCTACGCATTCCCACACATCCTTTCAAGTGTATAAGTGTAATTTTTCTTGATATTTTATTTTTCATTTCAAACTGAATTCACACGCACTTCTTATTGTTGATGTTGCCTTAAAACTGAATTTACGGATGCTGCCATATAATATATTGAAATATATTTATGTACGAGTATGTGGCATGGTTATATATACATATGTACGTGTCTCTAGAATTATTTTGTATATTATATTATTCTGTAAGTTAAAGTTTATGAAAAATTACGAGAGGTTGTGTGTTGCAGGAAGATGATGCCAAACAAACAAGTTGATGTTTAGTGTTGTACTCCTCACTGCCTGCTTGCTTTAGAATATAAAAAAAAAAAAACGTTTATATTTGAAATTGTACTTGTTTAAAATTTTTTTTTTGTTTACTTTCCCCCCATTTTGCTTGTTTACCAAATGTTTCTTGTTTTCGTTTTTTTTTTTTTTTGTTGCTGCTGTTATGGTGGCAATAATTCATTTTCAGCAATTTATAACATATTTCTGTATATTTTGCCACTTCTTGAAGCTGATTAACATCAAATTTTCCATTAGCTTTTTGTACGTACAATTTTCTTGTCTTGTTTTTTGCTTTTTGCATCACAACCAACAGCAAACGGAAAATAATTGAGTGCAAATGTTAAAGTAAAACGAAGTGTCAACATAGCGTAATAGTTAAATTACAAAGGATATTTTGAACAAGCAGTAAGAGATTTATATTTCCTTAGAATCACAGATACATGAAATCCTACTTCAAATTGGTGTCAACTCTTTTGAATTTCAGGAAATGACAAAATTGCACTTAAAATCCTGCAGCATGTAAAAGTTTAAACGGGTGTTACAGTTCCGCTTAATATGTGGTGACATACGATTATAAAGACAGGAGTGCCCAAAAGTTGCTTATGTGAGAGCAAACACCAATACATTTAAATAAAAACTAATTTTGATTCAGTATTTTTTGTTGTAAAAGCCAATACATATAAAGAAACAACACACTTATTTAAACGGTATCATACGTTAAACAAAAACAAAATCTACATTGACGATCGCAGTCACCAATGTTTACCAGTAGAGCTTTGCGCTTCCGTGTATAGAGTGAACTACGCCAAAAAAACAAATAAGACAAAGTTGTTTGTGTATATCGTATTGCTAGTGCTGCGAGCTGTAATGAAAACACACAGCCTATAGCTAAGAGTTTTTACAAATACAAAAGAGCACCAGGAGTATAGGGCTTGGGCACTCCTGATTTATAAAGTTCAACTTGAAGGTCATACATATTTCAAACAGCTATTTTTACAAGACCACTAACTAATTAAAATCCGCTAAGTGGTGATGCTTCACAATTGGCAATTGTCACAGCTGTCATACGTTGTAAGAACTTAATGAAAATGTAAATCAATTGCCAAAGAAGGCAAATACTCGTATGTATCTCGGATAGGGCTGTAGAATATGAAATATTAATATCCTAATAAAGAGCACACTTTTCTAGTAATGCTCCCAATTTTACACCTTCCACACTAGTTATTTTAAGGACTTGTGTTGTTATACATTTCATTATTTTTATTTACTTTATATTTTTAATTTTTAATATACACACATACTCATATATATTCGTTATTCTTGTGTTTTTTTTTTTTGTGCTGGATAAATTTTCATAAATTTGACATGACGTGACAGTGAATAATACACGTTATGATTTTTGTGCGATTTTAATAATAATACTCAGCAGCAACAACAACAACAGCAGCAACTATTGCTATTACTGCTGCTGTTGCTGTATTCATTTTACGATTTGTTGTTGTCTGTTGTCATTATTATGATTATTTTTCATGCAACTCACGGTTAAGTGTAACGAAAAAATGTTTAAAAAATTACTCAGTATGAGCGAGAAATACGAAGAAATATTTAAAAATTTATTTTTGCATACACAAATTGTTGTTCTGGGCTGGAATTTAAGTGCATAGTTGTTAACTGTTGTTAACTTGGTGGTACACATTTTTTTCTGTGCTGGTATTGTGCTGCTTTTTTCCCCCCGCCAACCATAACAAACACTTTAAAATCATTTTGCAGAGGTTGGAGTTTTTCTGTCAGCAAACACAATTTAATATACCACAACAGGAACTACTACCACCTTTAGAAAGGTCTAATGATTTGTTTACTCAACTCGTTATTCACCAAACAACCAACACCAACGACTAAAGTTTTTCCAACAGGAACAAATTGATAACCAGACGAAAGCTGAAGCTCAGTTTAACGTCAGCAGGTTGTAGTAATAACGTTGATGTGGCGCAAATACTGCTTGTTGTAAACTCTATTGACAGTTTAGGAGGATGTGTCACTCTTTAATGGTACCAATGGGAAGTCACGCGTACTTTTGTTTATAACTTTAGTAAAGCAACAACAAAAAAAAAATTAACGAAAACAATAAAAAAAAACACAGACTGTGCAAAAACGTTTTTATATAAATTTGTTTGTATGTTGTTGTGTGTTTGTAAAATAATACAACATTGTTCTCAAATTTACAAACTCGATACATTTCTATTTGTTTTGTTGTTTACGTTAGTTGGTTCCTGTAAAATTACTACACACAGCCATTTTGTCATGTCAGGATAAGTGTTTTTTGGTTTGTTTTGTAATAGAGGTTAAAAACCTTGGCAATAATACAAAATATTCAATGATAAACATCAACGCTATGTAGCACTGAAATATGTGGATAAATTGAGTTTGTACGAATGCCCTACTTTGTCCAACAGGAGTTGAGAACATTTCTAAACAATTAACAATAATATGAAAGCTAAAACGTTCACTATACTGGTGAAAAATTATTCCTGGTTACAAAGTAACCTACACCAAGCTTGAAGGTAATTATTCTTAACGAGGTTGACCTGAAGAATTAATAAAGTTTTATTGAGAGGATTTCATTTCAGTTCTAAAAATTAATCTACCATAAAAAATTTTCAGGCTTTATTGAATTAATCAATTAAGTAGAATGGGTTGTAACTCTGACAAAGGGAAGACTCTATTTTTTAGAGATCAAAAATATTTCAATTCCGTATCCAAATAATTTGTCAAATTCTATTTCTCAAAAAATTGTGAGTTAAATAGACGATGTTTAAGAGTAGATCTTGGACAATAAACATTGCTGATGAAGCCCTTGGCAGGGCAGAAAATGCATTTCAGTGTGCCATTTGTCTAAGAAAAATATAATTTTCACAATGGTATTCTTCGAGTTACCTATTAATTAAAACCGAACTCAAGCCTAATTAAGAATTTTCTCTAATATATAAATATAAAAAGTTCGAAATAATATTCTCTAAAAAATAATTTGTCAATGTTAAAAAATTGGGGTTTTCGATTGATTTCGTTTTAATTTTCTCACGGTGATACGTACTATAATACCCAAAATTCTGGCGATAAATTTTAGACTTTAGATTGAAATTTACACTATCCACAGTCCATAACACTACATTCGTACGCCTTTGAAGTAAATATATAAATCTTAGAATTTTGTTTTTTTTTTTTCATTGTAATAGCACTCTATGTCGCTTTCTGCTAATAGCGGGTTTTTTAAACAATCTGCCCTGTTCTGTAAACCGAATCCGAGTAAATTTCTCGTTTTAAAACGAATTCACATTTTTTGGTGTTCTGTAAACCGAATTCACATAATTTTTCTCGTTTTGAAACCGAGTAAACAAACCTAGTCGAAAGGAAATCGAATGTGTAATTATTTTTTTTGTTATTTTCGAATCATATCAATACGAGTAATTTGCAAAACACCGAAAAGCGATTTATTCGGTTTTAGAAAATTCTCGTTTTTAAAAACGATTCTAATTACAGAAGAGGACCGAATATGTATGATTTAGCACGCGACATATTTTCACAACAAGTTTGGTATAAAGTTTAAATCGAGTAATTCCTACAAAAGCTTCGTGATCATTATTTATTGATTCGACATATTTTTTAGATGATGCTTCTTTAACTTTATTTATTTAATTTATTTATTGTCTATGGATGTTATTCCTTGCAGACATTTACAAAAATTTAAAAATTAAAAAACTTAAAACATATTAACCAGAACAGTATTTATACCCTACACCACCATAGGTGGGGAGGGTATATTGGATTTGTGCTGATGTTTGTAACGCCCAGAAATATTGGTCCAACACCCACCTTAAAGTATACCAATCGACTCAGAATCACTTTCTGAGTTTTTGAAGATATTTCGATAAAATTTGGTACGTGATACTTTTTCGGCCCAAGGATGGATGGGATTGAAACTGGTGAAAAACAGTTTTATACATATACTGGGTGTAGGGTATTATATGGTCGGGCTTGACCGACCATACTTTCTTACTTGTTTTTTTTTCTTTTTTAAAGATTTATGGAGGTTAAAGTGATTTTTTTTTTAAACAAACACAAACTGCGAAGCTTTTTGGCTTGTCTGCAGAAAACACCCAGAGTCTTTGGCGGGAATCGAACCCGCAACCCTCTGACTGATAGTTCGACACACTATCGCCTAGTCTATCGGGGCACCCAATACATTATTAAATAAAGTTTTATAAGACTGGGATCTAATGAAAAATTAATAAACCTATAAACCTGATTAAATGTGTTGCATATCCTTGTTAGTGGGTCAGCATCAGCAAAAATCTTATTGACAATGGATAATAATTTCTGGTAGGACGTTGTGGAACATTGAAAAGAATTTCATTTATTAGAGAATTAGAACATGTAACACCATTAATAACATTTAAAATAAATGATACATTCAGCATAACTCTACAACTTTTTAGTGTTGGCAGCTTAATAAGAGCTAGACGAGCAGGATGTGAAGGTAAGTTAAGTGGGTTAAAACGTAATCCGCGAAGGCAAAACAAGAGAATTTCGTTTTGCACCGATTCAATAGCATTGGAATGTGTCTGATAAATTGGATCCCAAATAACTGACCCATACTCAAGAATCGGACGCACAACTGACATGTATAATGTTTTTGCAATATACGGATCATTAAATTCTTTAGACCAACGTTTTGTATAGCCAAGCATACCCCTGGCTTTATTATTATTTAATTTAGGGTCATATGATATACCCAAGTCCTATCTCCCTAACTAATTCCACTCGTACTGCATTTTCAGCCTTGTTCATTGCTTTTCTCAATGTTCAAGTTTAAATATTCTTCAAAATATAGTGTGTTTCTTTTAAATATTCCTCCTTTTTTTCGCACACATTTTACTCATCTACATATATGTATGTATATGCATTTAAATAAAATGAAGACATTATTTTGAAACAGATAAGTACTTATGATAGCGAACGTAACACACTTTGAAAATCAAAACGAAATGTTTAGTGTGATTATTATGTATTTTTTTTAAATAATTAACAAACACAAACTGCGAAGCTTTTTGGCTTATCTGCAGAAAACACCCAGAGTCTTTGGCGGGAATCGAACCCGCAACCCTTTTGACTGATAGTCTGGTACACTATCGCCTAGTCTATCGGGGCACTTTTAGTAAACTGTTGATTGGAATTAAAATTTTATGCCATTAGATGATTTTTGGTACCTGAACGTTACATGAAAAGGGTGGGTTTCTGTGGGTTGAAAGATTTCATTGATGTAAATGTGTAAACAATAAATACTTAAGACAAAATGTCATTAAAAGTAGTTAATAGGAGATATTGTAATCTTAGAAAAATGCATTTGCTAGAATCAGAATATTGGGCATGGCAATTTCAATATTTGTAAATAAAATTAGTTGGTTAGTTTTTGGGCACAAGTTTTTTCTAATTTGAAAAGTGGGCGTAATGTTATGGTAATATTATGGTTAATATGTCAACAGCATTATTGTGGTTCTGTTATAGTTATGTTGTGAATATTGTTACCCTTAAGAGTGTGCTTTGATTTTCCTTAGTAAATCTAATTAGAGTAGGTTTTGTAATTGTATTGTAAACAATATAAATCAATATTAGTTTAATTTCCTTTAAAATGTTCTCATGTTTTTAATAAATTACTTGGTATTGATTAGTGGCTGCTGAACAAATTTATGCATGTCACATACTCGGTAATGAACTCATCACACCAACCACGTTTAAACATACACACACACACACACTCACAGACTCAAGATCTCTGATAAACAGAAAAGGAAGTAAGGAAGAATGTCATGTGAGCGCGTGTATATGTTTTTTATTTTCTTAATTTACAATGCTGCCTGAATGCGTGAGTATGTTTTGGCTTTTGTTTTTATTTACAATATAAATTTCGTTTCCTTTCTTTACGTTTGTACCTACTTCTTTATTTTGTGTTGTCTCGTTTCCTTTTCATTCTTAAAGCATGTTGTTATTTGGATTTGTGGCATCTACTACTACTACCACTATAACTAGTGACTGTTACAGCTTCAATTTTAGCTACAATAACTTAACAAAAAATAAAAATATAAATTAAAAAAAAAAAAATTTACCCGTTGTATCGGAAATAATTACTTACGAATATTTTGTCAGCGGAAGTTTAACAAATTACTAAAGCCAAAAGTTAATTAAAGCCTGCGTTTCACAGTATGAGTGTATGTTTACATATGTATGTACATAAACAAATATGAGCAAGAGTGTGTAATTTACTCCTGTACATATGCATATCTTTGTTTATGTTTAATATTCTCGGGAGTAAAATTTTTCTAGTTGCCATGGCTTCAATATTCTTTTTTAAAGGAATTTTAATAACACAACACATTATATGCATTGTTTTTGCTGGAGTGTAGGGTGGAGAAGGGTGGGGGATTTGTGGGGTCTGAGTGGATGTGTGTCGCTGTGTCTGGCTTGATAATAATATTTATATTAAACTTGTGGTACATGCATGTATAAACAAATATGTATATTTGTGTGGGTATGTGGTAAAATCTTGCAGAAAAATAAATGATTTTCTTGGTTATCAAAATTTATGCTTGTATGTACAAACACACCCTACCTATTTGAACTTACAGTAAATAAAGCACACACACACACACTCATATGCATACATACAAACATTTACGTTGCTTTCATTTTCATAAAAATAATTACATTTCGTTGATGTTGTTGTTGTTGCTTCATCTGGTTTTGTTAGATGGATGGCATCAAATGAATCGTAAGTAATACACCCAACCAGTAAGGAAAAATTTCCGATTTATTATGGAATCAAGGCAAAATGAAATATAGAAAATATCAGTAAGCTTAACCGCAAGTGAAAGTAAATAAAGAGAGGATGTGTGTAAGTATTATTCTTTAGTTTTTTTTTTTTTTTTTTTTGTTTCTTCCGAAAGTTATTAAAATTTCACAACATTTATGCTGAACATGAATTTGTAATTTTCATAAATAACAACTAAGATTGTGACATTTAAAATTGCATTTTTCTTAAATTTATTCGAGTATATGGCATAAATTTTTCGCCAATAAATTGTTGTGTTAAATAGTGGGAAAATAAAATAAAATTAATGGATTTAGGATCATGTTGAAACAGGAAATCGGCAGGAGATTTTTGGAAATGAAAGATATTAACAAAAGTTTGTAATTTCTTTCATCTTGCTTAAAGTTCAATTAGATTTAATTGCATTTGTCGCGTGCTTTACCACACTAAATGTCATAAAAAAATGTATGCAAACATTTATACATGGCAGAAAGGCACTCTTTGTTTAATTTAGTTTAAAAATATTGCTTTAAAAAATGTTTCAGCCAGTTTGCATTTTTGTTATTACGAATTTTTGTAGCGTTCTGGATCTCAAGTTTTAAACTAACATATTAAAAATAACTTAACCTTATAGCAACAAATATAGTGCAAGCAAATTGCTTTCAAAAAATGATAATAAACCAAAGATTATGTTCTTCACTTCAAACACTCACGAATGTCGCGTTCTGAATCGTGAAATTCCCACATATTTGCTAATGTTCATTTTAGTATAGTAAACATATTTATTAAAATATACTACGACAACACATTTGATTTACCTTTAAAAGAAATCAAAACAATAGAAAGATTGCATTATTTCCCGGAATTCAAAACACAAGTTAATTTTAAAACAGGAAATTAAAATCGTATTCATTCTCAAATAAAAAAAAAAACAACTGCAAAACTTTTCTCACAATTAACAAAGCAGACGTCCGATTGAATTGAAAAAGCATTTTGTAAATTACAAGCGATTAAACTGTAAGAATTTCTTTGATTTAATTTTCATTTAGCATTTTGCAAATAACAGGGCATGAATATCTAAATGTCGAACGAATTAAGTTGAAATTGTGTGATAGAATATTTAATTGGTCGTAAGGACTAGCAGTTAAAGAAAACTAGTTTTTTTTTTGAATTACCTGCGCAACAAAAGAACAAAACGAACACATTGTGCAAAACTATGGCAGCAAACAATTCACACTTGAAGTTTTTTTTTTTTTTTGTCATTCCTTTTTTCATTTTCACTCAAGCAGAGATTTTATATTATTTTAATTTCAGTTAGTTCTTTTTCGTTTCTTCTTTGTTCTAGCAAGTCTTAAAGATTTAAAAGATGTCTAAAGCAAGTACAAGGAAGGGCTCAACAGCTGGTTTGAGAACCTCTGTATTTCAAAGACACCAAATAGCTATTTTACAGAAGATAATAGTTGTTGCAAGGAACAGAGATTCGTATTCAATCACGCCATTGAAAGGAAGCTGTAATGCAATTATAGTGCGAGTATAGCAGAGTGTGTTGCTTGTAAAGGAATTAAATTGATAATACTTACACTTCAAACAAACTAGCAGCAGCAAACATACTTTTGCATTTAGACGTGCTTGTATAAATCTATGGCAATTTTATGTACATGCTTGCTATTGTGTTTGTGTCTTTTATTTCTCTGTATAGGTATGTATGTGTTTGAGGGTGCATGTATGTATGTGTATTTTGATTTCGAACAATAAACAGTAGTAGCATTTTCTTTTTTTTTAAATTTCCTGAAAACGGAAATCTATTTAAATTGAATTTTATTCTTTTGTAGGGAGTTTTATTTTCTTATTTTTATATTTTACAATATAAATATAATAAACTGACTGAAGAATAGAATCTGCAAGTGATTCAGTGCAGCAGAGACAGAGGTAAAGAAACAAAAATGCTTTGGAAGTGAGCAAGGGCAGAGTGTTTAACAGGCAAACAAAACTGCAATTGTTGCCAACACACTTCCACATGTGCACAACTCAATGCAACAAATGAAGCAGCAGTAACCAGCATTGCAAGGTAACACTTAAATATGTGTGCTACAACAAACCTTCTCAGTTCTGCTTTTCCCACTCACTCATGCTTAACTTGAGTTGAGTTATTAAGGCCTAAAGGATCTTATTATAAAACCATTTAACAATACACCAACAGAAACAACAACCAGAACAACATTAACAGTAGAACAGTAGCTGCAACAGTAACAATTGCTAAAACTTTTACAGCATTAGTTGCAGGGGGGGAGAATATAATAGAAAAAGGAAGAAAAGAATTCTACTGCTAAGAAAGAAAGCTGCAACAGTAATATAATATCCTTCAACATCTACTTTATTTAGCTTACGTTACGCATTACAAACACTAACATGACCAACTGCAATTTGAAATTAAGGAGCTAAAGACTTCAGGTCAAAGAAAAATAATTTAAAAATAATATTGTGCTTCTGTATATTTTATATTTCATATATTAAGGATTTGAAATAAGTATTAACTTGAGATTCATGTTAATATTTCAAAAAGTTAATTTGCAAGATTTCTATAGTAAAAGCATTTTTAAAAGGTACACAGAAAGAAAAATGGACTGCCATAAAATTAAGTTTATTTTTCTCAATTTTAGCCTGAAATTTTCAAGTACGTTTTTACTAGTTCATACTTAAAATAAATAAAAATCGGGATTGATATGAAAAATCAAGCGCAGATTTTCTTAAAACAAGAATAGTGTTCTTGATTTAAGTAAAAAACTCTTAAATTAAATCCAATTTGTTCTTAAATCAAGAAGATAAATCTTAAAACAAAAACTAAGACTTATTTTACTTATATTAAACAAAAAAATCCTAAATCAATCCCAGAGAAGAAATGAGCGGAGTTAAACTTACTCTCTCAGAAGCTCTCAAAATCATTTTTTATAATTTATTGAGTAGGAAATTCTTACCTTAAGTCCAACCAAGAAGATAACTCTTAAAGCGAAAATTAAGACTTATTTTTACTTGAATTAAGACAAAAAAAAAACTTATATTTTGAGAAAAAATTGGACAATAAAATTTACTCTCTCAGTTGCTCTCAATATTGTAACTTGTAGTTACAAAAACAACCCTCATGCTAATATAACGTGTTGTTACAAAACACACACTTCCTACGTTAAAATTCACTATTATAATTCTCAAATAGTCTATGTGAATTTTAATATAAGATATATAAGAATATCACAATAAAGCAAGTAAGAATAGGAGTACCGATCCAGTTATAATCTGATCCAAACGAACAAAATATAACCAGACGAGGCCTTGGTTCTTACTTCATAATATTGTAGCCGTAGTTAGCCGACCGAGATCCGAAGTATTTATCTCGTATTATTTAGCTCATTTTGGGATTAATTATATCTCGGGCATTCTTAAATCAATCCGATTTTAGGATTACATCAAATATGAATTAGAGCTTTAATATTTTTCAAAATTCTTGAACCAAGCTCATTTTGGGATTAATTTAAACTCGGACATACTTAAATCAGTCTCATTATTGGATTACATCAAGTACGAATTCGGGCTTAAATCTAGTTTATAATTATGTAGGGATTAATTCAATCTCAGCCATTCTTAAGGAGAGCTAAAATTAAGATTTTTTGACTTGATGAATCCGTACTTGAATCAAGTATTTTGTACTCGGTATAAGAAAATCCGTACTTACCCTACTATTGACACCGAAACGGATTGATTTTTTTTTGAGTGTACTGTTTTTTTAGAAAAGTACTTTGTTTTAAATAGTTGCCCATATTAAAATGAATTTTAAGACTTTGTAACAAGTTGGCGATTTGTTTAATATGAGTTTTGTTTGAAACATTTCCTATTTACGAGAAATCAACGTTTATGGCAAAATAAATTAACTCTTGTGAAATTTACCAATTTGGTTAAAATTTATAAGTATTTTACTTAAATTTACTTCAATAAATTTACAAAATTTTCTGAAACTATAATATGTATTTTGAAAAGTGTTTTTTAATGAATTTTTCACATTTTACACAAAGAAATTTTAAGAAAGTAGGCCAATAGTTGGTCCCATTAGTTTCCGTAATTGTATGTGTTGCTCTATTAATGCAGTTGTTGCTGTTGCTGTTTTGTGTGTGTGTTTTTACTTGTTCATATGCTTATTTCCAATTCAATGGATAATCATCATAATCAGAATAGAGAGAGAAAAAAAAACAAAAAATAAAACTTTGCAAACAATAACAACAGCAACCACCTCTACCTCAACATACTACTGTTAAGAAATAAACTAGCAACAGAAAAACTAAATAGTTCAGTGTATGCAACATACAGGTGAGTGTTTAATGGTTGACTGACTGACAGACTGACTGTTTGTTTGGATAGCTGAATGGTTGCTTGGCTAACTGACTGATAGGTTGCCACTAAACCCTGGCAAACTTTTCTTAAAAAATGCAGATTTGTTTCACTTATTTACTCGTATGTTGGATTTGGTTTCTTTTCAAAGATGCAAAAAGTTGAAGACTTATTGAAACACACAAGTGCAAGTGCCAAAATGTTTATTTGTTACGCATACAACTGAAATTTGTTAAAAAAAATATAAATATAGATATATGTATGTATGTGAAGAACAGATTGTTACCGATACAAACCCAGAAAAAGCTGATAAAGCTGTGAACAAATCCCAACAAACCAATTGTTAAGCAAATTATAAATATATTGTATAATAAGCTTATCATAAGAGATTTTCTACAACTATTTGTAAGTCTGTTTATAAAAAGTATAAAAAAGTAAAAATTTTTAAATAGTGTTTTAAAAATACTCTACATGACAATATACTTTTTACAATAATACTTGCTATGCAATTGTTTAGATAATAATTTAACAAGTACACACAGAGAAAAATTATAGTTGTACATGTTTACCACAACAATGTTAACGTTTTAAAATTTTTTTTTTTAACAATGTTATGGTCACTGTAATTATTCATATGATTGCGGCAATCATAATATGATTAAGTTACGATGCATATGATTACTACAATCATATATACGATTGTAGTAACTATGTATGTATTTGCGGCAATCATGTTTATAATGAATTCATTTATCATAATACGTTGCTCTTTGATTATGATTGAGAAAAACATAATATGATATAATCTTTCATTATAAAACTGATCACCACAAACATTACATAATTACTGTAATCATATCCATATATGATTGCTAGAATTATGTAAATCATAAACTTAACCATATTATGGTTGGCGCAATCATATAAATAATTACAGCGACCATAATATTTTAAAAATAATTGTAAAAATGTTGGAATAGTTGTGGTAAACATGCACAACTATAATTTTTTCTTTGCGTGTAGGTATGATTTCAAATGACTTATTCTCGCAATAGTTTTGTAAGTGTTTCTGTGATTGAAGTACTATTATTCGGAATGTGCCTCAATTTTCATTCATTAGTTAAAGTTTTCAGTCTTTGTGTTTTTTTTTCAGTGAAAAGTGAATATTTAAATTTAAAAGATTTATTGCAAATGTGTCATTTAAATTTAAACATTGGCGAGTTATAAGAAATACTTTTTCAGTGCTGTAAATTAAACTTTTTCTTTTAAGGCAAAAGAACTGCTTACGGTGGTCAAAAGTCACAATTTCATAAAAAACTGTAGACGCAAATTATTGCAAGACGAGCTTGCAGACAATTGCTCTGCAAAGGAACGGCATATAAAAAGAGTGTGCGGGGCATAAGGCAACTAAAGCAATAAGAAGTAAAATGTTTCACTTTTTTTTGTTAATTAACATATTAATATACTTTGTTACAGATGCTGCAATTACGAAGAACAAAATCTTTTTTCAATTTGCTAAAACTAGACAACAGTCCCAAAAAAAAAACTATGTGGTCAAACAAAAGCAAAATAATAGTATATAAACCAAATATATAAAATGTTTATGAAAAAATTTACTACCGTAGTACAGTGTAAAATTATTAATAGGTTTTATTTTAAAGTTTACAAAAATATTACCAATTTAAGCTTATTACAAACATGATTAGAAAACTATTCTTATTTTAATATTCAAAGGTTACTGTATATTATATATAAGTAACATTATCGTAGGGGTTCAGTTTTCATTACACAGTACAACACATGATTTCTTCAAATTAGTTTTTAAATTATTATTTGATGTAACATGACCAAACGAATGATGCAGAAGTTCTTCTTTTTGGGGCTACTTTCATAAACAATTATCAGAATTGAGTCCCGAATCAATCACCTGCAAAATGTTGTACAGTGTTATTAAACTATTTTTAACAAGCCTTTTATAATAGTAATGACACCACTTTTCTAAGCTTAACGCTTATGTTAGTAAGCTTGCTATAATTTATTTCTAAATCGTTTTGGTTTGTTGGGAAATGTTAAACACACATACATACATACGTCTACAAACAGTAATTGTACATTTTCTTGTTTGTCGGTTATATTTGCATTACAAACCCACACACACTGGCATAAACTCTTACATTTACTTATTTACTTGCAAATGCACACTAATACGTGTTGCTATTGTTAAGAGTAAAAGTATGCCAAGATCTTATGAAGCTATTACATATAATATCTTATATGCGAGGGGCTTAAGACAGATTTGACTAAAAAAGTTGTCCTTGAAAAAACTCTAAACTGTAACAGATCAGTTACAAAACTACAATTTCCACAATTAAAAATTATTTTCTATTCAAATTGAACTTTTAAAATGTTCTTGTGATTAACACGACCCTACTGCAAGATAGTTGTTCAATTCAAAAGTAATGTTGTAGTGTCGTAGGAGTTGTACGATGTTTGAATTTACAATAGTTGTACAAATGTTGTTGATAATTTCTATATAAAGATTTTGTAGAACACCTACGACATTTTTGCTTATATTTTTCAAATGTTGTATGAAATGTAAAAATATTTATCTCCCACATTCAATTTACTCATTTCAGTGTAAAAAAAATAACCAAAGGGCAACAATCAAATCATAAACTGCTTGACAAATTTAAAACAAGAAAATAAAATTAATAAACAATAAATTTTAATAATTGATATTGCTAAAAATACTACGGTAGTTTTTGGTTTATATTTTTTTTGTCATTTTGAATTTTTGACAACATAAACATACGACTTTGCTCAAAATTGTGTTCACATACAAATAGTTGTATTATACAATGTACAACATACAACATCATTGGTGAATTGAACAAGTCTGTCTGTATCCAAATAAATACGTACGAGTTTTTTGCATTCAATCATAAATACAAGCAAATAAGAATTGTACAAAACCAAAGGCATGCATTAACACACACATATAAACATATTTATACATAAATGAGTTAAATACAGTCTGTGTGTGTCGTTAGACACAAAACATATGAACAAAACTATTCCAGATTACACCCCATTTCTCTCGCACACTCGCACACTCCCACATAATGTAGACAATAGTCACAAAAGAAAGAACAAAAACTAAAAGAAAACCTGCTTCAGAATCATAAAAACCAACAACTACTAAAGTTGCATGAAAACGAACGAACACAAGAGCAAAAAAAAAAAAATGTTTCGAAATTTTGCTGCTTTTATAAACAAATATTTTGCAAACATTTTGTTTATCTACGAATTATATAAAACATAAATGTTTGAAATTGTGTAGATGTATGTTTATATTAGTATTTGTATAAATGCACCCAATACAACTACATACTGGCATAATTTTCATAAACTTTTATGCATTCATACATACATATGTATGAATGTCTGTATGTATGTATGTTTAAGTAAGAACAGCTCACAAGCAAGGCATTAATATGCATTAGGAGATGTTTGTTTTTATAGGTGTTGCGATTTAAATAACACATACATACAATCATATACATACTTATAGATATCCCAGCTACCATTTGGATGATTGTTTGACGAGCGCGATCATTTCGCGACTCTTTTTTTAAACGTTCAGACGATTGTTAGAGTAGATTTATATTTTTCGCTTCCAAACGGTGCTTTTGCGAGTCATTTCGACGTTTGTTCGACGAGTGAATCTTCGTTTACGCATTTTGGTGAGCATTGAAAGACTGTTTGCAGTCAACGATCGTATTTAGCTCTTCAAAATGATACTTTCACGAGTCATTTTGATGTTTGTCGGACGAGTGTGTTTTATGTTACCCCACAATCGTCGTTTAAGTATTCTTTGCTCATCGTCGACGATTGGATTTTGCTCATCGTCGCCGTCTTGACACAGTTACTTCAGTTGCTCTGAACGTGCGAGTTATGATTACATTTAGTACCATCACTGTAAAACTTTATTTGTATCATCTTCATAATACCGTTAAAACTTGTTTTCATAATTTTTAGAATCAACATATTTTATTTAAATTATGATTTAGTTTTTCAGTCTTGTAAGAACCTTTAAGCAATAAAGTCATATTATATAAACTAATAAGTTGTAATTTTAATTACTTAACTTGCGCGATTGGAATACGACATCGCGCACGATTACTTTAATCGTCGGCTCCGATCGTGAAAGAGTCGTGCACGATTGAAAATGCTAGCTGGGATATTTTGTATACATGCACGCAGACATTTTTATTTACACGTACATTGTCACAAATACATATATGCATAAACATACATACATTTATTAAAAACATACATTACACCTGAATTTATGCAACTAATGCTGTATGTTTTTAAAGATGACACATAATGTCGTATTAGGCAGCATCAAATTTTTGAAAATAACTTAAACTTTAAGATATAGACCGGAACTAATACCTTTGGATATTGGCTAATGCTTGTAAAGCCCATGAATATTATTGTAACAGATACCTTAAACTATAGCGATTGACTGAGTATAACCTTTTGAGTAGATTTAACGATGAGAGTCTGGCTGTCATCAGGCCATCTAATACTTGTGCCCAAAGTACAGAACGCTATTTACAAGATATTTCGTTAAGAATCTTTTAAGAACCTCTAATTAAAACTTATTTTCAAATGACATATTTGTGTTTTTATATTTGTGTTTCAAGAATTTGTAGCAGTATAATGTTTGAGATTGTGTGAGTGCAAAGAACTCTGCACAGGTATTAATGTGTTTATGTACAACATGTAGTATATTTTTCATTTCTATAAACAAAGAAGATATTTTTTTGTGTGTGAGTGCTGCAAATATTTTTCTTAAAAATTATATAAATTGAAAAGAAACTGTGAAATGTGTTGAATGGAGTGCATGTTAAAGACTACAAACTGCATTTATGTCTAACTTGTATTAAGTTTATAAAACTTTTGATGTTTTACTAGTTTGTGCAAACAAATTGCTAAAGCGGCATCACATGTGGTTGAAACTTAATTTGTAAGCTTTCGTTTTAAAGTTTTAAATACAATAATGATTTTATTTCTCAACAGTTTAGTTTTTTAATTAATGGGGAGAAATTTTTTTTATAAATTTAAATTATTTTATTAAAATTCTTCGAAAAAAAAACAAAATAGTTTAAAATAAAAATATTTTTTAACAAAAACCCTTTTTTTATTAAAAAAAAAAAAAAACACACACACACACCAATATTTAAGCAGCTTCTGGCGAAGTTATTTTCTTTGAGGGAAAATACCTTAATTGCTAAAATACTAAACATTTTACACCTTTAAAACTGAAAACATTTATACATACATACGTTCTTTAGTAAAACAAAATAACGAGTTTTTTTCTTGCCAAAACTAATTTCAAATTTTTGACTGCTGTATTGTTTTCCCATTACCTAAAATTTAGATTAGATTGCATAATTTTTTACAATTTGCATGCACAATTTGTTGTTGTTTTTTTTATATCAAAAACATAATTGTAATCAAACTTTCTTTCTGCTCCTGTGTCTCGTTCATAATGAAATACAAACTACTAGAAGTAAAAAAAGAGCCAAAAGAGTAGAACACAAAACTGTCATACTGACAAATTTCCTTCACATCAATTTAATGTGAAGTTAAAATATGTGTTGAACGAATTACAGCATTAAATAAAAAATATATATGCATAGAGAAAAACAACAATGTAAATAGCTTTTCCTATGCCAATAAATATACGAGTAAATACTGTACACACACAGCCAGACACACATACATATCTGCTGCAACAGAGGCTACATTTGCAACAAACTTGTGACAAAAAAAAAACTGTCAACTCGTCTAGAATTCATGCTCAGTTTTAAAGATACCACAAGAAAACTTCGCTTGTAGTCACTCATACGTACAATAAGACACACAAGTAGAATAGAACAGAAAATTGGTTGAAGAAAAACTAAAAGAAAACTTCAACACTTATGAAGTGTCCTTTTATGTTCTTTTATCTGATATAGTTGCATGGTGTATGTGAATAGTTTTAATGAGTGAGGTCTAGCGGAAAAGTTCTTTCAGTCTTACAGATTCTACTGGCAGCGACTTTTCTCGATCATGGATTCAGTTCACGGTACATTGAATTTAAAAGAACTTTTCCAAACAGCATTTTCGATGGCTTTGGCTGTTTATTGTATTCAAGGAGCTGTTTTATATAGTATTCTATTCTAATCACGGCTTCAACTGTTCAAAGTAATGAATAAGGTCGACTGTGTTAAACTGCATTAAATCTTGCCTCGTCAGATCAGATAGATTGATTGTGTTCTTCCAATTCCAATTCTGTAGTTTCTTTAAAATTTGTATTTCAAAGAAATGTATTTTCTGCAAAAATTTAATCACGGTATTAATATTGTAAGAAGCACGGAAAAAATCATTGGTACGGCAAATATACTGTGATCTAAACAATCATCAAGTACCCAACAAGCTATATGAGTCCGAAAAGAGTATTTTCTGACACCTTTTTCGGAGCGTTAACGCTCTTTATGAGCTCCAAATACCTTCAGAAAAGAGGGTCATTACATTCGAAAATGGTCCGGCAGAAAGAGCTCTTGTATAATGTCAGAAAAGAGTCTTTTATGAGCGGTTTTTTGGGCTCTGTGTAATCTTGTTTTTGTTCAAAGCACAAATAATAGGACAACAACGCTTTGGTACACACATAATTAAGTGGAATTTCTGAGTCATACTGCGTGCCGACTCAGGACAGTAACAAGCAAATTTTTCTTTCGCTCCTAAAATGCTCTTTTGTGGGACTCTTTTCAGACTCCTTTTTCGGAGCGCTCCTAGAATGGTATGCTGGGTATTGTCATGACATAAGCACATATACTCCATGACAAAGTCAAGTAGCTACAATCATAATATGTTAATGTCTAATGTTTGTAAAAGATTATGCATGCGATAACAAAAATTTTATCACACGGACATGTGTATAAATCAGGGGTCTTCACACAAGTGTGAAAAAATATTGCCATCCATAAATTAAGTTTAAAGTTAAAGAATTTTAAATATATGTTTTAAAGGTAACAACATAATTGTCCATATTTGAACATATATAATAATGTAATAATATGGTTGGACTCAAACATAATATGATTATATAGCTGAGGTGGAATCATAATATTATTATACAGAATCATATTATACTTGTTCATTTATTATATTGTATTATGATTAACAATTAACAAATAATAAAAAAAAGGTATTAGATTATATATTTCTTTAGTCATGAGCCTGCAGGCTCGAGTTCATTAAATTTAATTTTCATTAAATTATTTTCTTAAAATAGCTATGGCACAAGCTTCTAATGTTTGGAGTTGTACTTCAAATAGTACACCTAAAATGTCGACGAAAGTGGACAAAAACATAATAAAACAAAAGTATTCAGGTTTTCAAGACAAAGTCTTGACATAAATAATACGAAAAAAACTGAAGAAAAGGAAGCAACATAAATTGAAAAATGATAATTACAGCAAATTTCGAACCACCGGCAATACTGGTTAAAGATTGATGTTTGACTGTTGGCTAGCAGGCATCGCAGTGGTGCACAGGTTAGAACTCAAAGAATTCTGATGAAAGAATATGGTGATTCTTGAAACATTTAAATTCAACCCAGGTTCAATCCCCAGCTCAGCCAAGAAAAATTATCAATAAAATTTTAATAAGATTTCATGTTGTAAAAACAATTCCTACCTTCAGTAAAAATAATTTAATGAAAATTAAATTTAATGAACTCGAGCCTGACTAAAGAAATATATCAAAAATTTAAAATTAACAGTTCGACTAAAAATAATAATTGTATTAGATTTAATATTATTATATTTCATAATGCTATACATTCATAATATTATAAAATCCAGTCATACATATTATATGAAGCTCTTCGACTAAGATCAACATAATGATAATGCTTCTTTGAGAATACTGTACATTTTTTTTTAATTCAAGCCTTATATTAGTTTTTAAGGACTTTTGAAATCACCTTCTTACTTTAAAGACATACGATTTGTTTATTTTCTGATTTTTTATTTTCTTTTTCAGTAAATTCATGGTAACTAAACTAAAATATACACCTTTTCTAACTTACAACATACATCCTCAAGGAAAAATTGGTATAATGTAATGCAAATACACACACATACACACATAGAAATACAAATACACACAGAATGTACAAACATTAACAAAGAAGCAAATGCATGTCAACATAAATCAAAGTTTACTGACAACCGAAATAGGATTTTTTTTCATACTTTCTTCATCATTATGTGTGTGTTTTTAATAGGGGTATAACTTTTTCTTAAAAAAAAAGTTAAAACAATTCAAATATTTTTCTTTGTAAAAATATATGCTTAAAGAACAAAATATTTACAGTAGTTTTCAAATCACATTCTGTTGGTGTAGATTTTTTATTTTGAAATACCCTATTGTTTGTGGACAAAGTTTATATAATAAATATATTTTTATGTAATCGTAGAACTACTTTATAATACAGTAAATAATCAGCAAAAAAAAGGAAGCAAAATAAAAAACTGCTGCAAGCTGTCGGTCCTTATTAAAAGTTCATTGTACGCCGGAATGATTGTGTCTTGTTTGGCTGTTTTTTCTTTTCTAAAATTTTAGTGGTTTTTAAGTTGGTTTAACGTTTGGTTGATTTGCGGTTTCACCCACTGGACTCATAAATTTCTACACAAAATTCTGTTAAGATTGGTAGCTGCAGCTCCTCTTACAAAGTGCTTGACCTTTTTACAGCCAGGACAGCATAGCAAGCGTTTGTTTATTACAATGTCTAGGGGACTTAAAAGTTGGTCAGCAAATTTTAATAGAAATAGAAATTAATAAAAAAAAAATGTAGCTTTTCGTCGGGGAGAGGGGGGCACCTTAGAACACTTGTTACTTTCAAGCCAAATAAAAATTTATATTTTTGAATTATTGACTTTTTACATAATTTAACTAATATGTATCGAAATAAACTTTAGTTTAAGTCTACAAGTAACTTATTTTTAGTTCGATTTATATTTTCTTTATTTTTTTAATGGATGAAGTCATTGTGTTCAAATGTGCCCCCCATACGGGGCAGCTTTGAACGACAATTTTTTCTTGCAGCGCTTATGTCCAAAAATAACATAAACAGTTATATTTTTTTATATATATAATAAATTCGATTTATTTATTAAGAAAAACTTAAACAATAACAATTAAAAAATAAAAAAAATTCAGATCAAAAATAAGTTTTATATTATTAAGATGGAAAAGGCCTTGCGATTTCAGGTGAAATTACGCTTTCCTTTAAAGCATCATGATCAGCATTGAATTCGTCATTTGCAGAAAATAATAGAGAATTAACAATGTTTGGTACTTCGGTTGATAAATTAGCATGTTCAAAGGAGCCCCCTTTTTCTTTGTTCAAACCTGAACTGGCTTGCCATTTCACGGAAATTTATAATAAATATTTTTTTTACTATATGAGAATTTTTCCTCTTGCGAGTATTATTTTATTGTAAAAAATTTTTAAAAAAAAAAATTTTATTTATTCGAAGGTTTACTTCAAAGTTAAATATAAAATTAAAAAGTAAAAAAATAAATTTCAAACTTTTATATTTAACTTTGAAGTAAACCTTCGAATAAATAAAATTTTTTTTTTTTTTTTTTTTTTTTTAAAAAATTTTTTACAATAAAATATTTTTTTTTTTTTTACATAAATATCAAAAAACTTAACTTAATTTTGTTTGAAATGAACTTGCGACTGCTATAAATTTCTTTTACGAAAGAAAACGATCACTGAATACTTCTTACACTCTTACAAAAAAAATAAATAAAAAAAATTTACAATGACACTGCGAAAACTTGTTCACCCAACTACATTCGTACGACGACTGAAAAAACTAGCAAAAGTTGTTAACGTTGCTAGAAAACATGGTTGCCATGTGAAAAACTCGGTTAAGGGTCGGAAAAAATGTTAAACTGAGATTTTATCAACATTGTTCAAAGGTGCCCCGGGTATAAACGTGTCCCCTTCTCCATTATACACATACGTAAAAAAAACTTCAATAATTTTTTTATTTATATGCGTGTATGTGTTTTTTATGGACAGTTTATTTTTCTAATATTGTTTTGATTTATTTGCATATAAATATTGGTTTTCTTACAGTTTTTGAGCACAATACAAATGTCACTTTAAGAAAAGTTTTGCAATATGAGATTTAAAGACATTTCATTTAGACTCATTCAAAAGGTTCTTAATTAAAAAAAATTCTTCAATATTAAACATTTCATGAACTAGCATAAGTAATTATTTTTTATTTATTTTATAAACCATTTCGTGATTTTATTAATACAAAATCATAGAACCTTTACCAGTTCTTCTATTTAAAAATAAATATTTACACATAAATTTTATGTACAGCATTATTTATTTTCCTTTTCAATTATATTTTATACGAAATATGAACATACTCGTATTAATTAATCATTTATTTTATAAATTATAACAATTATATTTCAATTAAATATTCATATCACTGTTTCTTATTACTATTCATAACAACATTAGCATTATTGAAATTACTGTGACATACATACAAATGGAGTTTTTATATTTTTTATTTGTTGTTGACAGTATATTAAATTGCTTAAAATTAACCCAAAAAGTATAAATGTTTTCACATTGAACTTTAGATTTTAGACATTTTGAGACTTTAAGACTTTGACATCGACATCGGCATGAACAATACCAACAACTAAGTTTAAGTTAAATAGCAAACGACAGACAGACAAACAATATCATTTCTCCACCATAAACACTCTTATGAATTGTTTAACCCACAGGTTAACAACTATAACTTTATGTTAAGGCGACAACAGCAACAACAACAACAATGACAATAATAACAACAACAAAAAACATGTAAAAAGGACATTTTATTATTATATATCCTTAAGATACAGACAACAGCAAAAGAAACAGCAACAACAATGAGACAAATAAGCAGAGACATTATCGGCATGACAGCAAATGTTAATGTTATGTCTTGATATAAGTGTATAAGTATGTATGTATGTGTCCATGTGTTTGTGTGTGAGTAAGTGTATAAGTAAAGTGTGTATAAATACTTTTGCAATGTTTCCAAACAATTTGACCATTTAACCTTTTTATCGTCTATTCCATGGACTTCAATTACAGCAAGAAGACAAATACTAAAAAAAAATTACACACAAGCAGGAATAGAGTCTCTGCAAGAAAAAAAAAGCAATAAAGAAACTTTGCACTTTTGGATCAACTATGTACTACTCGTACTACAATTCAAAAGCAAAAAAAAATATATACATAGAAATTATGATTTACTGTCTAAATATAAAACAGTCAGTCTGCATTCAATATGGCAAAAAAAAAAAAATACAACTGAAAGTTGAATACGGAAACAGAAAAACTCAATAGGAAAATTCATATTACAGGTGACCTACTCATTTAGGCTCTTTGAAAGAACTGTTCATTTCTTATAAATTTGGTGAAATATTTCGTAATACCGACATTTCCTAGTCGCAGTCAAACAAGTTAAATTTCCTACTGGTCAGTAGTTGTGGCAAGAATGTCTTAAAAGTGCAATGACGATGCTGACGATTATGATGCTGACGTTTATGGGAATAATGTTTATAATGATGACCTTAACTTAAATACATCTCAAAAATAATATCAAACGAAACGAAAAAACTCAAGTGCATAGAGAGAAAGAAAAACTTGCTTAAAGTCGAAACTTTTAAAAATTATTTTGAATAACATTATGGAAAACAGCACAAAAAAGGTAGTTTGAAAATAATCTTCTTTGATAAATGATGTTAAAATATTGCACAGTTCAACAATTACAATGTTTTTTTTTTCATTTAGAGAAAGAAAAACTTAAAGTTTCTTTTTTATGTAAGACTTAACAACTCCGTAATGATAAATTAAATTGAGATGCCTTCGATCCACAAGTATGTATGAAATGGAATGACAACTTTTTACACCGTGCTTTGTGTGTTTGTTAATTTTTAGAGAATATTATGTCGAACTAATATTTATATATTAGAGAAAATTTTTAATTAGGCTTGAGTTGATTTTTAATTAATAACTCGAAGAATACCATTGTGAAAACTATATTTTTCTAGGCAAATGACACACTGAAATGCATTTCTGCCCTGCCAAGGGCTTCATCAGCAATGTTTATTGTCCAAGAGTTCTTAATTAATATGAATATGAAATATTGCTAAGACTATATATAACGATTGTATCTAGACACTTTCTAATGCAAGATTATCTTTATTGTACCTTTTAACTTATAAGTGCTTAAATGCACACTGTGTGGGCGGAGGCAAAAATAAAAAGGTTTCTCGAGAACTGCAAGTTGAATTCTATAAAAAGTTGCGGAGGAGGAGGAATGCAGGAACTTTATCAGATGATCTTTGTGGTACCAATGTGAACGTCCTTTTTTTTTTTTTTTTTTTTTGAAAGAGAAGTAACACTCAGGCAATTAATTTGCCTATATATATCTGCGTTACTTTCTTTGGAAAGGGGATAGATTGAAGAAGTAAACTCAACTCTGCAATTGCGCATTATGTTTGTTTTTAGTGCAGCATTGCAGCGCCTCTGGTGGTGAGTAGGCGCATTAATGTTAAAGCTTGATTTTATAGCATTTATTATAAATTTTTAAATGTAATGGGCAAAAGTAAAATCTTAAATATTTGAAATTGTTTAAAAATTACGAAACAAAAATTATTAAACTAAATTGAAACTTGTCCTTTAGTGTAAATAGCGGCAAAAGCATAAAGGTAGGATTACACGAGTCAAATATTTGACAAAAAATAGAACAAATATTTGACCTTATGTGTAATCGTAAAACTTTCAAATGAAATATTTGACTTCAAATGTGTTTGACTGTGTTTGATCATAATCGTTTTATGACAAATATTTGACTCGTGTAATACAAACATGAAGTTGCCCATCAAACAAAATGGCATTATTTGATCAAATAATTTGTTTGCCCATGCAGTTTTTTTAACATTTCACGATACAACAAAGCAAGCAGAGAACTTTCTGGAATTAAATTTAATTTCATCGATTTTTTGCGGTGAGTTTATTGTATTTATGATATTTTTTATTGTATTTTTATAAAACTTTGATTGATTTTAGTATTTACTTCATCTTTTTTTCCTCAGTGTTGCGTCACTTGCTTTGTATTTAAATATTTTATTAAACTTTGTAAATATTATTTAAGCATACGCTTAAGTCGCTCATACCTAATTTGTTGTTGTTTACAAAAACATGAATTTTGTTCTTGCTTGAACAGTTCTTTATTGCTTTTGGTTAACTGTTCTTTCCTTTTTCAACATGTTTTCCTACTTGAAACGATGCAAAGTATTGAAACCTAATGCATTAATTCGTAGAACATTTTTGTATAAACTTGGAACTTCCAACTCCAATTCACGCGCCATCTTGTTAACGGCGAAGCACCCAAACACTGCGTTTCCTTCTTCGAGGAATGGTTTTATTTTTGTTTTCACATTCTTCAATTGCAATAATTGCTGCAGCACCAAAACAAACTGTATATAAAATATCCTCTTCAGAATCATTAATTTTTATGATTTATTAACGAAAAAAATTCGACTACCAGAAAAACAAAAAATAAATCGCAATAATATAAACAAAAACGGCCTAGATCAAATAATTTTAAAGACCAAACAAAGTCAAATATTTTCTTTCGTGTAATATAGTGTAAAACATCTTTGACTGAGTTTGACATAAATTCTATTTGACTGTGTTTGATTAAACAAGTTTTCGTCAAATATTTGATCTGGTGGAATATAGCGGCAAATATTGTTTGACCTTAAAGAAATTTGCCCGTGTTTAATTCGAAATATTTCATGCCAAATATTTGACTCGTGTAATCCTACCTTAACACATGTTTTTTTTTTATTTATTATTTATTTACATAACATAGGAATAATTTTTACAAGTCATATTACAAACAGATAAGAGTTCAGGTGAATAATCCTTTTCTACTTAGAAATAATTATAGAGACTAAAATTACTATTAGGATAAAGTGACATTTTATGTTTAGGTAAAAAGCAAAAAAAACCTATGTGAAGCGAAAAAAAAAGAAAATAGAAAAAAAAATTATTTAAGATAAAACTTAAGACTGTGTAACAACACATGTTTAAAGTTAAATTTTTGAGTTTTTGCAAAAATATGTTACAATATAAATTCATGCAGAAATCTGTAATATTTTCTGACACTTTTAAGCAACAATTACAATTAATTTAACTAATTTAAGAGCCAACAAAAATATTACAAAAGTCTCAATTATGTACGAGTATATTTCAAATAATAAATAATTGCCAACAATTATTACCTAAATCCTTAATGTCATCTTTTTTCTAACAAATTCAAATTAATAAAGACAAAACCCCTCAAGGTTTCTAACCCATAAACTGACATAAAACGCACATAAGTTAAAAGCGAAAGCGGCGAATATTTGTTGCGTTTGTTAATTGTTTCATTTCAAACCAATGCCTCTTAATTGCTCCAGTTTTTAAGTCTTTGAGCATACAAATAAAAATGCTCATTCTACTTATTTTCTTCTCGATTCTGCAAAGCTCTTAGCATCAGTGCAGCCACACACCCAGCTGGATGTTTGTAGTTTGAAACAATCCTTTGGTGAATCGTTGTAACATTGAAATGGCATGAGGACAAAACTGACACTCTCTCACATACACTTTTAAATGTACGAACGAAATGTTTTTGCACGTTTTGAAATTCTTTTTTTTTTTTTTAGTTTGCAAAACATTTTTGAATGATTATTTGTACTTTTTTCAATTTAATATTAACAAAACAGTTGCAAAAGATTTTAATTATAACTACTTGGAAACACAGTTTGAATCTTTAAGGATTTATCATATAAATGTCAAAAGTATGCCAAGAGTAAAAAATTAAAAAAAAAAAACTAATTATGAAAGTATAGTCGGTCAAGCCCGACCATATAATACCCTACACCCAGTATATGCATAAAACGGTTTTTCAGAAATGGGCGCCATGCGGGAGATATGACCTATTATGAATCGATGATCCAAAAATTTAGTGGCATGACTTTATCTCGATATAAACACAAACATTTTGAAAATATTTATGATCGTTTAAGTCATTTTCGGAAGTAGGCCTTGTGTGCGAGTTATGGTCAATTATGGACCGATTTTCATAAAATGTCTAGGTGTGGTTTCAGGTTGTGATGTATAACTTATTTGTGGCGAAAATTGCTTGGATATGTGCATAAACCGGTAAAGCCCTATTTCGGAAGGATAAGCGTCCTTGAGCCAAAAATATATTATGTAAGAAATGTTATCGAAATATCTTTAAAATTGTGACCAAGGGCCAAATTACCGCATTCGTGATCGAATGAGCTATCGTATCGAAAAATTATTTCGATATCGTAATTATGATAAAATGTACTAAATTTCTTGCTCGATATCGAATGCCATAATCTCTAATAAGAAAATTATGATCAATTTTACTCGATATCGAATGCGGTAATTTGACCCCTGTACTCTGCTCACAACGTTTACATGGACAGCCAGCCAACCAGACGAAATTAACTCAGAAAATGCTACTGTGTCGATTGGTATAATCTAATGCTTGGTTTTCACTATGTCAGTTTTGTTGTCAAATTGTCTAAATTGTTATGAAATTACCAACAATTTGGGCAATTTGACAACAAAACTGACATAGTGAAAACCAAGCATAAGGTGGGTATTGTACCAATGTGTACGGGTTTACTAACTTCAGCACAAATCCAGTATACCCTTTCTACTCTAGTGTTGTAGGGTATAAAAACTGTGTAGAAGGGGCACAAAAAACACAGTTTTCCATTTTGCTATTTATTTAAACGCAAGATGACAACACGGTGACACATATACATACATCAACCACTTCGTCATTAGCAACATTAACGTGCACAATCTTGTCTTTATAAATAAATAAAATAATATAATATTAAAAGTATGCCTGTATATAAAGTAGTAAAAATGTATGTAGGTTCCTAGCCTTTATTATTATTATTTCTTTTCGCAGTATTTTGCTTTATTTTTTTTAATATTTCGCGTTCATTGCTTATTTCTGTAAAACTAATTTATAGAAATGCTCTTAGAGCTACGTTGGCCTAAGCACTATGAGCTGAGCAGCGAAGCAACAGAGTTATCCACAGCTAGAGACTATAGTAGTTTTGACATTAGCAACATTAGTTGATATTTTAGGGTAATATATAAATAAATATGTGTATTTGCTATCGCTGCAACACCAGCGTCAACAAAGTTGACAACATGGCAAATATGTGTCACAAGGGGCTCCAAAAAATGACTTAATGTGGTTCATGACAGCTGAGCATGAATTCCGCTTTAATCTTGATAAATGATTTCTTATACTAACACACATACACACACACACATATATTTATATTATTAAATATACCAACCAACCAACCAACCAACTCTTCTTTTCTACTCTCCACTCTTGGCTTTAGTTCTACGCCATTTTTCCTCTTTGAATGTTGCAAGTGTGTTTTACTGCTTGCTTGTGTGTGAGAGTGTTTATTTTAAGCCAAGCTAAAAGCATAAACTTTGTTTCCTTTTTAAACTTTTTCATAGTTTTTATTTTTATGCGACGACAACAACAATCCAAAGTTTTTCTTCGCTTTTTTTTTTTGTTGCAAATTATTGTTGCTGGTTTGTTATATTCCCGCATTTATGTTTTCCCGCAACATTACTAAAGTAAATAAAGCACAATGGGACAAGATTTTTAATTTCGTTTTTTTTAACTTTCTCAAAAGCCATATCTAAAATAACATATTTTAACATTAGCAAAAAATAACGCAAAGAGGCACCAAGTAGGTATTTGGAAAACTCTTCCGTAGCCTAAAAACCCCTTTAAAATATTGATTATTAAGCATGAATTGGTATTTGTGGCCTGGGTTCGATTTCCAGCCGGTCAAAACAACATCAGTTTCTGATAATTATTAGTTTTCTTTTCTATCCTATCATAACTAATATTTATTACAGCGCCCTCCTTCGGTGGTATAGCATTTAAAAACGCCACCGAAGTAAAATAATTAAAATAATGGCTATAAATTAAGCTTTGATCAGTGCGCCTACTCACCACCAGAGGCGCTGCAATACTGTACTATTAATAAACATAACGCGCAATTACAGTGTTGTCATATGAAAAGCTTTTCTCTACTTTCATCACCTATTCCAACACCTTTCCAAAGAAAGTAACACAATTAATTCATTACTATATAGGCATATTCATTGCCTCAGTGTTACTTCTCTTTAAAAAAAAAAAAAAAAAAATTAACGATTTTTAAGATCGGTTTTGGAACTAGTTCTTCCATTAATGTTTTATGTTTAAAACTATAACACTTGTTCTGCCAACATTTAATTGTATTACATAAAACTAATTAGCGATTCTTATGGAAAACATGTAGCGTTTAAAAGACGGAAGAACTAGTTCCGGAACGAATCGTAAGAAAGCATCACTTAGTGGAGTCCAATTTATTGGTTATTTGAGACACGTGTAATGCAGAACAAAGCCAATGAAATCAATTGTCACTTAATGGCTCAAAGTAATCTAGGTTGTAATCAGCACAAAACTGCAGGCAATACAATGAAGTAGTGCATCTGAATCTGTCTGAAATTTTTCAACTCCAAACAATTTTTTTGCAACATTAACAACATATTTAAAACTGGAATACGTCATTCTTGTTTTATTACAAATAAACACACAGACCCACAGTGCACTGTTCTCTTCAATTCTATTGCACGCGTTTGTTACGCTGCTTGTTATTACTTTCATTTGGATCTTTGCAAGTGATTACATATACATACAAACATGCTGTGTGTAATATTGTTGACAATGTTGGTTGGTTTGTTTGTTGCAACTTCTAAGAGATAATCATTTCTGGGGCTTTCATCCTTTATTTTATTATGATTTCGTTTCATATGCTGTAACTATGTTTCCTGTGTTAGTTTCAAATTCACGAACACACTCACATACAGACACACACACAAATATTGCAGCTTCCTTAAATGTTGTTTTATTTTGTCAAATAAAAATATGAGAATTGTGTAGAAGAAAGACACAAATATTATATATATGGGATTTGTGTGTGTTTTGTTAACATTTGTGTTCTTTACATTCTTATTAAAGACATATGGCAGCTTCCTCCAAAGGTCCATAATGTTAAATTTATAACCATTTAGTTGCTGCAGCCAAATGTATAAATAGTGTACCAAAATTTAAAATGAAAACCACTGTCATGATTCAGGTCGGTGGGGTTTTATGTCACATATTACGTAACAGGTAAAGTGTGTAAGTTTTATTCGAAAAGCTGAACAAAGTTTTTTTATGATGAATCATTAAATTTTTGATTGAGGTGTAAAAAGGTTACTGCTGTTAATCCAGTAGATTTTGGAGTGGTTAAATGCTAATAAAGAGCAGCTGCAAATTGAATATGTTTATAACAGGGATTTACGATATGTATGTCCACATGTATGTAGTAGATAAACGAATGAAAACATATTTACCTTTAGATGTTTAACAAATAATTTTTGCAGTTTTTCTGTTAAATTTTCACCCTTTGCTAATGACATTCAAATTTACTCTAAATCGCTTAACAATTTTCTGCATATTTTGAACTTGCCCAGAATTCGAATGGAAAAATGGAAAAATATTTATTATTAATTTCAAATGCAACCTTGCACACAAACTTACCAGCGATAGAATTGAACATAACTATTACATTAACTAACGACTGGCTGTGTGTGATTTAATGCATCATGCATGCATGAATTATTTAGTTTAATCGTTGCAGGGCTAGATGATGATGACGTTGATAATATTGTGTATTGTTGATTGTCTAAATGTAAAACGTTTTAATGAGCTTATAAGGTACACACAGCCACACACACGTTTAACACACACACCTGCTTATGCACCATTAAATTTAAACATGCAAACACTTTTAGTTGTAAACGTAACAATTTCTCCATGTGTTTGCACACTGGGTATACTGAGTGCGAGTTGTGTCAACAAAAAATTCATTTTTCAATTAGTTTCTAATTGTTTTCGAGTGGTTGTACATGTTTTACACACAGAATAACAAATTATAACGTTCTAACAGAAATGTTGCCCAGCTACGTGGGTGGTTTCAGAAACTAACTAAAACATAAAGGAATTTATTGCATGCAAAACCTGACAGTTTGACATACAATACATCTCTGGCAAATACATATTATTAATTTATGAACATTAATTTAAATTTTAAAGGAATTTCCTCGACAGAAATATATAATTAACAAACACAAACTGCGAAGCTTTATGGCTTATCTGCAGAAAACAACCAGAGTCTTTGGCGGAAAACGAACCCGCAACCCTCTGACTGATAGTCCGGCACACTATCGCCTACTCTATCGGGGCCTAAATTAGTTTCTTCAATAATTACCAAGTCAATTGAATTGCTTTAGAAGTTTAAGTTCAAGCTTTGTTTTTTTAAGCTCCAAGTCTTTTGCAAAAATTCGCAATGCATCCCCCTATTAAACAAAATTACAACACAACAATAGTAAATAATAATTTGTAGTTGTATGTATGTAAAAGTACATACTCACGCACATAAAATGAAAACAAGCTGCTTGATGCATTGTTTAGTTGCAAGTTGTTTCTCTAGATTTAATTGCATAATTGCATTAAATTGTGTTATTGCATTTATTTCACTCTCAAACATGACAAACTAATAATTGCACACAATGACATGCAAATATACATACATATATTTGTATGTATTTGTTTGAATATACCTGCTGTTTAAAATGTGTCATTTGCCAACGGGAAGCATTGAATACGTGAATTTAAATATTGAATTTGAATATTGAATTTAAAAGTGACATCACTTCCACTAAATATGATTTAGTTATGGTGACCCGAAAATTTAAAGGCTTAGTCTTGTAAAAATTGTATGTTTTTAATTAAAAATTAAAATTGCTTGCCTGAAGCTTTAGCAATTTTCAGTCCCATATTAATTGATCTAAACAATTAATTGTCTATTTTTAGAGGCTTCTTGCCACAGACAGCAGTTTTTTAATTAGATCTAGATAAATGGAAAAATTTAACCACGAACAAAAACAAATAATACATTTGTGCAAACTGATGCCATGAGCTGCCGGGTTTCTTTAATGCTACAGGAGGAGAAATAATCCTTATGATTGTACTGCAGCAAGAATTTGCAATTTAATAGTAATGAAAATTATCACAGAGTTTCTCAAGATTTTCTATTGATTTTCAATTTTATCCCGGTCACAGAATATTCTTTTATCATTTAACTAATTAGAGGGAATATGCCATAATTATTACTGGTCTTTAGAAAACAATTAATAAATATTCTATTTGACTCGAATATGAATGAAGTATAAAGTTTCTGTCACTTTCCCCTAAATGTTAATTTATTGGGTTAAGGAAAAACTAAACATGGTAATGAGTGGATATTATGGTGCCTGATAAATTATATTATGCTTCGTATAAGTATATGTAACCATAATATACTCGTATATAATATAACTTGGTCATCATTTTATACCTGGTTTTAATTACTAATTTGTTTGTTAACCATAATATGATCCAAACCAAAGATGTTGTGGTTGCAGCTTAAGCATAATATGGTTGTGTTAATAGATGATGTGATTATACTATGGTTGTGTCGCATCTAAAATATGATTGAATATAACCATATTATGATTCCAGCAATTTATGGTTCATCCCATTAACCATCTTTATTAGTTTTTTTTTTTTTTTGATGAAACGAAATTTGTTTCTCCTCTAGCTAATAATAAAACCAAGTGTATGTGCGTGTTTGTAAATGTGGTAACTTTGTCAAAAGCAGAACTAAAATAAATAAAACAAACAACAGCAAAAGCTGAAACAGTAACAGAAAAAAACGGCATCAAGTCATTAGTTAATTGTTATTCTTTTCAAACTTTACAGGAGAGAGTTTCATAATTTGTTGTGCTTTTTTGTGGCTCCATTAAGTATTTGTAGAAATAGTAACTTTTGCCGTCTAAAAGTAAGTACAACAGCATCAGCACATACCAAAGGAAACTAAACAATTTTAGACATTGTGAGTAATTAAGCTCATAAACACTGAGAATTTAGCATCCATACGCCAGCAACTTACATACACAAAAAAACACACATAAACACACTCACTCAAGTAAACAAGCTAATTGTTTTATCAAAAGTTTATAGAGACGTGTAAAACTATGTACGAGTGAGTATATACGCATATAAAAGTGAATGCATTGAGTTCTTGTTTGAGAGAATTAAGGGGGGAAAAATAAAACTATGTGTAATTATATTATGACACCTGCACTAAAATAAATACTTATTTAAAAGCCTTTTTAAAGCATACTCATAGACAATTATACATATGGGTCAATTTCAAAAAAAAAAACGTACACAACGAGTGTTGTTTTGCTTATTTTTAAAGTTTTTTCAATTCGCCCGTTAGAGTGGCCAATTTATGAAGAAATTGATGAAGAATCCGGTGGTACTTTTAGGCTCTCAAAAAAATCAACATTTTTGGATATTTTTTTTAGGTTTTCTATGATTTCTATATTGAGCGTCACACACCAAATATGTACATAAAATCGCTAAAAATTCAAAAATATTTGAAATTCAAGCTTACTACGATGTTCTTTTGCTTCTTAAGAATGACTTTTGCGAAAATCACCTTTTTGATTATAAACACAAAATCACTATTCACCTTGATTTTTCATTTTTTTAAAGTGACTACTTATTTTAAAATTTTAAGATGCAAATTTGTTAAAAAAAAATGACTTGATCTTAGAGATTACTTGCAAAGTAATAGGCTTGTAACAATGTATTTAAAAAAAACTACAATAATAGGATTGGATAGTAGGGTAGTGCATTAAGTGCACTTCAACCCGGAGACCCTGTGGTCCATTGTGGTTCCCTTCAGTAGAAATAATAAATAGAGAATATAAAGATAGAATAGATATAGAAATGAGGGCAACCAAAACCACCTGATAAGGGGGAGAAAGAAGAAAGAAAGAGTGAAAAATCCCCTTACTAAAATTATAAGCGTTTTAAGAAAAAAACACTACGTGTAACGCTCAAGATATTTTTTGACGATCAAGAGATTCTGTTGCACGTAAACAAGAAATAATGCCAAATCTAAAGTTTAACGAAAAAAAGTTTATTCTTTTACAAAAATTAAATAAAAAAAACAAAAATTCTTCAAAAAACAAAAATTCTTCAAAAACAAAAATTTTCATACAAAACTAAACATGTACAAGGAGATGTCTTTAACAAAAATGGAAAAAAGGAAGTAATTCTTGAAGAAACTTATACACATATGTAAATATTTGACGCAAAACAATAACTTAATTTAATTTATAAATTTTCATTCGAATTCTTATTCTGAATCTGTATAAACTTCATGAAATGACAAGCGGCTTTGTTTTTTTTTCATTCTCACACATTCTTACCACTTTCGAATTTAGTTTGTGACAAAAACAGAACCAGTCAGTAACAATAAAAATTAAACTCAAATATACCACGATTATGCCTTTCTTTCTTTTATATTTTATATACGTCATTACGCGCTTTATCGAGCTTTATTTTCTCTCGATATCTCGATATTGAAAATTAAAAAATAAAATCAAAATTAAGCATTTTAAGCTATGAAGCAATATATATCAAAAGTGATGCTCATGAAATATTTGCCTATTTTGGTTTTTTTTTTGTAGGCAATTTATTTCTCAAATTCACAAATTATAAAAAAAATGAGTTGAAACCATGTAAACAATAATTGTCAACTTAAATTTTTTACATATAATATATTCACTTTTAAAGAAATTAGCCTGACGCTCATGAAATTTTATCGCGCCCTTACCATGGTGTTCACAAAAACTAAGCAAATGCACACTTTTTTAATAGATTTTTTTTCGCTTTTGTTATAATTAAAGTTTGTGCTCTCCTTACGTTATTTACTTTATTTAAACTTTGAATTAAAAACTAGTAATATTACTTGATTTATAAAAAAGTGACGCTCAATGCAAATTGTGGGGGACAACCTTTCTTATTAAGTTTTCAAGACTATAATAAATCAAAACACAGGAAAGAAACGCAACAATTCGAAAACTGTTATTAAATGCTGCATATTTACTTTTTTCTTGATTTTATTTTGTTTACTAAAAATTCTAACGGGGGACACAGTCAGAGGGAGAAACAAAACACCATTCTGAATAAACAAAAAAAAAAAAACAAACATACAAATTTGAGAATTGCGTTTTTTTTTGTTACATATTCCTCGCTGATCACTCTCACACTTTTGTTTTTTTTTTTACCTAAAGTGCGGGGACACAAAAATTGCGTTTTTTTTTAATTTACACATATACATTTTCTGTTTTTCCCCTTTGACATTTCACTGTTAAGCTCTAGTATTTAATATTCCATCAGCCAGCCAGTATTATGAAACCAGGAAATAAATATGTTGCCTACTTAAAGGATTATTGTGCTAATTGCACTTTGGCCGGTTTCAGTTATATTGCCAACACAAAGTAAGTAGTAAGTTGTACTTTTGTGTAAAATACGAATATTTTATGTTGCTAAATATTTAATGTGTAAATTTTCTTTGCAGCCTACATTTTATTGAGCGCATATTTTGGTTTATATGTGTGGTAATTTCGGCATTTGGTTCGTATGTGTTGATCAGTCAATATCAGCGGGATTTTGACAGTCGTGCTGTCAGTATTGTCTATGAGAGTCTACCTTCGACCCAGAAAGTTATTTTTCCTACAGTAGCAGCCTGCGATATGTACAATAAATATGAGGCTTTGCCGAATTTGATAGATTTTGTAGAAGAGTAAGTGTAATGCTAAATCAGTTTATAAAAATATGACCAAAACTGGATGATACTTTTTCCAAAGAAAAATGTTTTTTTTTCCTTAAAAATATCATAAAATTTTGTACGACGAATGAAGTATTTAGTTATATTCCAACTTTTAAGTAAAATAATGAAATATTTAAAAACATTTCGTTTTTTGTGTATATATGTATGTATATTAGGGTGCTCCAAAATAAAGTTGCGGATGTTCCCGACTGTATGAAAATTTGATTCATTTCCAAAAAAAAAAAAAAAAATTTGTCTGAAATTTCAAAATTTTTTGAATTTAAAAAAAGTTTTTTTTTTAATTTTTGACAACCGATTGAATGCGCCTCTCAAAGACCTTTCATATGATACCAAATTTACATATAGTTTCTTTGGAAGTAATGCGAAAAAAAACCACAAAAACCTCTAAAAAGGACCTTGTTATCCTTTGAGCCAGCTCACCAAATATTGACCCCAGGACAAAAAAAATGAGAAACGTAGTCTTAAAATTAATCAAATTTTCATATTAGTCGGGAACATCGATACCTTATTTTTTCTCCATACAAACGTGACCACCCTAATGTATATATTTATAATTGAGAATTATATACGAAATTCCGTATTAAAATGTCTTTTCTCCACAGATTAGATGGCCCCGATGTCAAAGACTATAGTTATGAGATTGAAAACTTTATAAGTTTCCTGGTATATCCATACATTTATCGGGAGGGAAACATAAAATCCTGGTGCAAAGTCAAGTGCTGTACAGAGTGTCCCAATGATAACTTACGTGATTTATACCACAGGGTATGTACTTGATAAATTCAATGGAAATATTTTCAATAAAATAACGCTCTTTTAAAAACAGTTTAAAACCAATTGCAGTGATTTCTTTCAATCTTGTGAATTTTCCTTGAAACCCTTTGATTGCTGCAAATACTTTCTGCCGTTAGTGACACCGCATGGCAATTGTTTTATGCTCAATTCTCTGTTGAACAACAAAAGGTTAATTACTTTAAAAGCAAATTAGACAAAATTAAATTTCTAGAAACTAAAAAATTTTGCAGAGGCAGTTCCACTTGGTTTAATAGTGAAATAGATCCCATGACGGATACAGCGAAATTGAAAATTGTTACTAAAATGCCTACGCAGGTATTAATAATTATATAATAAACTTATGATACCTTTATTTACATACATATACATATGTTTATCATTTCAAAGGTTTCCATTTTGAATGAGGAAGATGTGCCGCATGATGCTTTGCCGGGCAATAAAATCGAGGCCAATAAACCCGGCCAAGACAAGACCTTTCAGATCTTCATGCAGTCCATGATAAATGATCCTGATGTACGTGATATTGCATCAGAATTTCGTCAATGCCGTTTTCCCGATGAGCTATTGCCGGATACTTCTTATCGGGCTTATAGTTTTAGTACCTGTTTTGTTGATTGCCTAAGAGTGCATCAAATGAAAGAATGCAATTGTTCGGTGTTTTCTGTTATGCCAGAGGTCAACTCAAATTATAAGGATTGTGATTTGAATGGTTTTCTGTGTTTGGAAAAACTGATTCTGGTTAGGCCGGACGGCAGAACTTTACTGCCCTGGGCCAAGAGCAAGTACACCTGTGAATGTTTGCCTTCTTGCACGGAAAGTGATTTTAAGGTGGTCTTTGATTATCAGCAAAAGTAAGTGAAATTGTTCTCCTCTTTTGGCATAAGCCTAATTATGAAACTTTCTCTAATTAACATAAAATTATACGATAACCTGCGCTTATGCAATTTTATTTTATTTACAAGTTTAATCTCTACCTTTACTTTTTTATTTATTTTTAATGTTTAGAATTAATGCATCTAATCCTTATCTCACAATTGCTGTAACGATGCCAGAATTTGCCACCGAACGTTATAGACGTCAGGCTTTGCGCACACGTTTGGATGTGGTGGTGACCATTGGTGGCATATTGGGTTTGTTTTTGGGTGCCAGTATTCTAAGTGGCATTGAATTTTTATATTATTTCACCTTAAGATTATGGAACAATTATAAAATGGAAAAACGCCAAAAACGTCAGCAACAACAGCAGCAGCAACAGTTCAACAACAGAACAAGGCAACAACAACTGCTGGTAACAAAACACTAGAGAGCAGAAAACCCAGTACAAGGCAGTTGCTAATTTTATTTAATAAAATCTTAAAATGCTATAAACGAGCAGCAAAAGCTTTTAGTCGACCAATATATTTTTCCCCCATTTCAATTTTTATTGACACTTAAAGCAGAAAATCCTTCACAGCCATTTCTCTCCTGTTATTTCCACACAACACACAGTCACATTACTTTTTGTGCTAAACTACCTGTCGTTTACTTTTACGACAAACTGTTGAAATTATCAAATATTTATACGAAGAACATTTAATAAAATTTTAAACTTAAAACACTGCACCATAAAAATCTGTGTCAATTGCCAAAAGGACACAAAACCCAAACAGATTTATAAGGCACTGGACATTTTGTTAAACTTTGTGTTTAAAGTTTTAGGCAACAAAACTTTATGGTTAAACATATGAAATTAAAAATTGCAAGTATTGTTCTTTAGTTCCCAAAACAACAAGCACCGATTCGTTTTAAATTTCAGTATTTGTACAAAGGATCAATATAAATTCGTGGCTATACATGAAACGTAGTTGAGACGCTTATCTAAGAGTCTATAATGTAGGCTTAATAAGTCCAAACTTACAGAGTTTAGGAAAATTTATAGGCTGCACCCTGTGCGCTTTCCCACCTTAGTCGTAGTAGTGGAATCAAAATCATGCAATAATTTTATAATAATTTCAAGAACTTTTGACATCAATAGTGTTAAAAAATATTAGTCTACGATATATTATATTATACAAATAAATTGTTAAACAAAACTATTGGGACACTCATCATTCTGATCCTTCTTTATGTGTTGTTACAATCTAGACCAATTTTCCGTAATCTTACATTTTGAATTTGCAAAAACATTATCATAAATATTTTATTCGTTCAAGATTCTGTACAATTCAAGAATCTGCCAATTATAAAACGACCAACAATCTGTGAATATATATTTAATATATTTAAAGGGTGTGAAGATAAATACGTCCCACACACGTCAGTTTAATACGTCCCACACCTATGTTAAATATGTTCCACACACTGTTAAACTAGTTTTAAAACTAAAAAAATATTTATTTATTTTTTAAATAAATTTTATACATAAAATACATTTGTTTGATCATATTTATTTCAAAAATATTTTTTTAATTTTAAAACTAGTTTAACAGTGTGTGGAATGTATTTAACATAGGTGTGGGGCGTATTTAACTGACGTGTGTTGGACGTATTTATCTTCAACCCTTTTAAATTTAAAAATTTTACAACATGACATTTGCAAACACTGTTGATACGACAACATTAAGTTTTAACAGCTTTGGTTTAACATTATAGATAAGAACTTTCGATTGTCTTCTCTAGAGACCACCGGAAATTACTAGAATATGACGCTAGTATATTAATAGTATTAATACTTCGGACCACTCAAGAGTTAGTTTATTGCGAGTCATTGTTGAGAAATTTGAGTGTGTGTTAAAGTAAATTGTAAAAAAGTATTAAAGGACAGGTTAAAATTTTTAATTTTTTAAGGTAAACGATTTTGCTGATTTTAAATAGCAAACTTCTCGAAAGCACTTCTGACAGAATTATTGAAGATTTGGATCCCGAATATATCTGGGGACCTCAAAAAACTGATTTCAACACTCAGACAAACAGACAGACAGACGGACATGGCTTAATCAACTCCGCTATCTATAAGGATCCAGAATATATATACTTTATAGGATCGGAAAATTATATTGTGGAAATTTCACACGGAATGACAAACTTATATATACCCTTCTCATGATGGTGAATGGTATAAAAAGGGGAACAATCTGTGTGATATGATTTTCATATGTTATTGTAATCTATATATGGTGAATTTCACGTCAAGTGTCCCAATTTTAAAAATCGATGTCTTCCGATTTGGATGAAATTTGCACCAAGATTAGTACAATTGGATAGTAGGCCAGACACAAATTTTCAGCTCCATCAGTTAAGAACTGCCGGAGTTAGAGGGGGTCAGATTGGAAATGTTGGTCAATTTTGGTCATACAGGGTTTTTTAAAATGAGTGTAACTTTCCACCTATTGGTCCTAGCAAAAATTGTCCAAAGGACTTTAGATAGCTATTTCTTCAATCATTTCAAAAATTAATAATTTAAAAAAAAAAATTTTTTAATTTTTTTTCAATTTGGGCCATTTTTTTTTTTAAATGAAAGGTTATACAATTTACTTTAAGGCCTTTATAATCGCTTAATGGGATGCGAGTGGAGTATCTATGAAACAAATTATTTTTTAACTCAAGAATAGGATTTTTCAATATTTGGCACATGTATCATTGATTTTATTCATCATCGCACAGCCCAAACCGCTAAAGCTAGAAACTTGAAATTCGGGTAATGAGTTCCTTTTACAACAAGTAGATCTACTAAGAAGGAATTTTTGGAAATTCGGTCGTTAAGGGGGACAAATAGGGCAAAAACTGGTAAGACCAGTACCTTTATATTTCCAAAACAAATAAACTTAGAAATATTTTAAATGCGTCCGCCTTTAAACAAAAAAAGAGACGATAGGTGTCTGGTACTTTTTTGAAATTCGAAATTCAAGTGACCATATGGGGTAGAAATAGTCCCCGTAGAACGCTTCGTTAACATGTATATCTCCTACATAAATAAACATAGAAATACTCTATTAAATGCATCTGGCTCAGATCAATAAAGACTAGAAATATTTTTGGTACTTGTTTGAAATTCGAATTCCTATTGTATTCTTTTTTTGGTACTTTTTTATCAAAATGTATTTTCTCACTAAAAATTCCATAAACTATAATTTTCAAATAATACTATTAATTACGGATAATTAAGAGGTACCTTTTTGAAAATTATTTTTTCACGGGTGACAAAAAAGGCACAAAAACGTGGTAAAAACGGACATTTGATATTATTTATTCAATTTAAAAATAAAAAAAGGATAACATATTCTTCCATTCACGCAAAGAAGAACCCAGAACATGCTATTCACGACTCAAATATAAAGGTGTAAAAAGGGCCAAATTTCAGTACACTTATATTGGTACTTTTTTGAAATTCATTTCTACTATTCTATTCTCGCAAACTATGCATATGATCATGTTATTATCTTCTGCAAATTGGTTGTGCTTGAGCCCGGGAAGGTTTCTGAGTTGGTACGACCACGCCCACTTTAACGCCCACATTTTTTAAATTGATTAATTGCTTCTGCATGGCTTTTTATAGATTTACTTCAAACAAGTTGTATACACATCTTACTGAAGGCGAGATAAAAATAAAAATGTAATGTTCCACGACCACTTTCATGCCCCATCTCAAAAAATAAATGTTTGTATGTATGTCCTCTATAGATTTGATCTTGTGATTATCTTTGGCAAAGTTGTTGTGCATGAGCCCGGGAAGGTTTCTGAGTTGGTACGACCACGCCTACATTTTTAAATTGATTAATTGCTTCTGCATGGATTTTTAATGATTTACTTCAAACAAGTTGTATACACATCTTACTGAAGGCGAGATAAAAATAAAAATGTTATGTGCCACGCCCACTTTCATGCCCCATCTCAAAAAATAAATGTTTGTATGTATGTCCTCTATAGAATCGTAAACTACGTATTTGATCTTGTGATTATCTTTGGCAAAGTTGTTGTGCATGAGCTCGGGAAGGTTTCTGAGTTGGTACGACCACGCCTACATTAAAGTACAGAATTACGGGTAACATAGTGGATTTACGTACGACCTTCTAGAAACTTAACCAGTGCTTAACTGTTTTATTTTACAACCAATTAATTACTTGAAAACAAAAATTAATGACAAATCCAACTAAAATTTTAGATTTAGAACATTAATTTCTATGAGACTACGTGTTAATGCCACCATATCCTTTCCGTCTCCTCAATACCATTAGTCTGCTTTGGCCGTTATTTTCGCAATCCATTGCTAATTTGTTTAAATATTTAATGAGCTCAATGTCTTGGCAATAGATTTAGTTTTGTTTATTTATTTATTTATTTTGTGGGCTATTCACAAATGCACAGGTCATTTGATGATTTCCTTGACTCTTGTTTGCAACGCCATTTCATTGTTCCTTTGAAAATACTCATTATAAAGTTTGTTCTTTTAACATTTTCATTTTTATCTTTTGATGTCCTGGTTACTGTAAATATTTGTGTTGCTGCCACATCAGCAATTGAATAGAAAGAGTAGGGATAAAGGAATAAACGGCTGCAGTAAAGGCTGCATGCAGTAAGTTAGCTTTTTAATTCAATAGTGCTTTCGCTTCAAGCCATCCAACTGTAATCTGCAGAGTGTCTAAAGCCTTACCAACCATTAATTATTTATGTTAATTTCTTTTGATGCTCATAAAAGTGAATTTTGTTATGTATAAAAATGCCTTGAACGGGAAGTAATGGGTAATCGAGTATAACTAGTAACGATAGATATAAATGTAATCGGTTAAGAAAATTATATCTAAAAAATAACAGCAAAATCTCTTGCTATGTTCCAGGCTTTATTTGATATCGATTACTCTTTTTGCATTTAGTTGATTTGTTTTTTAAAGTTATTAAAAGCAATTGCATCATCTCTAAACCTCAAGCCATTTGTTCAATGGTCGTTAGAGAATTTATTTCTTTATTTTCTGGCTTTCTTCTAAAATATTTATCTTTTGTTAGAAGTTTGTTACTACTCATCATGCAATGAAATGAAACAATTATAAGAGGAGTGCAAACAAAACGTGACCTCATTGGTAAATAGTAGGTTTTCTTTTTGCTGAGACATAAAATGGATCCTTGTTGTTTTGTTTTCTTCCACTACAACATTTGTTTAATTAATTTACAGAAAATACGAAACAGACAACAAACGTAAATAAAATAAAATGTAGAGTTTTTTAAGAAAAAATAATAAAAGTAATAATGTGTGCATGTTTATGGTGTTGCTTTCATGAAATCACTGAACAAATCGGAAAATTCTTTGTTAAATGTTTCACACATGAACAAATGAAACTTCAAAGAAAAGCGAAAAATTCAATTTTAAGAAAATAACAAACAGAAAACTTCATGTAAAGATTTTAATGCAAATTAAGCATGATTATAAAAGCAACAGTGGTCTAAAATTAATTATTAAAGTTGTCTTTATGATTATGATGACTTTTAATTTACCAAAAATTACCGCCTTATACTTAAATAAATGAACAACTTTCATACGTATTTCAACTTAACTTAAATTTCCTATTGCAATTAAGTGACTTAAAAATCGAACATAACATAAAACCAACCTTTAAAACTGTCAACAAAATGAACAAGAACTAAATTAGTCTCCAATCAAATAATGATGTTGTCGTCTGGTCTCAATTACAGCATTGCAATTACAACAAAACAACAGCAACAACACAGATCGACTCAGTCATTAGAATAGGTAAGTGCGAGTAAGTAGTAGGCTTTACAACTGCCTGCTGCTAATAAGTAGAGTTTTCTACTTATTTAATACTCGTAGTACTCCAGCAACAACTACAACTAAATACATGACATGCTACTCTACCAAGACTAAATTGTAAGGTAGTGGTAGTCGTAGTATTATTACAAGTAGTATGTAAGGTAAGTCACTTTATTTAACACTTGTTAAAAAGACTCAAAAAAAAAAGAAAACACATTCTAAATAACCAAAAAAAAATATATTGTATATACAACAATAACAACAACAACAGCAAGCCATGTAACAACAGACACCTCAGCAATGTACAAGCGTACCAAAACAGATACACCACCCAGCGAACATTTCAACTAACTCAATCCGGTACGTAACTCATTTTATTGTTATTTCTACCCGATGGTATTTCTAATGTAATTCGAATAAACATTTTGAGATTTTCAATATCTCTTCTTTTCAAAAGCAAATGTTTTAATTAATTCAATAGGCATATTTATTCCCATATAAATAAACGACTGACGAATTAAGAAGGGAAGCAACAATGCAGTACAGTCAGGGCCATTCGTTATACACTCAGAATATTATTACAGTAACGGACTGTAGTTTATTTAGGAAGTATTCCGTGCAGTTGTTTTTAACTAAATAAACATTTAAAATTCTAAGAAAATTTATTTTTAACTGAATCTAACATTTATTCAACAAACTAAGTGCACATTAATACGGATTTTCAGTTGCATTTGATATTGACAGTTGTTTACGTCAAAGTATTTTGTATATAAAATTAAATGAAACTGTAATTTAAAATAACTGAAAATTTACTTAAAAACTGATCTACTTATGTTTAATTTCATTTTAACAAAAAGTTCATTTAATTTTAAATATTAAAATAGCTGACTTAACTATCAAATGAACAAGTCACGACTTCCGTGAAAATGAAAGATTTTTCCTTTGTTTATGCTATTTTTACTATCAAAAATTCAACTGTTAATTCCGGAGAAACAAATGAATTTTCAGTCATTTTATACATGTAATTTAACTACCAAAAATTGTTGCGTGTTCCTATGTTAAAATTCACATAATAATAATAATTCCCTATTCTATGTTGTAATTCTCAAACAGTCAATGTGAATTTTAATATAAGGTATGTATAGATATTTTACGGAAGCTATTGTATGATATAGACCGACCCTTAGAAAATTAGTTCAAGTTATTTTCAGTTATTTTATGTATTTTACATATAAAAAAACTAACCACAAATTCCGTAAAGTGAAAGAAATTTTTTAGTTAAAATACATAAAATAACTAAAATACATTAAATAACTGAAAATTCTGTTGATTTTACGGAATTTGTGGTTAGTTTTTTTATTACTTACGAAAAACGGAAATCACTGAAAAATCAGTTATATCTGCGGATTTTGGGGTAAACTTTTCGATAGTAAAAATAGTAGAAACAAATAAAAAATCATTTATTTTTACAGGTTTAGATCAGTTAATTTCTTAACATAGAAAATTACATGAACCTTTCATGTAATTTAAATGAAAATTGAGTTGACCGGTTTTTAAATGAATGTTCATTTATTTTAAATTACATTTTCAGTTTACCTACAAAATATTTTGAGGGTATCGAAAAATTCGTTAAATCCAGCAGTTTTTTAAATAAGCTTTTTTAAATAAAAAGTCATGTTTATTTATTCTAATTCATAACAAAAACAAAAAAATAATTAGTTCATATCACATTCAATTAAATAATTAGTTCAAACAGAACTAAAAAATGACTTTGTAACGTATAAATTTTGATTTTGGTGAGCGAAAAATTTATTTTCATACAAAAAAATTTTTCTCTTAATCCATTTTTTTCGTAAAGCGTCTCTTATAACATTGTACAAATGTAATTGCAGTGACTCTCTTTGGATATCATTTATTTTTTTTTTGCAAAAATTCATTAAACCGAGTACATGACATTTTCATTTGTTCGTAATATAAGGTAGTCAATGGAGAGAATTGACTATTCGTTAAATCGCAAATTTGTTAAATTGAGTATATGTTAAACCGGGAAACCACTGTATTTTGAAAAGTAAAAAGAGCTCCACTGAATTAAATGAATTAAAGCATCTGAGAAGACGCAAAAATAGGACAGAAAAAGATCCACGAAATAAAAAAAACTTTATGCTTGAAAATAAGAAAGTTTGAGCCTTGTACCCACAAACGTTTGAAAAATCAGCAAAGAAGACAGAATATGCATTGCCAGAGTCAACATTATAGGTACTGATATAAAAAGCTAGATGACTTAATCTAGTCATTATTATAAACGTGACGGAAAAATATGCCGTATGCGAAATCATACTAAAGTCTGTAAAAGAAAACTATTGTCCTTATATCAACATCAGAAGAACCCCTTTTTCTACCTTTGCTTAAACCGAAATTACATGAAAAGTTACATTTCAATTCTCAGATTTTTGATTTAGCCTTCTGGATACTAAACCTACACTTTAAAAAAACTGTTAAGATTTCACTGCAAAAGAGTACAAATGTCGCATTCTGGATAGTGTAAAGCATATTTACATATTCACCATGAAATTTGTTCCCTTTTATTTTTTTAACATTGACTTTTAAAAGGAAAAATGTGAAAAGGGAACAAATTTCATGTGGAATTTTTATTCACGATGTGTGATTGATATCAAATGTGAGTGAAGCCTCCGAAAAGTTGAATTCAATCATCATACCATCGTCAGTAAAGCGATAAACTTTCCTTTTTATAAGAAATACGACTATAAATTATATAAATATATAAGAAACAAAATGTCTTAGATATTCTGTAAAATTGATTATCTTTTATTACCCACCACCAAAAGTATTGAAATAATGGTCGCAGAGCCAAAAAGTTTATATATTCCGAGTCCTTATAGGATTCTAAGACAATCTAGCCATGTCCGTCCGTCTGTCCGTCTGTTGAAGGCACGATAGAGCTTAAAAAAATAAAGCATGGAACATGAAACTTTTACCAACCTTCTTTGATCCACCAAAAGGTTTGATATTGAAAATGGGAAAAATCGGTTCAGTAGAAATCGAGTTTTAGACCTATGTTTCAGACAACCTCGATATTTTTTGCAATTTTCTAGAATTTCAATGCAGATAATTTCATGAAATTTTAAACACTTTCTTTTTATTATAGAAGAACAAGTCCTGTTGTTCAAGTATTCACAAATCACACTGCTGGTATTTAGTAGTGGCTATAAAAAAACTCTTATCTCGTTTTAAATTAAGCTTGCGAAAAGTCTGTATTCTGCTAGAAATTTTTAGCAAAACTTGTTCTAAAGTATCTAAAATTTATCGATCCAAGTTTCAATGATTAAACGGCACTAGGATTTGAACAGGCCAAAAAGTAGCAATATTTAGATAAATATATTTCAATCACTCCTTTGATGCTCCTGACAATGTCCGCTGGTTGATAAAAATGTGTTAAACATGAAACAGGCCTGTAAACAAGTCTGAAACATACATAGTTGTTGTACTACATACTCACTGTAGCACATGATTTCAATGTAAAACGTAATACTACACAATTTATTGAACACAAAAGGTCTACACAATTTAATGCGCCTATAACTACATTGTATAATGTAAAATGTTGGGGCAATTGCTGGGAAATAAACTTTAAAAAATCCATTTCACACACAACAAATAAAATTAAAAACATTACACATTTCTATTTAAAAAACAAAATTGACTCCTTTAATCATTATTTAAAATTGTATCACAAAATTCATTAGTTTATCTTAAAGCGTAGACACATTTGTTAATGTTGACATTGTATTTAAATTGTGTGGGGCATTCGCCATGAATGGGACGCTCAGTGACACACAAGTTGGAGGCCTTGTCCAGTTTTGAGTTGACGGGACAATTTTGACCCGAAACCAGAGCGAACAAAGCGCAGATTACGGCAAAGAACCAGGTGAATTGCATATTGATGAACTAAAAAAAAAATAAAAATTTTAATTAAACACAGGATTTAAATTACAGCAAAACACTCACTTTGCTGTTTAAAATTTAAAAATCAACTAAATTGTTTTCGTTTTATGTTCAAATACTTATATGAATTTGAAAATATTAAATAACATTATTTTTAGAAGAGACACAAATATACACCATATAAAATAATTAAAAATTATTCTTATGAATTTGCAACTTATCAATTCTGATTAAACTTAAATGACCTTTTCGGTCAAACAACAATGATAGACAAACCATCTATGGAGATGAGTATTAGAGCACATTGGTGACGGGCACAAATTAATTTCGTAAAAATAAAGATTTTATTAAAATGCAAATCATATAAAAAACAAACACTTTAATGTTAATAATGAAAATATATAAATTTTAGTATTTTTTTTATAACAATACCTACGATCATTATGAGCCTTTAACCAAACCATTTAGTCGCCTTTATTCTACTGTAACTTAATGAAAAAAGCAGCCATCTTATCCAAAAATTATTTAAATATTTGTGATATATGATTACATTCCTTTAGATTTATGCGTTTTCTATGACAATCTATATATATAAAAATGTTGTAAAAAATGTATAGTAATTCATAAAATTAGAACGGCTGAGCCGGTTTCTGTAAAATTGTTTGTCAGTTTTTCGTATTTTCGAGAAGAAGGTTTCTGCGGAAGAAAATTTTGGAAAATCCCTGCGGAAAAGTCCGAAAATTAGAAAAATCGCTAATCGAGTTTTTGTATGACATTTTGTATGAAATTATTCCTTAATGGCTTTCCAAATCAAAAAATAGAAATTTCTTAGTGTAAATCATGGGAAATTGCGGAAAATGCGAAATGCGGAAAATTGGAAAATCTCTCCGCCAAAAGTCGGAAAATTGATTTTTTTTTGTACGAAATTTTGTGTGAAATTATTCCTTAATGGGTTTCCAAATGAAAAAATAGAAAGTTCTTGGTGTAAAACATGGAAAATTGCGGAAAATTCGAAATGCGGAAAATTCGAAATGCGGAAAATTGGAAAAATCGAAAATCGAGTTTTTGTGTGAAATTATTCCCTAATGGCTTTTCAAATCAAAAAATAGAAATTTCTTAGTGTAAATCATGGGAAATTGCGGAAAATGCGATATGCGGAAAATTGGAAAATCTCTCCACAAAAGTTGGAAAATTGATTTTTGATTTTGTGTGACATTATTCCTGTTGTATTATAAATTATTATTACTCTAACGTTTGTCTGAATGCTTAAAATTGGGGCGAGGCAAAGTTCGCCGGGTCCGCTAGTTTCTTATATTTATTGTATTTATTATACACTGGTATTGAAAAATTCTAGAGAAGTTTGATTTCAATTAAATTCAAGTTTTAATCACGGCATTTTGTGTTATTTTTTTTTTCTTGGAAGACAGCAATACACTGCTCTTATCACTCACAAGTCAGATTGTTCAGTTGTGCCGAATCTTACACAAAGGAAAATTCTCAAATTAATAAATACTCAAGCTCGAGGTCATAAGTTTTAAATGTTTTTTTAATAATTTATTTAAATATTTCTAACTAGCTAAACCCGGTGTGCTTTGCTACCCCCGCCCCTCGTCATAAAATAAAATAAAACGTATTTATATATTTACAAACATTTATTTATTTAATTTTAATGTATTTATTGCAATGCTTTAGGCGAGACCATGCCTCTTTGTCCACTTACATAGTCAAGAATTTATTATTTCGTAAGAATATCCTGTTGTGAAAATTTAATGACGATCGGTCCAGTAGTTAAGACTATATTACGATGTTTAATTTTCCTAAAAAGGGGCGTGGTCCCACTCACTTTTCTGCTGGTACGTATTCCTAATTATGCCAATACCATATGTACCAAATATCGCCGACGAACGTCAAAAAATGCCCAAAATATGGCGGTTTAAATTTGTGGGTTATATGGGCGGTGCCACCCCCGTTTGTACAATCAAAACTTCATATAGCCTATTATTCCTTCCAGAGTCACAGTAACATGCTGTAAAAATTTCAGGCAGATTGGTCCAAGGGTTTGGCCTCCTATTAACCACAAACATACAGACACACATTCATTTATATATATATAGATTAAAAGCAATATAATTTAAGGTGAAATGGGGCGAAAAATGGGGATTTGGTAATAAAAAAATGTATGTAGTTAAAAAGTGTATAAAACTTTAGGTAAATACATATTACAAAAAAAGTATTTTGTATAGCAAACATTGTTAGTGGTATAAGTAAGTATCTGAATTAAAAAAAGGGGGCGATGAAGTAGGCGTAGTTCATAGTTATATGGCGACGTTAACAGTATTAAGAGCAATATACTACCAAATAAAAAAAATACGTTGGAATGAAGAAATTTGTATACAGAACAAAAAGTATAAAACTTTCAAAAATTTGGCGTGAAAAGGGACGTGAAAGAGGCGTGGCTTAAGAAATCTTTATTTTTACCTCGCCTGGAGTATATAATGTGTATACAATTTGAAGTAAATCTGTTAAAAACTATATGGGAGCAATTACATAATTTTTAAAAAGTGGGCGTAAAAATAGGCGTGGCCAAAAAAAGTACCCTATTAATCATACCAAAGTCCCAGTTAAATGCTGTGAAAATTTCAAAAATATCGGTCCAGAGGTTTATTCTCCAACTAGCTAAACCCGGTGTGCTTTGCTACCCCCCCCCCCTCGTCATAAAATAAAATAAAACGTATTTATATATTTACAAACATTTATTTATTTAATTTTAATGTATTTATTGCAATGCTTTAGGCGAGACCATGCCCCTTTGTCCACTTACATAGTCCAGAATTTATTATTTCGTAAGAATATCCTGTTGTGAAAATTTAATGACGATCGGTTCAGTAGTTAAGACTATATTACGATGTTTAATTTTCCTAAAAAGGGGCGTGGTCCCACTCACTTTTCTCCTGGTACGTATTCCTAATTATGCTAATACCATATGTACCAAATATCACCGACGTACGTCAAAAAATGCCCAAAATATGGCGGGTTAAATTTGTGGGTTATATGGGCGGTGCCACCCCCGTTTGTACAATCAAAACTTCATATAGCCTATTATTCCTTACAGAGTTACAGTAACATGCTGTAAAAATTTCAGGCAGATTGGTCCAAGGGTTTGGCCTCCTATTAAGCACAAACATACAGACACACATTCATTTATATATATATAGATTAAAAGCAATATAATTTAAGGTGAAATGGGGCGAAAAATGGGGATTTGGTAATCAGAAAATGTATGTAGTTAAAAAATATATAAAACTTTAGGTAAATACATATTACAAAAAAAGTATTTTGTATAGCAAACATTGTTAGTGGTATAAGTAAGTATCTGAATTAAAAAAAGGGGGCGATGAAATAGGCGTAGTTCATAGTTATATGGCGACGTTAACAGTATTAAGAGCAATATACTACCAAATAAAAAAATACGTTGGAATGAACAAATTTGTATAGAGAATACAACTTTCAAAAATTTGGCGTGAAAAGGGGCGTGGCTTAAGAAATCTTTATTTTTACCTCGCCTGGAGTATATAATGTGTATATAATTTGAAGTAAATCTGTTAAAAACTATATGGGAGCAATTACATAATTTTTAAAAAGTGGGCGTAAAAATGGGCGTGGTCAAAAAAAGTACCCTATTAATCATACCAAAGTCCCAGTTAAATGCTGTGAAAATTTCAAAAATATCGGTCCAGAGGTTTGATCTCCAATTACAATATTTTAAAAAAGTGGGCGTAAAAGTGGGCGTGGTAAAAAAAAGTACCCTATTATTCCTTCCAGAGTCACAGTAACATGCTGTGAAAATTTCATCAAAATCGGCTCAGCCGTTTTGGAGTCTATACGTTACATACATACATACATTCAATTTTATATATATAGATATTTCGATATTCTTTAAATATCTTCATCAGGGGTAGTTAAATTTTATAAAAATCTCGCAAAAATACTTATTCATTATTCAAGATATTCAAAGAATATCGAAATATTGGAAATATTTAAATAAATTATTAAAAAAAACATTTAAAACTTATGACCTCGAGCTTGAGTATTTATTAATTTGAGATTCTATAAAGAAAAGGTCGAATATAATCAAACTTTTATTAAAAAAAAAATAAAAGCAAAATTTTTATAACAATAATTAATAAAAATTAACATTTTGGTCTATACGTTTTTTTTTAACTAAACAAATTTTGCTGAATTGTCTTTTGAGAAATGGTAAATACGAGTACGAGTATGTATTGGGCATATCTTCTTTTCAAACATTAGAGTGTTTTGCCATTTGTATATAAAGGTTGTTTAAACAGACGTTTGTATGTATTTTAAAAAATATATATGGTGAATTTCACGTCAATCGTTGTCTTCCGATTTGGATGAAATTTGCACCAAGGTTAGTGCTATTGTATAGTAGGCCAAAGACAAATTTTCAGCTCTATCAGTCAAGAACTGCCGGAGTTAGAGGGGGTCAAAGTTGGACATATTGGTCATACAGGGTTTTTTTAAAATGAGTGTAACTTTTCACCTATTGGTCCTAGCAAAAATTGTCCAAAGGACTTTAGATAGCTATTTCTTCAATCATTCCAAAAATATTTTTTTTTTAAATTATTTTTTTTCAATTTGGGCCCTTTGTTTTTCTTTTCGCAAAAGAAAGCTTATACAATTTACTTTAAGGTCTCTATAGTCGCTTAATGCGAGTGAGATATCTATCAAAAAAAATATTTTTTAACTCAAGAATAAGATTTTTCAATATTTGGCACATGTATCATTTTCATTTTCCCCCATTTTTTTATTTTTTTTTTTCAAAATGGAGTTTTTTTTATTTTCCTCAAAAGAAACTTTAGACCAAATCTGTAGACATCGATTTTTAAAATTGGGCCACTTGACGTGAAATTCACCATATGTATACATAATAATATTATGTAATTTATTATGTTTTAGTTTTACAATAAATGATAGAAAACAAAACAGATTCCATTGAAATTCTACAAGTTTATGACAGTGACATTTTTGAAACATACATAAATATATTTCAATTGAAAAAAGAAATCAAATATAACAAAATCATCAAAACAGTTCCAATTCTAACAACTTGATTATACTTTGCATTTACTTAGTGCGTACTACGATTTATAAAACATGAGACCAGCGAATCTATAAATAACAAATAATTATTGTATGCCTTGGAAAAAAAGTACCTTAAAAAACATAAATATAAACGAGTTTTCGTTTTGATAAGCTGGCTTATAATTATAACATTAACTTTTTATATAATTAATCTCGTAAATAACCAAACAACATAATAATATTTATGAAACAAAAACTGAAAACATGAAACTAGCTCATATCTAGAAACAACACACACTTAGGGAACTCAGGTAGCACTAGTAATAAAATAAATAGAGCAGCCAGCTGAGAAAAAAGAAAGATTGAAATAAAACAAACAAAAACATGAGTAGAAGAAGAGTAAAACGAAATATCAGTTGTGCATATTAAATTAGTTAATAAATGGTAAAAGCGTATGAAAAGTCACCTTACAAAGCAATAAATTGCATACAATTAGCTACAAAAACAACAACTAAATGAACATGAATATTAACATTCACTCTGGCAACAATGAGAATACAACATACAACATAACAGCAACATCAGTTGTGACAACATTATGCAGCAAACAGCAGTAAAACTAAAATAGAAATGAATAATTCTCTTGTTGTACTTTGTTTTTACTTTTTTTTTATTAATTTTTGTTACAAGTTTATTTTACAACATGGCCAAGTTTATAGAGAATTTATATACAATTTTAGTTTTGTTACTGTTCATATAAAAATTACAGGAGTAAAATTAAACAGTAACAGGAGTAAAAATTCTGAAAACAGAAAATAAAAGTGACTAAAAAAAACACAGCAAAAAGTAAAGAGTTGTGTACCACAAATGTTATGTTCAAGGAATAAGTTAATATTTTATATTTTATTTAACAAAACTTCTTTAAACTGGCGGGCTGCATGCAAGCAGGGGCCAATAGTTGTTATGCTGGACCATATTTTGTATTTAACGCCCACTCTAGCCTGAAAAGTAGCAGTAGGAAAAAAAACCACAAACCCATAATTTTCCAGCTTGTTGCTGTTCTTGTTTTTTAAATCATACTCGCACACTCGTTGTCCTATAAATTCACATACTTACACATTTATATAGATACATGTATGTATGTATGTATATTGTATATTTTGGTTTTACTCTAACACCCTCTACAGAAATAATTAAAAAGTTTTAAAAGCTCGCCTCACTATCTGGCAAAATAGTTACTGAAACTTAAACTTTCTACCCGACATCAGGGAACGGCAGCAGTTCCATTTGCCTCTACTTGTGTAACCCGACTTTGCCGCCAATGCTGGCAAACGTTTGTGCTAAATGGTCGTTTGTTGTAAAACTTTCTTGCTTTTCTGTTTTTTCCTATTCTTTTTTTTCGGTAGCAATTTTTACACAAACCACATTTAACATGAAGATAGATGGACATTACACAACAACTCACACCTCAGATAAAGAAAAATAAAATATTGTATGTAATAGAAAAAAAAAAAAAAAAGGAACAAGTAAAAGGACATTAAACCAAAACTAAGAACTAGAAACAAGTTTTTTCCATACTGCTTGTCTTGATAAAAGTTTGCGTGTAGACTCCACCATAGTGGTGTCAATAAATACACAAGAGCTGGACTAAGAGAAAGTGAACACAGGGGAAATAAATATAGCAATACAGAATTCTTTAAATTGCTAAAAATTTTTGAAATTCATTTTATCTGTCTGTGTAAATCACTCGCACATCAAAATTATGGCTGTGAAATTAACTAGGTTTATCAAAATATATTTATCATTGCCACAAACAATTTGATATTGAAAATCAACGAAATCAGTTAGGTATACAAAATGATATGAAGCATAAACGTGAGACAACCTCAACAAATATTTAATGTAAACCGATATCACTTGATTTTCAGAATGAATCCTGACAACCATGTCATGTCGCTTACCCATTTCTGTTCTAACTAAAACATGCAATCTTACCACCATGACAATTGTCCATGTTAAGAGTTAAGCTGGATATTGTTTAGGGTTCCTAAGTATTTTATTTTAAAAAGTAAAATTTTCAATAGTTGAATATTTTGTCATTTCATTAACAATTTACTCAAAATTCGTACTTGCTTTTGTTTAATTGTTTTAAGTGGAATTTTAATACAACTGTTATTGACAAGACCCGAAAACTCTGCACTACTTACAATATTCATCATTCAACATCCGGTATGACTCTTTAAGAGTTTCCTGTTTCTTTTAATACCCTACACCATGAATGTTAAGGTTACATGTAAGTTTTTCATTCCATTTGTGATTTAAAATGTTTAAATATTTTCTAGATCGACTTAAAATGTTTGTTAAATAGAGCTGCCGAAATGTTCTGCCACATAAAATACATGAACATTTCTGGTTAATTGGTTAATTTTATAAATTATCTAAATAATAGCGTGTGCAGATATGAAACTTAATTGAGTCAATATTCTGTTAATTGACAATATTATTTTAAGTGTTCAGGCATACGCAATTTTCAGCTTACTCAATAATCATTTGACAGTTGGAAAACAATACAAAAAATACTCTATATGGTTGTTGTGTTTCTTTGGAAACAAACTTACCTTCACATTGATTTTTTAATGATTTCTTTTGTTGACATTCGCTATTTTATACGATTTTGTTCACTAAACACAGTTGTGAACAGTGTTGCATTCGAAATCTTACTCAATATTATAACAATTTCGTACTAATTGCGCAATAATTAATTGAGATTTTATATGGCATATTGAGCTCAATTATGGCGTTAATTGCGATTATCTCAATTGAGGTGCATATGTGAACACGCTATAAAGAGGATAAACTCGAACAGTACATTCAATCATATCGTTTTTATTGGTTTTGCTTTGTGTAAGAAGCATGTTCTATTATTATCTATTGCTTTTATTATATCTGGGTGATGTGTGTTTGTTAGAATTGCAAAAAAAAAAAAGCAACATGAAGATTTCCTCCCGAAATGAAGGATTTTGCCTTTCAACAATATTTAATACAGCTGCTTTAGGGTATTTAAATGTCGACAAATTCCAATATATAGAATTGTTAATAGAAATGTTTTTGTCAATGTTGCTAACGTTACAAGTAGGCAACGTTGCCCACTAATAGCTACATATATTCTACATATCGTTGGTCTCATGTAGAAAGGCTCTAACTCGCTATTTTTTCGATATTTGTTTTTTTTGCGATTCCAATGCATTTAACGCAAATACACCTCCTCACAAAAATTTATTGCAATAGCGTAAAAAATAACGCTTTTATAAGCAGTTGTACAAAAAAAGTTACATGTTGAATATTACAGTTTCTATTATGTGTTTACCTTCTCCTGTAAAGTTTCAAATATGCGAGTTAGGGCCTTTCTACATGAGACTATCGATATATAGTCAGTATTGCTGCTGTTGTCTATGTTGTTGCCTCAACATTAGTTGAAATATTTGTCACACTTGCGTCACTTATCAGTCACTGCAACAACGACAAGGAGTTGAACGTGTTTTACACACACATTTATTACATTGTCTTTCATTTTATATTTTACATTTTTTGTCAAACTTTAATTTTATATTTGAAAAGTCTTTGCATGTGTGTGCAAAAAAAAAACAAAAGAAAGTGTTTGTGTAAATGTGTCTACAAAGTGCAATTTTATTTAAAAACATTATTTTCACCACATTTTTTCTCTGCTACACCCTTTTTTATATTTTGTCAAAATAAAAAAAATTAAAAAAAGAAAATGAGAAAATAAACGTAACAAAACTTCTAGCATAGAGCCGAAACGAAACTGAAAGTATACTATATATGAACTGTCTAAAAATGGTTTAAACATTATTATTATAGTCTTATGCTTATATGATATTCTTCATATAATTGTACTCACTTTTCCTTGATGAAATGTTTAGGTAATTAAACAAGCTTCAAATTAGAAATAAACAGTATAGAGTAATGATCGGCACTCATAGTCACCAGATTGCGGAGTTGAGCGAAACATAATCAGGAATTTTATTTTATGCAACATTACAATACGTTAACTAATGTATCATGTTCTTTCTGTACAATATTTATCCAATATTAAAATATTTTGAATACATATTAGATGAAAATAATTATTGCACTTCTATACTATGTTTTTCCTTATTAATATCAAATTTATTCTCTAATTATGTTTTAAACATGTTTTTTTATCTTGTCACAAAAATATCCATTTCAAGCTTGATTTTTAGTTAAAAAAATGGAAAAATTTGCAAACATCAGCTTTAATCTATTGTGAAGTTTGTAGGGCATGAAATGAGAAACTTTTTTTTACTTACTATGCGAAAAGTAAGTGTTTGGCTATTTTATTTAATCTTCTTCAATGTACTTTTTTCATACAACATGTTCATACAACATATAAAAAGCTAGATTTACACGATTGAAATTTTCTTCAAAATTGCTCTTTAAACAGCAAAATTTCTTCAAAATTTATTTTTGCTGTTACACGAGTTTGAAGCATTTTGAAGAGCAATTTTGAAGAAAATTTCAATCGTGGAAATCTAGCTTAACAATCTGACACTTGCTGGTATATACACATGTATACTATGCAAGAACTGGCATACATATATATACACAAACACACATATATAGATATGTATGTAATATCTAGCAGACCTTAAAAAGATAAATTTAGTTTTCAAACTTAAACAGACAAGAAAGCTTAGAGCAGTGATTTTTTTCTAATTAAGAAGTATATAAGCCTATACACTGGTAGAAATATGACATTTTAAAATTAAGAAAAAAATTCTTGAATATAGAATGCAAAAATCTTCAAGTTTCAAAATTAAAATATTTTTTAGTAAGATTTACGTTCTCAAATTTAAGAATAAATTCTTGATTTGTAGAACGCATTCTAAAAATCACGAACGTTATCTTAATTTTAAGATTGTATTCTTCAATTTCAGAACGTGATCTTAAATTCTTAGAACACATTCTTTAATTCAAGAACGAAATCTTAATTTTAAGATTGTATTCTTGAATTTGAGAACATATTCTTAAAGTTTAAATTTAGTTCTTAGAATTTGACAACAATTAAAGAGTGTTGTGTCATAAATTGCAAAACGCTGACCGAAGAACACGTGTTTAATAAAAGTGAAAAAATAAATATTAAATAATAGAAAACCAGAACTTGAGAAAGACATAATTGAAGATCAGAACTTAGGGGAAGTAGTTATTATAAGTGTGCCTAATAAAATCTTTTTGACGCTGGCTGATGGACAATATCATATTAGCAGCACGCCGGAGGAAATTGAATCGGAGTTGTCGGATGACACATTGTTAAAAAAAAACCTTTTACAAGAGTTTCAAATGGAGTCTATTTCCAGGTATCTTAAGGGTAAGTACTCCGTCATATACATTTATTTATAAACAATTAAGAAAACGTGAATATTAAAAGAAATGCGTATTTTTGTTGTTTAAAAGTCTACTTTTACTTAAAGTATTTTTTTTTCTATGACTATGATTATGGGCCAATATTGTTTACATTCACATATATACTTGCCTGCATAAAATAATTGTATTGGGCATTGCATTTATTTGTTTCAGACTGCAAAATGACTTTTAAAAGTTTGCAATACATGAAAAAGGACGACATAAAAGAAGCAATTTCTCCTCTGGGACTTCGAACGGAGTTTCACGAAAAGTTGTTCGCGTGGAAAAAAGGGAGGTAATTACAAAAAAAAAACTCAAAAACACCACTAATGCTTTCAATGCCATCGAAGATAGGTGATGATAAATTGCAGATATAGTGCTGAATGGAAGGAAGTTTGTCATAAATGCAAACTCACATACAGTATGCGCCAGAAAGATTTGGAAAAAATGGGAAGTCTTGAGTTACTACGCAGGTGGCCAAAACTCAGTCATTGGTAATATATTTTTTGATTGCTGATTACAGCTTAAGTCATTGTCCCTTACAAATTAAAATTTACTTCCAAACTATGTGCCCAGGAAAAGATCAATTGCAGTTTTCCAAATGGGAAACATTTAAAATTAAAATTTTTATAGTCCCCTTTATATTTATATTCAATCAATAATGGAAAGACATATGTATGTTAAGCTATGTGCCCACGATGGTCAGATATTACAACGTTGTCATATCTACCAATGTGCTATCAATGTACTGACATTAAAAAAATCTTAGCAAAAGGTAAATTGTCAGTTTAAACGACTGTAAGAAAACTAACAATTTCATTTGCACACAATTGTCACACAATGAATTTATCTGTCAACCGAAATTGTCAGTTTACACGGTTGTCAGATTGTTGTGTGGCATTATCAAATTCGTTTTGTCGCTCTGTGTGTGTGTTTAAAAATTTTATTAATGCACACTTTAATTTATTTCTTTAATTTTCTTCCACTTTTTTCAAAAATTTTATCAATGTACACTTGTTTGTTTATTATTTATGTATATACAGAGTTGCATTTAGAAATAATTTCTATGACAATGCTGCCATTGGCAGATGCATAAACTTTGCACATATGACAATTAAAAGTGTTTGACAATAGTCTTAAAACAATGACAAAATTGTGTGTTTACACGATTGTTAGATGTCTGACAATATTTTTGTCTTCCAATGTACTGAAAATGATTTTTCTTACAACGTTGGAAGGCAAACATTTTAAGTTTACACGGCTGTTAGACATTTTCTGAACATTTTTCGGACAACGTTGTAATATCTGACGGTCGTGGACACATAGCTTTAGACCTAAGTTGATATAATTTTAAGTATGTATTATATTATTGCTTTTTATCGTTTTTCAAATACATATATATATGTATATGTAAATACAGTCCATAAAAAATAAATTAATGCGTTTTATTTCGACATTCAAATTCAAAATCAAATTAGCATTTTTAACAAGAATACATTCTTAAAACCGATCTCAAATCAAGAACTTCATTAAGAATATATTCTTAAATTTTTAAGAATATATTCTTAATTTTCAAGATTGTGTTCTTGAATGTTTTCTTAAAATAAGAATTTTTTCAAGATTGTGTTCTTGAATGCGTTCTTAAAATAAGAATTTTTTCAAGATTGTGTTCTTGAATGCGATCTTAAAAAATTAAGATTTTATTCTTGAATTAAGAATTTTCTTATTTAACAGACTATTAAGATTGAAATGATTTGCTTTGATTTTGGACGTAAAATCTTGATTTTAGCACGTTATTTCTACGAGTGTAGTAGGTCAGATTACAAAAGAGAATAAACTCTCTTAAAATGTTATTCTAATCCATGTTCATGTTTGTTCTCTTTAACCAGTTAATAATACACATTTAGGAAAAGTAGCTTATCGCTTTTTCATAACATTCAAGAATACATTCTTTGTCATGTCTGGCCGTAGTTTATTATTGGCCAACATAGCGTAATTCTTCTCTTTCTCTAACTTTTTTGTTTCGTTCTACTCTAGTTTTATATTCTTGTTTAAGAAACTTTAAAACTTTTAAATGCCTTAAAGCGATCATCAGGAATAAATAATTTTCTGTTTTTTTTTTTCTACTTTTTGTCCAAGTTGTTTCATACCAACCAAGATTCTATACAAGTGTTTGTGAGTGAGCGTGTGTGTGTGATATTTCAATGAAAAAAAAAGACCAAACAAAATCATACAAGTTTTGAATTCTCAGCCTAAAACTATGCTTGGCATTGAGTGCTTATTTTTAGCAATGCGTTCGTTCTAAATAAGTTTCATTTATTGTTAAATTGTTTTGCATGAAACTGTATGGGTGCGTAGATATGACAACAAAGAGTGATGTTTTGCTTATATTTTAGGAAGTTGGAGGCCTTTTTTAAATCTTTTAAGAATATTTTCCAGAAATAATAACGAATTTGTATAAATGACCAGTGCCTTAAAATTTTTGTGTTTTATTTTTAAATGCTCGTTATTTATTACACAAAATGTGTTTCTTGGTCTTCCGTTGCGATTTTTTTTTTTAATTCTTAATTTTTGTTGCCAAAGTGACCGTTTTTCCTTGGGTTTTTATGTATATTGTTTTTTTTTTTATTTAGCAATTTATTTTTAGTTTCTTCTCAATATCAATTACTGCTTTTTCTACTAACTCCTGCTCTTGTTTTCCTAAAAATTGTATGGATTTATCTTGTACAAGACAATACTATAAAGGAAACCTTTCCACAAACTATTTATGTATTTGTAATATACGAGATACAAGTACAAGTATGTGCAAATACTTTCAAGTTCTTTATAGGACAACTTATCATATTCCCCTAGTATTTTACAAAACAGAACTAACCGAAGTCGTCTAATGTGGGAATTATATTATCCCAACAGCATCAATCACTTTTTTCTTCCACTTTATATTATTAAAATATATTCAATGTAAGTTGAGTAAAGCTGAATTTTCTTAAATTGTTCTGGAATGAGCTCTATTTCATATTCCTATGAACTGCTGGGTAGTCTTTAATTGTAACATGGATTGGCTGCATTTCAACAATGTGTTTCATTTCAGTTTTCCCACTTGGAAAGTACGTTACGTTGATAAAATGCCGAATGGCACAAATATTGTCGATGTCCGTTTGTTTTGAAATAAGAATGAAGGCAGAAACTATTTTAAATTTTTTTAGATTTAAATTATTTGTTTCAAATACACATTTGAAAATGTTTGACTCTTTGGAAAGAATTCCATAAAAATTTGCAAGCATTGAGAAAAATAAACCATTCATAAAATAGGAATTTCATTATAAATCTGAAATCTACTTTTTAAAAGGTGTCTTACGATTATTGTTCGAATAGTATTGAAAATAAATTTTAAATAATTTTACAAAAATGTCAATAATGTCTTAACTATAAAAATATACATCACAGAGTAGTAAGTATGTATGTAACTTTCTTGCCATTGTTCATGATTTTGTTTTATGTTCCTTTTCTTTATTTTTTAGTTTGCACATACATAGTTTTACAAAAGTTTCTTAGGGACACAAACTCTTGCATTTTCCTGGTATCCATATCAATGGACGAAAATATTTACAGGCAGTTAAACATTTTTATTTTAGTTTAAACTTTGTTTTTAGTTGTGGCACCGCATCGACTATCTTTTGGTCAGCATCGAAAGTGTGACCATATTTTCCAGTTACAAGCAATGGAATAGTGTAAAATTCAAGAGAATTTATGATAATTTTAATTTATTACTAATTTAGGGTTGGAGAAATTGCTTAAAACTTTTATTAAATATTTTATAATTGCACAAAAAACTTTTAATATTTTCTATTTATTGTTAAAACATTTATTAAAAAGGTACTTTTATTAAAAAGGTACTTTTATTAAAAAGGTACTTTTATTAAAAAGGTACTTTTATTAAAAAGGTACTTTTATTAAAAAGGTACTTTTATTAAAAAGGTACTTTTATTAAAAAGGTACTTTTATTAAAAAGGTACTTTTATTAAAAAGGTACTTTTATTAAACAGGTAGATTTTAAAAATAATGTCAATTTATTGCAAACATATTTTTATGAAAGGTCTTTAAAAAGTATTTTTTTTTAACCGGTGCTTGTATCAAAATTGCAATTTATTTAACCGTTGTGAATCGGCAACTAAATAAAACATAAAATGTTTTTGTCCTAAAACTAAAAGATTTCTTATTCCAAAAACCGGAAAAATAGCTTAACATAAATATTTGTCGAATGAAGTATGTAAATACGAGTACATAGACTTCTAAACACACATTTTGTAATAACTTGTAATTACTTATTGACATAAGATTCAATCACTACCACATACCGACCGCATGACTTAGAAGAGTAGTTCATATTTTTAAAAGTTACCCAAATTTATTTATTCCCCTAACCAATAATAATTTACTTGTAGTTTTATCTGCTAAAGGTTTAATTTTTTATGGTTTTATTAGTGATACGACGATAAGACAAAAATTTATTGCATTAGAGTGAGGCCGTGTAACAAAAAATATGTATGTATGTATTTTTGTTTGAATATAGTTTTCATGAAACTATTCGGGACATATTTTCTTTTAAATTTATTTAAAACAAAAACAACACAATTCTTTTGTCTCATGCAAGATGGTTTGTTAGTTGATTTTCTTTTTTAATTCCTCTAAGACTTTTGTTCATTATCCTTTTAAAAGAAGATAAGCAAATGGCGTTATAACTTTTTTATAATTTTTATATCTTTTCTTCATTTAGACTTTTTTTAAATGGATCTTATTTTTAAGATTTTTTTCAACTAAAGTAGCATTAAATAGGTATTCTTTTAAGTATGTTAGAGGAGGGGGAGGAGGAGGTGTATGAAAAAGCAAAATTACAAATGTAAACCAAATGCTGTGACATACAAACACACCCTGCACTTTTAAATAAATACTCAAAGTTGCTGCTCATGCTACAACTTAAACTCACACATTAATATTATTATTATTTTTTTAGTTGTTATAAAGAGGCACATAAAACATTGTGTTGCTGTTGTTGCTTCAGCTGTATTAAGAGTCGGGATGTGTGTGTGTGTATTTGTAATTTGTGTCCTTGTGATGAAACTTCCGTTTTAGTGTATGAGTTTGTAAGAATATGTGAGTGTGTAAGTGTGTGTGTGTGTGTGAGAGAAAAATATAACAATTGAAATTATGTACGCATTTTCTGGCATCCGCCAAAAGGAAAAAGTTTAATTTGAATTATTTTTGCATGGGCAACAAAAAATTATATTTGTGCAATTTTCCGACGACTTACTTGCCTTAAGCGGTATTTTCTTAGCAGCAACAAAAAACCCATTTAGAGCATTATACTGAGTTTTTTCTGCAAAATTCTTTTTATTTTCAACACTTTTTGTGAGGGTATGTGTTTGTGCCACAAAATGACAATGAGAAATGCTGCTACACATACATACATACATATAAACTTGCAAACAAACAAACACCAACACGTTGGCTGATGAAAATTACAAAAAAAAAAAAAAGTATTCAGCAACAATATGATTTCATAAAAAAAAACAGTATTACTACCACACTTACAAATATGTTTATACTCTCTCGTATATGCACACAAACTGTCATAAAAATTTTACTACTATATTCTTTGGCACGGTTCCGGTTTAAGACGATATTAAAGCCGTGTTTAAAATTTTAGTACAATCTCGTAATAAAATGAGATGAAAAAGGTTACGAGTTCCATTTGCTTATTAAACAATATTCACTCACCAATTCAGTGGCACACATTTAAATTATAGTGTTATATAAATAGTTCCTTTAGAGTGTAGACATACATACATACCTGAAAAAACAACAAGAACAAAATTAAAAAAATTACAAAAAAACCAAGTAATAAACCAAATCAAATGAATTTAAATAACAGAATATTTGTATCCAACATAAAATTTGTTTGAGATGATTTCATTCGATATAAAATTTGCAAAGAAATGTTTCTCTCGAATATATTTTAATAGAAAATTCTTTATACGACATAAAATCATAAATACATATACAAGGTGGCGCAAAAGTAAACTTCCGATGTTTTTTGACTGTCACCGACCGATTATTGGTCAAATAAATAGTCAGCAATATTCCGCGTTCTAGAGCAGTGTAGCGTAACATTGTTTATTAACGTGTATTTCGCATGTGTTTACTACACAAATGTCAAAACAGAACTGACATTAGGGGCCAATCGCAAAATTTATAGCATTTTCTGATAGGAGGATTACTTTTGCGCCATCTTGTACTTTTCCAAATATATATTCATGCGAAACTAAATTTTCTTTAGATATTTTTATACATCAAATAGTATTTTAAAATTTGTATCCAACATAAGTACAACTGCTGGCACTTTAACTGCTGCTATTTCATTGCTCTTAACTGTATTTGACAATAACAGTTGTATGTGTGCAAAAATGAACTGTTCAACATTATCAGCACATTTATAGTGACAAAAAAAAAATTAAAGAAAACGCCGTTGTTTCAAGCTTCTCACACTTGCAACATAAACAAACACACAAACAACCGCACCCACATTTACTGTACCCTGCAAACATTTTTGAGATTTTCTGGCGATGGTTTTCTGGCGATGATTACGCGATCCTTACGAATCACTAACTATCGCCTACGCCTTACACCTAAGCGATGAATACGCGAGCGCACACAAGTAACAGGAAATATCCTCACAACAATCAAAATATGTTTGTATTCTTTATCGTTTAGAGATGAGTCATCAATGTTTTCTCGGTGTATAGTCGCGGCGATTGATCGCGTGCGATCATTAAACTATGGTCAGGCGATTCGCCAAAACGATCGCCTGTGTGACTGTCGCGATTCGCTAACGATGATTCGCCAGCGATTCGCGAATGTTGATTCGCCAGCGATTCGCGAATGTTGATTTGCTGGCGAATCGCCACAGGCACACAGGCGATCGTTTTGGCAAATCGCCTGACCATAGTTTAATGATTGCACGCGATCAATCGCCACGACTATACACAACTCAACGGCGATTCGCGGGCGATCATTAGGCGATTGAAAATGTTTGCAGGGGTATGCATGTAAATGAGTACGTACGTATGTGTTAGATGGTGAGACGAATTATTGTTTGTCTTAGTATTGGTTACTGTTTAGTTTGTTGCTGGCGCAATGTTATTGTTGATGTTGTTGCTGGCTTTTGGGGTATAATGGTAGAGTGGCAATATCAGTGTGTTGCTGTTGCAACAGCTGTCATCTAAAATTGAGTTTTCATGTAAAATTTTTGTCAAGTGTCGTTCGTTTGCTATGCATTGCCATTTGCCATGTTGTTGGATTATAAACAGCTGTTTTTAATTGCTTTAGTTACATTTTTTACAATTTTATACTTTTTTTTATTTTTAAATAAAATTTATTGTAGTTGTTGTAGTTGTTGTTTTTACGTTTCGTACTTAAACTCCCACCCAAAAAACCAAAATAAAATCTGGGAAACTTTTTTGGAAAAATAAAAAAATAAAATAAACTACATGTGCAAGTGTGTGTTTGTCATTTTATAAAGTTTTACTTACATACATACAGACATACATACACAACACATGCAACAACTTATACTACTTTATTTTATTATTTTCCTCGTTTTTTTTTTTTTTTTTTTGTCAAAGATAACAAATTTTATACTCATTTTTGTTTCGAAAAAAAAAGTAAAGAAAACTATACATACATAGATAAAATATCTATTTCATTTGTTTTTGGTTGCATGTGTATGAGTACGAGTATATTTGTGTGTGTGTGGCTTTATTTTATTTTTCCTGAAACTTTCATTTTTCTCCTTTCTTAACCAAATTAGTTTTTATTCTGCTAGTTTTTTGTTTCATTTCAAGTGATTTTTATTGTATTTTAAACCAAAAACGAAATTACGGTTTTATAAGGGTTTTAGAGTGTCTTATTTTCACTGTTTATTTTTTGGGGTCTTCTTAAAGAGACATTATTTTTTTGGTTAAATGTAGAAAGATGTGTTTTTAATGTGAATGTGAACTAACGTTTCAGTTTTCAGCAAATTAAGTTTGTGGGTAATGTTATTAAACAGATTATGGGTTTTTGGAATATTTCTTTGATTGCATTTAATAAAACAATTTAGTTTTTAGGAGATTTTTATGGCAAATGTTTGTATGATTGTCTATCAACTAAATTATATTTTTCCTTAAATAGATCCATGTTTATATGTTACACTATAGAGTTAAATCAAAACTTACTCAAGAATAATAACAAACCAAGTAAGAAAGTATAGTCGGTCAAGCCCTACCATTAAATTTGTAAAAAACAGATCTTCAGGAATGGGCTCTATATAAGAGCTAGGCCCTATTATGGACCGATCATCCAAATATGCAGTGACATGACTTCTGTGTATATAAATATTCTTTGTGTTAAATTTTATCTCGATATAAAAGATTTACATATAAAAGATTTTTAGATGTTAAAGTGATTTCGAAGGGCATCTTATATGGGAGCTATGACTAATATTGGACCGATCTGCACAAAATTTGTTGATGAGATTAGGCTTCATGTACAACTTATTTCTGGTTAAAATTTGTTGGTATACGTGCCATTTATGACCGATAAACCCCTATTTAGGTAGGACATTTGTAGGGGGGCTAGGTGAAATAATGCACCGATTTTAATCAGTTGCAATCGCAAGCGTCCTTGAGCTAAAATATTGTCACGTGCCATCGTCTCATTCTACCGATCGACTTTAAGGTGGATGTTGGAGTAATATTTTTGGGCGTTACAATCATCAGCACAAATCAGGGTATATTGGATTTGTGCTGATATTTGTAACGCCTCACTATGATGGTGTAGGGTATATACAGTCGCACAGTAAAGTCTACATACCCCCTTGAAAAACGGGGTTTTGGGTTATCTATGAACAATTTAGCAATAAAGTTAATTTCAAAAAAATTCAATCGAACAACAAACAATAAATATTGGAGAAAAATTTTTTTCCACACAATATTTATTAACAAAAATATATAAATTTAAATAAAAAAAATATTTGGGCTAGAAGTAAATAAAAAAATCAACAAAATTAATCCTTAGTGGGTCCGTCTTGGCTTTGTAGAACAGCATTTAATCTATTTTTGATAGCATTTGCTAATACTTGTGTGTAATTATTTGAAATTAAATTCCATTCTTCAAGTAGAGCGTTTATTTTTAATCGTCCTTTTTCTAACTTGGCGGTCTAATTCATCCCATAAATTATCTATAGGTTTTAAGTCCGGTGACTGAGGTGGCGAATGAAGTTGATGAGGCACGTTATACAGTGGCCATTCTTTAACAACACCAGCGGTATGCTTTGGGTCGTTGTCTTGCTGAAAGTACCAACCGTCTGCAAGACCCAATTTATTCGCGGATTGCCTCAGATTATCTTTGAGAATATTTAAGTATATCGATAAATACTAAATTACCCACCCCAGCCGCCGACATGCAACCCCATACCATAATGGAGCCACCACCGTGTTTCACTGTAGGAAGCAAGTTTTTAGGCAATAATGCTTCGTCGGTAAATAAAACATTAGCCCAAAATCCCTCATCTGCATCAATGTATTTTTTAGTAAATTCAACGCGTTTTTGCATATTTATTTTACTAATAAACGGCTTCTGTCGGGGCACACGGCTGTGAAATCCATTGCATTTTAATACGTGACTCACCATTTCTGGATGCAGTGAAGCAATATGCTGACTTTCTTAAGTCTTTACAATTTCTACTGCCGTAATTTTAGGCTTTTCTTGAACATTCAACAAAATTTGCCACTTTGCACGTAGAGTCAGTTTAGGTGGGCGACCACTTCTTGGTTTGTTTTCTACACTTTTTGTTTCAATATATTTCCGAATTATTGTCGGAATGCTTGAACTTTACAATAAGCTCACGCACTTTTACACCAATTTCTTTACTCATTTTTTGTTTGAAATGAACTTTATTGCTAAATTGTTCATAGATAACCCAAGACCCAGTTTTTCAGGGGGGTATGTATACTTTACTGTGCGACTGTATGTATATCAATGATGTTAAAAGACAAATAACAATTACACAGTACAACAGCCAATCTGGGGGGTGAGAAATTCCAAGTCAGGGTGATGGTACTAGGTCAGTATAGTAAAACCCTCAAAGGATTTGGCGTTCGTATGTGTCAATTTTTTTTTATGACCTTTTAAATTTTTTCCTTATCTTGATGTTTTTTCGCTTAGTTGTAACATTTTGGCATAAACGTAGTTTAACATAACTCGAGAACCACTTGTCCGATTTTGATGAAACAAATTTAGAAAAATTAAGAATTTATTTATTTATTTATTTACAATTAAGTAAAGGTATCCCATTTTTGTTTTTATTCAAAAAAGTGTCATTTATCGCCTTTTTTATAAATTTTCCCCAATAACTCCAGACTTCTGGCCATAAACTACTAAAAAAAATTAAGTAAACATTTTTATAATTTTCTATTTTTTTTTATTTTCAACACTTTTATGTGAGATAAACATTTCTGTGAACATTTTATGTTGAATGGAAATTTCATTAAACATTTTATATCGGATAAATATAAAGATCTGTATAAAATTTTATGTCAGCTGAAAATTTCTATAGAAAATTTTATGTCGGATATAAATTTCTATAGACATTTTTATCTCAGATAAAATTTTCCAACGATATTTATATGGCGGATATAAATTTCTATAAATTATTAAGTCAGATACTTTCCATTAACAATTTTAAGTCAGATAGTAATTTCCATTGAAAATTAATGCCCTTATTCATAAAACTTACAACAGGTTTATAAGAGGTTTATAAAGCAAATTTTGTATGTTATAAACCTGTTGTAAGTTTTTATAAATAAGGGTGTTAGTGTTAGATACAAATTTCTTTTAAAAATTGTAAGTCAAATAAGTTCCAAAGTAAATTTTATGTCAGCTAGAATTATCTTTGAAAAATTTATGTCAGCTAAATATTTGTAAGGATAAATGATTTTAACATTTGTTTTGATAAAAAAATTTTCACATCTTTGAAATTGTTTGCAAAGACCTTTAGCAAAATTAGAGCATTATTATTTAAAAAGTTTCTTATTTGTAATCATGTCTCCTATAAGCCACCAATAGAGAAATTTGAATTCACGTATTGACCTAATTCAAATAATTTAAGAACATTACACAAACATGATTTATTAACCTTTTAACCCTATCTTTTCAAAACATTAAAAAACCAATGTTGAATTTATAGCAGAACGCGGACAACTCGTACAGCTCAATATTCAATAGTTCGTAAAACATGTTATTATAAACAATATTGATGCATATTAATAATACAACTTGTAAGTATCTATGAAATATTTACAACAACAGCAACCACAACAAAGTACCTGTGTAAATCCCGGCATTACCATTCGAAATACACAAAAGCATTTCCTTCAATGGCTGCAACCGAGTTTGACTGTTCTCTGTCTGTTCGAATGAAAGTATGTTTGTGTTTGTACGGTTGAAAGTGTGATAGTTTATCTGATTATTGAAACACAAGTTAATGCTCACGTTTAAACGATAAAAGGTAAGTAAAAACTGTTTGAAATGAACAAAAAAAAAAGTCAAAGCCACCAACAAACCACCGAGAAGCAGCCAGTGAACCAAACCCAACTTTATGTCTGTGACTATAAATCACAGTCAAATAAATCAATATTATTTACTAGGTAGCTGTTGAGGCTTTTTTTTACTGCTCAGTTGTTGTACGGTTTTGTTTTCTTAAGTTTTGTTTTGTGTGTTTCTGTAACATATCGATTTTCTTACTGCTGCTGGTGTTGTTGGCTTAGTTATTGTTACGGTTTTTTTTTTTTTGCCCTACAGAAAGATGTTGTTGGGGAAAATGTAGTTTTTGCTCTTCCATACTCCTAGTTGTACACATTAATAGATATTCCTATATTTTTTTAAGTATGTACAATTAAGTGTGCTACGTTCGTATGCGAGAACCTTATGCCCAACATGATTGTCAATGGTGGTGGCAGTGGCAGTGGCAGTGGCCAGTAAGTAGTAAATCTCTAATGAGAAATGACAGTGAAAAGTACAATACATTTAAAGATATAGATACAAATTAATACAAACCTACATACATACACATATATTCATTCGTGTGCCACCCACACGCACTAACTCGTCTATCGAGCACAACAACAAATAATAGTTGGTGACAAAATACTGACTGGCATTATTAATTGCAACAAATTTATTGGGTTGTTAAGTTCCTGTGCTCGTTCGTAGTGTGTGTTTCTGCTTCTTTTTTGTTTTACTGTTTCGTCTGCCTCCTGTGTAGCGATATTTTATCGCTGCTGCTGCTGTTTCTCCGGTTGTCGTTCGTTCGTTCTTTTTTTTTATTCTTTTTTGTGATAAAATACCATCTTTCTACCATATTGACCAATTAGTTATCAACAACATACTCGTAGCAACAACAAGAGAATAAAAAAAAAATACACACATACATCACTCCCCATGTTGCAGAGTATTTGTGGGAGCCAAACAAACAAAATGAAAATAAATAAAAAAGGCTAAAAAAAAACAACTAAATAAAAATGAATAAATATTTATTGTAAATGTTGAAAATAATCGTACGTGTATTACAATACATTGTGTAATACTGTATTTTGTATGAGTATAATGAATGTATGAATTGGGACGATGAGTATGCCAGTACAAGCAGTGGTGGATTTACACTAGGGGCAGTCGGGGCTAGAGCCCAGGGCGGCAAATTTTCTAGGGCGGCAAAATTTGGAAAGTGAAAAAAATTTTTTACTGTCATCAAAATTTCTCAATAGAAATTTTATATTTTAATTAATCATATATTATTTAATAGATAATTCAAGAAATGCGACTCGTATAATATTTGTCAAATTGAAATTTTGTAAATCATTATTTTGGCACCTTAAGTGAAAATTTATATTCGAAATTATTTAATTAATTCATTTCTTTAACGATTTAAAATGGTAATACAGTGAAACCTCTACTAACGGACACCTCCCGCAGGCGATTACCTCTGCTAAACATGCATTTTTCTTGGTCCCTTTGTTTTGCAAGTGTTTTTAAAACAAATTACACTCTGCTAGACGGACACTCCCATGGCCTGACGCGGACACCATTTTTGTGTAAAAAACCTCCATTTATGTAGGTATACAACAATAATCCACAAGAGCGTTACAAAATTAAATTGTGTCATTCCCCTTTTTCTTTCATTGACAGTTCGTTGCATAGCTTTCGTTGTGTTTTGAGAAAAATACAAAAATACAAAATAATAAGCCACAGCAACACTATATGTACATTGTACATATTAAATTGTGGGATTCCCCTTTTTCATATCATTGATTATGTGTTACATAGTTTTATTTTATCTTTTTTAAACGTGCTCATCATTAAAGAGTAAGTGTTGATTGAGTAAAGTGTTAAAATAATTTATCGATATCAAAAAATTGCATTAATGTTGAGCATAAATATACGATCAATTGTCAAACATGGCTGATGGACGCAAAAAATTGAGTGGATCTGAGTATCGAAAGCGCGCTTTGGACAAAAGTAAAAAGGAACAAGAGGTTTTGAGTAAAACTCCCAAACTAGATGATTTTTTTACGAAAAAAGTATGTGTTACACAAAAATCAGAAACTAACAATAGAGATTGTACGAATTTAGATTATGAAGGTTTGTATCATATTTTTTCAAGTATTCATATTTTTCCAAGTATAATAATGATTCATTTGTCGATGTGTATAAAATGTATATTCATTATTTACTGTCATAATTAGGTTAATAGAATAATAGTAAATTTTTGCAGGTGATGATGCATGTTCTACGTCAACTTCAAAACGAACTCCGTCTACGAGTAATGATACTGATAGTACCACGACTTCTTCGCTGCCACAGAATATCCATCACGAAAGTGAACTTCAAGCTACAATTCCAACAATAAATATAGAAGATAATGAGCATGGGGATATTGTGATAAGCGATGATCCAGGATAATGGGTTATAAACGATTTCACCAGAGATTACGTAGCTAACCATGGATGTAAACAAAATAAAAATTTGGATTTCTCCGGTACAAAACGTGATTACAGCGATGGAACTTCAAGATGGCTGTCAGAATCACTATTTTTAAGAAAACTTATCAACGGTGAAAAAGTTCCACGCCCATGGCTCATTTACTCAGTTAGTAAAGGTTCTGTATTTTGTGCAGCTTGTCTTCTTTTTGACAGAGAGTGTTCATTTAATGGCAAAAACGGATTTGATGATTGGAAACATGCAGGCGTTCGTGTTGGTGAGCATGAAAACTCCAAACATCATAAAAAATGTATGTTAACCCTTAAGCAAAGATCGGATACTAAGAATAGAATAGACCATGACTTAGTCATACAAACAGAGACAGAAATCTCTTATTGGAGAAATGTTTTAAGAAGAGTAGTCGCTGCTACTAAAGCCTTAGCTTCTCGAGGGCTTCCATTCCGAGGAAGTGATGAAAAGTTTGGCTCACCAAATAATGGCAATTTTTTAATGCTGATTGAATTTCTTGCTTCTTTTGACCCATTCCTAGAAGAGCATATTCGAAAATTTGGAAATAAAGGATCTGGCAGTACAAGTTACTTATCGAAAACTATCTACGAAGAATTTATACAGCTTTTGTCAGTAAAAGTATCTTCTATCATAATTCAAGAAGTTAAATCAGCCAAATATTATGCTATTATTGTAGATTCCACACCTGATATATCTCACGTTGACCAACTTTCTTTTGTTATCAGATATGTGCAAAAAGATGGAACGCCTGTTGAACGCTTTCTGATATTTATTGAAAATTCTGGACATAAAGCTGAAGATTTGCTAGTTGCTGTATTGTCTATTCTTGAGTTTTTTGATCTTGACCTCGCAGACTGTCGAAGTCAGTCATATGATAATGCTAACAATGTATCAGGAATGTATTCAGGTTTACAGGCAAGAATTCATGAAATTAATGATCTAGCAGAACATGCTCCTTGTGCTGCTCATTCTTTGAATTTAGTTGGAGTTCACGCAGTAGAATGCGCACCAGAAGCTGCTTCATTCTTTAATACAGTACAAACTTTATATAACTTCTTTACTGCATCGACGCAGCGCTGGGAAATTTTACAATCTCATACCGGAAAAAGAATCGCGTTAAAATCTTTATCTGCAACCAGATGGTCAGCTCGTTATGAAGCTGTTCATGTACTTAATCAATATTTCGACGAAATAATCGAGACATTGATTATTATTGAAGAAGATATTGACGAAAATGCAATTACAAGACAACAAGCAAAAGGTATTCGTATTCAAATGGAGCGACTTGAAACAGCATTTATGCAAATACTTTGGCATTTTTTACTCTCGCGATTCAATGCTGTTAGTCAAAGATTGCAAAAAGTTGATTGCAGCATTGCTGACGTGATCGACGATTATCATGGTTTGATTAAAGTTGTTGCTGATACGCGAAATGAATTCGAAATCTATGAAAAAAATGCTTTAAATATTTCAGAGATTAAAGAATATAAAACAACAGCTTCTAGACAAAGGAAGAGAAAATTACATGCTGATGAATCACGGGATGGAGATGTGCAACTGACAGGTCGAGACTACTTTAGAGTCAATACGTTTAATGTCATTCTTGACAATCTGGATTTCGAATTACGAAAAAGATGTGTTGCGTATGAAAAGATACAGGAAAAGTTCTCAGTTATAATTGAATTTGGCAATTTGGATAATAGAGAGATTCGTAAACGAGCTGAACGTTTAAGAAAGATTTATTCTTCAGATCTTGAGTTCTCATTGGATGACGAATTCGTGCACTTCCATGCTTATTGCACTGAAAAAACGATGGAAAATAATTCACCTTCCGATCTTCTGAAACTTTTGCGAGCAAACGACCTTTACACTGAATTTCCGAACGTAGAAATCGCATATCGAATATTTATTACTTTAGCTATAACAAACTGTGGCGCAGAACGATCGTTTTCTTGTTTAAAAAGGGTTAAAAACTACTTTCGTTCTACAATAAGTGCAAATAGACTCAATAGCTTAGCTATTCTATGCATCGAATCGGAAGTGCTTCAACGTTTAGATTGTGAGGATTTAATCGACCAATTCGCAACTCAAAAAGTCAGGCGTATTTGCCTGTGATAAAATTATTATATTATAATTATTGTGCTGTTTTTATAAGACGTTTGCCAAACGTCACTCAATCGTCTGTATGTTGTTTTTGTTGTTGTAACGGCAACAACAACATGCAGATGATTGAGTGACGTTTGGCAAACGTCTTATAAAAACAGCACACATGAGTCAAGCTGAGTGCAAAATGTATAGCTCTAAGAACAAAAACAAATATTTTTTATGTCATATCAAAGTATATAATATATAATAAATTATTTGCAATACATTAGATATTTGAATTTTTAAAAATAATGAGGCGGCATTTTTTTCAGTGCCCAAGGGCGGCAAAAGTTTAAATCCGGCCCTGAGTACAAGCACCTTTGAATATCTGAAATAGTGGACAACACTCGTAAATGTTGTATGTTTTCGGGTGCTTTTATTGTTGTTGTAGATAAGTTTTGTCGTACATGTTGTCCTCTTTTGTGTATTATAGTAGTAGGGTGCCAGTCGAAATCTGTTCATATAGGATAGAAATTTTATACATAAAATTTAATATCGAATAAAAATTTCTCCGAAAGGTTATGTCAGATAAAAATTGCTGTCAAAAACTTTATATTTGTTATATATTACACATAAAATTTTTGATAATTTTTAGTTGCACTCGAGTTCATTAAATTTAATTTTCATTAAATTATTATTTTTACTCAATTTTATTGATAATTTTTTCTTGGCTGAGCTGGTGATCGAACGGGTTGTCATATGGCATCATCTATGTTTGCAATCATGATTGCCAATAATTTGACAACAAAATTGACATAGTGAAAACATAGTGAAAACGCGGCCTAATAATAAAAATTTCTCTCGAAAATTTTATGTTATACAATATAATCAGCGTTGTCAACTTGGTGGGTTTCGCAACATTTTTGGTGCTTTTTTAAATTTTTGTTGCAAAAAATTTCTTAGTTGGTGCGCGGTGCGTTTTTTTTTTTTAAATTTCGGTGCGTTTTTTATTCTTTCCGAAAATGTGATGAAATCTTTATTTTCACTACTTTTTAATTGTGGTTTTTTAATAATTCATTATCATGAAATCTATACGATGAAAGACACCCCATTGAATGCATTTTATATACGAATGTATGATAATCAAACATTCGTCACATGAAGGTTATTGCTAAAGCTGAATAGGATGAAAATTTTTGTTTGAAAATAAAAGTAACATTTTAAACATGAAAATAAAAATTCTTGCTTAGCCTGATTGGTCAACTGAACTGTAGACGAACACCAGGATTAGAATCCCAGTGAAGCCCTAACAAATTTTATTGAATAGGGTCAACGAAGTACTAGAACTACTTAATATAGAAAACAAAATATTTCAAAAATATGTACAGAAATTAGCCCTTTTTACCAATTAATTCCGAATAGCATATTGTCAGTATTTTTACTATTATTATTGATTTTTTTTAAGTTAAACAGAGAAGAAATTAATTACATATCTATCCAGTACAAAGGAATACAAACAAACTTGTTTAATTTAATATTTATTTTTCCTAAGTTTTATTTTTTTTTATTAAAACACTGAACTATTAAAGACTGTTATATTTATAATGCAAAAATATTATATTTTTCATGTGAAATTATTTCAATAAACATTTTAAATAAAAAAGAACATCTAAATTGTATGCGATTTTTTTTCAAATGGCGCGTTTTTTCTCCATTTTGGTGCGTTTTGAAATTTCAAAGTTGACAACGCTGAAAATAATATTTATGTCGTATACAAATTTCTCAAGAAAATTGTCTCAAAATTTTATGTTGATAAAAATATTTCTTAAAAATTGTCCGACATACAATTAATTGTTGTACTAATATTTATGTCAGACAAAAGTTTCTTATTTAAAATTTTTAAATCTAATGTAGCATAAAAATGTCTCAAAAATTTCTTTTACAAAAATGTCTTTCAAAATTGTCTGTCAGATAAAAATATCTGAAGAGAATTTTTGTTGAAATTTCTCTTGATAATTTTATGTCTGAAGCATGTATTTTTATAGAAAATTTATGTCGGACACAAATTCCTATCAGTATTTTATAATGGATAAAAATTTCTTTTGAAAATTTTATGTTGGAAAATATTTCCCTCGAAAACTCATATAAAAATTCCAAAAAAAATATTTTCTTTTTTAAAATAACAATGATTGCTATTTTATAAATTTGTTAATAAATTTTATTTCCCTGAAGAAATAAAAAGGAGATATAAAGACATAAAGGTAGAACAATTAGTTAAATAACATATAAAATTTCTTTCAAAAATATCGGATAAAAGTTTTCCATTTTATATTATATATGAAATATGAATCTACAAATTTGTCTTTAAAATTAAAAATTTTCTCATATATATTACGTCAGAGATAGATATACATACATAAATTTTGATGTCAGACAAATATAAAGTAAAGTATTCTAAATTTTTTTTTTGTAAGTTTTCTAGAGAAAATTGTATATCGGATAAATATTTTTCTAAAAATTGTGTGCTGGGCAACCTTTTCCCTGCAAAGTATTGTGTTAAATACAACTTTATGTCGAATCAATATTTCTCTTTAATACAGAAGTAAAATTGTATCTCTTGAAAATTGTATATTCGTAACAGGGTTCCTAGATTTTATTATGTCTTATAACATAAAATTACAAATACAAATAGAAATATATATATTTTTTTAATTCCCCCAAAACGTCAAACTGATCCCCATAATTCCAAAGACAAATTTTCATACATAATTTCAAGAAGAAAAAAATTCCCCAATCTAACAACAATTATTCCAAGACAGTGACGGACAGGGGAATTTGCAAAAATTATAAAATTATGAAATTTAATATTGTGAACGCAGTTCCGATGGCGACTCTATGCTCATTTACACGTACATAAATACATACTCGTATACCGCAATAAGTGACTATTTTTCCACTGCTTAAATTAGAGTGTCCGTCTGTGTATGCGTGGATATGTGATTTTTTTTAAAAAGGGCTTTTTAATGGCGACACGTTTGTTAAAGCTGTGATTTCTGTGCTGCTTTCGCAATAGAATGCAACACAACAAAAACATTTCATAGAAAATATGTTTATTATTATGCAACAATAAGTTGAGCCATAATATTGTGTTTCCTGTTGCATTATCAGAGCTTACATGCTGAACTGGCATGGAGTGGATGCGAGAGAATGTGCTGCATAATCATATTGAAATATTTTAAACATAGTTTCATTTAAAATAATAATCTTGCTCATCATCATTATCGTCATGATGTGCATTAAAATTATCGGAAATAAAATTGTGTACCTGCAGGCTGGAAACGCACACTTATGAGAACATGAATTTGCCACATGCAACAACCACAGGCAATTACTTTTTTTTATATGCGTGTATGTTGGTCATATATTATATTCTCTACTTAACATATACAACTGCATAAATTATAATACATGTATGTATGTATGTATGTATCTACCCTGCAAATAATATTGGACTACGTGATCCATTTTAGATGAAATAGACTACTTACAACATGGTCCAATGTAATGCAGTCATGGACCATGTCATAGTTAAACAAGAGTTTGTAGTTAAACGACATGGTTTCGTGTTAACCCGATTGCATATTGAGTTGTTGGTGTTGTTTAAAACTAACCCTCTTGAGTACTCCATGGAGTAGTTTTGGGACTACTCCGATGGGTTATATGGTCCAGTCCTAGGACATCGCAATGTTAAATGGACCACCTTTTTTTCATATATTTGGAGTAGTTTTGGAGTACTCCTACTCCTCTTTGGACTAGTCTTTACATGCATGTATGGACTAGTCGCGTTATTTGCAGGGTATATATATAAAAGTGATTGTGTGTCTGTATGTATGTTTATTATTATTAGTTTGGGATCTATAGACGGCTAAACGGCTGAACCGATTTGCTTGAAATTTTCACAGTATATTTCTGTATGTCTGGAAGGAGCTATAGCACCTTTTTTTCTGAAATTTTAAGTGGGCGTGGTACCTCCCATATGATGATAATTAAAAAAAATCAAATATATGGTATATTCTACCATCAATATTAATATTTAGGACAAGAATGGGCTTACTATCAATAGTGGGCGTGGCACCTCCCATAGATATGATGACAAATTATATATAGGGAAAACTATATCAGCTATCAATATTAATATTTAGGACACCAATGCGCTGACTAGCAACAATATTAAGTAAATGTTAAAATTTGTATACATTTGAAACCCTTAAGCTAGATTTACACGATTGAAATTTTCTTCAAAATTGCTCTTCAAAATGCTTCAAAGTCGTGTAAACAGCAAAAATTCTTCAAAATTTATTTTTTTTTTTAACAATTTGTAAATTTTATTCATATCATGTGAATTCCTTATATAAGTGGCCTCAGCGCCAAAAAGGCATTGTAGAGGCGAGTTGGCAATATAGTATATATTTAAAGCATTTTACATCTTAACATAATATTATAAATACAAAATAGAAAAAGACTATGGATATAAATTCATAATGTATGTGACGTAATAAATTATTCAAAATGTTACATTAAAATGTCTTGTATGTTTTGTATTAGATAATTTTTAACGTTTCTTTTAAATATTGAAATTCTATTGACGTTTTTTAAATTTTGCGGCAAGTTGTTAAACTCACGACTACCCATGTATTCAATTCTTTGTTTTGTAACTTCAAGTCTACATCGGGAAACTGCTAAGTTCATATTGCTCCTTGTATTGATAGCAGATTGATTTCTTGAAAAATTTATTGTGTGATGACCAATTCCATGCATACATTTGAAAACATAAATTAACAACTGCAAGTAATGAGTTCCATGGATTGGTAGAACATTTTTAAACATACTAGTATACAAAGATATTGTGGGATACGTTATTGGTAGATTACCTACAACTTTCAGGGCTTTATTTTGTACTCGTTGCAGCATTTTCAGTTCATTGCTCTTTTTGTAACCATATACGATTGCACCGTAATTGAGATGGCTTTGAACTAATGCATTATAAAGTAATAATTTAATAGTTGTTAATAATAATTATTACATAAATAAATTTTGAAGAAATTTTGCTGTTTACACGAGTTTTAAGCATTTTGAAGAGCAATTTTGAAGAAAATTTCAATCGTGTAAATCTAGCTTTATCTATATATAAAAGTGAATGTGTGTTTGTTTGTTTGTCTATTGTAAATAATAATAAGATAATGTAATCAGATTTAATTTAAAAGGAAAACTGTAGATTTTAATAACTTAATAATTATATTTATTTAACTAAAAATCTTTCTATTTCATTAGTTCGGCTTGAGGTCCCTTATATTAAAAATATAAAAACTCTTGTTCGTTTTTAATTATATTTCTTCGCTGAAGAATATAAATATTGGAAATAAATAAAATATAATAAAAATTACAAACGAACAAGAGTTTTTATATTTTTAATAAAAGGAACCTCAAGCGGAACTAATGAAATAGAAAGATTTTTAACAATATAAAAGGTCTACATAGCACATAAAAAACAATCATTTATTTAACTCTCAACTTTTCATTTCATTACGATACGGGTAGCGAAGCACACCGGGTTTTAGCTAGTCTACTTATAATATAAATAAATATTTAGTTGAACGTAGTTTTATTACAGTCCTGTGGTCATACAAGTGGGAACTCATTATAAACCACAAGCGTTTTAGTATAAATTATGATGCTGCCTGTTCTAAAATTTACAAATTAAGGAAACTAAAAGAAATCTCGTTAAGAATCTGTAATATTCCTGTAACATCAGCAAATAGAATATCGCCATAAAGATGTGATTTATACAATTCAAATACTAATTTGTTTAATAATAATTGTAATAATAGTTTCAAATGTTTGTACAATCTTCAAGAAATTGTTGACACGACTTTATATTGTAAAAAAATATTTTAAATTGTCATAAAACTAATAAATAAATTAGTATGCTGAGGTGTTAAATTCTACTGCAGATTGTCGCCTAACGCTATTATTGTAAATCATACAAAATTCTTTGCAATTCTATATGTTTCGTTTATAGATTTTTGTAATTTTTAATGCTGAATATTTAATGATTTTATATCATCATCCATCACACACAAACGGATAAAATTTTAAATTGGAAAATCAAAAAATCTCATCTAAAACAGTTGAAACGTGAATTTATATGAAAGTATTTATTTATGTGGGAGTATGATAATGTTTGAATTTGAACGAGTGTTTGTGTGTGCTTTCAGCCATATGTGCTGCTGCATGTGTATTGATGATTAAACGATAAATGTCATAGCCTTATATAGATTAATATTCACATATACATCCACAACATTTGTATTATAACAGCGATACTGATTGTTTTTTCTCCCCTGGCTACTGGCTGTTTTATTGCTTTTTTTTCTTTTTTTTTGGATTTGGCATTCAAATAATTCATAGTTGGGATTATTTCTATTTTTATTTCAATTTTTAAAGTTTAGTTTTTGTTTCGTTTATTTTCTGTGATATTTCAAATCTAAGTTCAATGATTTTTGTGCAGTTATTTTATATTTTTCTGTGCTTTTGCTTTGTACTTAACAGTTTTCAATATTCTCATGCTGCGTTGGACTGACTGCCTGCCTGTCATTGTCTGCACTTATTCATTGGTTCATTTATTCGTTCATTGTTTCCATGCTTTGCATTCATTGTTTGTCAGGTCATTCAATTTAGTCAGAGTTTTACCAAGTTCTATTTGTTGATGGATTTTGTTTTGCTTTTTATTGTTCCTTGAAGGCTTTAAGGCATGACAGGTAGTAAGTTTGAATTTGTTTATGCTGGTATAAACAAAGAAAGAATGCTACTACTTACTTATATTCGATGTACGACGAATCTTTGGGATGATTACAGACCTGCGATTGCTGTTAAATTTCCCATATTTTGTAAAATTTGCTGTATGCCCACGACAATGTTGGAAATGTTCACGATTATCTATTTATTTTGATTTTCCATTGATCAGCACTCGTACTATTAGTTAGTCGGATTTTATGTACATAATGATTTATGTGCAATGTTGTTAAATGACTTCTGTATAGGTACCAGAATCTGTATCTAGTTTCTAAGGCCACATATTTAAATTGCAGAAATAACAAACCTTATGACAAACTAAATCTATAAAGACAATATTAAAAAAGAGTTTCGGAAAATAATGTTTTGCTACTTTATTTAGTTTAGTTTATCTCAATACGCCCCTGACCATCCCAATCATATTAAAATAATATTACATAGAAAAATTGTTTGTTTTCGTTTTTTGCACAAAAAGGCCAACAGAAAGAAAAAAAGACTGCTCGTATTTCAATTTAAATAAATTGTAGAAAAATAGCAAAACATTTTCAGTATTTGTTCAGCTCCCCACTCGCCCACAACAGCTGATCATCTGGTATTATTTTCCCATTTAGAAAAATAGCCTTCTCTCGCAGTGGTTGCTTTTTATTTCATGTTCAATGTGTTTTGGTTTAATTCAACAATTTTTCTTATTTTTGCTTTATTTATATATTTAGCTACGGGGCAAAAAAAAAAAGAAAACAAAAGAAAAAAAAAAGATTTCCATGCTAAACAAGATTTACACATTAGAAAATATTGTTTGAATATTTTGTTAGCATTAGGATTTTTCTTTTGATTTTCTTTTTTTACATTTGCAATTAGTAATATTAAGGATTTAATGCGCTTTAGTTGTCAAATTCAACAATTATACAATAATTCAGCTATTTGTACATACATATATACATACATATGTATGTGCTTAAACAGAACTATTTAATTTCGAAAAATTGCTTTAATGTGTTTTCCAAATGTAATTTTATGAACATATGTAGGGGAGAGGGGGGTACGTTTATACCCGGGGCACCTTTGAACTATGTTGATAAAATCTCAGTTTAACATTTTTTCCGACCCATAACCGGGTTTTTACATGGCAACCTTGTTTTCTAGCAACGTTAACAACTTTTGCTAGTTTTTTCAGTCGTCGACCGAATGTACTTAAGTGAACAAGTTTTCTCAATGCCATTGTAAGTTTCTTTATTTTTTTTTTGTAAGAGTGTAAGAAGTATTCAGTGATCGTTTTCTTTCGTGAAAGAAATTTATTGCAGTCGAAAATTCATTTCAAACAAAATTAAGTTAAGTTATTTGATATTTATGTAAAACAAAATATTTATTATAAATTTCCGTGAAATGGCATGCTAGTTCAGGTTTAAACAAAGAAAAAGGGGGCACCTTTGAACATGTCAATTTATCAACCGAAGTACCAAACATTGTTGATTCTCTCTTATTTTCTGAAAATGACGAATCCAATGCTGATCATGATGCTTTAAAGGAAAACGTAATGTCACCTGAAATCTTAATAATGTAAAAGTTATTTTTGATCTGAATTTTTTTTATTTTTTAATTGTTAATGTTTATGTTTTTCTTAATTAATAAATCGAATATATTATATATATAAACAATATAAATGTTTATGTTATTTTTGGACATGAGCGCTACAAGAAAAAATTGCCGTTCAAAACTGCCCCAGCCTAGTTCAAATATGCCCCGTATGGGGGGCACATTTGAACACAATGACTTCATCCATTAAAAAAATAAACAAAATATAAATCGAACTAAAAATAAGTTACTTGTAGACTTAAGCTAAAGTTTATTTCGATACATATTAGTTAAATTATGTAAAAAGTCAATAATTCAAAAATATAAATTTTTATCTGGCTTGAAAGCAAAAATTGTTCTAAGGTGCCCCCTCTCCCCTATGTATGTATGTATGTACATTAGCGTGACCGGATCTCACGATGCCTCTTTACAGCTATTAAGATATTGAGATGTGTATGAAATTAGCATTCTAATAGGATATAAAAGATAAAAATCGGTTTAAAAAATTTAAACTTATGAAGTATTCCCCAGGCCATTATTGTGTTTCAGACCACTCGAATAAGAAATATAATAAGAATATTAACAAATTTTGAAATATATTCGAATAAAATCATAGTTTTACTTTAAATAAAATATACACATTAGGGTGGCCCCGTTTGTATGGAGAAAAAATAAGGTATCGATGTTCCCGACTAAAATTTGATTAATTTTAAGACTACGTGTCTCAATTTTTTTGTCCTGGTGTCAATATTTGGTGAGCTGGATCAAAGGATAAAAAGGTCCTTTTTAGAGGTTTTTTTGATTTTTTTCACATTACTTCCAAAGAAACTATATGTAAATTTGGTATCATATGCAAGGTTTTTGAGAAGCGCATTCAGTGGGTTAGCAAAAATTAAAAAACAATTTTTTTTAATTCAAAAATTTTTAAAATTTCAGACAAAATTTTATGGTTTTTTAATTTTTCATAGAATTTACTTAAATAAATAGTTGAAATTGAATAATGTTTATAATCACATCATGCAATTTAACCCAAATGGTTTTTCCCGTTTTTTTATTTCTATCTATTTCAAGTAAATTTTATAAGGGTTTGGGTTAAATTTGGGTTAAATTGCATGCAAATTTGAGCTTAAATTTCGGTTATCTCAATAAAGGGACATAGCATCGTTTTGTGGGTCCAGACGAACAAATTTCCGACATCGATTTTTTGAGGTCACCCTTATGTACATTAGGGGGTCCCAAAAATTTGTTTCTTTCTTATTATCATAGTTGCTCAGTCAAAATTTAAAAGCTTATAAGGTAAAGTATTTTTGATTTTTTTTAAGAGTTTTCGGAATAGGTTTAGAGGTCGCGCAATGGAGTTTTCATAAAAAATCGGAGTTTTCGGCCTTTTTTTAACTTTACTCATAACTTGGTTAATACCACGGGTTTCTTTACTCCTGAAACAGTTTTAAAGAAAATTATCCAAGCTTTATTCCTTTGTGAAAAACTTTTAAGTTTTGGTGATGAGTTTACTGATTTAGATATCATAAATTACAACCTCTTCCTAAAAATCTAAAAAAAAATCAAAAATACTGAACCCTATAAGCTTTCAAAATTTGCTTGATCCTCTGACAAAAAAAATTTTGGGACCCCTAATGTACATGTATGTATGTATATATTTCACTCCTAAATTCAAATTCTAAAAATTACTTAAAAGACTTTTTAGTCATTCCTTGGCTCTGTTGCTCTGCCAATGACAGGTCAGCAAAGTCATTAAACTCAATAAAATAAACAAAAGGCAGAGAATTGTCCAACATTTCCTGCCTTAATAAAATCTCTTCATGTTTTTATGCGTTTTTTTTTTTAATATTTTTAAAATTTTTTTCACGTTCTCCACAAAGTTTGCTACTTATTGTGGGAGTCCTTACAGATTTTCTTTACATTTGACATTTTTTTTTTTGTTATGAATTTTACTTTTAAGCTTATAAAAAGTGACAAGCATTTGACAGGACAAACATGTGGAGTAAACGGTAAAATTAACAATAAATCATACAATCATGTAGTTGCTGTTACTGCTGCTGGTGCTCTCGCTGTTGTTTACTGCCATTTATCATTGTATGTAATCATTTCCTCTTGTTGCTTGTACGAGTATTCTGTGCATTTCTTTTTGATTGGTAAGAATTCTTAAGATTAGCTCAGTTGACAGATAAAACAATTGACATTTCTTATTATACAATATTTTTGTGATTTTTTTTTTTTTGTATTCTTTACTCCATAGTGACCATACACACGTAACTATATTCATACATACTTTCATCCAGGGAACCAGGGAACGCATGACAATTGTGGTTTTAAAAAAGTTTGGCAGCAGTAACACAAAAACTTTTTTCGTTCCTTCTCCAAAGTTTTTACTTGCACAACAATGAAACAACATATATATATACATATAAATGTTGCGTATTCAATTGTTCTTAAAGTAACGAATTCTATAATGTACATGCTTGGTTACAATGTGCGAATATATTGACTAAAGGAAGACTAAGGATAGACAGAAGGAGGGACGAGCTTCTATGAATTTCTTGTTTTAGCTTTAATAAATCACACTGGGCCTGATAAAACAAAACTTAATATTGTTTACAAATTATAAAAACACTAATCCAAAACTAAATGTTGATAAATTTTAACACAGTAATTTTCACAAGTAATATTAAAAAATACAGTTGAAAGTTAAAACATTTCTTTCGTTTCATATTTAAGATTTGTATAGTTCGTATCTTCGTACGTATGCAGGTCAATTTTTCTGTTAACGTTTAAGGCTTCATTAGTCTTTACTTTCTGTTGCTGTTCTGTTCCGTGTCGTTCTGTTGTTATATGTTTGTAGTTAGTTTTTCCGTATAAACGTATCAGCTGTTTTAGGTAAACATACAACACACCGCGAAAATAAATAAAAAAAATACAAATCAAAGTTTTTTTTATTGTACAATATGTCATTACTTTCGACTAAAGTAATGAGTTTTTCGTCATCCATCGTTTATTTTTGATATTTTTATGACTTTTATACAAAAACTTAATTAAATTCAAAGAAATTGAAAAATTTTGTAATAAACCAAAAGTTTTTTTCTTGTGCAGATGTCAGCTGTTTTGTGCTGTCACTTACAATTACTTAGCAAATTTTTGTTTTCAACAGGTACGTCCGCAACGGCACGGAAAGTAATAAAACAACTAACGACTTCTACACATTTTCTATTTAACAGAATCAAGTCAGCTGATTCGGAACAGAACAGAAAGTAGAGACTAATTCTGCCTTTATGTTTCCATGTTGCTCTAGTTGTTGACAATCTTATTAAGATAATTTTAGGGCTCTACCAACATCCTCACTATCTCAGTAGTCTCAATTGTTTAATTCACAACTGATGGTTTAGTGTCGTAGGAGTTGTATGTTGTCTGAATTTACAATAGTTGTAAAATGTTGTTAATAATGACATTTCTGCATATGTTTTTCGAATGTTGTATGGAAATTCAAGTGATGAAAAAAACATTGATGTTTTAAAAACACTCGATGTATTGTGTCGAAACATCGATATAATACGATGTTTTTTTTACTCCTAAACAATCGGAAAACATCGAAGTTTTCTTTCGATGCATCGAAATGACAAATTTATACAGAACGTGTATACATATCTAATATTTTAGACCCTCGATTCAAAAAAATGCACTTTAATGAAGCAATAGCCGTTGCCAATGCTGTATCATAGATCAAGGAATTAATGAAAAATACTCTTTTGCAAAATGAAAATATTGAATTTGAATCAGAAAAATCCGATAAAAGTGAGGATACTTTTTCATTATGGACTAGCCATTATAAACTGGTTCATAGAAATTGGAAAAGCAACAAGACTGAAGATGAACTTTAAGTTTAGTTGAGGACTCCTGTTGGAAGACTGAACGAAAATCCGTTGGATATTTGGAAAGATTATAAATCACTGTTTCCCAAGCTTTACAAGATCACTTTTAAATACCTTGCAATGGTGGGAACATCGGACTCAACAAAGAAATAGATTGAGTGGTGAAAGACTTGGTAAAGTTTAATTTCTAATCAGGGGCCAAATTACCGCATTCGTGATCGAATTAGCTATCGTATCGAAAAATGATTTCGATATCGAAATTATGGTAAAATGTACTAAATTTCTTGCTCGATATCGTATGCCATAATTTCAAATACGAAAATTACGATCAATTTTACTCGATCTCGAATGATTGCCAGCCGGCGGTCAGGCCTCCAATAGGTTTCTTTTATAGGAAAATCAGGGAATGGGTTGTAGGTGACACAAATATGGCCTGGGAAAACCGAACGGACTGCCGAGTATCAAGGACGATATGGCCGGTGCTTAGGAAGTCCGACTCGGAATCGCTGGTGGGTGAGAGCAGGGTCTGCGTAATAACCATGATAGGTGTTATCGCGGGTCATTGTATGATAGGTAGAATGACAAGAATAATTAATGGGATCTGACTTGTCAGACATATGCGGGTTATGCGAGGACCCAGAGGAGCTGGAGACGATCGATCACATTCTGTGCCATTGTCCCAGATTACAAGTTAACAGGTTGAGGTGGCTAGGCAGTAGATTCATAAGCGAATTAGGAGATGTCTCGAGTTGTAGGCTCGGGGATCTCAAAGGATTCGTAATGAATATGGCCTGGCTGCACAACAGGGGAAGGGGCTCTGTGAGGGCTTAGGCGTTTCTCTCTTGGAATACTAAGTTTTTTTTTTTTTTTGTTTAACAAACACAAACTGCGAAGCTTTTGGCTTGTCTGCAGAAAACACCCAGAGTCTTTGGCGGGAATCGAACCCGCAACCCTCTGACTGATAGTTCGGCACACTATCGCATAGTCTATCGGGGCACTCAATTCAATTCCGAAAGGCATCACAATGGACCGTATTGGTCTCTGGGTGATGGCGTGGGGACAACCTCACACCGGCCTTCTAACCTAATCGATACGATATCTAATTCGATCACGAATGCGGTAATTTGGCCCCTGATTGACAAATTTAGAACCAGAAAATAAAATTAATAAACAACAAATTTGAATTATGGATATTTAAAAATTTATATTTTATTTTTTGTATATTTGTTTTATATTTTAAAATATTGTCATTTTAAATATTTTCCAACAAAAACATACGACATTGCTCAAAATGCTAAGATGTTATGTGATTTCAAAGCATTGTCTATGATTATGATTAGTGAATCATATCCAGCAACACCACCAGTTCCTCATTTTTCACATAACTACTTGTACAAATAAATAATAATTTGAGTTTACTTTAAGTTTAGTTTAATCAGTAGAGAAGATAGTGGAGGAGACATCAGCCCACCTTTGGATGTTTTCGTTTAACATGATTTGACTAATCCCTAGGAAAACCCTCAATCAGATCAGTATTTGCTGATCAAGGCTTTTAAACGAGCACTCCAGCTTATATCTTTCAGCAATAAACATTTCCAAAAGGGTTATTAAAATAGTTGCGAGAGAGAGAGAAAGAGTGGCAGAGTATATATGTATATCGGGAGAATGATAAATCTAAGTTCCTACAAATTTAACAGTAATAACTCGAAATTAATTTGAAATAATCTTTAAAGAGTTGAAAAAATGCAAATTTGTGTAAATGTTATTTTAATTAAAAATCATATTTAAAATAATTTGCACAAATTTTTATGCAAATAATTCTCTACTACTGGCGATTGTGTTTTCTCTACTTGCAAACTGAACTCATATCATGCAAGTTTTCTATATACTCGTAATAAAGAATGCGTCTGAAGCTGTATGTATGTCTTTAACATGAATTTACAAACAGACAGAGAGACAGACAGACAGACAGGCAATGAGTGTGTATCGTATCCAACAGTGAAGAATTATTCTTAGCATATTTTGCTACTTAGTTTTTGGCAGGAATGTCAGTATTTCGACAAATTCTTGTTGGAAAATTTGAAATTTAAATTGGAAATTTTTAATGTTATTGATGTTAAAAAATAAAATGAAAATAAAAAAGAATAAGTATGAGAAGAAGGAGAAGGAGATGATGATGGAAAACGCAACCGAAACTAAAATAAACAAAAATGCAAGCAAAACATTTCAAATTCAAATCCTATAATGCCACAACCATCGATAATGTTGCAGACGATAATGTTCAAGATAATAATAATAATGATGACCATGATGATACAAATAATGATAGTGTGTCAGTATACATAGTAAGTACTGACTCCTACTCCTCCATTGCGATTCCTATTCAACAGCACCGTTGTTGTCCTCCTCATCATTGCATTATTAACTATCATTGTTTAATGTGGCACAAACGAGTAAGTACGAGTATGTAGTGTGTAGCAGTGAGTAGCATTATTATGTAAGATGTTATTCATTGCTCATTGATGGCTAGAGACCTGGCTGCAATTATTGTGCATAAAACGCAAATACTACGTACGCACATTGTGTGCACTTTTTTTTTTTATTATACAAACTGCATGTATTTTAATTTAAATTTGTTGTGATGTCTGTTGACAGTTTCAACATATTCAATAGTTTTTTTTGTAGTTTTGGTTTTCTTCTTTTGCTTTAAACAAAAAGAGAAGAAAACATTTATAAACAGAAAAAAATAAAATAAAATATATTCATACACAGTTACGCTTATACCCCCTTTATACGATGGCCAAAAATGGCATTAAACATATGAAAAGATAAGAGCGAAAAAAAACTTAGCAAACTTCAGCCAAAAAATATATACATTCATACATACATACAAATGTACATACAAATACCGGCAATTCAATCAATAAATGCATTCAGTTTAAAATGTACGAATCAAAACAACTAAACAGCAGATAACGAAACAGCAGCAACCGCTTAAACAACCGCCATCGAAATAACGACCAAAAGCACCAGAGGCAGCAACCACCACCGCCCCACAGTTGGGATGTGAAGTAATGTTGGCTTTTAAGAAGAACATTTACTTATTATGTGTTAAGAGCTGCATGCGTGGCTTCATTTGTAAATTACTGATTTATCGAAATGAGTTTTTGTGTTGAAATTTAAAAATAGTCGCAATATTGTTAACTGGCGTTTAAATGGGGGTTTCCACCTAAAAATCTTTATTTTACTGTAAAAATACAAATTGTGAAATCGAAAAGACCTGCATTTTTAATCGCTTAATTTATTGTTTTGTAACTGAGATATTTAATAAATTTTAAACTTTTATTACAACACAATATTTAAACAAATATACATACATACATAAGTAGGTTAGGTTAGATAGACTAGGCGATAGAGTGCCGGAAAATCAGTCAAAGGGTTGCGGGTTCGATTCCCGCCAAAGACTCTGGGTAGACCAGTCAGACATATGGAGATAAGTCACACATTTGTAGACCAGTCAGACATTTGGTAGAGAATCTAAGGCCTCGCAATGGACCATATTGGTCTCTGGGTGAGGGTGTGAGGTGACTCACACCAGCCTTCCTACCTAACCTAAACTACATAAGTAACTTTTCATCAAAATGTTTGATTTTTTTCAATTACATATCTCTTTGTTTGACGTTTTGTGCAATATAAATTTATTAATATTCAGAACATGGTGTAATTAACAAGGTGAGTGCAGTAGCACAGCTGACTGACTTTGTTTACAATTTACTTATGTCAAAAATAATACTTTTTCAAGTGTTTTTGACAGTAGTACATTATTTTACACAAACAAAACGCCTGTTGTTTCTGTATTGTATTGTATTGTATTTGTTGCCGATTTGCACTCACCTTGTATAATTACACCATGATTTAGAATGTACAAATTGAAATTGAGAAATAAAAAATTTTATTAAATTATTTAGTTCTTTTATTCGACATTTTTCAATATTCTATAATTTCTTTTTTTCTTTCAAGCAATTAGGTCACTTTTAGTATTTATATAAAAAATGTTCTAAATATTTATTTTTATATTATAATTCAAAAATTTTTATTATCCCTGAAGAAGCTATCCAGTGTGATAGCGAAATATTTGGATATAAAAATAAATATTATAAATATAAACATTTTTATATAAATACTAAAAGTGACCTAATTGCTTAAAAGACAAAAAGAAATTATAGAATATTTTATTAGATTTGTAACTCAAAATCATGTTACGTCTTTTAATTACAAAGTCTTAAAAACAATTTCATATTTCTCAATATCAATTTGCTTTACAAAATTTCAGTTTGTTATATAAATAAATTTGGAATTTCTCAATATCAACTTGAAAAGGTGTGTAGATAGATGCTCATGAGTCTAAAGTTAAAATTACCCTATAGAAGTTTTAGTTAACTTAAAACTATCTCGTGATTAAAGGCCCAGCCATAATGTGCATAAGCTAGCTTAAGCAACTGTCAAAAATGAACGAAAAGTCTGTCAAATGCATAAACTTACGAAGACTTTTAGGTGGCCATAATGTACTTATAGCATGTTCAGATATGAACCTTAATTGCGATAATCGCAATTAACGCCATTATTGAGCTCAATATTCCATATAAAATCACAATTGTTATAATATTGAGTAAGATTTCGAACGCAACACTGTTCACAACTGTGTTTAATGAACAAAATTGTGTAAAATGGCAAATGTCAACAAAAGAACCCAAAAGAAATCATTAAAAAATCAATGTGAAGGTAAGTTTGTTTACATAGAAACACAACAACCATATATACTCTATATTATAGAGTATTTTTTGTATTGTTTTCCAACTGTCAAATGATTATTGAGTAAGCTGAAAATTGCGTATGCCTAAACACTTATGCTTGGTTTTCACTATGTCAATTTGTTATGAAATTACCAACAATTTGGACAATTTGACAACAAAACTGACATACTGAAAACCAAGCATTAAAATAATATTGTCCATTAACTGAATATTGACTCAACTAAGTTTCATATTTGAATACAGTATTACATGATGCATGTAACCCTTGTTGCATATTTGTGCAATATTTTATGTTTTTGCGAGTACTTTAAATTAAAAAGTACCAAAAATTACAGCCCTGTATTTGTTTATTTTATGTTTTATTTTATTAAAAATTTGTAAACAGTAAAAACTGCTAATTGTTGAAAAAATAATAAAAAAGTGATAAGATATGAGTAATATCATGTATTTCTTGATTTTGCATACTAATTTTTTTTATTTTTTTTTAATGAAATCAAAAAATAGATGATTCCGTACGGAAAGTGCGTTCAGTTTGGCACTTTGCTTAAGCAAATGAAACTTGACGAAAAGTTTCATTAAGTAGATTATGGTTTGTCACATACGTTTTACATGTATTCGCACAGTTCCTTAAGTTGGCTTAAGCTAGTTTATGCACATTATGGTTTGGACCTTAAGCAGAAATCAGTCATTGATGACTCATGAAAAACTAATTTGTTTTACTTTGAAAACCTATTCAGTTTTTTCAATGTAATCCTAAGAACGAGTCCAGTACACACTAACTTTACATAAGAAGTATGTACATATTTGTTTATTTATTATAAATAATAATAAATATATTTATTATTATCTCAAGTAAAGTCTTTTAGTTAAAGTTTTCTGTTTGCACTGCAGTTGTTCCTGCTTCCATTTTTCTCACAACTTGTCTTTCTACTGAATTTTGCTAAGAAAATAGTTTTCTCTTTTATTAATAAATCTCCTTAAGGTCCTTTTACATCTTATTATTTATTTATAATTACATAGCAATAAATTTTCATTTGGTATATTTTGTTGTATGTTAAAAATTACATAATTTTGGAAAATTAAAAAAAAAAAAAATTTTAAATTTTGTGACACAAATGTTTTTGCAAATAATAATAATTAACAATTCCCCCACGTTCAGCTTAAAATCATTGCGATTTGTGAAGCTTTTAACATTTTGAATAGAAATGAGGGAGTGAATATGTTTGTGAGTAAGTGAGCACGAGCATGAGGACGTGTGGCAGACACATACGAGTTTGGTTGAATTATGAGAGGGCACCTCAAAATTATTTGGGGCTCTAACAAAACACATAATGAATATTTCAACAAGACAGTAGTTAGTAGTGAGTGGTACTCATAGTTGCTGGTAATGTGAGATTGCGGTTTTATTTCAACTCTTAAAAGTTGCGTAACACAATTTATTTGTTGCGATGAAAATTAAAGTACAATAATCAAAACACACATTTAAATACAATGGAAGCTACAGTAAATGGACGCACCCTGAAAACAAAAAAAAAGCTTAAATATTTATAAAAGCAAATACTGGTATAGACTAGGGCAACAGTTTTATAAAGACTTTAGATCATTCGTTGTGGGTAAAAATGTTAAAGAATGTAAACCATTTTCTTTTTTTTTTTAATTTCATTAATAATATTCAAAAAAGTCGTTTGAAAAAAAAGAATTTCTTCATTTTCGACATTCTAAGGTTAGCCGCAACTTTAATTACAAGTATAGGCACATGCATGCTACTTACCACTCAAACTTGTTGTCTGGCTGTAGGCGTATGTTGGTGGCATGGAATAAACAAATACACATAAACACTCATTTGTTAAACATCAGCATCATTATTGGTTAAACATTTAATAATCATCTATTTATGTATTTGCAATTACCTCAAGTCTCCCATTTAAAAATTTTCCAAATTGATGATGTGTGTTATTGCGGTTGTCGATAATAATGCAACTGACAACAAATTCATCATCAATATTCTGTGTGTAAGACACCACTCGTTTCTTTTAAAAATTTAAGACTCTTTTTTTCTTCCTGCCTGTTGTCTCGTACGGTACGCATTTTGTGGTATTTTGCAATTTCAATTGTATTTAAATTGCATATGATAAGAGATTTAATAAGAAGTAAGAAGCAATCCTTACTTACTTACTCATCTGCAATCCCCCACAATACAAATGCAAACATATGTATATGTGTGTACTCATACATTAGGGTGGGTCAATTTTGTTGTAAATAGGCGTATAGCAAAAACGTAATCTGCAATAAATTCTTGACTAAGAGAGTGTGTGTCTAAAATCAGAACCTAGCTCCCTCCAAGAGACATAATAGAATCTTGGAAATCTTGGTTGCAAATAATTGCTAATGAGAGTAAAATACTGTTGATTTTTTTTCTTTTTCGCGTTCACTTAAGAAATTTTTTCTTAAATCATCACAATAACTTGGAAAATTTAATTCACTAAAGGCCATTATTACAACTTGCCTCTAATGGTCTTAATAGTAAAAGGTAACTTTAATTAAAGTGAGGAATAAAGTGACCTTTAAAATTTTTCGTTATTACAACTTCCTTGTAAAATAAAATAATTTTTTTTTTCTAAACTATGGCAATACCAGTGAAAAACCGATTACTTTTAACAAATTACTGACAAGAAACAGTAAAATGTTTGTGTTTGTGAAAATATTTATTTGTGAAAAAATATAAATCAAACGTCTGCTTTCCATTTTTGTTTATCAAACTATGTATTGGCAAAACAAAATTAAAATTAATTTATTTTTCATGAAGTTGACATTTTTCCAGAACATATGGCAACTTCAAATACATAAACCTCACTATAAAATTTAAAGGCAAGATGATCTTCCCTTTAGCTTATCGGTCGGTTTTAGATTAAAGTTAACTTATAATAATCAAATACTTCTTATCTGTCCGATAACATCATACCTTTAACTATTACCAAGTTGTAATAATGGGCCTAAATTCACTTGACATGCCAATCATAGAAGCTTTCTGTGTAGTCAGAACACTTGACCCGTAAGAACCAATTGACATCGCTGATGATGATTGATGAAATTAACACACGCTTACTTTTTGAAAGCTAACTATCAAGTGCATACTCGTAAATCAATCAAAACAAATATAAAATGCATTAACGTTAAATTTCTACAATGACAAAAATATTAATTTATGAACTCTTGTTAAGCTAGATTTACACGATTGAAGGTACATATTTTGAAGTCTTATCAAAATTTTGAAAATTTATTTTACCTCCTGGCCCACGATGTCGAACGATAACGTTCGCTTAGATAAGACTTAAGACACAAACTTTTTATCGTATCTATTTCTTACTCAATCAAGTTTGTTTATTCCACAATCAAGTTTGTGTCTTAAGTCTTATCTAAGCGAACGTTATCGCTCGACATCGTGGGCCAGGGGGTTAATGTTCTATTTACACGTTTCAAAAATTACATCAAAATATTCTTTCAATATATTTCAAAATCTTTTGATAAAAATTTTATCAAAATTTGTTGAAGCTAATTTACACTATTGGCAAACTTTTTATATTGAAAATAATGACTTTGATCAGCTGTTTTGCTTCTTTTGTGAAATAATTTATTATTATAAGAAAAAAACAATTAATAAGTATGGACGACGACACAATCATCATAGCATCAACATTTTTACTATTGAAGGAAGAAATAGCTGATAATAATGCAAAAAAAAAGAAGAAAACAAAAGGAACACAGGGTTCGACCTTTTCTTTTGGAAGGTATGTCTCTTTTAGGGAGCGATTGATAAGAAATGATCCTGACTAATGCAAAAACTTTGTGCGAATGTCACCAGACGATTTTGATTATTTGCTTAATCTCGTCAACCCATCAATAGAAAAGAATAATACTAATATGCAGGAATTTGTATGCCCCGGAAAGCGCCTGGCAAGTACTTTGAGATTTTTAGCAACTGGGGACAGTTACCCAAGTCTTATGTTCTTGTTTAAAAGATCAAGATCATCGATATGCAATATATAAAGTATTAAAAGATGCATTTTTTAAGGTAAAACCTAATTTATTAAATAAAAAAAAAAACATATCAAAAATAATCAGCCCAATCATGAATAAAAATTCCGCGGGAGTTTTTTCCCTTTTCCCATTTTTCCTATTCAAATTCAATGTTAAAAAAATAAAAAGGGAAAAAACTACCGCGGATTTTTTATTCATGATTGGGTCGAATATCTATTGGTACAGATGCCAGCAACAGAAGAGGAATGGGAGAGTATTTCCCAAAGTATAAATAAAATGTGGAATTTTCCCAATTCAATCGGGGCATTAGATGGAAAACACAACAATATTATAGCACCAGCACATGTATATGTATTGATATGGTTTTGAATCAAAAGAATGAACATGCTGTCAAATTATTTATTGTTATCAATATTGCCAGATGCGATTTTGATGCTCATTTACACGGCATCAATAAAATCTTTAAAAGTTTTGTTCAATATATTTTGATCAATAAATTTTGAAGAAATTTTGTTGTTTACACGAGTTTAAAGCATTTTGAAGAGAAATTTTGAAGAAAATTTCAATCGTGTCAATTACTAAATTATACTCTTTGAAAGAGAAGAGCGGATATTAAGAAGAAAGCATTCTCTTTTTAAAGCTTCGTAAATCGTATAAAAATTAAAACATAATATCGATGCAAGACCAATGTTCTAAATTTGTAATCATAAAACGTTTAAGAAAAAATGGAATAAATAGGTCCAAAAAGAGCAACTATATTTGTGTTTTGTACGGATATACCAGAAGTTGCTAGTCTTTTATATTTCATAATCAAACCTGTCGGTGGGAGCTAGATTTTCATTTCAGAGCCATACTTTTTGTGAGTAATTTTCTTAGAATTTTGTGTAGATTTTGATTTTGGGTGACAGGCATGTTTTTTCTCACCCAAACAAATTGACCCACCTTAATGACAAATGCACATATGTATATTTAAATTGTATTTAATGTTTAAAGTTTTGTTTGTAACTATGTACATAAGATGAGGTTTTGCAATTAAATGCATTAATGTAAGAAATGATTATTTATTTTGCTTCTGATAAAAGTGAAGGACTGATGATAGTATTTATTCTTGGAAAACTTTGCAAGGCCCAGCAGAAATGCTGCATTTATGCCAGTATTTTTAGTTACTCGCAAAACTACCTTATTTAGTTGATATAATAATTTCCTTGTAATTCGTTTGCTAAACCATATTTATATGCGTTAGATTTTCTTTACATTTAAAACTTAAAGGTAACAACTCTCATTATTTTTGATAGTTCAGCTCTTGCCGAATAGCTTATAGAATGTTAAAGTTAATGAATACAAATATTTTGAAAGTTGTTGTTGTTGTGCTGTGATTAAAACTTTCTCTCTTGGGGATAAACTTTTAGCTTAACAGCTGTCGTTGAGTGGAAAATATTTGGCTGAGTGAGTCCCGGATAGTGCTGAAGATTCAATTACTGATAGTAAGGAAAGTTGTTTGCAGAATTCTTTCTTTAGAAAAAAAAAAACAAATACACTTGTGGCTTTGAGGTTTATTTTTTCTTAAACATTTAATAATAAGAGCACGTATACAATTAATGACTTTTCTTAAAAGATTAAGTCTATTCAATAAAACACTCTCACAAAAAAGTAATTAATTATATAAAGTGTTAGAAAAATGTCAAAAAGGCAAAGTTATCCCAAAAACTTTTATAATTTTTTATGGCCAAACTTCTTTACAACCAAAACACAGCACCATTTTTTTAATAAATATTCTAAATACACATTACACTTTGGCACATTAATCCATTTGTCCCCTCTTCTAGTAAATGATTTTCTATAATATTTTTTTCTTTACTCAATCATTTGTCTTTAACTGATTGAGTGAGTGGCTGTTGGTTGGATGCATCAGGTGGACCACCAAAAAATTTCGTTTATTTCTTTTCATTCTTGGAATATTTTTTATATTTATTTTTTTTTTTTGTGAAAACTGTCAAAATGTCATTCAAAAATAATTTAACGGACGGCCAATACAGAAGTTTTATTGACATGTATGTCAAAGCAAATCAATGGAGTAATGATTGGCGTTAGCATACATACACACTTATATATTTGAGAAAAAAAATGAAAACCAACAATATCACAAAAAAAAAATACATTACAAAATAAACCTCTTAAAAAGACAATTTTCATAAAGTCTTTTTTATTGTTATGTATTTAAAAAACCCAAAGAAAACAGCAGTTACCGCACACGAAAAGAATGACCTTGTTTGCAAATCATAAAACTCCCCTTTAGAATAATTTTTGAAAATTTATTTAACAAACCACCAAATAAGATAAATGATGCCAATATTTATGAACATAACAAAATAAAAACAAATTATACTTATTATCTAATTTAAAATGAATAAACAACACATACACAAATAAGTTGAGTTTTAGTTTAAATCTTGGTTCCAAATAATGAACAGAAAACACAGTAAACAAATTAAAAATAAACTTACCATCATACTAGTGCTGCTGTTTGGTTGGTTGGCTGTTTGGCTTTGACTTGCCTGTTACCAATAATAATGACTTTTTAATGTTTCTAATAATAAATCTTCCGCCAGAGAGGGAGATAAATAAACACCTGAAAGTATATAGATAAAAAAAAAAACTAAAATTATAGGAGAATTACTTAAGTTGAGACAGTAGTGCAAAGGTATGAATTCCTGTAAACTTATCGAAAAGCATGTTTAACTTAGAAAAAAAAACTTTTAATGTTTATTGTGTTTCCTTATAGATAATGCCTCTAATCTGACGTTAAAAAAGTATCAAATTTAAAAAAGTACATGTTAAGTGCGATTTTTATCTGTTTTTCCAGAAAAGCCTTTTAGGGGAGAGGGGGGCACGTTTATACCCGGGGCACCTTTGAACAATGTTGATAAAATCTCAGTTTAACATTTTTTCCTACCCTTAACCGAGTTTTTCACATGGCAACCTTGTTTTCTAGCAACGTTAACAACTTTTGCGAGTTTTTTCAGTCATCGCCCGAATGTAGTGAACAAGTTTTCGCAGTGGCATTGTAAATTTTTTTATTTTTTTTTTGTTAGAGAAAGAAATTTATTGCAGTCCAAAATTCATTTCAAACAAAATTAAGTTAAGTTATTTGATATTTATGTAAAAAAAACTATTTATTATAAATTTCCGTGAAATGGCAAGCCAGTTAAGGTTTGAACAAAGAAAAAGGGGGCACCTTTGAACTTGTGAATTTATCAACCGAAGTAGCAAACATCTCTTATTTTCTGAAAATGATGAATCGAATGCTGATCATGAGGCTTTAAAGGAAAATGTAATGTCACCTGAAATCGCAAAGCCTTTTTCGTCTTAATAATATAAAACTTATTTTTGGTCTGATTTTTTTTTATTTTTTAATTGTCAATGTTTATGTTTTTCTTAATAAATAAATCAAATTTCTTATATAAGTTAAGGCATTCATTGTTCTTATTCTATTTTTAGAATTGCTCATTGTATCATTATTCTTATTCTATTTTTAGAATTTTTTAAATTACATTTTTTCTTGACTTGATCATAATTTTTGTTATTATTATCGCTATTAAAACTTATTACATTGTTTTATCATTTCTTCATAATCATAAAAGAGAACTGGAGAAGAGAGCAATACAAGTCTTTCGAATTGTCACTCAAATTGAAATGTTACTACAAAGTTAATCTACTTTTTAAGTTTGGTTGAAGTAAGCAATCCTCATAGTAAGGAGCGCAATTTAAAATAAAAAATAACTAAAAGAAATTTATAAAAATTAGAAATATAGATTCTGTCGCATATGCTATCCGCATAGTAAGGAACGCGAATTAAAATAATAATAGGACTTAAAATTAATAAAATTTATTTTATCATGAACCTTAAAAAAGTTTTTTACTTAAAATAGAAAAGAGGTAAAAAGTTAACTTATATATGTATGTATAAAAAATATAACTGTTTATGTTATTTTTGGACATAAGCGGTAAAAGGAAAAGTTGCCGTTCAAAGCTGCCCAAGCCTAGTTCAAAGCTGCCCCGTACGGGGGGCACATTTGAACACAATGACTTCATCCATTAAAAAAATAAAAAAAAAATATAAATCGAACTAAAAATAAGTTACTTGTAGACTTAAGCTAAAGTTTATTTCCATATATATTAGTTAAATTATGTAAAAAGTCAATAATTCAAAAATATAAATTTGTATGTGACTTGAAAGCAAAAAGTGTTCTAAGGTGATTTCCCCCTCTCCGCTATTACATAATTTAAACAAAAAAAGATGTAGAAAATGTTTGTTATTCTTAAAAAAGGGAATATTTTGTCGTTAGAGTACCTTTTATAAATCAACTTACATATTTTCAAAAAGTACTTTTTTTATATAAAAGTATTATTTGAAAAAACTATTTTTTCCAAAATGCTTATTAAACATAAAAATCATACCCTTACACTCCTGTTCAAACACATTTTCATAATTTTTTATTCTTCGATGCATTATTAATAATAAAAATAATAATCATTTTGTTTATATAATTTGAACGCGAGCAGCTACAACCAACAACCATTATTTTTATATATTTTTTGTTTGTTTGTTTTAAATAAAGCAGATACGGGAGCAATATTAATTTATGAATATTGAAAAACAAACAGCAAAAACTAAGATTTATCTAAAAATCACATAGTTTTTAAAACCTTTAAAAAATGTTTGCATTATAACAACAGTCTTTTATTGGCGCAAAAAATAAGCATAAACAATTTGAAACAACACCTTGGAAAGAAAAACAAACTTTCAACCAATAATAGCAACAGCAAACAGCAGCGGTATATAAAACGTCTAATGTCGCCTAAAAACAACCTTGCGCACGCGTTGCAAATCAAAGTTTATTAAAAGCCTCGTTTTGCCGCCAACTAACTAGATTGACGCCTTAGGTACCTATTAACAAGTCGATGTTGAGACAGACAGACGCACAGACCCCCACTAGAACAAACATAAATAATAAATAATTAAAAAAAGTAATCAACAACAACTTAAAAATCAATGAACTAACCAAACAAACCAAACAAAAACGATCGTTCGAACAGCCAAACACAGCCAAGAAATCACCAGCAAAATTGATAAAATAATAAAATGTGTAAAATTTAACAACCAATACTTACATACATACATACATACATATATATGTATGTATCTTTATATTGTACAAACATCAGCAACAGGAACTTTATGCCAACAGTAAATACGAATGTACACGAAAATGAAATATAAAATAACTGTCTAATAATTCCTCTACTACTGACTGCCAGCCAGTAATCATAATTAAGACTTGTTGACTTTTAACTACCACAAATACTACTACCGCTGCTGGCAATGCAGACTGGACTGACTTGCACACATTTAAAGATATAAACAAATGTGCATACAGTGGCTCACAGCTTATTTCGTGTACATAACTTTTAAGGTAGGGTAACACTTGGCAAATATTTACCCAAACAAGCGTAATGCTGTGTTCAGATATGAAATATAATTGAGTCAATATTCGGTTAATTGACAATATTATTTTAAGTGTTCAGACATACGCAATTTTCAGCTTACTCAATAATCATTTGACAGTAAGAAAACAATACAAAAATACTCTACATGGTTGTTGTGTTTCTACGTAAACAAACTTACCTTCACATTGATTTTTTAATGATTTCTTTTGTTGACATTTGCATTTTACACAATTTTGTTCACTAAACACAGTTGTGAACAGTGTTGCATTCGTAATCTTACTCAATATTATAACAATTTCGTACTTATTGCGCAATAATTAATAGAGATTTTATATGGAATATTGAGCTCAATAATTGAGCTCATATCTGAACACAAATTTGATTGACGTTATTTAGTCTTACAAGAGTTTTGCAAGATTAAACAGCATCAAATAAAATAAAACTAAATATTTGTTGTGTCTTGTCCTAAATAAACGGTCCACATAATTTAATGTTTGAAGATTATTTCATGCAAATGTTGACCTTGATTGCGCCGCAAATGGTCCATCCGCTTAGTCCAATTTTGGCATACTCTTTCCAACATTTCGGTCGGTATCTCACGAATAAATGCTTCAATGTTGTCTTCCAATGCGTCAATTGAAGCGGACTTGTCTGTATAGACATGAGCTTTAACATAGCTCCACAAAAAATAGTTTAAAGGCTTTAAATCGCACGATCTAGGCGGCCAATTGACCGGTCGCGAACGTGAAATAAAATGTTCACCGAACTCGCCTCTCAATAAGTCCATTGTTGTGCGTGCTGTGTGGCATGTGGTACTGTCTTGTTGAAACCACATGTCATGCAAGTCAAGCTCTTGCATTTTGGGCATTTTGAATATCATATCACGGTAGCGCTCACCATTCACAGTTACGTTACGATGCGCATCATCTATGAAGAAGTACGGTTCAATGATGCCACCAGCCCATAAACCGCACCAAACTGTGACTTTTTCTGGTTGCATTGGTAGCTCTTGCAATGCTTCTGGCTTATATTCACTCCAAAATCGACAATTCTGCTTATTTACGTACCCATTGAGCCAAAAATGAGCTTCGTCGCTGAACATAATTTTTCAGTAAAAAAGAGCACAATCAACTTTCTCAACAGAGCACGCATTTTGATAATTTAATAATTTGCAAGCGTGGTTCGTTTGTAAGACAATTCATGCTTAAATTATAGACCAAATTGAAGAAGTTTGACAGTGAAACGAAACGTGCGTTAGCTGCTTAAACCAGTGTTTCCAAAAAGATAATAGCTAAAAAATCACCCTTTACTTTGTGGGATACCCATTTTGTTTCAAAACAGCTTTTAGTCTCGATTGCATTGTATTAACCAGTATTTGACTATATTCGACCTTTTGCTATTCCATTTGCAGTGCCAAGTCTTGGCGATTGCTTATTTTGTTTCTCTCAAGAATGCTTCATAAATTCTCAATAACATTCGAGGTCTGGTGATTGGGCTAGTGGATTAATAATATGAGGACAATTACAAACTAGCCATGTTTGCACAAGTTGTGATTTACGCTTTAGGTCATTGTCTTGATGGAACCGAAAATTTTCTCTAATGCCAAATTTTTCGGAATTTTGTAATAAATTGTCTTTCAAAAGGTTTATATAAATATTTTTGTTAATTTGTAGAGACTATTGTTTTTTCATAGTGAAAAATGGTTGAACTTTTATATTAGTTATTAGAGAAGATTTCTAATTATTTTGGCTTGAGTACAATTTTAATTAATCGGCCCAATCATGAATAAAAATTCCGCGGGAGTTGTTTCCCTTCTTATTTTTTTTAACATTGAATTTGAATAGGAAAAATGGGAAAAGGGAAAAAACTCTCGCGGAATTTTTATTCATGATTGGGCTGAATAACTCAAAGAATACCATTGTAAAGTTATATTTTTCTAGACAATTGGCAAACTGGAATGCAATTTGACAAAAACAACATACAAATTAAATTTAATATGGAAATTTGCTTTATAAACCGGTTGTAAGTTTTTATGAATAAGGGGGTAAGTTTCCGGCACCAGCTGACATACCATCCCATGCCCTTCACCATAGTTTACGCTTGTAGTTCTACACACAAAATAACCTATGACATCCCTTCAGTTTCCATATCTTTTTTTGCTAAATATTTTAAGAGCGATTTTTTGTTGTAATAAATTTTTTGGTTTGTTTCTGTAATAAGTGAATTTTTCTTAGTTCTATTAAAATTAATATATATGTAATATCCCCTTTCACACAAAATAAACTGTGAGCCACTATAGATATTTAAAGTGTACACTATTATACTTGGGTGGAGTGGCTGGAAAATTGTCTTTAATTCATGCTTGTTAATTTAGACAAGCATCCAAGTTAAACACTCGCAATTAAGATTATTATAGTCCGACAAAATTATATTTAGTTTTAATCTTGCCTGTTTTGGTTTTTTTTTTTTGTGTGTTAATAGGGGTGTATTTTTTGGTACTAAGCAATTTGGTAAGAACTGAATTAAAAATGCCCTAACGATACCATAAATTATTATGTCAAATTCCCCCAAATACAGAGCAACTAATTTTATAAAAGATTTAGATTTTGACAATAACCCAACTTGTTCCACTTTTAATTTTAGAATATTTATAAAGACTACGTCGTATACTATAGACTACATCTTACAGTAAAGAGTAATGTTTTGTAGACTTTCCCCCTTATTCAAAAACGATTAATAAATTTAACAAACGTTTATTAGGACAGATTTGCATATAAAAATTGGCTTAATAAACGTTTGTTAAATTTAATAATCGTTTTTGAATAAGAAGGTTCATCTTTAGAGACACATTTAAATTTTTTAAATGTTATTTTTTATTTATGGTCCGACGTCTTTGTTGTTGTTTAATATAATTATAATTTAATACAATTCAGGCAATGCAACAAACAGCTTAAAGCACTTTAAAATGTATTAAAATTAGTTGAAGAAAATTCTACAGATTTGAGAAGCTTTATTTACAACACTTTGACGAACCCAGCAATTTCTGATGAATAGGCTAAGTTCTATAAAAAAAATAAAATAGAAATTCTCGCTTTTGTTGCCAGCCATCTATGAGGATCTTATGACCCACTCATTCATCATGTCAGTTACATTGTATACATTCAGTTTATTCTTTTGTTTTGAATGGTATTCAAGTATTAAGACACAATTTCAATTTACTAACTTGTCACTTGCTTTAGTAATGACGTGCTTTCTTTAGTATTTCATAGTGCCTAACTAATGCTAATACTATGATTAATTAACATCTCTCTAAAGAATTTTACGACTAAGTAAAAGTGTGCTTGATGGTGTTGATTTGAAGACTAAAGGGAATGATAATAAATAAATTCATCTGCGTTTACACAATTCACGCTTCTTATTATTAGTTTAATTTTTTTTTTTATTTTTGCCACTTTTATTTTATTTGTTACATTTGCCTTGTAATAAATTTGTTGTAACAATTTATTAAGCGTAGTATCAAGTGAGGTGTGAGGTGTGAGTAGAGTCCTGTCATTGTATAGTTTCTGCCAGAGTTTCACTACTGTAATGTACAGTAAGTAGTTGTTGTCAATATGTACTGTGTGCTGAGCTTTAGGAAATTAAGTAAAAAATCGTCAATTCCTTATTGGGTTTTATCTTCATCAGCGTTTGTTGGCCTTAATGTGACTACAATTGGCGCCAATTACTTCTAACATTTAAAACAAATAAAACAACAACAACAGCAGTAGTAAAAAATATGTATTAAAATAGACAAGATACCAGCAATGAAAACGAAACTTACAAAAAAAAATAGCCAAAAATGGCAGCGCCAGCAAATTCAAAAGAATCACACATAAACGGCACCAACCAAACAAAATAAAACAAAATAAAAATAAAAGAAAATCGAAGATGAAAAAAAAGGCCAAAACTCAGTTATTATATAATTTTCGTTAAGACATAAAGACATGAAGATTTCAGTCGTGTTTATTGTATGTTGCTACACATGTAATAAATGATATAAATGAGTTAATACACATGACTAACAAGCCGTGGAGGGAGGCACGAAGGCAAGCATTCATTCAGACAGCATAAGCAGCAATCTCAGCAGCATTAACAGTAATCATGCTAAAAACAATAGCTGCTTGGAATATTGGTATTATGCGAGTCAGTATTATTGTCATCGTCTCCTGTTACAAACAAATGTCACGCGTCGATAATGATGAAGCGGCAGAATATTTATTATGCTCACACAAACGGGCGGACTGAATAGATAGACAAACACACAGCGAAATAAACTTTTCTTCAAACAAAGAACACGACAATTGAAAACGAGAAACAAAAATTCGTCGTTACAAATCTCATGTGAGAAAAAGTAACAAATGACAGACTTCAATGGATTTTATTTAATTATAGTTTATACTTTCTCGCAAATCAATCCATACAACCCAGCAAGTCATATGAGTCCGAAAAGAGTCTTTTCTGACACCTTTTTCGGAGCGTTAACGCTCTTTATGAGCCCAAAAAACATTCATAATTGCTCCGAAAACCTTCAGAAAAGAGGGTCATTACATTCGACACCTTTTTCGGAGCGTTAACGCTCTTTATGAGCCCAAAAAACAATCATAATTGCTCCGAAAACCTTCAGAAAAGAGGGTCATTACATTGGAAAATGGTCCGTCAGAAAGAGCTCTTAGATAATGACAGAAAATAGTCTTTTATGAGGGTTTTTCTGGGTTCTATGTAATCTTGTTTTGACCATTCTTGTGTGGTACAACTATGTTTTTTTTTGTTCAAAGCACAAATAACAGGACAACAATGCTTTGGTACACACATAATTAAGTGGAATTTCTGAGTCATACTGCGTGACGACTCAGGACAGTAACAAGCAAATTTTTCTTTCGCTCCGAAAATGCTCTTTAGTTAAACTCTTTTCTGACTCCTTTTTTCGGAGCGCTCCTAAAATGGTATGCTGGGAACCAACTACGGCTGATGTGTGAGTGTGTATGTGATACGGGAACAACAATATTAATACCTTCGAAATCATTCTGTTATTGACGACATAACTTCTTACAAATTAAGGGGTACATATTTACAAGTATTGTTAAAACCACCTACATACACATAATTGTATTTACTAGCAACTTATAAAGGGTGTCCCAATTAGAACGCAATTTTTAAATTTGGCGCCATTTGACATTTGAACAATTGTTATTATTTGCTAGTAGAAGGTACGAGGTTAGTAAAAATGGAGCGCTACACGAATGAATAACGCATTCTCATTGTGAAATTGTTTTACCAAAATGGTGAAAGTTTTTCGGCAACAGTTTGCAAATTGCGAACAATTTGGGGTCACAATAATGCTCCAAAAGAGTCAACTGTAAAGAGATTAATGGATAAATTTGCCGAAACTGGGTATGTTAGTGATGTAAAGACAACAAGGCGCCTTCGACCAGGTCGATCGACCGATGTGATGATGTCGCTCAAACTCCATCCACCTCAATTCGAAACCGAGCTCAGCGAATTGGTGTCTCCAAATCCACTATGCAACGAATTTTGACGAAAGATTTGTATCTTCATGCATACAAAGTTCAATTGACTGAGGAACTGAAGCCAGCGAAGGGAGTTCGTTAATTTGGTATTGGAGAGACAACATGAAAATGCTGATTTTGCCGATAAAATCATCTTCAGTGACGAGCCCCATTTCCATATTGATGGCTTCGTCAATAGGCAGAATTGTCGCATTTGGGGTGAGGAAAATCCTCGAGTGATCAACAAGAAGCAAATGCATCCTCAACGTGTCACTGTGTGGTGTGGTTTTTGGGCTGGAGGAATCATTGGACTTTTTTTTTATGAAAATGAGGCAGGTCAAGCGCAAACAGTCAATGGTGTTCGGTATCGTGAAATGATAACCAGTTTTTTCTTGCCTAGAATTGAAGAAATGAATGTGGAGGGCATGTGGTTTCAACAAGACGGCGCCACATGTCATACAGCCAGAGAAACAATTTAATTGCTGCATCAGTCGTGTTATTTCGTGCTTTGGAGACCAGAATTGCCCGCCTAGATCGTGCGATTTAACACCTATAGATTTTTTTCTTTGGGGTTTTTTAAAGTCGATGGTTTACGCGAATAAACCGACGACGACTCAAGCCTTAAAAGAGGAAATTGGACGCTGCATTAATGAAATACCGCAGAATTTATGCAAAAAGGTCATTGAAAATTTCATTGAAAGATCGCGTGTGTGCCAGCAAAGCCGCGGCGGCCATCTGCACGATATCTTGTGCCATACATAACCTCATTATGTCTACTGTACGATATAATAAAGTTTCACGATTTTTTTTTAAATATCTGTGTTTTATTTAAAATTTAAAAATTGCGTTCTAGTTGGGACACCCTTTACTTGCCACTTGGTTGTCAATTTATGTGCATGCAGTATGTGTGTTTATGTATTTTCAAAGCTTAAATATTTCTGCCACAAAAACAATTCGGGGATTATTTTCGCATGGTAAAAATAAGTTCGCAATTCTCGTCACAATTACGGGGCAATTTTTTACTTTTATTAAAAATTTACATCAAGATCAAATTTAATTTTTATTTTATGACATGGAGATTTTTTAAATACGAACGTATTTAGGAAGTAAGCTTTAAGTACGTTAGCATTTATTAGTTTTTTTTTATTTATATTGCAAAATTAAGTAATCGAAAATGATAATTGCTGTTAATGCACAATGTTATTGAATATCTCTTAGGAGTAGCCTGCTTTTAACAATTCCTAAGCTTTTTTCTTTGACATTTTGTAAAATGAATGTCTTCTTCTCTATTTTGGCCACACACATACATAACTCCATGAACAGGCACATTTGAGCTTTTTGTCACCATTAACTCAGTAATTTTAACGAACGTGTCATGGCAGACAGTCAAGGGTTAATTTTATGCAAAAGCCAAAAACAAAAAAAAATATTGCACACTTAACAATGCATTAGAGACAACAGCAATAAAAAAAAAAAAAAAAAAAAAAACGGCGTGTGGCAAAACGTGCGATGATGCGCGTATGAGTCAATTTTGTGTCAAGCAGCACAAATATGGTTATTAAGCCAACAACAACAATAACAACAACAGCAACAAAAAGCATTCAATAAAAAAGAAACAACATTGTTATGATCGCTTAATGTTGGCGACCGAAAAATAACACACACACACACACACACACTCAGAGACATGCAGGCAAAAAAATGTTTATCCTTTTATAGTTAAATTAACTGCAAAAAATCATATCTTTATGAGTTGATCTTTTCATCTCTGCCACTACGAGTGTGTTTTAGATGCGAACGGAAAAAATATAAACAACAACAAGACGATATTCGGGTGAACGTGATTTATTCATAGATGGCGCTTAAACATTGTGTCTGGGGTTGACTGCAACAGCAATTGTTACTCAACACGGTCAGCACGATTTTCGGTTAACTGACGCCGCCAAAACAGTCAACCAGCCAGCCAGCCAAGCAAAGCAAAGCAAGTCAAGTCATCCAAACAACCAATAAACCAAATATGATCGGGATAAAAATACAAAACAAAAAAAACTAAATCCAAAAATATTGATTGCTTGGTGGTTAGTGCAGTAACAACAACAACAACAACAACAGCAGTAACTACAACTAAAAGAACAACATTAATAAGCCATGCAACATAAAACATCCAGCATAGATACTCGTAAGTGGTGTCTATGGCGGCGGCATTTATACGAGAAATATTTTCCATCTATCGCCATGACACACAATGTTATGAAAAATAACAACAATAACAATAAAAAAAATATGATTACGTTGGTGCGAGATGCTATCTCAATGACCGTATAACCGAAAAAAAAAATCAACAGCAAAAATAAAACCTCCAATGTATCAAAATATTGGGGTTCAGATGGCAAGTGTTGTTGATGTTGTTGTGTTTCTTTTTTTTTCTCTTAATATTTTTCCTTCGCCAGAATAATGTTTGTGGGTTTGAAAAATAAATATTGTTGTTGTTAATTTTTATATATAAATATTGCTTTTTAATTGATTTTATTTTTCCAAAAAGATGATTGTTATTTTTTTTTCTCCGTTATTGTTGTTATTATTTATTGACAGCAACTTAAGTTGGCTGCACTAAAAGCAACAACACACAGTAGCAACTGTTCACCGCGGGTGTTTCAAATATAAAAATATTTGGAGAAAAAACGACATATTTTATTATACATATGCCCCACTAACCAGATGGGAAGCGCATTCGATTTGTCATTGGGTTTGTTGCACATGGATTGAAATATAATAACTCAAGTTTTCCAATTTTTAAGGACGTTTTTAAGGACAACTAGCTAAACTAGCAAACGTTGTTTTGCCTTCAAATTTTATTTATATTGAAATGTTTAAAAATAGTTAAACATTAACATAAAAAGAACAAAAACTGAATGATGATTTATGTTAATGTAGGTTCGGAGTATTTAGATTTGCAATGAAATCACTTACAACAATTACTTTTTTTTTACTCTTTTTGGTTTTGATCAATGTTTTTTATTTTATATTATTATTGAGGTTTTTTTACCACACGGGCTATTTTTGATCAACAATTTCTTTAACAAATGTAAATAAAAACAAGTAAGAAAGTATGGTCGGTCAAGCCCGACCATATAATACCCTACACCCAGTATATGTATAAAACAGTTTTTCAGAAATGTGCGCTATATGGGAGATTTGACCTATTATGGACCGATCATCCAAAAATTTAGTGTCATGATTTCTGTGAATATATATATTGTGTATGTTGCACTTTATCTCGATATAAATACTTTTAAAAGATTTATGGAGGTTAAAGTTGATTACGGGGAGGGTCTTATATGGGAGTTTCGACTAATTACGGACCGACCATTATAAAATTAGGTGTCATCATTTCTGTATAATATTTGTGTCGAATTTTATTTGATTACCAACATTCTTATGGGAGCTACACTAATTATGGACCGATCCCAATAAAATTGTACTGTATTGTTTGTATACATATGAGATATATTTGTATTCATTATTATTATTATTTGGATAACAACATTTTTAAGTGAGTTGTGCTCTTTAAAGTGATTTTCGGAAGTTGGCCTTATATGGAAGCTACGAGTAATTATGGACCGATCTGCACAAAATGTGTAGATGTGATTTGGCTTCATTTGCCACTCATTTGTGATGAAATTTGTTTGGATACTTGCATAATTCAAACATTTATGATCGGTAAACCCTAATTTCGGGAGTTTCAATCCCATCCATCCTTGGTCCGAAAAAATATCACGTGCCAAATTTTATCGAAATATTTTCAAAATTGCGACCTGTACTCTGCACACACTATGGTGGTGTAGGGTATAAACATTACTGGTTTTTTATATATTTGTTCTACCCAACGTTTCGTTCGCTTTTTTCGAACTTCATCAGGGGTATTTTTTATATTTTCGTAAAAATCTTGTTTTAATATAAATTATAAATTAAACATTATAGATTCAGTGCTAAATATGTCAACGAGCAGGTATACTTTTTTACAATTTCCTTTTACATACAAAAATTAATATTTCTACAAACTGTTTAAATTTTAAACTTCTTTTGAAACACTTTTATTTGTCTTTCTCCATTTTTCCTGGACAGTGAAACTTGTACATAGAGTTATCTTAGGATTTAAAAAAAAAGTAGGCGTTCATCGATTTAACCTAGCGTTTATACATGCGAGTAACAGTTCGAAAAACTCAATATACTCGCATTTTTTTCCTAATACACTTACACTTGCAGAGCTACTTGCAGCTAAATTTGCATACGAGTGAAAGTTTGACACTCTCATGCCAGTAAACGTCAAATAAAAAAATAATGTTGCCAAGTATATTTTCCAATGAATAGAAAGTGGATAATATAATATTTATAATTGAAATTTTAGTTTGTTTTACGAGTGATTTGTAAACAAATTTCTTTGAAATATTATTGATAAACAAAAAATCATAATGATTATTTGCCAATTGTTCCAGTACTTTACAATAGTATTCTTGATTATTTGAGAACTATTAGCCTGAATAAAAACTTTTCTCTTAAAATTAAAAAATATTAGTTCATTTCCTTCTCTAATTAATAACATAATAATTATTGGTAATGAAAATTTTCCCTCATGAAAAATTTGTATGTGATCAACTAGGCAACTCTATTTGTCAATCAAAACAAAAATGTAAAGTAAAATTAAATTTAAAAAATATAATAAAATTAATTAATTTATATCGTTCCCATCCTTTTCTGTGGAATATGAGTGATAAAGCATATAGGAGGAACGATTTGAAAAGCAAGGTCTTCGAAGCAATTGCAAATCAAATGGAGCTGCCGGTAGAAGTTTACGCTTTGACAACATTTCACTGTGTAAACAGTAATGCTAATTGCAAATGATTCGAGTTTTTCGAATAAGTTTTCGTATATAATACGTACACAGTTCTCGCATGCAAGTACTTGCATGTGTAAACGCAGGGTTATGTATTTCAAAAACGTGGATGTGGTCAAATTTTTTACTATAAACTTAAATTGGATTACTACGAACAACTAAAGAAAATTTAGATAAATTAAAAAAGTAGGCGTGGTCAGATTTTCTTTCCGTAAAATCCTTAGATGGGTTATGACGAATATTAGAAAAAAAAAATAGTCAAATCGGTGCGGCCTTTCTCAATTGATGCAATTACCAACAAACGACACATAGATGTATTAATAGCTTTACTTTGTCATCGATAATTTTGCTTTTTTTTTTTAGAAAGGTTATTGATTGGTCATTGAACTTATCTCTAGAAATGTTATTGCTAACTTTATATTTCTTGTGAAGTATATTTGGGTTTCCACATTGCCGAATATAAAATGTTGTTTGCTTGTTTTTCTTTTAAATTTTATGAAATCAAATAATAAACTATTGAGTTGTTGTTTTCACTATCGATTTTAGCTCCTTTTTGTTAAATGTCAATTTATGGTTTTCTGAAACATACACATAGTTGCACATTCAAATGTATGTATGTGCAACACAGTACAGTACAATACATTCATGTAATTTTATATAGTTTAGTACATTTAAACCCAATTGCAATAAAACATTTTAACATTTCTCGCATACGAACACATAAAACAAAATCATTTGACAACCAAGATCAACTCTGGTCACAACAAAGTCAGCGAGTTCATTAAAGCGCACGCGCAGTACTTAAACCAAAGAAAGAAAAATATCTTGTCTACCACATACTCTAACAACAACATGCATATTTACTTGTAGTTTTTAGTCATTGGTCCACAAATACCTACGAGCAGTATTAAAATGATAATGTGAAAATGTGATTAAAATAATAAACCCAACAACATGAAAAACACATAGCCAAGCATATTCACATGTTCGCCATTAATGTTTGCTGTCCTAAATAATAGACATGTTTGCAAGTAGCTATTTCGGTTTTATTTCAACAGTTTAAAGAAAAATCTCCAACGCTTTAAAACTAACCTGGCGTATGGAATAAAGCAGTAGATTTGTTAACAAAAAAAAAACTTTTGATATTTCTTTGGTAATTTTGTCAATTACATTGACAAACACTTAAATAGTTTTGTTAATTCTTAACCAGCAATTTAGGTACAAATTATTTTTACAGCAATTGTACTCGTACTCGTATTTAAACATTGCAGTTCCACTTCTAACAGCCAATTAACGCCAGTTTGCCGTAGTCGTACACAAATTGTCAAATGGTTTTAACAGATGTTGTGTGCAGCTTTTGGAGACATAAATGTTTGTTTTTTTTTTTTTTAATTATTTTCTTATAAAGGGGTACTAATGGAAAGTGACATTTGGGCTTTTGAATGAAATATAAATGTGGGGTTTTAATCGATTAGCATGCGATGCACTTAAGTGCATCCTTAGTGAGTATGCAAGCAACAAAAACTTTTAACAATAAATGATAAATTTGAATATTTAATGACTCATCAACACATACATATTATTTTAACACTATGCAAAATATAATTCAGAATATTATAAAATATTTATCGAATAGAAGATTTTAGATTTTCTATTTTTAATAAATACATACATTTATTGTAGTAACTCATTAAATTCCTAAATTGATAAATGTTTTCCTCTGCGTTTTTGCATGACCTACGGCAGCGTATGAGTAATATTGATCAAGTGTATAGACAAGTATACTCATGAAGAGTATTGTGCAGTCATACTTTTTCTAACTAAGAAAAACAATGAAATCCTTAAGCTTAGATAATACAGAAATAAAAAATATGTTTTCGATGGCGGTTTTAGTGCAAATTATTATATTTTTAAATTAAATTATTATATTACTAATGAATTTGCGATCACGAATGTGATAAAAAGTTATTTTAAACTAAAGATAATAGTGTGACTTTTTGTTGTTATTGGTCATGTTGAAATATTTTTATTAAATTTTGCTTCAAACTTTTCATATGATTTAGCACGCGACATATTTTCCCGACACGTTTGTAATGAGATATAGTTCAAATAAATTCAATTTTGTATTTACTACTTATTAATTCTAAATACTGGTAATCAGTAGCCTTATTAAATTATTCGATAAAGTTTCTCAGTTGCTTTATCTCCATATACATACGTTTCACTTTAGTAAATCGTTTTAAATTGTTTGCTTTAATATGTGTTGAATTTGTTACATGTAAATATGCAAGTTAAAATAATATCTAACATCCGTTTTTAAAAATTGCAAATCACATGAAATTTGTTCCCTTTTCACATTTTTCCTATTAAAATTCTATGTTAAAAAAATAAAAGGGAACAAATTTCATGTGGAGTTTTTATTCACGATAGGGGTGATTTGCAATTTTGAACGACATGCGTTAAAAATGTTTGATTATTAAAGCTACTAAATTTTTTCTTGAATTAAAATTTTGATCAGAATGAACGCGGAATGATATACACATTAGGTAAAGGATCGCGAACGTGAAAAAATGCAAATGTTCAAATGTTTAACCGTCCACACTCAAAAAAAAATTGAGTAATTCGTACTTAAATCAATCCGTAGCGGTGTCAATGTAGGGTAAGTACGGATTTTCTTATACCGAGTACAAAATACTTGATTCAAGTACGGATTCATCAAGTCAAAAAAGAAAACGTACGTAAATTTCGTTCTAACTCACAACACGTTAAAAAGAAATATGATAATTCTCGGATTCTATTTCTCAAAAACGGTGAGTTAAATAGATGATATTTACAGAGTGATAGTGGACAATGAAGATTGTTGAGGACGCCCTTGGCCGGGTAGAAAATGCATTCCAATTTGCCAATTGTTCCAGTACTTTACAATAGTATTCTTAATTATTTGAACTATTAGCCTGAATAAAAACTTTTCTCTCAAAAAATCTTAATTTTAGCTCTCCTTAAGAATGGCTGAGATTGAATTAATCCCTAAATAAGCTTGATTTAAGAATTAAAAACTAGATTTAAGTACGAATTCGTACTTGATGTAATCCAAAAATGGGACTGATTTAAGTATGTCCGAGTTTGAATTAATCCCAAAATGAGCTTGATTCAAGAATTTTGAACTAGATTTAAGCTCTAATTCATAGTTGATGTAATCCTAAAATCGGATTGATTTAAGAATGCCCGAGATATAATTAATCCCTTAATGAGGTAAATAATACGAGATAAATACTTCAGATCACGGTCGGCTAACTACAATATTATTATGTAAGAACCAGGCCTCGTCCGGTTATATTTTGTTCTTTCGGAACAGATTATAACTGGATCGGAACTCCTATTCTTACTTGCTTTATTGTGATATTCTTATATATCTTATATTAAAATTCACATAGACTATTTGAGAATTATAATAGTGAATTTTACCGTAGGAAGTGTGTGTTTTGTAACAACACGTTTTATTAGCATGAGGGTTGTTTTTGTAACTATTTTATTATCATGTAGTTATATTATCGTTAGAGTTGTTTTTGTAACTACACGTTAAAATATTGAGAGCAACGGAGAGAGTAAATTTTCTTGCTCCAATTTTTTCTCAAAATATAAGTTTTTTTGTCTTAATTCAAGTAAAAATAAGTTTTAGTTTTCGTTTTAAGATTTATCTTCTTGATATAAGAGCAAATTGGACTTAAAGTAAGAATTTCTTACTCAATAAATTATAAAAAATTATTTTGATAGCTTCTGAGAGAGTAAGTTTAACTTCGCTCATTTCTTCTCTGGGATTGATTTAGGATTTGTTCTTAATTTAAGTAAAATAAGTCTTAGTTTTCATTTTAAGATTTATCTTTTTGATTTAAGAACAAATTGGACTTAATTTAAGAGTTTTTTACTTCAATCAAGAACAATATTCTTGTTTTAAGAAAATCTGCGCTTGATTTTTCAAATCAATCCCGATTTTTACTTATTTTAAGTATGAACTAGTAAAAACGTACTTGAAAATTTCAGGCTAAAACTGCGAAAAAATAAACTAAATTTTAGAATGCCATTTTTCTTTCTGTGTATTGGCTTTTGTTTTGCCACTTTTACTTTTTATAATAATTTGTTACTTGTAATAAAATTATTCAGGCATGTGATGAAAATCGAAAACGAAAACGAATGAGTTTCAGAAGTCAATTTTTTCGTAATATTTTCTGCTACTAAAGAGAATCTTAAAACAAAAATTTTAAAAATTAGAATTTAAATGCATTAAAATGTATTTACAAAACTGATTCGCTTTCGATCTCGATTTCCACCACTGTTTAAAAAATATTTAGTTGGATAATATTTTCACACAATCAGCTCGTGGAAATTAATGTTTTTAATTGAATCACCTACAAAATTTAGTTCTTGTGTTTGGAAATAAAAATCTCACGATTACATTCTCAATTTGGATTTTTCCAACCAAAAACTAAAACAACAAATCTCCAAAAAAAATTAATCACTATTAAGAGAATGGTGGGAGTAAATGGTGTGCCACTTAAATATGGCTGTTTATTCATTAGATAACACGATTCTACATAATTTAATTATATAATTAATGAGTCAATAATTTCTATAAAAAAAATAATAAACACAACTAATAGAACAGAAAAAAATCGATTAACAATAAGCCAATTAAAAAGCAACTAAAACATTAATATGAAACAAAAAAAAACCTCAAAATTAAAACAATGCATTTACTAGTTAAACAAAAAACACACTATAACATAGTAGTAGTAGTTGTTGTTGTTGCTGCTGTTGTAATGAATTTATTTATTTATTTTATTTGGTTTTATTTTATTTAACAACTTTAGACTCCTCCATAAAAGGTAGTCATGCATATGGATGTTGAATGTTGTTGTACAAATGTATGTTTCAATATGTAGTGCCAAAAACAATAACACTAACACCAACCAATTGCAATAATAATAATAACAACAACAGCAACAGCAAACGCAGCAGCATTAAGCTGCAACATAATACAATACAACCCCAATTTTATTGACAACAATAAAACGCGACAAATGTCACGATTACGATTTTTGATTGCAACACTTTGGGAACACCAACAAACAAACAGCAGCTTTAGAAACATACAGCAACAACAAAAACAATTACAACCAAACAATATCTTGACAACAAGATGTGACAAAAATCGCGGTAGTTTTTTTTTCTTGCCGTAGTTGTTTTTGTTGTTGCTGCTGCTGTTGTACAAGTATTATTTTGTTTCGTTTCGTTTGTATCTCTTTGTGAAGATAAAGTTTATTATGCATGAGAATAAATTCGTTCGTTCATACAGTATGACAGAATGTATGTTTGGGGATTAATATCACATAAAGTTTACGTATGTTAATCTATATAAATCGACAACAAAACAAAACAAACCGATCTACCTATACTAAACACAACAAAACAAATCTGTACCTTTTGTTGCAAGCGTATGTGTGTGTTTATGTTTTTTGTACCTCTAGTCCTGCAAGACACCACATTTCTACACCGCCGCGTTTTCATATTGAGTGTACTCTAGAGAATTGTTTGTATTTCATGTTAGAGAATTATATTTGCTTTCAACAAGCGCAACAAGAAGGTTAGTAAGCAAGCAAGCCAGCGTTTTGTGGCAGGGTTTAAGAAGTGTGCTGTTGTGTGTGGCATGTTCACATGTATTAGCACACGTACTACCAGTGTTTGTTAAGTAGGCGGCGGGATTGTGGCCTGATGTGTTAAAGATTGTGTCTGACAAACGCAAAAGTCAGATTCGCATGAAAACATGCAGAAGCTGGCAAATAATCTTGATCTTAAAATTAAATCGAAACATTTTAAATTTTTTCTAAATCGCATACGAGTAAATTTTGTTAATGAAAGAAAAGAAATTTCAGTGTTTGCATGAAATACTTTTTCTAACAAAATTAGTTCGTACGTACGTTAAGTTCGAGTTTTTTGTTTCTTATGGCCGAATTCACAGTCTTTAGTTAGCTAATGACAAAGGCTTAACTAATGATTCTTTATTCGCAATGCTTAGTTTGCCATAAGAATAACAAGTAATAGTTAAACAATAGTTAGTATTTTAGTTTACCAATGGTTAACTAATGACCGAGAATTCGGCCATTAAAGAAACATTTTTCAACTTTAAATATTTTTAATTAGAGAAATTTTATTTGACTTGAGTTCAGTTTTAATTAATAATTCAAAGAATACCATTGTAAAGTAATATATAAACAATTGGCACATTAAAATTTATTACAATGGAATTGCACATAACTCACAATAAAACAAATTCTAATTTTGTATAATGTTTCCAGCTAATTCCAGCATGACAAAATTAACCAGTAAGTACAAAATATATTTGATTTTGATCTTAGATGCATTTAATGACATTTTCTCTTTACTATTTGTTACACACATGTTATAAAATCTTTCTATCAACAACAAATTAATACTAACAAATAAACAAATAATTTATGTCGCGTTCTTGTACCTAAAACATAGTTTGCCTTTAATCTGCAAGCGTTCTCGTGAAGTCACTGTCAAAGCGGACACGAACAAAATAGGAACAGAATGGGGAAAAATACAATTTTATTTACAAACCTGGTTGCTTGTGTGCATATCATGATCAGTAGTTCATCTCTAAGTAAACAATATATATACAAAAAATTAAACTAAAAATTTATAGTTTAAGATTGAATAATAATAGCTTTAAGTTTTTTTATCGACCTTTTTCTTTATTTTATTATTGATTTTTTTAGAAAATTCTAAATTGGGCTTATTAAGGTCATGTATTCTATGCAAATAAAAGATTATTTCATAATTTATTTTTCCCACGTTTCGTTGGAGATTCCCAACATCATCAGGGATATTTTATTAGATCTGGCAACATAGAAATAAATACACAATTGAAAAATAATAGTTTAATAACAACAACGATAACTTAGTTTTACAGGAATAATATTACTCACATATAATCTCTTGTCAATAGTTATGCATTTAGAATATTTAATACATTTTGTTTTACATAAACACAACATAAAACATAAATTTAATTAAACAAAACAATTGCAACAATATAAACAAAAATAAAAATGTCAAAGTATAATTAAATTGTATTACACTAAGTATCACAGAAGCAGGATTAAACTAAAATATTGCGATTGTATAAATTGCATTCGTGTTGTTTTTGTCGTCTTTTGTATTTAAGGCATTCGTAGCTCTTTCCTGAATTCTCAAACTTTCCAGTGTAAATCGTTTATTTGTTCTCTTTTCCTTGTCCAATATTTTAACGTTTGTGAGATCGTTATTTTATTTTTCTTTATGTCGGTTTCGTGTTCCGATATTCTTGTTCCAAGGCTTCTCTTTGTAGTACCCACATAAACTTTACCACACTCCTCATCTGTTTTACCTTTGTTTGTGTAAATAGAGTATTGATTGTTTTGTAAAGTTTGTCGCGTTCGCTATCCCTTTTCAAAATTATATGATGTTAGTGTTTCAAAATGCATATTAAGATGATAAAATGCGTAACGAACGAAAGTAACAACTCGATAATTATAAATATTAAAATACGCCGTAAAGCACTATTGAATAAAAAAAAAAACAAAAAGAAACATAGAAAAATGTTGTAGAGACAGAATATTAAGAGAAAGAGAAAATTTCAGTTTACCTACAATTTCTCTACAGTAGACATTTGCAACCCTAAAAACTAAAAACAATTTAATATCGATCTCCCTTAGTTGTCTGTATCTACTTATCGAAATATCTGACAAATATTGTCCGAATATATAAAATATACGTTCAAGAATTAGTTAAATCGGTGCATAATTAGCTGATTTAATTAATCAATCACAATATCCTCGAAACATTTTTAAATATTTGTGAAATCTTATCTATTTGAAGAGAAAAGTTTTTATTCCGGCTAATAGTTCAAATAATCAAGAATACTATTGTAAAGTACTGGAACAATTGGCAAATTGGAATGCATTTTCTACCCGGCCAAGGGCGTCCTTAGCAATCTTCATTGTCCACTATCACTCTGTAAATATCATCAAGAATTATCATATTTCTTTTTAACGTGTTGTGAGTTCGAACGAAATTGTATTTAAAATAATTGCAAGTAATAGTAATAATGGGCGATTCTATTCTGACGGGTGCAACATTTAGACGATTTAAACGTCTTTTACTAATAGAAAGAAACACATTTTCAATTAAGTTATTTCTAGAAGCGGTAATATTTTTCTATATACTATTGTTAACTATTTACAAGAAATTATATGAAACGACCAAATAGCCACGAGAGAGCTTTCAAGTGCATGACGAGTGCAACCAAATTGGCCAATTTTCAGAAGATCATACCACAAAAACACAAAACTCTGTTAATTTTTAAACTTTTATTGCATTATTCTTTTTTATTGTGATAGATGAGATATCAGACGATGATTATCAAAACAAACATCGTAGAGAAATATTTATAATTCAATAATAAGAAATTTGCTGTTTAAGCCATGGCGGGTGCAACATGAATGCATTTTCTGTTTGCGCCAAATCTATGAATCTTAATGCTTCGAAGTGCACAACAAATTTATATATAAGCTTACGTCTAAAAATTATTATAAAATATAGATATTTTATTTTAAATAAGCCGATAGCCATTGATGCTAGAGCTTTTAGCCTTAGATTTATTGTAATTTTAATTATAATAAATTTTTTAATAAATAAATAAATAAAATTATTTTAAATTGGCATCAAAAAAAGTATCAAATAGTGTGATTTGAAAATTGATGTTAAAAGTTGTCTAGAATAGAATCGCCCTAATATAGAATTTTGCTAGTCCTCATAATCAATTAGGTAATATTTGACTCATTTTTTACTTATTTAAAGTCGTTAAATAACATTTCAATCAATTGCTTTACTTGATCCAATATATACGAGTATGTAAAAGTTTCCCAATTGCCAGGACACCTCTACCCTGTGATCATACTATTATTAATAATTGCAACAATCCTTAACGTACCAATTACTTAAATTTTTATCTTTAGCACAACCTTTACCAGTTCAACATTAAAAAATAAATATTTCTTTAAAACCGAAATACTTTGTTTCATTCTGTTAACATGAAAATATCAAATAAATGGAATTCTTATGTGAATTGTAATGCAATTTATTAATTTTATTATTTATGTATGTCGAAATTCTTTTTCATTTCGCAACGTTTTGCTTTTCATTTGCACACAAAAATTTCATACAATTGGGAAATATTTACTGTGAATATACTTTTTTGATTTCCCATGCATATGACTGCAATTGCAGAACGTGCAAATTGCCATAACTTTATTTATGTTTTTCCTTGATGCACTCCCTCCTCCTTCTTAAACTCTTGTTTATTATCTTTTTCATCGTTCCAGCTCTTCGACTGGGTCGTGCTTTATGATAAACAGTTCATACTCGTACGTACATAAATACTCATCGCATTCGCTTCCCGAGATAATATAATCACTTGTTCTATTTAATTGTTTTCATGTTTCTCTTTTGGTAGTTGTACATGAAAAAAACTCACACACACACACACACACAGAGAGAATCCTTTGGAAAATGTAAGTTTCTTACCCCTTCCGCTTACCTGTAGCGTATAGTTGAGTTATGTGCAACAGTAAGAGGAGGGCACCAGAGGTATTGGATTAAAGATTGCAGTCAGCCAGGCAAATAGAAAAGAAAACAACAACTTTTAATCGAAAAGCGTATTTTCTATATGTTCCTCAAAGGTTTTTCCAGATTACAAAAGACCCTACACTGGTTATAGGGAGATATAAATACATGAGTAAGCGTATTTTCGAGCTAGTCTAAAGACTGTCCTTTGACAGTGAAATACTTCCTCAATAGGATTTTATTTGCTTAATAAATTCTTTACATTTCTTTTAGCATGATTTTATTTACAGAATCAAAGTCTGCTTAAGCAATAAAGGAAGGTATTTGTTATATTTCCTTTGTAGAGTATTGCAATTCGTCAAGACCGTTTCCACGAGTCTGTGTCTTACATGATATTCGTGCCTTCAAGAAACCGTACAAAGTTTATGCGTTTTACACGTGATGATGTAAAGTGTGTACATTGTACAAGTAGATATGCAGGCCTGTGTAAACGAGTACAAGTTTAAGTGTATAAACTGGTAACATAATTTTTTTTTTTCTTTTTTCTTTTTTTTTGCAACATTTCTTTTTTTATACTTTAGAGTAAAGTATGTATTTTACATTGAAACACGTTGTTTTAACATGACACTTCACCAGTTAATTGGCCACTGTAATTTTATTAACCGTCAAGGGATGTAGGATAAAGTGAAACAACAGAAAATGTAAAAAGTAAATTAAGTTAAATATTATAAAAATTACAAAAAAAAAAAAAAACTACTCATACACTTACAAAAATGCAAATTATCTTTATTGTAAATGATAATTATCACATTACTGCATTTATAAGTATAAATAATCTGCGCTCATATTGAAGCAACTATGTAGAAGTGATATTCAGTGAATGTGTAAATCAGTGGTCGGCACACACGAAACATGTTATATTAGTAAATTGTATTGTAATCTTACATACAAATTATGCACAATCTTTAATAAAATTTTAAAATTTCAACAAGTTTGGTTCATCATTGTGTTGCCAACTTGTGAACAGCTGAGCGCGTTCTGTCTCTGATAGCTGTGAGTGCCGACCATTGGTGTAAAATGTATGCTTTGATATATTGTAGCATGTCTCAGAGTATCAAACAAACTGAACTGAACTGAATATTGACTGACAGCAGGGAATGTTGAAAAAAACAAATAATTTTTTAAATAATTTCTTTTTAACATGAAACAGAATTTCCGTTTTTTATTTTTTACTTTTTTACACTAATTATCCAACGACATGACTGGTTTGTATTAAATAATGACCATAGATTTAATATCCAGCATACGCAAAACTTGAAGGAAATTTATTCATTAATTTTTTGCAGGACGTTACACTTATCCACATACATACAACAAGTGTGTGAATAAATAAATTAATGTACGAGCATGTGGGTGGGTGGTTGGTTGGTTGAGTTGTGTAAAGGTTGCAATAATACGTTTGCTTGATCTTAATTAAGTGGTTTATTGTAAATAAAAAAATGTGCGCAAAAAAGAGGTAAAAAGGAGAAATTAAGTCATTTAATGGTATGAATCTACAAAATAAATTTAAAAAGATCAAGTTCTTTTGAGGGATGAAAATATATTATTGATAAATAAATTTACAGGCATATTTAATTTAACATTGTAATATATGCCTTAATTAAGACAGTTATGGAAAGTAAATAAGAAGATGAAATAATCAGATATGTGATAAATTCATCACATTATGTTTTTGCATTTAAATCGTTTTGTTTACGAAAGCAATTACCATCACATACCTGAATAGTTTTAAGAAGAGAATTACTTCTTTAATATGCCTTTTATATGGGTCAATTCCAAAAAAACGCAATTTTTGTGTCCCCGCACTTTACACTACTATTTTAGATAAAAAAAAAACAAAAATGTGAAAGTGGTCAGCGAGGAGTATGTAACAAAAAAACGCAATTCTCAAATTTGTATGGTTGGTGTCTGTTTACTCAGAATGGTGTTTTATTTCTCCCTCTGACTGCTTCCATACAAAAGAATATGTCGTCCCCCGTTAGAATTTTTAGTAAACAAAATAAAATAAAACCAAGAAAAAAGTAAATATGCAACATTTAATAACAGTTTTCGAATTATTGCGTTTCTTTCTTGTGTTTTGATTTGTTATAGTCGTTAAAAGTTAATTAGTGCGAATATGGCGTTGCAAAGAAATGTTGTCCCCCACAATTTGCATTGAGCGTCACTTTTTTATAAATCAAATAATATTACTAGTTTTCAATTTCAAGTTTAAATTAAGTAAATAACGTAAGGAAAGTAAAACTTTAATTATTACAAAAGTGAAAAAGCGAAAAAAATCTATTAAAAAAAGTGTGCATTTGCTTAGTTTTTGTGAACACCATGGTAAGGACGCGATAAAATTTCATGAGCGTCACGCTAATTTTTTTAAAAGTGAATATATTAAATGTAAAAAATTGTAGTTGACAATCATGGTTTACATGGTTCAACTCATTTTTTTTATAATTTGTGAATTTGAGAAATAAATTGCCTACAAAAAAAAAACGAAAATAGGCAAACATTTTATGAGGTTCACTTTTGAAATATATTGCTTCATAGCTTAAAATACTTAATTTTTATTTTATTTTTTAATTTTCAACAACAAAATTAATGGCGGCTGAAAGAGCACGGAGATATCGAGAGAAAATAAAGCTCGATAAAGCGCGTAATGACGAATATAGAATATAGAAGAAAGAAAGGTATAATCGTGGTATATTTGAGTTTAATTTTTATTGTTACTGACTGATTCTATTTTTGCCACAAACTTAATTCGAAAATGGTAAAAATGAATGAAAATTTAAAAAAAAAAAAACAAAGCCGCAAGCAATGCAGAATAAGAATTCGAATGAAAATTTCTAAATTAAATTAAGTTATTGTTTTGCGTCAAATATTTACATATGTGTATAAGTTTCTTCAAGAATTACTTCCTTTTTTCCATTTTTGTTAAAGACATCTCCTTGTACATGTTTCGTTTTGTATGAAAATTTTTGTTTTTTGAAGAATTTTTGTTTTTTTTATTTAATTTTTGTAAAAGAAAAAACTTTTTTTCGTTAAACTTTTGCTTTGGCATTATTTCTTGTTTACGTGCAACAAAATCTCTTGATCGTCACTAAATATCTTGAGCGTCACACGTTGCATTGCAGTTTTTTTTTAAATACATTGTTACAAGTCTATTACTTTGCAAGTAACCTCTAAGCTCAAGTGTTTTTTTTAACAAAAATTTACATATTTTCATCTTAAAATTTTAAAATAACTAGTCACTTTAAAAAAAAATGAAAAATCAAGTAGAATCGTGATTTTTTGTTTATAATCGACAAGGTGATTTTCGCAAAAGTCAATATTGAGAAACAAAAGAACAACGTAGTAAGCTTGAATTTCAAATATTTTTGCATTTTTAGCGATTTTTTATACATATTTGGTGTGTGACGCTCAAGATAGAAATCATAGAAAACCTAAAAAAAAAATCCAAAAATACTGATCTATTTTTGAGAGCCTAAAAATACCACCGGATGCTTTATCAATTTCTACATAAATTGGCACTCTTACAGGCGAATTACAAAAACTTTAAAAATAAGCAAAACAAAACTCGTTGTGTACGTTGACCTATATACCGAAATAGTTGTGATTTTTGGTCATATGTATATCAGCCATTTAAAAACCGTTTATTCTAGAATGTGACACAAGATTTCGTTAGCTATCAATGATTTCGGAATATACGATCATCATTATATCAAGTTCTCTAGACATATATTGAAATCCAAAAAATATACTTTAAAGATGAGCAAAGGTGTCCAAAAACTGTTTGTTTAATTTGATAAATAACTTAGGTCAGACCCACAACCACGACTTTGGAGGCCTGAGGTGCGATGATGAGTACGTGCAGATTTGGGACCGGATAAATGCGGTAATTTTGACAAATAACAAAACCATCAAGATGGCATTAAAAATTACAATCAAATAGCTTTTACAATTATTTAAACTTCCTGCCAAAATATCATTTAAAATATACAATTTAACTCATTGAACCCCCAATGTTTCTTAAACAATTATCAAAATATTGATACAATATTGTTTCCCTTTTAATTATATTCCGCTATATTACAGAATATTTATTTTATTTATATACTTAGAAAACCCAAACAAAACACAAAAACTAAACACGTTTAAATCATTCTAAATATTTTAAACTTTAATTGATAAAGTATTTAAAACTCTTACAAAACAAAATACCAAGTGTAATAAATACAGCGGTGGTTTACTGCTGGTATTAGTAACAAACTCTAAACGAAATGAAAAATAACAAAAAAAAAAAGCGCAAAGAAAAACAAAACAAACAATATACAAAATACAAAAAAGAGTTGTTTAAAATTTCTTAACCTTTTTTGTACAACAAATAAATAAAAAAAAAAAAGTGAAATAAATACTTTGTAACCACACTGTTAAATACCACTTGACATTCTAATGCATTTAAGTTTCAAATTTTTCAAATTATTTTTCATACAACAACAGCAACAATAACAAAAGTCTAACAATAAAAACATGAGCAGCAAAGAGGCAAGTTTTCAAAACTGACAAGCAAAAATTACACTTCAAATACAAAAACGCCGACACAAAATATGATTTTTTTTTTCAATTTGTTTTTCAACTTGTTTTTTCACTTTGCTAATCATACAGCTAAATCTACATACAAAAGTAACTCTTACTCAAAATAGTAATATAAGACATGAATTTAATACAACGTTTAAAAGTTGAAAAACTAAAAACACAAAATAGTATTTAAAAAAGCAAAAATACTAAAACAACCCACGCGTTTCGCCAGAAAAACACAATTCAAATATTCATTCATAAAAATATTGAGTTTTTTTAGGAGCAAAAAAAACGCTCAATATAATAAGGGGAAGTATAGCTTAGCACCAATACTTAGTAACATGAGCTGTGATTCAACCAATTGATTTGATCGTTTCTTTAAGATTCTTAGAATTAATTGAGTGAGCGCTGTGTGTTTATTCATTAAATTAGTCACTCTTTGGTTGGTGTGAAATATGAAATTATCACCTGGACCATTAATTCGTACATACATGCAACGTTACCAATAACAAACAACAACAGCAACAACAACATTAATAATAATTATTTATAAAAGGTGGGCGTAGCTGTTACACTGGTTGTTGTATTTAGCAGTAAACAATCAACCAAAAAAAAAAACAACAACAGTTCAGCGTAAAATTTTTAAAACCATTTATTCACCTTCATTTCGAATAATTTACACTTTTAATTTTTCTATCTTATGAATAAAAAAATTAAACAAAGTAAACAAAAACTTAAACAAATATAAGCTCAGGCACTTTGCATGTCCAACAAATAAATAACAAATACACACTTAATTTCAATAATTATTATTAATAGAATTATACATAGTTGCTGTCAATATATTAAAAACGGAAATATTTATTTATCTATTAGCAAAGTCAGGTTTTAAAAGAATTAAATATTTCGAAAAAATTAAAGCAATTATTTTATTTCATCCTAAATAATGAAATGCACTATTTTCACTTTAATGGCTTTGTTAATCATGTGACAATCACACAAATTCTTCAGCATAATTGATCAAAAATGAGACTGGTCAAGCAGAGAGTGTAATCAGCCACTTGAAACAATTCAAGTGCTACATGAGATATTTCATGTTTTGTAATTTCTCGTTCTGGTGATCAGAATTGACCCTCTAGATTGTGTTATTTAACAGCATTCGATTTAGTTTTAACAACAAGCCCACAACCACCCATGTATTGAAAAAAGAAAATTCAACGCTGTTTCATCGATATTCAGATACAGTAAAGCAAAATGGTCATAGAAAAAGTCAACAAAAGCGTGCTTATGGGCCAGTAAAGCCGTGAGGACCATTTTCCATCTGCTCTATCTATAATCTTATCCTGTGTACTTTATGATTCAATAAAAAATTAACAATCTAAAAAATTTTGTACATACTCAATTTACTTTTTTTTAACAAACGCAAACAGCGAAACTTTTGGCTTGTCTGCAGAAAACACCCAGAGTCTTTGCCGGGAATCGAATCCGCAACCCTTTGACTGATAGTCCGACACACTATCGCATAGTCTATCGGGGCACTGTTGAGATAAGAAGTCACTCAGCGCTGCAACACAAATATTTTCCGTTGACTTTAACTGCAAGTATTTCACTCTTTTTCGTTAAGCTATAGTACAGGGACGACATTGTCTCCAAACTCTAAAATTAAATCCCACTCAGACAATGTCGGATCTATGTATAACTCCTTGGTGTTGGATATGAAAAACGACAGTCCTTTCATAAGTCTTTTGATGTCCATACTATTGACGAACATGAATTGGTTTCGGGTTAGCTGATGGTGAAGCGGTTTGGATATGGAGGATATTCGGAATTTTGTTAGGGACGACTGTAACTTTTAAGGAGTTTTGCATTACCAAACTCTGCCTATCCTGTACACGTATTTTCAAGTTGTGTCAAAACCACCATGCCACATCAAAATAGATAACATTTCAAGGTATTTTTTCGTTAGTGGTCACAACAAAAAAAGGGAAAATTCGTTCTTTAGCCGTACTGTCCGTATGTGCCACTTTCAATATAGGAAAATTCAAGTCACAAACACTACTCCCGCTATCCTCCCTCCCATAACCTATTTTCCTAGTTCCAACACAATGCATTGCATAAGTAGGGGTCATCCCCTGAGTGCTGGTCCAAGAAAAAAAAAAAAAAAAAGAAAAAAAAAAAAAAAAACAATCAATAGGCCAGTAAAGCTGGTTTGCGAATACCTGGTTTCGTTTTTCTTTCTCCCTCTTTCTAATAGATTCATAAAAAGGCATCTTTGTTTAATTTCGATAGTTTGACAACCTTGTTTATCCCTCATATGAGTGAGTCATCCGTTGCCTTTATACGAAGTACAGGGACCTATTTCTATTTGTATGGAATTTTATATGTAAATGAAATTTTTATTTAATTTTGAATGAATTACCCCGATAGACTAGGCGATAGAATGCCGGACTATCCGTCAAAGGGTTGCGGGTTCGATTGCCGCCAAAGACTCTGGGTAGACGAGTCAGACATACAAATGTAGACCAGTCAGACATGTGGAGATAAGTCACACATTTGTAGACCAGTCAGACATATGGTAGAGAATCTAACGCATTGCAATGGACCATATTGGTATCTGGGTGAGGGTGTGAGGTGATTCATACCAGCCTTCCTACCTAAGCAACTAAAATTCAAAAAACACGTTTGTGAAGTGTTCAAACCAGGGACCGGAAATAAGAGTTATTTTTCAATTTTTGATGAAATAAATCATACATAAATGAACATCGTAGAAAACTTTTAATTACACCATCATGATTCTTAGGCGAAATGCATCCAACATATTGCATGATTTTTAAATTTTTGATTTTTATTTTAACAATCAAAAATAAGAGTTATTTTTGATTTTTATATTTTTAAATGAAAAATAAAAGTTATTTTTGATTTTTATATTTTTAAATGAAAAATAAAAGTTATTTTTGATTTTTATATTTTTAAACGAAAAATAAAAGTTATTTTTGATTTTTATATTTTCATATCAAATAAAAATCAATTCAAACCTCTTATTTATTTGTTGATGCCGTATGTATTATAATATGCTGCTTCATTCAAATTTCTGTATGAATATAATTTATTATGTGACTTATCCATTATCAGCTATAAAAACATGAATGCATAGAAATAGCTTATAAGTTTTGGCTGCCATTCAAGTCAGTGTTAAGAGGTCGTTTTCAGGTGTTCAATTTTACCATCATAATTGATTTTAAATGTTCGTCAGATAAATTATATCTCAAATATCCCAATATTAATTTGAATGCTGAAAATGACCTTTCTACACTGACTTGAGTGGCAGGTACAGAATGAACAATTAAAGCTAATTTTCGAAGCCATGGAAACACAAATTTTTTGTTCTCCCAATATTCCAATAAATTAGCAGAAGTATCGAAACGCTTTTCATTGTAATTGTCTATTTCAAAATAGCTTTGCGGACGCTGTCATTTATTGTCATAGGAGTATCATCGTCGTCCGAAGACGAATAATTCATCTCCATTGACCTTAAACCATCTGCTAAAACAGATCGACAGCTTGCAACGGAGTTTTCATCTATTACAAATAAGTTTTCTTCAACTGGTGGCGTACCGCGTACCTATGTCACGAACTTTGAATTGATTTCTATTATTGATATAAAAATATAAAAATCAAAAATAAGTTATGTTTCATTTAAAAATATAAAAATCAAAAATAACTTTTATTTTTCATTTAAAATAATAAATATAAAAAATAACTCTTATTTTCTATCTAAAAATATAAAAATCTAAAATAACTCTTATTTCTTGATTTTTTTGATAAAAGTCATAACAGTTACGGTCCCTGGTTCAAACAAATAGAAAGTGCAAGCCAAAAAAACTTGGACTTATTAATGATTTCTTGAAATTTCAGTACAAGTTCCCGGCGAACCTTTTACATGTTCCCGCACTAAATACCTTCAAATCTCAATCTTTAAATCTCAATAGAAACTAAACTATTGGTCGGTTCGATTTGATTTTTTTTAACGATATTAGATAAAAATTCCTGAACCATCCAGGAGTAATTTCAGTTTGAAAATGAAAAAGCTCCCCCGGGAACTTCTCACGCAACGGAGGGTTATTTTGTTTTTATATAGAACAGTTTCTGCACAATTGTTCTTTCTATGGAAAAGTGCCAGTTAATGTATTTTTAAAGCTGTCTGTGTAGTAGTTTTTCGGCGGATAATTGTCTGCATTATAATTTCTTCAGAGGAAAATTTCAGTATAACAGTTTTTTTCAATAAAATTGGTTTGTATAACAGTTTTTCCTAATAAATATATATCTAGAAATATACAGAAATAAATAGTAGTGTATACAATTGTTTTCAAATAAATTGTACATTAAAAAACTTGGAATAAAATTTTTTAAAAAATATATATCAGTATTACAGATTTTTCCAAACATTATTGACTGTATAACAGTCTATAGTATAGAAAATTTAGAATTTTATTATTGTATGACGATGAAAACAAACCAAAATATAATTTAAAACCTGAAAACAACAAAATATTATTAACAAATTTAAGGTCATGGTGAAAATGTTAAACACCAAAAATGTATTAAAATTACAGTATGAAAAGAATTTCGATTTACATATTTTGATTTAAAGTATTTGCGCTGTAAAAACACACTACAAACAAAAAAAAAAACAACATTTTTAATACGAATTCATGGTTTGCGCATAAACCTACACAACAGGTGCAAAAAGCAATAGTTTACATAATATTCAAATTTATGTATATAAAAATACATCAACAATTTATTCGATAAATAAAATAATATAAAAACTAATTAAATTTATATGAAAAGTACATATCAATGCAAAAGTATGGCCTTAATCCCTGCAGTTTTGAGGGAATCAATTGTCAACTTAGTCCCCGTCTACACAGTCGAACATTTGGAAGAAAAACATCTGGAATTCTCTTTTGTTTCTTCATTCGCGGTCACACTGTCGAACAATGTTGTCATACACAATTCATTATTATTTGCTTTATTGACATTTCTCTTACAGTGGATTCGCCCAATTGTTCTTAACAAAAATTTTTTTCAGAGAAAAATATTTTTACTGAGAGTTTTTTTCAGCACGATTCACCCATTTCGACCGATTTTTCTGTAAAATCAAAGCTGCCATATGTAAACAAAATCTATTAGTTTTACAAGTGCGGCCATTGAATTATTTTGCTTTGGGTTTTAAGTGTCACAATACAAATATTAAATTATTTTAAAGTATTGTGTATTCAAAATCACAGATATAAATTCAAAATGAATGAAAAAAGAATGTTGCTTTTACTGATGGTCATGGAAATATATAAGACATTGTTATGTGTTTGAAAAAATGCAACCTATTGCCAACTCAATTCATTTTTGTCCGGAAAAAATATAAAATTAAACCAATTCAAGTTCGTAAAAAATATTTTCTCTCTCAATCAAAAAGAGAGACGTCAAACTTCATATAAAAAAATATTGTTCGAACAAATTTTTTGTTAAGAACGAATGGGTGAATCCACCTTTATTCGTGCTGTGTAATAATTTGTAGTAAATTCCAGCAAAGAAAATGTCAACAAAGCATGTTCACCGAGTACCGAAAACAAAATTGATTCTCTCTTCCCCACCCGTAATTTTCATCAAGCTAAATGTTTTTCTTCCAAATGTTCGACTGTGTAAACGGGGACTTAACACTGGTGAAGTTGATATTGTAGACGAACTTTTAATGATTTCAATACTGTTCACTTCTTTAAAGCAGTGGTCCTCACTAGTATTGTTCAGAATACGAAGATGTTCGGCTATTTACATGTACACAACACGATCGCAAACAAAACTCACAACAAGAGCGTAAAAATACAAATATTTCATTCATGTTTTCTCTTTTTCAGTTCATTTTTGTTGTTGTTTTCAGTACACTGAGAAACAGCGATCACATAAATGTATACATTACATACAAATAGATACAAAATAACAAACGAATGTTTAATTGAGGTTTATTTAAACATTACATGTTATTTCTTTCTGTGTAGTGTCACCCATACATATGTAATTACCAAATTCTCTCTTTTTGAGGACCACTGCTTTAAAGTATAGGGGTTTACAGAGAGTGTCATTCCTTAATAGTTAAATAGTTGAGGTTATTACTTGGCCAATCGACAATGAAATGCTAGTGCTAAAAATGCCAGTCCAAAGCATTGAAGTAGGTTAATGGGTAGCTAGGGGCCAATACACAAACCAATACAGAACAATTTACATGACCGGCTGTTATGCAAATTAACGAGTTTGTGCAATAAAGATATCATTGATGAAAGTTCTTTTTTTTTCATTTCTCACTTTGTCACATATTTGGGTTTTATTTATGTATTTTTCTGAAAAATTTTAAATATGTCCATTTACACGTGTGTTTGTTAATCCTTAATTATATGTTTTTTGGATATTGAATTCCATAATCATTAAAAATCTGAAAACGCAATGCGCATTTCCTAGAATAGGGCCAATTGGTTTGTTTATGTAGCTGCATTTACATGTTTTAATTCCACTTTTACATCCTTCAATGTATCAGAATTTTAAGGCCAAATACTACACAAATATTACGAAGCAACAATATGCGAATTTTGTATTGTTCTATGTTTACGAATACAAAGCAGAGGTTTTAAAACAAAAAAACAAACGGATTAACAAAATGTTTTCTCAATAAATATTGCTGTTGTTTGTTTGGCTTTAAAGGTATTTGTAGGTGCCATTGTGCAGATTCACTCAACTAGACTTGGAGCTGCATATCGTTGGTCTCATGTAGAAAGGCCCTAACTCGCTATTTTTTCGAAATTTGTTTTTTTTTGCGATTCCAATGCATTTAACGCAAATACACCTCCTCACAAAAATTTATTGCAATAGTGTAAAAAATAACGCTTATATAAGCAGTTGTACAAAAAAAGTTACATGTCGAATATTACAGTTTCTATTATGTTTTTACCTTCTCCTGTAAAGTTTCAAATATGCGAGTTAGGGCCTTTCTACATGAGACCATCGATATGTACATATGTATGTATGTATGTACTTGTACCCAATATTTAAATTTATTATGATAATCCCTTATTTGTTCATCACAATTGATATTTTAATAATAACACTAGCGGCAACAAACAAACAGCATTAGCAATGGAGTCAGCAACAACAACGACAACAACACTCTAAAATAAGATTAATTTTTGACCTGTTAGCTTATTTTTATTGCATGCTGGGAGTTTCTGCAATTTAATTTCTAAATTTTTGACTTGTTTTAATATCATTACCAGTACAGAATGTTAATTATTTAAAGCCACAAAGCAAAGCGATTAATGTACATTTAGTAAGTAATCTTACTCAACATAAAATCGTTTCTAGAGTCACATTAATTTAATTATACAAATACTAAACAAGTACTTTTCTTTCAAATTCTCCAATAATCCTTTATTTTTGCGTTTGACCTTTAACATAAAAATTGTCGAATGTTATTTTAATTTGTACTCCACCAAATTTCGTTAAGCAATTGTTTTGTTTGGTGTGTTATTGTCCATTGCAAATTCTAAAAAATATAAGATTTTTTGTTTTTAGAATTTGTTTCACAATCTTGCCATGAGTCCTAAATTCTCAGCCACTCTGTCATCGTATAGCATTAATGTAGAATTTTCCTGTTTATTGACTGTTAATTATCCCTTTATTTCGACAAATGACAAAACACCAGAGAATTGTACATTTTCGTTTTATTGCTGTTTGCATTTATTTTACATTTACCCTCTATATTCAGGACGATGCAAAAATGTCTGTAAATTTCATTTGTGAAATGTTTTTGCTACAACAACATAACATTTCTAAAGAGGGTTTTTGCAATGAGTCGAATTTTATATACCCTACACCAAGAAAACGTAAGAAAAAAAAATCGATTTTAAAAAAAGTGGTTAATGCCTTTGGACATACATAGTGATGGCACGATTAATCGAAAAACTAGTAATAATCGATTATTTTTCTTTAATTAACGATTTAATTGTATCGCGAATTCTCTTTCGATTAATTGAGTTAATCGATTATTTTAAAAAATAATCGATAGACATCCAGGAACAAAAAGAAATAGAAAAAGAGAAGAGGAACAAACGCATGGTTGAGAGTTTTTTGTGACTGCCAGATGAATTTCAGAAAAAATCATGAAAATTGAATATTTATCTCTATTGGCAAGTAACTTAAAAACAAACATTTTGAACCAATTTCAACGTCGCTTGGGGAAAATGCAACAATCATTTCTACTGGCAGCATCAATATTGCTAGACTTAAGATTTAAAAAAATTTATTTTGAAGATTCCTTAGCTTTATCAACAGTCATGAGACATCTAAGAAATGAAATGGCAGAAATTGCTTATTTAGATGACAGCATTGGAAGCGGCAGTGAAACGTCTTCTGTTGTTGAAATGGAATTTGATTTATGGGATCACCATAAATCTTTAGCCCACAAACGAAGAAGAAAGAACAATGACTCAACACTACCTCAAGATGAACTAAGCTTCTTTCCCAATGCTCCAGTACTAGAATTAAAGCGCTACGTAATAGACGCATGGGAAGAAGTGAAATCGGTCTACCCTGAGCTGTACTCTCTTGCACAAAAATATTGCTCTTTGATTGGTGCATCTGTAGCATCAGAGCGGCTTTTTTCCAAAGCAGGTGCAATAGTAACGCAAAAACGGAACAGATTAACCACGAAACGGTTATCAAAGCTTCTATTTTTAAATTCTGTGCTAAATAAATGATTTTTTTTAATAAGTAATAATAATTTTTTTATTTATGATAATTTTCAATTTTACCTAAAAATATCGATTAATCGATTAAATCTTTCCAATTAATTGCAATTAATTGCAATCGATTATTTTTTCTTTTCGATTAATCATATAATCCATTAATCGAGTATTTTTTTTTTTGCCATCACTAGACATACATACTCGTATCGTGCCGTGTAGTTATTATTGTCCAAGAAATATCCATCGTAGCAGTCGTTTTTTTATTTTACCATATCTCAGTCATTTATAGATCGATTTTAAATACCAAAATATCGGTTATAGTTTCAAATATACAGGCTATAAATTGCGATAATTTCAACCCTAATAAGAATCTGTTACAAACGGAATGATAATTCTATATATACATAATCATACTCATAGTGAAGGAGGGTATGAGAACAAAAAAAATTATAACAAAATCAGCATAAAATTGAATAGCGGAAAAATATTCATCAAAAAATTTTGTTGAAAATGTTATTAATGTTTTAATAATCATTTTAAAAATAATTTGTGCACAAAACAATGAGAAGAGATTTCAATTTAAACAGGGATTTTAGCATATTTCACACTTGAGTATTTGAAGGGCGCATGAAAAAACAAAACGAAACTAAATTGAAATTAACCCACGCACTCACGCCTCATGTAGCGAAATAAAATTGTTAAAACAATAAACACATAAAATTAATATTATAGTCATTCCAATAAATTTTGTAATTAGGTGGGTGCATCTTAACTTTTTCTTACAAAAAGCAAAACACTCTTCACATAGGTATGTATTTAGTTATCAACCATACAGAATGGTGAAAGCTTTAAAGGAGAAAGTAAACGAGTTGTTAAAATAAAACTTAAGGCCAAATGGACGGTATTGTAATAGACACACAATGACGCCTTGCTCACTGTAAATATGTATAAACATAGAACTTGCAACCTTATCAGTTGGAACACTTACATAAAAGTTTTTAAACAAGTACTTAAGAAATGCCACAAACGTATGTGTGGCTAAAAGTATCAGATAGCCTCATTTATAGATTCCACCGGGAGGCCAACCAACCAAGTACCAATAAAAGTGTGTGAGTTTTGTAACTATTTCAAACAAAGTTGCAACATGCACCGGCACGAAGTGTGTGTGTGTGTGTGTGTGTTTATGAAGATTCCAAAGAGTTGACAACAACAGACCAGCAAGAATAAGTATCATTGACAACAGGCAGGGCTGCAGGAGCAGCCTGTATTAAACATGTAAGTGGCAATATTAAAGATGCAGCTAATATAAGCGATTAAATTGTTGCTGATTGCTGCTGTTGCATTGCTCTACAAATAAAAAGCCAGTAACAATAAAATACAATAAATACCGCTTATAAACATTTATACTTATTACGAGTATTATTGTCATTGTTTTGTTTTTGTTGTTATTTATTGCATGCGTTGTTGTTCTTCTTGTTGTTACCATACAAATAAGTTTGTATTTATTTATTAATATTTATTTTTTAGTCTTGTTAATGTTGTAGTTGTTGTTATTTGTGTTGTCGTCATTATCATTTTATTACTCCTATTGTTGTTGTCTTGTTATTGTTGATGTTTGTTGTAGTTTTATACGTTCTTGTTGGCGCTGTGTGTGCGGACAAATGATGATGTTAGTAAGAATTGTTACACTAATAATAATAAATATAATCGCGCTGTTAATACACTTGAAGAAATAGTGAAAAAACCGTATTGCAAAATCGCATTAAAAAGGACACGTTTGTTTACGTTATGTCGCGTTCTTGAATAATTAAATAAGTTTGTTGTCAATACTCCACGAAAATGTTAATACAATTTCAAAAAGCTATCGAAATTGACAAGAAATATGTACGTTTTTTTTTTAATTCTAGATTCCATCGAAAACGTGTTTCATTTTTTGTCGCATTCTTGATACCATTAAGAATTTCTTTTATATATTAGAGAAAAATGTTTAATTAGGCATAGTCATTATGGACATGCTAGTATCATGGAAAATATACAATGTCCTCCTGAACTAATCGACTATCGCACTCCTAGACCCTCCTTCTTACGAAGCTTCGGATTCATAATTCATGACGACATGGAACTGTTGGAGGGCCTAGTCCTTAATACTACGAGCTTGTCTATATACACGGATGGCTCCAAAAAAGGGGAGAGAGTCGGCGGTGGGGTCTACATTCAGGAATTCGGAATCAGGATGTCTTTCAGAATTCCAAACGGATGTAGCATCCTTCAGTCTGAAATATCAGCAATAAAACGAGCAGCTAATTGGATCAGTTATTACAGAATATCGGGAAGAGATATACGTATATACACTGACAGTCAAGCTGCAATAAAGTCTCTAACAGGTGTACATACTACATCAATCTTGGTCCATGAATGCCGGACATTCTTAAACAGGATGGCGAGACATTCGACAGTTACACTCATATGGGTGCGCGGACATGGAGACATAACAGGTAATTGTATCGCAGATGATTTGGCAAGAAAAGGTGCCATGTTACCTGACGACAACATTGGCCATCTTTGCGGCATTCCGCTATCGAAATGCAAGCAAATAGTCAGCAATTTCCACTGTGAGCTAGCTCAAACCAGGTGGGAAAATCAACAAACCAGTACAGTCACACGACTGATTTGGCCTATACTAAACAGGAAGCGCACGCTGTATTTATTGAAATTACAGCGACCACAACTTAGCAATTTGGTGTCAGTGATCACAGGACACTGCAAATTTGGCAATCATGCAAGACGACTGGGTCTACCCTATAACGATTTTTGTAGGAGTTGCAATAATGAAGAGGAGGAAGAAACGGTCTCTCATCTTCTTTGTCAATGCCCAGCAATGAGTGGATCTCGTGTCATTCTTCTGGGGCAACCATTCTTCGACGACTTATCTGAATTTTCAGCTTTGAAGTTGGAGGATATTGACGCTTTTATCAGAAGCAGTAATTGGCTGCGGTAGCCTTATCTATCCATCTAGGTATTCTGCGCTCTTTTTAGGTTTTGGTCTGCACGTTCATCCTTTCAAATCTTTCATACTTTTCACCCTCTTACACTACACTCATCCTACTACTACCCTGTTCACTCTTTCACTCTTTCTCTTCTCTCTATAATCTTCTATCCAAACAGGTATCACAATGGGACCAATAATATGGACCTAAGTGGGCCGTTTTACATGGCCGCCTGCTAACCTAACCTAGGCTTGAGTTCATTTTTAATTAATAACTCGAAGAATAGCATCGTTTCTCTAGACAAATGGCACACTGAAATGCATTTTCTGCCCTGCCAAAAAAATTTTTTTTCTAATATATAAAATATAAAAAAAGTTCGACATAATATTCTCTATATATTAAGAATATAAGAATAAGAAATGCACATATACGTAACTCGTAAACTATTCTCCCGATTGCAAACTTTGCATACGTAAATTATAAAGGATGTTCTAACCTTTCACAATATGAATCTTTTAATCACCTTTGAGGAATAAAGGGATAATGAAGATCCAATTTCATAGGTTGGCATACATTGTAGAATTGTCTAAACAGCTCTAATTCTACTCAGTGTAGATATACATACATGAACATCAAAAGCTGTGATGAGATAAATGTAACTGGTTTTAATGTTGATGGTGGGGATGACGCTAGTGGTTGCTATTGCTATTTCTATTTCATATTGTTATAGTTGTTCATGTTGTTGTATATATTGTTATTGTTATTTGAACTCTTTTGTTTTATAATACTTAAAATGATTTTGTTAAAATACTTATATTGTAGATTGTTATTACAATCATACATACTCGTATATTGAAACAACAATAATGTTCAACACACAGAAATACAGGTTGTCTTAAACGTTGTTGTTAACGTCACTGTCATCACTTATAACGTTTTCAGTGTAAACGTAGGAAAAGACGTTGTGTTTTATTTGACTTTCTACTTGCCTTTGTCTGGTGTATAAAAGTATTGAAGTATTGCATTTCAAAAGTAATCACGTTTAATGAGTAGGTGGAAGGGAGATTAAAGCTAGAGAGTTAGAAAAAGAGACAAGAGAAGTGCATACAATAACAACAATGTGCCAATGATGAATGGTTAGATGATGATGCACACGCTTGTCAAGCTTTCTAGCGTTGTTGGTTTGGGCTGCAAGTAAATAAATAATTTTGTAATCAAATATATTTACATATAAAACATTTTATCAATAAATATGAAATGACATTAATGTAGGAAACGTTGTAAGCACCAGTGGGTGGAGTTTTTATTATTCTTAAATTAATATTCAAATACTGCTACAATTGCAATTTATTGTAAGTGAAATATATTTTGCATTTGACACATAAATTTGTAAATTGTTATTTCATTGTTAAGAGATAAATATATACAAACATATGTATCTATACATATATAATGACCCCAGAGGGTGTAAGATCAAGTTATTTTAAATCGCAAGAGAAAGTCTAATACAAGTATGTATTCAAATTTATGGATTTAATTGCGTTTATAGTTTTCATCAAATTTAATTTGCTTTTCAAGCGGAAAGTACTTTAAAGCAAAGTTATGCATGCACTTGTAAAATAAAAGATTATTTAGCTATAATTGTGCATTAGTTTAGCTTTGCTTAACGTTTTCATTTTGGAAAATTAGTTTGTTAAATAAATCTTATGTGGTAATTTGACCAATTAATCAGAATAAATGATAAATTTAGTTAAAACACATTAATCTTGTATAAATTTACTTGGGCACAGAAACGGAATCACAACACGTAAATATTAGTTTTCCCCATCCATTTTGATACCTGATTATAAGCTCAATGGCGCCCCACAAATTTCACCTGTCAGTTTTTAAGCCTTTGGAACAGACTCACACGTACATATAAAGGCAGACACAAACATTAATGCATATGTACATACTACAAAAAATACAAGCACGTAGACCAACAAGTGCATAAATAACAAATAGTCAAATTAGTTTAAGCCAGAGACAACAAAAAAAAAAAACACAAATATTGACTATTTTGTGCGGTCGGCAATAGTACAATTACAATTATAGCGACGAAACCGTAACGTCGCACTTAAGAAACTAGGTTCTAAACGCATTTACAAACTTTATAAACAATTTTATGCCAGTTATTTCTTGTATGTATTATTTAAAATATTTTGCTGGAGTTCAATAGTGTCTAGAGATCAGTTCGAAAGGGCTAACAAATAAATTTGGTCAGCCCTATTTATTGGGCAGCATATGTGCAGCAAGCAGTTGTTAAAGGTCATTAGCATGTTCCTTGAATTCAGCAACATAAAGTTGGATTTCTGCAACATTTGTATTGAGTTCAGCAACATAAACAAAATATTGCTAAAGCCTAGTAGTCTGTTCAAAATTTCAAGTGGAATGCTGTTAAAATACATGTTTAAAAAAATCACATGAAATTTTCATGAAAAAATGTTGCAGAAGTAGTATTCCGTTCATTTTGTGAAAAACATATGAAATGTATCTGGCAACATTATTTTTTCACAGCGAAATAATTAAAGTAACAATTGTTTCACGTGGAATTTTCATCCAAAAGCTCTTCTGTCGCAACAACAATATCTATTACTTGTTGTGCTGGTGCACAAGCGACCAGTAATATTTGTTTATTCATTTTTAATTGCACATATTTTTAAATATTTTAACTTTTATTTATTTTCGATTTAAATTCATAAAAAAGCAAAACATATGTATGTGTTTTGTTTACAAAAGTACATTAGTTACACATCAAATTTTCCGTATGAAATACTTAATGTTGCTCAACATTTTTTCCAAATTTGAACAGAGTACTAGGCTTAAAGCGCAACAACATGTTGCTAGAGTTCAGCAACATATTGATAAAATTAAACAGCACGACTAGAGAATAGCTTAATGTTGTAAATTTAAATTAAAATATTGCTAGAACTTAAGAGAACGCTTAATACAAGCAACATGTTGCTTTACTCTTTCAACATGTTATTAAAATATGTGGCCAGGGGTTTGGCAACATATGGAGAGTGTTAAGCAACATGTTACTAGAGATAAGCAAAATGTTGATAGAGTTTAACAACATGTTGTCAAGTCAGACAAATTTAAGTAGAGTTTAAAAAGATGTTTCTAGAATTAAGCAACATGTTTCCAATCTAATTAGTAAATTCTAAGAACAATTATTTTCAGATAAACATATAAATATAAATTACTCGATATATATTTATTTACACATAGAAAATTTGTTATTTTTTAAACATTAAAATTATATAACTCCTGAAGAAGATTTCCAAAGGAAATCGAAATATCGAGTAATTTATACATATATAAAATAAAAAATCTTTTATAAAAAATAAAAAACAAAAAGTGACCTCAAGCTTAAAAATTATTTAATAAAACAAATCATACAAAAAGGTCGAAGAAAATACAATAAAATTATTTATAAACATATAACTTTTCATCCTCAATTCTAATAATAGTTTATTTGTAATCAAGTGTGTTTAATCATTACGAAAACAATTTAAAAAGATATCCCTAAAACATAAATATTGATTTAAATACTGAATGGAAAAACATTTAATTTTATTTAAACCGCCAACTGACACTATGAGAGAAATTTTACATCATATAGGGCTCTTTGTAGTGTTATCGCTTCAATTATAATTTACAACAACAATAGCATCAAGGTATACGTTTTTTTTTTTTTTTTTTGACAAATAAATGTATGAGTGTAGGTGTATTTGATGTTGCTATTGTTGTTGGCGTTGTGTAGGTGTTGTTTTCTCTTCCAATTTAGTCATTGTTTACCAAAAAGCTCGCTATTGTATCTACAATAAATACAAACAAACATATATACAACATATTTATATCTACATACATACATATGTATGTAGTAACAACAACAAATGTTTGTTGTTATCTAAGTGCGGGTATCAAATGGTTTTGTACTCGTACTCGTATTTGGCTACAAATACCGTGCACTTGTTATGATGGTATTTGTTGTAAAACTTTTCAATGGCACGCGTCTTTGTTCTTGTTGTTGTTAGTGGTTGAGAGGGGGCGAATTTATTTATTTAAATAGACATGGCCAATTTGTAAAACACTAATTGGTTTAGAATGACAGCTAGTTAAAGGCAATTTCCTTTGTATTGTACAAAGGTTCAAAGCCTATAAACAACAATCGATATGTATAAATAAATGACCTAGAACTATGGAATTTACATTTGAAATCTACTCCTTTTGAGGAGCAAAAGTTGATGGTATAAATGTTTTGAAAGGTATGATAATTAGTAAACAAACCATTTAGATTTTCATGGTGGGTATTTATTAGGGAACTCAATTATATTTTAAATCATATAATTTTAAATGCGCAATTTATAACAAAATGTGAGTTGTCTGCTATAAACTGAACGAAATGAACCTAAGTGGTTATTATTATTTTAGTTACATAAAAGTCAAATGTTTTGAAAAACATTGTACATATATTTGTAATCCCCATCAATCAACCTAAATGATTCAGAAATTATAATGTTAAATTGCTAAAAATAAATATAAATAATAGAAACACGTTTTATGAAATGTACCAACATCTGCTGAACTTTAGAAACATGCTGATGAACTCTAATAACCTATTAGAGAATTCTAGCAACATGTAGCAGAGCTCCTGCCACGAGTTGCATGTTGAGCATGCTGCTCAACTCTAGTAATGCAAGAACATTTTAACTAAAACAACTACTCTATAGGGGAAAATAAATTGACTAAAAACTAGTTATGTGACTGGTTCTTCGGAGATAAGACCGGTTCTAGTGCTAACGCTTTAAAAAGACACTGAGTGAAAGGTCACAAAATTTGTTTTATACTGGACAATTGATACAAAATCTCCACAGAAAGTATTAATAATATTTTTATTAAAAAAAAATGTCAAATTTATTTAGATTGTCTCACATTTTGACAACCTAAACAAAACAAAACCAGTTTTGTTAATTTTGAATACCAAACTATTTAGGACAATCACAGAATCACTTTCTGAGTAGATTTAACGATGTCCGTCCGTCCGTCCGTCCGTATGGCTGGCTGACTGGCTGTCCATGTAAAGCTTGTGCGCAGAGTACATCGTAGTTTTCTTATTTGAAATTATGGCATTCAATATCGAGCAAAAAATTTAGTACATTTTATCATAATTTCGCTATCGAAATCAGTTTTCGATACGATATCAAATTCGATCACGAATGCGGTAATTTGGCCTCAGGTCGCAATTTTGAAGATATTTCGATAAAATTTGGTACGTGATATTTTTTCGGCCCAAGGATGGATGGCATTGTGGATGGTGTAAATCGGTCCATTATTTCACCCGGCCCCCATACAAATGTCCTCCCGAAATTGGGGTTTACCGATCATAAATGTTTGAATTATGCAAGTATCTAAACAAATTTCATCACAAATGAGTGGTAAATGAAACCAAATCACATCTATAAATTTCGTGAAGATCGGTCCATAATTAGTGGTAGCTCCCATATAAGGCCCACTTCCGAAAACCACTTTAAAGAGCATAACTCTGTCAAAAATGCTGATATCCGAATAATATTGAACCCAAATATATTTCATGTACATACAAATAATAGGGTACAATTTTATTATGATCGGTCCATAATTAGTCGTAGCTCCCATATAAGACTCTCTCCGTAATTCAATTTAATCTCCATAAATCGTTTAAAAGTATTTATATCGAGATAAAGTTTAACACACTTAATATTTATATTCACGGAAGTCATGGCACTAAATTTTTGGATGAACGGTCCATAATAGGTCATATCTCCCATATAACGCCCATTTCTGAAAAACTGTGTAGGGTATTATATGGTCGGGCTAGGCCGACTATACTTTCTTACTTGTTTCGGTTTTGCGTTTGTGACAAATGACAAGGCAGATACACATAAACATATAAATCGACTTGTAAACGATCAATCTGTGTGAAAGATTGCAAGTTATCTTAGAAATATTTCTGAATTTACAAAAATTGTTCAACGGAAGAATCACTTAAGCTATTTACACAATGTACTTAATCCTAACTTTGCTGAATGTAACTAAATAAAAGTTTTACTCGAAGACAATGTTAAAAATGACAGTTAGGCCATGGCTAATACTTTGTAGCCTCTTATACACTCTTCATTTTAAAAATTTTAAACAAGTATTTATATGAGAATATGTGTATTTAATAAATTTCAGCTGGAAAGAATTTCTCTTGAGATAGCTGCTGTTACTTACTGCTGCTTTGACTTGTATTGAATTCTTTATTATAGTTCTTGTTGTTGTTGTTTTGTTTTTTGTATTTTAACATCGACTATTGATTACATTCCAATTGCAAAGTTTAAGTACAAAAGAGTAACAACAAAAACAACATAATATTTAATGAATGTGAGAATATTATAGAAATTTTCCTCTTGTATTTTTATGTATTTATTTCTTTTTATTTTCATTTGAAATAAACTACAATATGCGTGAGATCATCATCATGAAACATCGTTAGTATCTGGGGACACTAAAGGCAATATTTGTGTTGTTTTTTTATTGTTGGTATTTTTTTAATATGAATTACATCAAATATGTAAGTATAATGACATGGTCAACTCGTTTGTTACTCATATAAATATTTAGACGTCAATATTTCGTTTTATATTTTATTTTGTGCAAGTGATTTATTTCCTAAGAATTTCCAAAATATTTGTGCCCAAAATTTGTATCTAAAAATATTTATTTAGCTTTGTTTTAAATACTTCTCTTATTTCAAAGTGTAATGAAGTATTTTAAAAGCTTCGTCTCTGCCGACTATAGCAAACAATAACTTGTTCATTTTATTACTGTAAATCATAGAAAAAATTCTGTAGTTTATATTAACAAAACAACTGTGTGTATAAGTATGCTACAAAAACATCAGTGTTTTGCTGTCACATCGCATAGATACAAGGGAGATATTAAAATACAGCAACAGCAAATTGCAGTAGGAACAGCAGCAACAAATGATGACAAAAACAAAAACATAAACAAAAAAAAAACTACTTCAAAAAAGAAGAATAAAGAAAACATTGCCGTGTGACAACATTGATCAATGATGACCTACATACACCTACAAAATGGACATAAAATCAACAGCAACAACAACAACAACAAAAAGAGCAGTGAAACCAACAGCAACAACATCAACTACTCGTATATACATACAGACAATGACAATCATATAACTCGTAAAATAAAATTGTATCTAGATATTAAAACAAAACGATGCAGGAGAAAAATATATAAAAATATATGAATACAACATATATGTATGCGTATGAATATGAGTATGAGAGATACGAGATACATATTACGCATAATATTGCAATTGCATGTGTATGCACACACAACAACAACTGCAAGGGTAAACTGCAATAAACACACACTTTCTCACACAATCCCGAGATAATCGTTGTAGGCTGGTTGGTTGACTGGCTGTCTGTTCGGTTGCATTGACATGACAAATGTTCATGATTGTGTGGATTCCTGTATTTATCTTTCTTCAATACATATGTATGTTTATGTGCCATACATACATACATATTTGTGTAGGTACGAATGAGTATGTATAATAATGTTGAATTTCCAATGATATTCATGAGTATGAGAGTTGTTGTGTTTTAATGTAACTACCACAAAAGTTCACATATTGAATATTGTCAAAGCATTGATTTGATGGCATATCGAACAGAAAACAGAAGATATGAAATCATTTTAAAAATAACAAACTTACATTTAAACACTCGCACTCATGTATAGATGGATGGACTGATACCCTGCAGACCATGGAACTACAACCATTGTTACTAAAACTCAAACAATTCTTACACAGCAACCTACTTGTAAGGCTCTATAAATGCGAATTAAAACCCCGTCCCAGGCTACAGTTTGCTATTTTCTACATTAAACATTACTGCAATTTATTTAGTTGATTAAGTTGTTATATTATATTAGCAATTAGCGATCATGGCAAATTTGTTAATAAAACTACTCCATACACTACTTTGGTGCCAAAGGTAACCAGTTAGCGTTTGTTAAAATTACTACAGGGTAAATTTAAAATCACACTAACATAGTCACGAAAAAACAAACCATTCATGTAATTCTGTGAAGGTTATATTCAATAGCAACGGATTTATTGCAGATACAAAATATAGAAAAGTTAAAACTCTGCATAAATTGAATAGTGAAATCGTATTTTTGATTATGAGATATGGCATAAAATGCTCTCAAAAGGTTGCATTAAAACTAATCCTTCAACAAACAAATAAAGTGGATGATCAGTTTGGATTACAGAAGAACACATTATGAAAGGCTAAAGAATTCTTGAATAGATGCAAATGTGCCTTTTCCATGAATTCGTGTCAAGAAACCATCTCTTCACTATGCCTAGAGACGATCTTATGAAATGATTTACAATTTTTTTTTTTTTACAAATACCACAACTTTAAAATCAATTCACAAATATTTCCACTTGATAATATAATTTATTTGAACATGGTTTCGTTCATATTAGTAGAATAATGTCAAAGTAAAATCATACTATTATGTAAGAATTCTTAGAGCAATACTTCCCAATCAGTACACAGAAAGAAAAATGGCATTCTAAAATTAAATTTATTTTTCTCAGTTTTTGCCTGAAATTTTCAAGTACGTTTTTACTAGTTCATACTTAAAATAAGTAAAAATCGGGATTGATTTGACAAATCAAGCGTAGATTTTCCTAAAACAAGAATAGTGTTCTTGATTTAAGAAAAAAACTCTTGAATTAAGTCTAATTTGTTCTTAAATCAAGAAGATAAATCTTAAAACGAAAACTAAGACTTATTTTTACTTGAATTAAGACAAAAAAAAACTTATATTTTGAGAAAAAATTGGAGCAATAAAATTTACTCTCTCAGTTGCTCTCAATATTTTAACGTGTAGTTACAAAAACAACTCTAACGATAATATAACTACATGATAATAAAATAGTTACAAAAACAACCCTCATGCTAATAAAACGTGTTGTTACAAAACACACACTTCCTACGTTAAAATTCACTATTATAATTCTCAAATAGTCTATGTGAATTTTAATATAAGACATATAAGAATATCACAATAAAGCAAGTAAGAATAGGAGTTCCGATCCAGTTATAATCTGTTCCGAAAGAACAAAATATAACCAGACGAGGCCTTGGTTCTTACTTCATAATATTGTAGCCGTAGTAAGACAACCGAGATCCGATGTATTTATCTTGTATTATTTAGCTCATTTTGGGATTAATTATATCTCGGGCATTCTTAAATTAATCCGATTTTAAGATTACATCAAATATGAATTAGAGCTTAAATCTAGTTCAAAATTCTTGAATCAAGCTTATTTAGGGATTAATTCAATCTCAGCCATCCTTAAGGAGAGCTAAAATTAAGATTTTTTGAGAGAAAAGTTTTTATTCAGGCCAATAGTTCAAATAATCAAGAATACTATTGTAAAGTACTGGAACAATTGGCAAATTGCAATGCATTTTCTACCCGGCCAAGGGCGTCCTCAACAATCTTCATTCTCCACTATCACTCTGTAAATATCATCTATTTAACTCACCGTTTTTGAGAAATAGAGTACAAGAATTATGATATTTCTTTTTAACGTGTTATGAGTTAGAACGAAATTTACGTACGTTTACTTTTTTGACTTGATGAATCCGTACTTGAATCAAGTATTTTGTAATCGGTATAAGAAAATCCGTATTTACCCTACTATTGACACCGCTACAGATTGATTTAAGTACGGATTACTCAATTTTTGTTTGAGTGCGATTCACTAACTTTTAACGATCCGACAATCGTAATATTTGTCGACATAAATATGCGTTTGCAGTAACGATTGTGTGATTCTGTAACTTTTTTTAACGATAGTATACAGCTGTTTTTGTACTACTTTAATTTAAAAAATGCGGCACCTCTGTGTACAAAGTGTCAAAATAAGCGAAAGGCACAAAAGAGAATGAAAAAAAAAACAAATGGAATTGTGCATAATTTGGGCGTTTTATTTATTTTTGTAAATTTTGACTTAAGTAAGGTAAGTCAAAAAATGTATGATTTAATTATATTTTTATTTTGTTATTTTATTTAAATTTATATATGTACATACATTTACATGTATACGGAACAAGACGGTTTTAGTGACTTTGCTCAAAAAAAAAAAAATCGGATCAAACAATAATTTTGCAAATTTTATCTAAAGGTGATGTTACATATCGTTGGAAAGGTCTTTCAAATACCTATCATTTGATATATGTATATATCGTCTAAAAAAAGAATGTAGTTTTTAAGATATAGCTAAATATATTACAAACTTTGGAGCCCCGCCCACTCGAAAATAGGCGTGAGCGCCCAATTTTTATTTTTATTTTAATCAGAATTTAAAATTCTATTAGTGATAAATTTTTGGTAGTGATTTGAATAAAGTCACTAAAACCGAGTTAAGCCCATATTGATGGTGGTTGCACCAGACTGACTTTTATTTAGAGCCAAAGTGCCTAGGAAACTAATAAGTATAACGAAACAATCGTTAAAAATTTGTGTTTCGACGACTAGGACAATTTTTAAAAACACAAACGAAGCCTTTTGCCATTTCTGCAGAAAACACCCAGAGTCTATTCTGTACTGCGATTCACTAACTTGATTAACGATTATCGTATCGTTATCGAATTTCCAATTCAGTAACATTTTTAACGATATTCGCTGTCGGCTGAAGTCAGCTGTTACTCTAACAACTTTTTCTTTCGTTATATTAGCGATAAAACCTTGAGTTGTGTTTATTTTATCGATAAAGTGTATTATATAAAGTGTGTAAATACACAAGTTTATTTTGTGTTTAAAATGACTTTTGAGTATTTGGCATACGATTTAGCAAGGGATGACCCAATTGTTGACGTTCCAGCATGATGACTTCTGTCCCTTATTTGCTTAATTTTATAGTGATTTCCTTAATGATTTCCTTTGGTTTCCGCACACTGATTTAAAAGCTTTTCTTAAATAACTCTCGCTATTTTTAACTTTCTTTGAAAACAACCTGAGTTTTGTTTACCTACTATTTGCTCAATTTTAAAGACATTTATTTAAACCTATTTAGCCCCTGTTGACTATAACTGCCGATCACGGGTTTGCTTAATTAACTTTTTTTCTTTAACACAATAATTCTCGCTCTTTTTAACTCTCTGACAAAGATTGTGGTAAAATAAAGTCAATTGATAAATTTGAATTAGGATTGAAACGATCGTTACCTGTGATACTCTAATGGGAAATTGTTCAATTCCAAAATCAACTATTTTCTGTCAGAACCCCCAAAAAACATTTTCTTTTAGAATCACTTATTTGTCATTTCTATTTCAAAAATATGCGCGGTGTATCTTTAGACAAGCACCACAATCTGAACTAAAACAATAAACCGATGCTTGTCAATACAGATTCAAAACAATAATAAAAAATCTGGCAAAAAAAAAAAATAATTAACAATAACAAACAAAGAGCGATACAAGGCGCAAAAAAAGCTCAAGTTGATTGTGTTCCCATTTCTCATGTATGGATGGATGGTCTAAATACGTTGGTGACATTTTATGCTGCATACGAGTACAGCAGCACTCGGAATGTAACACACAGAGAAAGTAAACTCGTAGAGATAGTGGTAGTTCGGACATACTGTTGATGGTATGTAAGGTTGTCATCATTCTGAATGCCGGCTAGCGTACCGGTGTGTGTGCATATATTTTGACCATTGTATCCCAGTCAAGAAGTCGTTTTCAAATATGACATGAGTGTATGTTTGAATGTGTTTCTATGTGCAATTTCGAGAAGTTATTGGACAGGCCAACGAAATAACAACAGCAATAGCAGCAGCAAAAAAGGTGACTTATTGTGAAAATACTCAACCAATCATACCATTGATTGGTGAGAAAATGAGAAATTACATTTTTATGCTAATGCCGTTCGCTACTCGTACTTCGTTCGCAATATCACAAAATCAAACTTGCCAAAAACTACTGCAACAAATAAAAATGGCAAAAGAAAAAACCAAATCAAAATTGGTATAATAAACAGGCGAATTGTAGGCACAATGTTATTGTGTTTAGAGTTGTTGGTTGTAGGTTGTAGGAAGATTGTACGAGTATTGTACGAGTATTGTTTTTGAGTTTCAGTTTGAGGTCTGCAGTTTAGTATGCTTGTTGCAAAATGCCCTTAATTGGGTTCGTTATAATGACTTAACTTGCAACTGCAGCAACTGAAATACAATTACATAAATGTTTTGCTGTTGCTGTTATTATTGTTTATAAAACATGCATTGGCATGAATTTAAAATGCTTCGACATTTTTCATAATTGTCTCTTTCCCCAAATTGATTAACTGCAACAACAACAACAACAACAACAAATGCAATAACAAATTTCAATCTTTCCGCTGCAAAACATATAAATTGTTTCCATGGAAAACAACGGCCAAAGCGCACGTTTAAATAGCAATAAAAAGAAAGATGATATTGAAGCTCATGCCGATGCCAAAAGATTGCAGTTTCGCTGGAATCATGTGAAAACAATAAACACCCGCACTCCATAAATGGTCATCGCAGCCATTATATTCTTCGCCCAATGCCACAGTTACTTACAGCAATAGCAGCAGTAGCAACAATTCATTCTTCCACCCGAAATCAAAAACAAACAAACAAAAACAAAAATGACAATTACTTTATTACGCAAGTCGAAAACATTTAGTTGCACTTGCCGGTGACATTCTTCGGGCCACAACGACAACGACAACTATAACTTTGAAAAGGAGTAAAAAAACTATAGCATGGAGAAATTTTGATTTATGCACCTGCACGTTTTAAGGCAAATTGTCATTGGGTCTTGGCGTTTTGTTTGTTTTTTATTTATTTCTTATATCATTTGTTTTCATTTTGACAAACTCAGAAAGGACCATAAATACCTACCAATGCTGACCCAATGCATACATGGGATTCATGGCAATGTTTAATATTGATAACGTGCGCCTACATACGCATTATTAAGTAAGCAGGGTTTCATTAAAGAGCTCTGTATTTCAACAGGTTTCGTTATGATGTAGAAATGTAGCAAATGTGGTTTCCTTAACTCAAATTGAAACACAATAGAATGTGAAAATGATCTCTTAATTGCCTGGATATTGTATTTAATTTAAGTGTCCCGATAACTAGGCTAAGTTTCAGTTAAACAACATGTAACAATTATCTAGTATATTCGGAGGTCTTTCGAGCCTTTGACAAATTGTTATTAATCTCTTATCAGTACGACTTTGTGATTCTTCCCGGTACTTCTGGCAGAAACTCATCTTGGAGCCAGGCAAAGAGTCCTGTATTGATGTCTCAATATTTAACGAAGGTATCGTAAATCGATGGCGTAAAGTTGCGCTGTGCAGGCAATTTGAGAGAAGCCAAGTTTAACTGGGCAAATTCTCGAAACAGTGCCAGCTTCCGGCTTGGAGGTGCATTTCAGTAATCGCATATCAATATTCTTATCTTAAAAGTCCGACTGCTGCAGTAAAGGTGGATTCACCCATTCGTTCTGAACAAAATATTTGTTCGCACAAAGTTTTTTTCATATGAAGTTTCACTTGTCTCTTTTTGAGAGAGAGAAAATATTTTTTACAAACAACTCTCAGCTTGAATTGATTTAATTTTATATTTTTTATCTGTGATGTTTGTGAAATTAAATTATTCATTCATTTATGCATTAAAAATTTTGTAATTAATTAATAAAAAGATCGAACAATCAGTTAAATAATCATTTTTATAAAAAAAATATAATACAAAATATACACAATCGCCTCTATTCCACTACGAAGTGAAACTGAAATCGTTTTTAATTCCAGGCAATTTCACGGCATTCCTAGAAAACGAGTGGAACTTTTATTCTACGATAAACCAAACTGGAAATTATATTTTACTTTTCAATTTATTTTCACTTAAATTAGAATACAAACTTAATCAGGTATGTGATGAAAATCGATCGATTTAAAAAGTAAATCGTTTTTAGAAATCGACTAGAGTGTGATAGATTTCAATCGATTTCATATTCCATTTTTGTGCCATTCTACAACAGTTTCAATAAATGCAACTCTGATAAAATTTAAATTAAAACTCTTAAAAAGTCAATTTTATCAAGGAAAAGTAAATAAACATAAATTTACATTTTTAAAAATAAAGTTTTTTATCTTTGAGGAGAACACTCAAAATGTTGAAAATATAAGACGAAAATGCTTGAGGGACAAATCTGATCATTTAAATTTGCCAGAAGAAGTGCAAGTATCTAATTTATAATTTTACATACATACATATGTATTAACAAATTTAATTATTTGTTAGATTCGTTGAATATTTTAGCTTAAACAGAGAGGGCTTTATTATAATTTTTAAAAAAAATTGGAGGATATTGGAAAGGTGCATCAATTCCTCTAACAATTCAATTAGCTGCATTCTTAAGATTTTTGGCAGAGGGCAGTTTCCAAAGATCTGTAGGAAACGACGTTAATGTTGCTATGCATAGAACAACAGTTTATTAATAATTATGAACTAATTTATCATTAAACTAAAAAATACTTACATTTAGATGATTTCTTTATATATTTCGTTGATGCAACAAAATTCGTTTTAAAAATGGTTTTAAACCGTCATTATCGAAATGTGTCACATGTCAAAAATGACAAGAGAAAACGCATCACACCTGTTTTCGATTTTAGCGGTTTTTGACGCCGAAATCGATTTTCATCACATACCTGAATATTTTAAAATAATTTAATCAGGCATGTGATGGAAATCGATATCGAAAACGAATCAGTTTTGGAAATACATTTTAATGCATTTATAATCTAATTTTTAAAATTTTTATTTGAAAATTCTCTTTAGTAGCACAATATCTTTATATTTTATGTGATAAAAGTTTTGCAATACAGAAATATTACGAAAAAATTTACTTCTAAAACTCATTCGTTTTCGATATCAATTTCCATCGCATGCCTGAATATTTGTTTTTTGACACTTAAAAACCAAAGCAAAATAAATCAATGGCGCACTTGTAAAACTAATAAATTTTGTTTACATAGCTTTGATTTACAGAAAAATCGTTCGAAATGGTTGAATCCACTTTAAGTTTTTTTGCAGAATTGACCTAGCAGCAACGTATGTAAGGAGTGAAACTCACTGATCCAGTATTTACCTTTAGCGTGGCTGATGCCTGATTATCGAGGAAAGAGATGTTTATATAGCATCTATAAGAGCATCAGAATATTACTAACGTGCTAATCGTCCCGTGATTCTAAAAGTTATTGAGTTATTAAGCTAAAGTACGTACAAAATAACTGTTTTTAAATAAGATTTTTAATAAAATTTTAATAAGACTACAATTGTAACTCTTGCAAAAATGAACAACATAAATATTTGAAGATATGTTATCGTGTAAACAAATCGACATAAAAACCAAATATATGTACGTATTTTCCCATCTGACACTCTTTGCCACATCATTTATTTATACATATATGGTGAATTTCACGTCAAGTGACCCAATGTTAAAAATCAATTTGGATGAAATTTGCACCAAGGTTAGCACTATTGGATAGTAGGCCAGAGACAAATTTTCAGCTCTATCAGTCAAGAACTGCTCCCACTTACATCCCATTAAGTCACCACAAAGCTCTTAAAGGAAATGGTCTAAAGTTTCTTTTGAGAAAAAATAAAAAAAACTCCATTTTGAAAAAACAAATAAAAAAATGGGGGAAAATGAAAATGATACATGTGCCAAATATTGAAAAATCCTATTCTTGAGTTAAAAAATAATTTGTTTGATAGATATCTCACTCGCATCCCATTAAGCGATTATAAAGGCCTTAAAGTAAATTGTATAAGCTTTCTTTTGAGAAAAAAAAGGGCCCAAATTTAAAAAAAAAAAAATATTTTTAAAAAAAAAATTAAAAAAAAAATTTTTAAATGATTGAAGAAATAGCTATTTGAAGTCCTTTTGACAATTTTTGCTAGACCTAATAGGTGAAAAGTTACACTCATTTTAAAAAAAAACCGTGTATGACCAAAATGGACCAAAATGTCCACTTTTGACCCCCTCTAACTCCGGCAGTTCTTGACTGACAGAGCTGAAAATTTGTCTCTGGCCTACTATCCAATAGTACTAACATTGGTGCATATTTCATTCAAATCGGAAGACATCGATTTTTAAAATTGGGTCACTTGGCGTGAAATTCACCATATATAAACGATTTTCCTTTTGATTTAAGCAATTTTATGATTTCACTTACTTGAATTTAAATAATGTTTAATGCAAATATTGTTTTATCTTTTTTTGTTTTTGTCTCGAATTTATATTTGGCAAATAGTACTTTACGTTTAATAATCTTAAAGCAAAAGACAAGATGCAGAGATATAAATTTAAATTCAAGCATAAACCGTCTTAGTCAGTCGTCAGTCACTCATTCATTCATACATACATTTAGTCATAACAAACAGTCATCTAAATACACATAAAATCAAGGCAAAAATGAAATTAAATCACAGATACACAGTATTTTAAGATACAAAAATACACTCACTAGTCTTATAAAATAAAAGACATAAAAATACGATATTAAGCTACTTGACATGTTATTGTTTGATGTATTTTTTTCTCTTGCTTTATTATGTGTATTTTTTTTTTAGATTTGATATTTTCAAAACAATATATACAATTTCTAACACACTACTAAAAAAGAGGCTTTGAAACGAACAAAAAATTACTAAAGACTACGAAAAACAAAACATCAACACTAATTGACACTTCAATGGTATTTAAGTGTTTTAAATGAAACAACACCAACAACAACAACAACACAAATAATATTGACTTAAGAAATTTAAACATTTTAGTTAAATATTGCATTTGACATTAAAGCCAAAAAAATACATAAAGAATCAAAGAATAAATAATTGGTAGACATAAATACATAGTTAAAAGTCACGTGTATTTTCAACACCAACCAAAATCACAACATAATTATTTATTGTATTAATGTAATCACTTGTACTCATAAAAGTACAAGTACCCTGCAGTCTGTGGAATTATTTGCAAGTAGATGAATGTGTTGATTCTAAAAAATCACCACTAGAAACTCACTAACCTCCCTAAGATAGTTATCTACCATAAACTTAACGCATTGCATGTCTTCAGTGGTGAAATAACTAGTTAATGGTGGTCACTTGGAGGCATGTTCATTTCTTTAGGATCATTTATTTAGAAAAAAAAAACTATTCGATAAAAACTTTTTATTTTTCTCATATTTTTTCAGAAATTATGTTTTTTTTTTTTATTCTGTTTGTTTATTAAAATTAATTGTCAAATCAAATCAAGTTTATTAGTCATGTAAACAGCATGATTCATAAACATGATTCAGAAAGCAAAGCAGGTGATTCAAGTTGTCGTGCCCATGACTGTTAATTTGTACATTGCGCCATTTAATGTAATTAATGTAAATATCCAACTAGCGATTTCATTGGGGAATGGTAATGCAGATACGCAACCTGATTAATTTAATGAAATACAAGTAAACAAAAGCAATACATAACTAATTCAAATTACTTTATTTAAAACTCCCAGGTAACTTAAGATCTTAATGTTGAAATCTTTAATTGTATTACTTTAGTTGTTAAATATATGTCCTACTCTCATAACATCTCATTTATTAGGTGTGACAAGTGATGCGCAAATAATTCAATGAATGACTTTCAATACAGAGTCAAGTTTGCAAAACACACAACACCAACAACGCCTACAAACATTTATTTACTTACTAATACAGCAAATGAAACAAAATGACAACAAAATTTGTGGGGACAAAAGCGCCAGTAAAAGCTGTAAAAATACCGTAAAAAATATTTTAATGTCCTTAAGGAATTAATTATATGAGAACATGTAGACGAAACATGGAAAAGAGATTGGCAGAGGTTTTACAGAGTAGATTGTTTGATGTTTCCAGGAACAGTAAGTCATAAAACAAATAAATTTTTGTATTTTGACTTTAACTCCCACCAAATTTGTTTTATTTGCCTTCAAAATAACTTATGCAAACAATTTGGATAATCAAAATAGGTACATACCTTGATGGAATTATCGCAGAATTATTCACGTTATTGTTACCTTAGACTCTAAGGCTAGATAACGATTCCGCTTATAATGTTTTATATAAAAGAGTTTTGTAACTGCAACATGGTGTCCTCATAAAATGATTTCACTACGTATGATGTCTTGCTCTTTATTAAACATTCAATTTATATGAAAAAGAAATTCAACAATATTAAATAACTTTTTTTGTATTGTTTACTTCGTTCAAGATGTTCATTTCATTTGGAAGATGTACTCAAAAAATTCACCAAAAAAACTGCTAGCGAGGCATATGTTCATACATATGTATGTATGTGTAACTGTGTATGTATAATTTAGTAAACAACAATAATTTGTTGTCACACTTAATGACAATGACAATAACCTTAATGACAGCAAGGAAAAAAGCAATGAAATGCGAGAAAAAAGGAGAAAACCTTAAACTGTTGTATTAATTTAAGAATATTAAATTCTTTATTTAATAATTTTTATCATAAATATATATTTTATATACAATTTAACAAATACTTGTTGTAACCAGCGCAACCAACCATCCATCCATCCATCTTATTTAAAGTTTTAATAAAAAACGTTGAATTCTTTTCGCAACCATGCTGCTTTAAACACATTAAGTACGAGAAAATAAAGATATAAATGCAAACTTTATTCTTGGAATGTCATAAACGATTCAAATTGGAATTTCAGTTAATTTTTTAAAGTGTGAATAAAGTGTCATGAAAATATGTTTACATTCGATAATTGCATATTTATAGGTTCGTATAATAAGGACAATGGCGCTGCTGCTGTTTGTGGAAAGGCTGATAATGATGATTAAATGTTATAAGCAGCAAAAATACTTATACTATAAAGTGTTCCAAACAAAAAAGCATTTGAAATAAACAAAATTTTAGGGGAAATTAATTAACATTAAGTTCCCTTTTACAGTTGAGAAATTGAAAGACAGACAGACGAAGTTTGTAGGCGATAGGAAGAGTGTGCGGTAGACCTCTACTGTACTGGACCATGGCAAATTTATTATAATCAATATACCTTGGTCCAGTACAGTAGAGGTCTACCGCACACTCCTCCTCTTCAATACATCGCCTACAAACTTCGTTTGTCTGTCTTTCAATTTCGCAACTGTAAAAGGGGACTAAGCAGATTTTTTGGAAAACTATTAATATGAATAGTTCACTTTTTTTAAGGTTTCATTAGAGCCCACAATATTTTGTTATACTTTCATGAAAAATCTTTAAAGTTGTTTTCAATGCTGATGATCTTAAAATTGCTTTAAAGAGTATTTCTTTTCACTATAATAGAGGTTCCAGTGCATTACTCCAAATGTCTCCAACAGGCGATCTTCCTAACTAATTTAAGGAGTTGCGAGATTGTACTGATATGAAGCACATTAATTATCTGTTATATAAATATCTCCCCTGAGGCCTTATTTGTTATGTTCTTATTTACAATTCAACCGTTTTCTCCATCAACCTTTACCAATCAACTGTTCTACCAACTTTTGTCAGCATTCTTTATATATTTTAGTTTAACTTAATTAAAATAAATTTTCGAATTTTAATATGTTATTAACAAATGCTACAGTGGTTGACACTCATAGCCATCAGAGGCCGAACAGGCACGATAATAAACCTGTAGACAAACACGAATGTCAAGGAAGTTCATACACGCAGAGAAAAAACATGGTTGTGGTAAACATAATCTAAGATTGTAGTCAAAACATATTATGATGATTATAAATGCCATAAAATATCATATTATGATCGTAATATTTCATCATAATATTTTCTTGTTAATCATAATTTGATATTATAACATCATAAAAATTGTCAAACATGATCATATTATGACCCAAGTTAACCATATTATATTTTAAAGTAATAATAATATGATCTAAATGAATCATATTATGATCTAAAGCAATCATATTATGATATAAAATAATCATAATATGGTCTAAAATAATCATATTATGATATAAAGTAATCATAATATGGTCTAAAATAATCATATTATGATATAAAGTAATCATATTATGATATAAAATAATCATAATATGGCCTAAAGTAATCATATTATGATCTAAATTAATTATATTATGTAATAAAGTAATCATATTATGATTTAAGTTGATCATTATATGATCTAAAATAATCATATTATGATCTAAGGTAATCATATTATGATCTAAATTAATTATATTATGTTCTAAAGTAATCACATTATGATTTAAGTTGATCATATTTTGATATATAATAATCATATTATGATCTAAAGCAATTGTCTTACGATAGTACTTTATCATAATATGTTAAATCATAAATCATCATTTGATTTTTACTATTTGTCAAATTATGATTTTATAAGTATCATAATATGAATGCAAAATTATGCGATGTTACGTGTTAAAACAATATTTCTAACAAAGACACAATTATATTAATATTTCGTATAATCGCAATTATTTCTTATTTAAACACAAAACTTACAAGCACTAATGAATATTTTAGAAAATAGAAATAAATATTTGTCCACTTTCAAAGTACATAAAATTACAAAGATTATATTTATTTGAAGCTATGTTTAATAAATTTTTATTTTGAGAAATTTAGGAATATTTATTTTAAAAAAAAAAAAATTTTTTTATTCGAAGATTTACTTCTAGGAAAAATTCTCATTTAGTTAATATTTATTTTATGTAATCTTTAATTAGGTCTTTTACACTTCTTTTAAAATAGTGTGTTTTGTAGTAATAGTTAATATATTTTAAATACGAATATCACGCAGACCTACTGAACTGATGCAAAAGCATTTTACAAATGATAAAAACAAAATATTATTAAAATTAAACATATATTGTTTGCATTTTTAACATAATACGAGTACAAATATAGAAAATTATCTTTTAATGGTCATTTAAAAGTTTAAATAGTTGTAAATAACATAATATGTTTGAATAGTTATCATTCAATAGTTGTGGTAAACATTTTTTAAAAATAATTATATTTCAGTGAACCATATTCAATTTTATAATTGCGATAAACATAAAAATTTTTATAGTAACTAAATTATTGTTACAATCAAATCAAAACAATAATTATTTGTGTATTACAACAATACAGGGTGGCGCAAAAGTAATCCTCCTATCAGGAAAATGCTATAAATTTGTTGTTTATTAACGTGTATTTCGCATGTGTTTACTACACAAATGTCAAAACAGAACTGTCATTAGGGGCCTCGCAAAATCTATAGCATTTTCTGATAGGAGGATTACTTTTGCGCCACCCTGTATATTGTTACCAAAAACACAGTGTAGTTTTCGTAACAATGTCCAACCATGTTTTTTCTCTGCGTGTACAATTCATCAAATAAGGCACAAAAATCGCAATCAATAGCTGATCAGATTTCAAACGAGAATAAAGTGCTTAATACATTATTATTATGCTCCTGTTATGTTTATGCCGACAATTACAATTATACCCAAATTGAACTTGAATCTGCTGCAAATTTAACAAGAATAACTTAAATCACTTGTCTATATTTCGCTTGCAATTATTGACTGTATCAACCAACTCGTAATACTGAATCACACTTAATTTCCTACAAAATGAAATGATATTTATCCTGGTATCGTTTTGCAATTATCCTGTGTATTAATGAATGTCGTAACGTTCTGTGAGATTATAAGGAAAATTTAATTAAATATAAATAATATGTGCGTATTTCCAAGAAGCATAAATGTTTTTTGTTACGTTAATAATTAAGTTTTTCTATGCACTACTTTATTTGTAAGGGTATTTTTAATAATATGAATACATTTTTGATTTGTAGTATAATTTAATTTGAATAATGAGTACAAAGCAAATTATGGCAAATGGAGCTAAAAATTTAGCACAAGAAATGATAAAATGCTTACTTTGGTCAGCAGGAGAATTTTATGAAAACTTGTCAATTTGAAGCAATTGTTTTGTGGAAAAATGTTTTTAGTATTTTTTGAAATTTAATACGCTGTACATAACTTTAACATCTTTCAGATGAAGTGTGTCCTTAAATCTGCTTCAACTATAATGCCTTATAAAAGGAAACTATTTAATTCTTAGTATTAATATTAAAAGTATAAGTATAAATAATACACTAATATTACTTACTATTTGTATTTAAATATAAATATTTGCATTACAATATGACAACATAATTAACTTCCTTAATTACTTTCAGACTCTTTCTTTCTATTAAATAACAACTAGAAGCCCGTCTGTCATACCAGTGACTCAGCTTAAGAAGCATAAAACTAGCGAAGAAAATAATTTCAGATTATACTTCGTAGTAATTATAATAAAACAAGGAGTAGTAATATCAACATGTTGCTGTTACATAGTCGGTTAATACGTTGTTTGGTTGGCTGTTTATAGCAAGTAAACATGAAATGAAAGAGAAATTCCCTTGTTTACATTAAAGAAAACTTTGCTAATTATGTTCAAGACAGCAGTGCTAATTCACTCACACACTATTCCACTAACAACTTCTACATACATACATACATACATATGTATTTATGTATACAGATGTATGTATATAGATACAGATGTACCTCTACATATGTACATAGGTTTTTATATATGTTTGGATGAATTTTGTTAAGTATGCGCGTGTTGCAAAAACCTTAATGTTGGTGTTCACCACAATACGTGTACGTTGATTGTCATTTAAGTGTTTTGTCTACGCCTAAATGATGAGTTGACAAGACGGTTGTGAAAACTATTTTCCGAAACCATTCCAAACACAAATACTCACTCACTTTAACAATTACACAAAGCGAAAATAAGACAGACAAACAGAACAGCCATTTAGTTAGTTAGATTGGCATTTAGTACAATTAAAACATTGAAAGGCATGAAAGTTAATTGATACTTAGAAAAATGTCAAGACCCCCCACCAACAAATTGGAATCACAAACTTTTAAAGTTTTGTTGTACTAACAGCAACAAAAACAACAAGTTGCTTAATATTACAAAGAAAGTTTGGCAGATAGAAGCAAGAATGATAAAATAAAGATTACGCCAACGCGCGTAAATTTTTAAAATGTTCTGCGCATTTTGGAACTGTGACGTCACACATTCTGTGTTTCTATTGGCTAATTTTTTCTCACTTGTTTTTTTTACTCATGTTTTGCTTGCATTTGCTCACTGCACTCTTCATGTTAATATTTTTTGTTGTTTTTTTTTTTTTTTTTTTGTTTGTTTTTCTTTTTTAAACAGATTTTATTTTAAAACTCTCAGTGATTTCAATTGCTAGGTTGCCAATTATCACATAAAACATACATTTTTCGCAAGAAATTTTAATTCTCACACATGAAACATTTTTGGTAACCCTTAGAATGGCCCTTCTACGTCACATAACGGGAAATCATGCGCATGGCGTAATCTTTATTTTATCATTCTTGGATAGAAGAAGTGAAATGGATTTTTGTTTTTTTGCTTTGACACGAAATTTTTTGAACCCAATTTGATTATTATTGCAATCAAACACCAATAAAAGCAAAGAATTGTAAACAAAAATATAAAAACTCTCTCCTTGAATTGTTTCTAAACAAAATTTGGATGTTGGGATATCAATAACTCCTGACCAATTGGACTAGAAGTTTAAATGTATAGAAGCGGAAAGATTTTCATTTTAAAATATACATATGGGCAATTTCACGTCAAGTGACCCAATTTTTAAAATCGATGTCTTCCGATTTGGATGAAATTTGCACCAAGGTTAGTACTATTGGATGGGAGGCCAGGCACAAATTTTCAACTCTATCAGTCAAGACGTGCCGGAGTTAGAGGGGGTCAAAGTTGGACATTTTGGTCATACAGGTTTTTTTTTAAATGAGTGTAACTTTGGTAACTATTGGTCTTAGCAAAAATTGTCCAAAGTACTTTAGATAGCTATTTCTTCAATTACTCCAAAAAATTTTTTTTTTAATTTTTAAAATTTTTTTTTTTAATTTTTTTTTCTAAAATTATTTTTTTTTTATTTAGTTCTTTTATTCGACCTCTTTTTTAATATTCTATAATTTCTTTTTTTCAAGCAATTAGGACACTTTTAGTACTTATATAAAAATGTTCTATATATTTATATCACAATGGATAGCTTCTTCAGGGATATTCGGAAATTATAGTTATATTTTTTTTTTAATTTTTTTTAAATTTGGGCCTTTTTTTCTCAAAAGAAAGCTTATAGAATTTCCTTTAAGGCCTTTAGAATCGCTTAATGGGATGCGAGTGGGATATCTATCAAAAAAAATATTTTTTTAACTCAAGAATAGGATTATTCAATATTTGGCACATGTATAATTTTCATTTTCACCCGTTTTTTATGAAATTGGAAAAATGGAGTTTTTTTTATTTTTCCTCAAAAGAAACTTTAGACCATTTCCTTTAAGAGCTTTGTGGTTTGCAAGAGCCAAATCTATAAAAAAAATATTTTAACTCAAAAAACAATATTTTTGAATTTTACCATATGCACAAAATTTTTTTTTTTTTTTTAATGGATGTTTTTTGTTTTTTTTTTTTTTTTTTTTTTTTTGCTCAAAGAAAGCTTAGTTCTTTTCCTTTAAGAGCTTTGTGGTAACTTAATGGGATGCAAGTGGGGTATCTATAAAAAAAATTGCAACACAAAGAAGAAAGTGTTTCAATTTTTACCATATGCACTATTTTCAGAGTAGAACTGAAAGAATTCAACTTCTTGCGCTTGCCCCATCGTCATGGAGTTGTTCAAAAATAATGACCGCGTTTGGAACGTCTCAACAAAAAGCTAGAATTACTAAAAACTTAGTTGCTGAGCATGGGATTCACACACTTCCTAACGAGAAGAAGGGAAAAACTTTAGAGTGCGAATTGCTATTATTTTACTTCACTCTCCAAAAATTCGTTGGAAATGTCCTGTCATATTTTATTAAAAATTAAGTTTTTTGGTTGGACAATAAAATAGCGCACAGTTATTTCGATTTCAAACAAAAATAGTTGATGCTAATTTCAGTGGTAAATGCTTGTGTAGTTTAACAAAATTTATTGTTTATCATTAATTTTGTCAACCAAAATGAGGAGAGGACCGCACTGCTCACTTAAGACAAAAGAGGGTGTTGTAGCTTAATTGATTAGCACGTTTGATCATTAAGCATAAGTTGGTATTTGTGGCCTGGGTTCGATTCCCAGCCGCTGCCACTCAAAAACAACATGAGTTTCTGATAATTATTAGTTTTTCTATCCTATCATAACTAATATTTATCACAGCTCCCTCCTTCGGTGGTATAGCATCTAAACGCCACTGAAGTAAAATAATTAAAATAATGGCTATAAATCAAGCTTTGATCAATGCGCCTACTCACCACCAGAGGCGCTGCAATACTGTAATATTAACAAACATAACGCGCAATTACAGTGTTGTCATATGAAAAGCTTTTCTCTACTTTCAACACCTATTCTTATTCTACCTATCCCTTTCCAAAGAAAGTAACACAATTAATTAATTAGCATATAGGCATATTAATTGCCTGAGTGTTATTTCTCTTTAAAAAAAAAAAAAAAAGAATACAAAATAAACAATAATAGCTGAAATAATTGGATGTTCTCGAAAGATGGTTTCTAATGTCATTAAATGTGTTAAATCAGATGCAAATTTGCTTCACTTAGAGAAAGATCGAAAGAAGCCTATAAGGCAATAGTTTAAAAATAAGTAAGCTAGATCTGACTGAAATGAAAGATAAATTTAAGTTAAATGTTGTCAGTAGACTTGTACGAAGACGCCTCATTGAAAATCAGCTTTATGGTCGTGTAAGTAGAAAAGAACCATTTGAGTCAAAAAATAATATAAAGGCGATTGTCTTTTACAAAACTACATCGGAACATCAATCAACTTCTGGAAAAGAGAGCTTTGCATAGATGAAACCAAAATTAATCTGACTGGCCTTGACGAAAACACATTGTACATCGAGAAGAAAACCAAGAATTCTTCAATTCTCATTACACTACTAAAACATTAAAGTGCGCTATTACTCCATCCATAGCTGTATACATATTTAGCAATTGATTTGTAGAGTCGTATATAAATATTGTAAACTAACTTCTCACCACTCAAGGTGAAGGGTATAAAAATCAGTCGTGATTGTTGGCAGATATCTCAATTACATATCTATGCAACATAGTTTATAAAGAGAATACACTCTTTTTAGTAACTGCTGTTCATTTAACTGGAAACTAAATAAAAGCTTATTTGTACTAATTAGCTTAAATATTGAAATTAAACATAAATATTTATAAAGTTGCTGTAATTTTGTGACTGATTTTCATTCTTTATAACGCATTAAGCTGGTTGAAATTTAAATGAAATTAACTGAATAAATATACTGTAGACGTACTTAGTTACTTACTTAACAGTTAATATAGTAATTTGTTTTTCGGTTTTACTTCTTTTTTTTTTTTTTTTTGCTAATAATGTCTATTTAAAAACATATATAGAACTAAATCAAATATAAATTTAACGATTTTTAATACAAATAGACACATTTAAGCTTAATTTGTTTCATTTCACATACAACAGGCTGGCAGGCATATTAAGCACGTTTCGTCTAGGTTCACATATGTCTAATACATACATATGTATGTGTGGGTAAGAATATTCAGTAGATAAATACAATATATAATGCTTACTTGTGTTCATATAAAAAAAAATAACATAATCAATTGACATTTTATGCCAATTACAAAATGTTTGTTAAATGAAAACTCACTTGATGTAGTCTAGTGTAAAGCACACGTTTGCTGATGGTGCTTTTGGTGGTGCATGGTGTGTTATTTTACATGCACATAATAGCATGATTAGAAAAAAAAGCCTGGTGATTTTCTATACAAATTTAGTCTTTAAATTATCATGTTTTTTCTGCGACCAATAGTTGTAACAATTTCAACGGCATTCAGAAAATAGATCAAACCTAGTAAATTGCCATCATAGTCAAGTAAACAAAATATGCAATAATAGTCGGCAATGTCGAATCTTAATTACCTTCTGTTGCCACATGCAAGTAATTACTTGCAAGTAGAGTATACATATACACCCCTATCGTGAATAAAAATTCCACGTGAAATTTGTTCACTTTTCACATTTTCCTATTTAAATTCAATGTTAAAAAAATAAAAGTGAACAAATTTCATGAGGAATTTTTATTCACGATAGGGATGATTATCTACGAAAAATGCCGAAAAACAACAATATTTGTTTGAGTGGCTACACTAGCAAGTGCAAGTTCATTTGATAAATGTCACCAACAAAGAAACTTCATACAAAATGTTTTCATAAAATTCTGTTAATTTTCAAACGCATAAGGATCCAGTATTGCCGTTTTGTCAAAAGAAAAAGATACCAAAAAAAAAATTTGTAATTTACAATTTTTTTTAATAAATGCATGAAATTTATATTTAAAAATACTATTAAGATGTGTTGTGTAATAGTTTTGTTCTTTTTTCTTTATAATTTTTTGTAAAACCCCGAAAATTTTAACACTGGTAGCACTGTTTATTCATTTGTCATTTTACTTACGGCAAGTGCCAAAAATTTACTTACACGCAAATTCTCTTGCAAGTTGAGCTGTAAGTGCAAAAAATATGATTGTGTTACCAAAAAACTGTAAGTGTATTGAGTTTTTCGAACTTGCATTTGCACCTTAATTGCGCTAATCACAATTAACGCCATTATTGAGCTCAATATTCCATATAAAATCTCAATTAATTATTAAGCAATAAGTACGAAATTGTTATAATATTGAGTAAGATTTCGAATGCAACACTGTTCACAACTGTGTTTAGTTGACAAGATTGTATAAAATGGCAAATGTCAACAAAAGAAATCATTAAAAAATCAATGTGAAGATAAGTTTGTTTACATAGAAACACAACAACCATTTAGAGTATTTTTTGTATTGTTTTCCAACTGTCAAATGATTATTGAGTAAGCTGAAAATTGCGTATGCCTGAACACTTAAAATAATATTGTCAATTAACCGAATATTGACTCAATTAAGTTTCATATCTGAACACGTTATTAGCTTAACAAGTATTTATTAAGCATAGAGAAAAAACTTAAATGATATAATTATGAAAACCGTTTATAGAAGAAGAGCTTCCAATGTGTAGAAATGATAATACAAAATTATCGGCCATGTCACATAATTTAATTCCGTTCGGAAGTGGAATTAATTCCGTATTTTGCTTCTATAGAAAAAGCCAAAAGAACAATTTTTTGCAATGTGGAATTGTAATTTTAAGAATTTCTAGATTTCATTCCGAAAAAAAGTTTCGTTTTATTTTTTCTATAGAAGCAAAATACGCAATTAATTCCACTTCCGAAGGGAATTAAATTCTGTGACATGGCTGTATATTTAACAAAATGTTCGATTTGACCAATTCACAGTATTCACACTTATGCATCAATATTTACCAGTTGCTAAAGGCAAACCTTTAGAGAAAACCCAACATGCCCACCATAATTTTATTACAAAATACAATATAACAACCATGGCGCCAAATAACACTTAAACACACACTCAAATATTTAATAAATGCACCACAAAACAAAATCTTATTATTATTATTATTATTATTACCGCTGCTGCATTGGAGGGGGAAAATCTCCAAATTGACTTAAATGACTTGACTTTATTTTATTAAATGTTTTTCTGGTTTCCTTTTCGTTTTGTACGTTTTAGACGTAAAAATTGTAACATTATTCCTTGTTCGTACTCAAAGATTGGAAATAAATACAAAAAAAAATTCAATTTTATTTCAACAATATTTTGGATGGATCTCCTGATACTGGGGATGAATGTGCTTGCTTGTCGTGTCGTTGCTGTTTTATTTCTTCCAACAAAATCTATGCATTTATTGCTTTTGTTGATTTTTTTTTCGATTATTTTATGCGTTGGTGTGGTTTCTATCTTTTCATAAAAGCACCTTCTTTTTACACAAATAAAATAAGAAAAAAAAAACTCACAGATAAATGTGTCGATTAAAATTGAATTTCATTGAGGATCAAGTGTGTAAGCACGCAAAGACTTGTCATTTCATGTAAAAGCGAGAGCAAGTGTTTTGGAAAAGGAATGAATTCCAACTGTAAAGGGAGAATTTGAAAAAAAGTTCAGAAATACTAATCAGGTTGACAAAAACTCAATATGGATTTTAATAAAACTTTACAAATGTAATGCATAATCTATTAACTCCGTGGCTCCGTAGGTTATTTAATCTTGTGTCATTTCTAAGTTTATAAATATTCTTATGAATTTATCAAAATTCATGCATTCAGCTCATTTTTCATTCAAGAGTTTTCAATAAGAACATAATCCTTTCTTCAACTTCTCTGCTACAAACTAAAATATAATCATCAAATCTATTTATAATTGTGGGCATACCTCCCTTTCCATCTTCTACCGCTTTCCAAGTTGCCGTTAATGGTTGTACTTGTACCAAAGAGATTTTTCTAAATTTAATCATTCAGCCATTTGTTTGAATTGTTGTGTAACGTCTGCTTTTATGCGCGCAGAGTATTTGTATTTTGTATCACAAAAATAATAAAAATATAAATAAAAGCAAATAAAGATAGAGACGAAACGGACGGACAAATAAACAGAGAGATAGGGAGAGCAAAAACAAACAAACAAAAAAAGCTATAAGGAACATTAAATGGTTACGTTTACACTTAACTTTGTTGATAAAGTTTTGTGGTGTTTTATGCGAAGGATTCAAGGCGGCAAAAATTACCAACAATCTTTTTGGGTCTTTCTTGTATTTATTTTTTTCTATTTTTTTTTTTTTTTTTTGTTTTTTGGGTGATGATGGCGTGTTGACGGCAATGTCTATGACAACGATAGAGACAAGTAATTTAAACTGGCGATATTTGTAAGCGCCACATTGTAAACTTTTCGTATTCTTTTCATTTTAATTTTGCCATTTCTTGTTCGTTTGTTTCTTGTCTTTCAAAATTTGTTAAATCTATGTTTAAGTTGATAATAATTGTTATTATCAGTGTTGCCGTAACTGTCTGTGAATGGGTTTTGTGCAACAACATCAACAACAACATTTACAAAGTGTAAATTGGCGATATTATGGCAAATTACAATTAGAGGATAAATGCTGCTGCATAATTTTGCAATCTGAAAGTGTGAAAAGTTTATTGGCAACTACACAAACTGCGATCTATCATTTTGAGAATAGCCTATCAACACTTGGTGCGATTAAAATTTGTCTGCAATTACATATTCACACAGACAATTTAAAGAAAACATGAGAATAAGGTGAGAATTATTTTACATAAATTCTTGGCAATTTCTTAAGTATTATAACGGGTCCGCCATCGAACGTTTTTTTTCAACTAGTGTTTACTTATCTCATGTCTGATTTGACAGATAATTAGTTTTATCCTTCCGCTGAACGAATAAAGTTGTGTATACGCTTGAACAAGGCTGGGAAATATTGTGACATTACTTTGAAAATCATGGTAATGTTGCAGAATGTGTGCGAAAATTGCGTACGGATTTTGGAAGAAGAGAAGCACCGTCAACTCCATATGTTCGTTATCTTGTGAAAAAAGTGAAAGAAACTGGCATCCTCATCGCTAAACCAAAGCCTGAACCCGAGAACATTGCTGCTGTGGCAGAAAGTGTGCGTGAAGCGCCATCAACATCAATTCACCATAGTTCTCAACAATTGAACATTTCGGAGACATCATTGAGACGAATTTTGCATAAAGACCTTGGTATGACGCCATACAAAGTCCAATTGGTTCAGGAGTTGAAGCCAACTGACCATCTAATGCGTTTTCGCTTTGTTAAGTGGGCCTGCGATCGACTTACAGAAGATGCCGATTTTGCCAAAAAAAAAAAATCATATTTTCAGATGAAGCTCATTTTGATCTTGGCGGGTATGTAAACAAGCAAAATTGTCGCATTTAAAAGCCGATTCGCCCAAAACGAGTCACTGTTTCATGCGGATTTTGGTCCAGAGGCATAATTGGGCCATTTTTCTTCAAAAATAAGCAAGGAGTGGCGGTTACAGTCAATGGCGATCGTTATCGGGCCATGTTGAACGAATTTTTGTTCACAAAAATTGAAGAGGAGGATATTGGCAACATTTGGTTGCAACAGGCCGGCGCTATGTGCCACACAACCGAAGCTACACTCGATATATTGCACCCTGTTTTTGAAGATCGCATTATCAGCAGCAGAGCTGATGTCGTTTGGCCACCTCGGAGCTGAGATTTGATACCGTTGGACTATTACTTGTGGGGTGCCGTCAAAGATAAGTGTTACGCCGACAAGCCAGAGACAATTGACGCTTTAAAGGGCAATATACGTGAAGCCATTGGTGATATATAGCTGTACACAATTGATAATGTGCTTAAAAATTGGACCGATCGTGTAGGCTACTGCATGGCCAGCCGAGACAGCCATTTGAATGAAATTATTTTCCATTATTAACCGCAAGTATTGTACAGGGTGGGCCAACTTGGAATGACTGATTTGAGGGTGGGCCAACTTGGACTGACTGATTTGAAATGCTTATAACTTTTGCATTTTTAATTTTTTTTAATTTTTTTTTTTTGCAGATAATACAAAATATAAAATTTCATAATGTCATCATACTCAGTGGAAGAACGTGTAAAAATTGTTGAATTTTATTATGCATTAAAAACACAAAAGTTATAAGCAGTTCAAATCATTCAGTCAAACTTGGTCCACCCTGTACTTTCAAATAAAAAAAAGAAATTTGAGAAAATATTCAGTAGTTTTTTTATAGCATTTTCAAAAAAGAAAAAAAGTTATTTGGCGGACCCTTTAATATATAAAATGATTTTGTGGTTAAAATATTAAAAATCCTTATTTTTATGAGTGATTGGCATAAAGATTATAATAACAAGTTATACACTTCCATTCTCTGTCGTAATGATTTTTAAGAACTTCTTTGACATTCGTATAGATAACATGCAAATAATCAGCGATTTATAGTGTCTCAAACTTTTAAATTTAAGTATCACTGCATTTACAGCAATTATAGCAATAAAATAAGAAACCTACAAATACCATATGATAGCGATCAAATGACTGAGTGAATACGTGTGAGTATGTAGTAAAATTTGTATTGCTACTGTATGATTTTATGTTTCTCATACTCGTATTTTTTTATGTGTACACACGCACGCTGCTTGTATTTCCAAAAGCACTGGCTGACTGAGCTCTCTGGCTTTGGCTACACTAGTGATGGTGTTTGATAACAAGTAATTTTTGTGTAGGCGTGATGATGATGCTGATACGATAGTCCAAAATACAAAGAAAAAACACATAAAATTTGTGGGTTTTTGTGCAAAACTTGTGTTTATTTGAACAAGTTGAATGTTAGTATTGCTCGTGTGCATGCACAGGCAAAAATATCAATATGAGAGTTAAAGTCTGTACAGGACATAACATGTATGAAAAACCGACCGGTTACGAATATTTTATATTTTCGAATTATTCGACAATCTGTTTTTTATTTTCTTTATGTTTGGATCGGTTAACCGGTTTTTAAATTTGGCAAAAAAAAAATTACCAAACTTGTCTAAATTGTTGTATTTCTTTTGCCTGGTTATTTTTTAAAAAATTAAAAACTTATTCGAATAACCCGAAACCCGGTTTTCTGAAAAAGTCGTTTTTTTTTTTGAATACTCTAATAAATAAATATACTTAAATCACTTTAGTTTCGGACAATTCTTCGTTCGCAATTTATTACAGGGCCTAAAACAAAATATGTGTGTGAAGATAAATTTGAAATTTAACTCCCTAGACACAAACCATTTACGTTAACAGAGTCATGTTAACTATTTAACAGAGAAAATGTTAAAGTTTCAAAATTCGTTATATAACTTTATTAATGATATTTTTACACAAAAACAGTCCGAAAAAAATTCAAAAAATCAGCATCTATAAAAAATGTCTCAGAAAATTTAAATACACTTAGGTCTGTTTTTATGCGGTTTATTTTTATGCGGATTTGAAGTTATGCGGTTTTAAAATGGACTTTTTTTTTGTATTTATTATTGTTTTCATTGAGTTTTCATAATTATTTTGTTGGCATCACTACTGCATAGTAATTTTCAAAATTTGAAAGAAAATGATGAAAATCCAGAAAGTGATTGTGAGGAAGACATTATAGCACCACTCAATGTTCAAACGGTTGCAAAAATTCTTCAGACAGCTAATGAGGTACAAAATCAAATTCTTCTGAACGAACCAGATACTGAAAAAGCCTTTAAACTCAATAGATAAATTTGTAACCTTATGTCAGGATATCGCGAACAACACAATCAGTTAAAAAAAATACAACTCAAAAATTAATGTCAAATTATTTTTAAAAAACAGATCAAAATATTCTAAATCAAGATTGTATGCATTATCAAGTAGTGACTCCGATAATATGTAGTGTCTTACTTTTAAGTATCAAATTTTAAATTCTATAAATGATTTTTTTTTGGTTTTTAGTTCGTACTTATTTTTTAACTTTTATAAACCTGTTTAAGCAGATAAATGTAATAAAATTGACTGTTACCCCCCCCCCCCCTTTTTATGTAATTTTTATAATAAATAAATGAATTGTTTTTGGTTATTTTTTTTATCTTGTGACTTTTTTATGCGATTTTGGTCTAATTTTTACACCTAAATTTGAAGTTATACGGGTTTTCAAGTTTTTGGAACGAATCATCCATTTTGTGTGAAAATCAGCCTTTTTTATGCGGATTTTCTTTATGCGGTTTTCTTTGGAACGCATCTACCGCATAAAAAAAGATCTAAGTGTAAGTAAAAATATTACACTAAAAAAAATTTTTTATAAAGATTTTTGGAAAAAATAACTTTTGAAATTTGAAAAAGGACTTTGCTCCTTTTCTCACAATTCTTTGAGAGTGGGCGGAAAGTGGAAATTTATAAGGTGATTTTTTCAAAAAACTTTATAAATTCCAAAAAAAAACTGTTAGAACTTCTGAGTATAAATCATGCTAAATAACAATGACCCTTGTGTTGACTTTACTAGTTTAAAACAGTAGTCGGCCCTCATAGCCGCCAGTGGCAGAACTAGATCGTTATGATATACACAAAAAAAAACAAATTTTGGATCAAGAAATTATTTAAAAAATATACCCCCTGGCCCGCGATGTCGAACGATAACGTTCGCTTAGATAAGACTTACGACACAAACTTGATTGTGGAATAAACAAACTTGATTGAGTAAAAAATAGATACGATAAAAAGTTTGTGTCTTAAATCTTATCTAAACGAACGTTATCGTTCGACATTGTGGGCCAGAGGGATGATTTTATTAATCTTTCATTCATTTCATTCTATATTAAATAGATTAGCTTGAAATGTAATATGCTGTGTAACTAGTAGCAGTTCTTATTGGCCCTACTTGATCAATTCCTTTCGTGTACTTACTTTCTTTTTTCTGTTCAAAAGACTATAAAGGGTTTTCCAATAAGAGAAAGTCAATGTTGCCTGTCAAATCTGTTGTTTAAAATGCCATGATAATAAACAAAATGTTCGATGACACCAAGCTATATGCGGTTCACCAGATGATAATGCATCCACAAAGTTACAGTTTGGTGCAAATCTGATCCCATGAAAGATTATAAAACGATATTGTTGTAGCCATCATCAGCAATGTTGAACGCTTCATATGAATGATAAGCAATTTCCTTTGGCCCGAATTGATAACATTTAGTTTGAGCTACACAATGAACATTCATTCTGCATGACCTGAATTAAGGGGAATGGCTATTCTCTCTGCGGTAGTGACTTAAATTACCAACCAGTGGGGTTACTGTGTACTTCGATTCGAAAAGAAAATCATTCGAATTTGTATACTTTTTACATTCTATTTCGTAAGCTTTGGCTTTCGAATCGAAATACGTAGTAACCCCCCAGATCTTTAGATTTGACTTTTGCAAGATTTCCTTCCGGTAAGGAAAACTGATGCTCTTAAATACGTACATAAAAATAATGTCATATTCCAAATACGAGTATAACTAAATTTTATTCAATTTCAATATCGACACACCCTTTACAAATGTATTTTATAACGTTGTGTGTGAGCTTATATGTTATCTAATAAAGTTTAGAATTGTATGTTTAAACCCAAATATTGGCGTCGTTTTCATTTCATTATCTAGATCACAAAGTCTTTTGAAATGCTAAAATGTTTGAAAATTCTGTTATTTAAGGAAAAGGTTATAAAATTGATAATAGTGGACACTATACTTAACAGACCCAAGTCATATTTTAGAACTAAATCTATGTATTTCCATAGATGCAAATACTTTTATGGAGTTTCAAGATGCTATGCCATGTTTTCAGAGGCATCTGAAGCAGTGGTCGGCACTCATAGACACTAGGCGCCGAACTCGATCGACTATTCGTACATCTTAACACAAATGAGAGCAAATCATGTTAAAATTATCATAAATGGTCATATTATTACTTAACGAAAATGAAATAACAGCTACCTCTAAATTACCTTTAGAAACCAAATTAAACTAAGACAAAAAAGAATTGTATTTTAATCATCTGCCTTAGTGGGTAATATTGGTAAACATTATATGTTATATTTCGGGAACACAAGAAATTAAAAGGGTCTCAGTCTGACAACATTATGACCATCGTTTACTATTTGATAGAGATTTTACTGTATAGCTATTATGTACCGCAAACAACGAACAATTACCAATATCAGTAATGATTATTTTCATATTGCAACTTGTTACAAAACTCTAAAGCACTAAACAGCTTTAGCGATAACGACTACATATTGGCAACAAAAATATGCTGGGACTTTAAAAGACTTTTACACATGTTATAATTAAAATTTTATACCAAATACTATAGGCGATATTCGGGCAAATTATTAACTTCAAACTATAGTTTATTAGAAACGAAAATTTCACTGTGCCCTTCATTTCAATTAAGATTTTAGGCAACATTGTGTGTGTAAGAACTGAATTTGTAAAATTCAGCAGATGTTTTTAAGCCATTTAGTGGGTTGCAATTTGAAATTAAAAACAGAATTCGGCCTTAATTGTATTTGTAGTGGAAACATTTAGCCCATATTACACACCATCATACATACAATCATACATAGATACAAATGCATGTATATAAGTGTATGAGTATGAATATTTAATGCCAATGACCATGGTTTTATGCATGCTTATATGTATGTGTGTACGTACTTGCACTCAAACACATCCTCGTAACCAGGCAAAAGGACTGACGGACGGACGGACGGACGCACGTGTAAGTATACACTAAACGTACTCGTATGTGTTGTGTTGTGTTGTATCCTTGTTCTAGTTTTAATGATAAATGTTTCCTTTTGCTTCAGTTAACCAGAATCTTTTATAGTAATAAGAGACGTTATTAAGTCGATTTTAAAGCATTAGATGATATTGCAAGAGTTTAATGCTGTACATTTACAATTTGTGGTGGTTTTACAACACATGGCAAACATGACTATAAACATATGCATACATATGTACATAAGTACTCTCGTTTACTTAGGAGATCTGATAATCTAACTATGGCATCATCTATGGACCGACCAACCAAACAACAACAACCAGCCAACCAACATTTAAATCCTGTAGATATTACTGAGGCTTTGGCTCTTGTTCTGCCACCTTCATTATTATTATTCTTAGTCTTATTGTAGTTGTCTGTGTTGTTAAAGTTAAATGCACATTTGTATGGTTTAATTCTTGTTGCTTGTTTTTTTGGGTTGTTTGTTTGGTTTAGACCACATTAACATGTTGTTACATCTTTTAGATTTCCTTTGCACCAGTAGCAATGGAACTAGATACTTTATACTCATTCAATAAGAAATAATTGTAATTTATATTTAGCCAAGATTTAATATTAAAGTTAACATCAGTTTAAAGTCTACTACTACTCATTTATGGTTAATTGCTTGGATAAATTGTTTTACATTCTTAAAATCTTTTCAGTTCATTCTACTTTCTGTAGGCAAAAGAATTTGGCATTTTTTTGGATGTACATAATATTATAATTATAAAATAAACGTTTTCTAACACTACAGTTACACGTTCAAGTTTCGCCTTTAAATTTCTTACACATACTCTTTGTCAAAACTCTCAAAATTTGAAAGCTGTGACATAGGCTGCACGAAAATTTAAAGCAATTTACCAATTTGAAAATGTGATCAAGAAAACAAAATTTTTATTAAACTTTAATTAGTGCTTTTTAATTTAGTAGTGGAGAGGGGGCACCTTTGAACACTTTTTGCTTTTTACATAATTTAACTAATTTGTATGGAAATGAACTTTAGCTTAAGTCTACAAGTAACTTATTTTTAGTTCGATTTATATATTTTTTTTATTTTTTTAATGGATGAAGTCATTGTGTTCAAATGTGCCCTCCATGCGGGGCAGCTTTGAACGGCAATTTTCTCTTGTACCGCTTCTGTCCAAAAATAACATAAAGAGTTATATTTTTATATATATAATAAATTCGATTTATTTATTAAGAAAAACATAACAATTAACAATTAAAAAAAATTCAGATCAAAAATATTTTGTATATTATTTAGACGAAAAAGGCATTGCGATTTCAGGTGACATTACATTTGCCTTTAAAGCATCATGATCATTGGATTCGTCATTTTCAGAAAATAAGAGAGAATCAACAATGTTTAGTACTTCAGTTAATAAATTAACATGTTCAAAGGTGCCCCCTTTTTCTTTGTTCAAACCTGAACTGGCTTGCCATTTCACGGAAATTTATAATATGTAAAGATTTTTTTTTCATTAATATCAAATAACTTAACTTAATTTTGTTTGAAATGAATTTTGGACTGCAATAAATTTCATTCACAAAAGAAAACGATCACTGAATACTTCTTACACTCTTACAAAAAAATAAAATAAAAAAATTTACAATTGCATTGCGAAAACTTGTTCACCCAACTACATTCGGTCGACGACTGAAAAAACTAGCAAAAGTTGTTGACGTTGCTAGAAAACAAGGTTGGCATGTGAAAAACTCGGTTAAGGGTCGGAAAAATTGTAAACTGAGATTTTATCAACATTGTTCAAAGGTGCCCCGTGTTCAAACGTGCCTTCCTCTCCACCGCATTGTTATATTATTAATAAAAAAGAAGAACAAAAAAATTTGTTTATTTAAATTGCAATCAGCTGTTTTCTTGACTGTAATTCGAAATACACAATTGGAACGAGAATTTGATAGCCAACTCGTAACAAATTTTAAAAGTATGAAAGTGTGAGTGTATTAAAATTGAACGTGTACACCCCCAAGTAAATGCATAACGAAAGTGATTTTTAAGGTTACAAATGGTTATAATAATACTTTTTTCGCTTCAATACTATGGGTATAAGTAACATAAAATAAAACATATTGTTACGAAATTGTATTTCAATTTTAATTTAACGGCCGGTATCAACAGACAACATATTTATTAACATACAGCATGTTTATCAATAAACAACTTGTTTAGCAACATTTGCATTTGTAGAATATTCAATTTATAAACATTATTGATAACACTCTGTTATAAACAAGACTGAGCAATATGGCAACACTAAGTTTTAACCAATTTGACTGAACATTTTAGACTTGCACTCATGAACATTCTAGTATCGGAGCTCCGAACCATCTAGAAATTATAATTGCTGTATAAATAGACTAGAAGGGCCACTCAAATGAGTGAGTTTATTGTGAGCCATCGTTGGGTAAACATTCAAGTCTCCTGAAACTGTAATTTAAGTGTATTCTTAAACCGTAAAAGTGTAGTAAAAGGCAGAGTGTTCAATTTTTATTAAATAAAGATGCGTTACATTTTCTTTAAACTACTTGACGATTCTAGTTTGCAATTAAAAGGAATCCGGTTCAGTTAAAAGAAATAAACCGCCGTTTTTAAAAGGTAAAAACGTTACAATATGTAGGCAATATGTATGTTTATCAAAAGAGAGGTGGCTTCCAAAGCAAACAACTCATTTTGATCTCCAAATTTATTAAAAGAATTAATTTCTACTAAATCTTTAAAGTGGCTTTAGAAATATTGATTAATATTTTTTTTATAAATATTAAAGTATCTGTGTTTCATCTTTTATATTTATGTAGACCAATTTACTAGCAAATCCATGTTATTTAAGTTCGGAAACCTTCTTTTTATAAACAACAGTTTTCTCAGTGAGTGTTTGTAAAAATAACAATATGAATTAAAGTTGTTTAATGATCTTAATTTAAAAAGCCTGTATTTACTTACATTATTAATTAAATTGTTGCTGACATTTGAACAAGGTTCGCTACCGTTAGTCTTATAAACGCTAACGTTAATGTTGCCGCTAACACGAATAACGTTTCTTTGAAACCGTTACTAAAATCACAAGAAATACCGTCAACAAAAACAAAATTTAAATAACCGCAGTCATTAACAAACAATTAGTCCTACGATAGCCGGTTCTACGCACCAGAATGAACCGAGATCATTCGGCCAAGAGCTGTCAACTCAGCAAGTACTGCTGTTACAACAACAAACAATCATCGTAATAACCGAAAAAAAATTTAACGATATAACAAGAATATAAAACTACAGAAATATATTGTATATGTTATCAGAAACCCCGTCACCGTTACGCAATTAACGGAGTTACTGTCGCGTACCGTACCGTACCGCACCGTATCCTTAAGACTGTATGGGTAGCCAACATAACGTTCGTTTGTATTTTTTCACTTTTATCTGAAATGAAAAGAGACAACATTAATTTAAAATTTCGTAATAATTAAAATACAATTATTTATTCGAGAATAAGTAAGTGCCATCATGTTAATCATATTAATTTTTAGTAATGTTTTAAAGCAGCAAAATAATATACATATATACTAGGGCGGGCCAAATTTTTTGTCGATTAGAGCCGCCCCCTAGGATGATTCTATGGACAATTCTAAGCAACTTTGGTGAAGGAACCATGGGTCTATCTCGATTTTCGAGTCTCCCACTTTTCAAAAAATGATTCTTTTTCCCCAGACTTGAAAGCAAGAAAGACTTTCAAAAATAACTTATTCCGCTTTTCTTCCACTAAATTAATTTTTTTACACATCTTCTTATTTTTTAGGTTGAATTTCTGTTGAAAAAAATAAAATAAATATCAATTTTACCGTACATTTTTTCTCGGAAAATAGACGAAAAATATTACAAATATGCATGAAACGCCCTCTGGTGGTGTTTATAGGTAAATATAAAGATTAAAAATTAATTTCTCGACCCCAAAACACCCCATATAAACATAAAAAAGATAATATAACGATGAATAAAAAATCGAATTTCGAATCAAAATGATGTTATAGGGAAAAAAATAATTTTTTGAAAAGTGGGAGACTCGAAAATCGAGATAGACCCATGGTTCCTTCACCAAAGTTGCTTAGAATTGGCCATAGAATCATCCTAGGGGGCGGCTCTAATCGATTTTTTCGGCTCCATACAAATTGGCCCAGCCTAATATATACATATTAATAATTTGTAATCTATATTAAAAATCCTTTACACTCTGGCTGCTCAGTTGCCTATTTATAGTTAAACAAACACAATTAACAATCATATTTTACGAGCATAATCCCATTAAACTGTCCACTCGTCTCTGGTTTTAATAAATTTTTAAATGTCACAAATAATTTGAATGCTGTTTGTACACTGCCTTGATGAAACCTGTCAATTGGATGTACAAAGTTGCCACTTCACAAATTTGCAACCAACTGGAAGTGGAAAATTATAAAAATAAACACAGGCGACTGTTTGTTAAATGCCAATAAATAAAAACGGCAGCACCCACCTCAAATAGCCAGTTAAAATATGGCCACCCAACAGCAGTAACCAACTAATATTAAATAATAACGACAACATCTACAACAACAACGACATCCACAACAATAATCATTGATATCCTTTATTTTGTAGACTAGAACGAACATCTCTGGAGGATGACACGCTAAATGCGGCTTCTTACTTATTGGTATTCGCTAAACAGTTTTACAAATTCAATTTGTTGCTTTAGGTAGTTGTAGTTCAATTTTTTTTTTTTGTAAATCGCCCATGAAACACATCAATATAAATGCTTGACGAGCAAGAAGCCCAAGATATTGGCAACAACAAAAAGTTAAAGAAGCTTTGGCTTAACGTTGGCAATTGGCAGACAGAGCAACAAAAGGAATTTACACCCATAAATAATTGTTGGTAATAATTTTTAGTTTTAAGGAAATTCATTTAACAAAATCATGCAAAACTGTTGGTAAAGCACAATATATTCGATATGAACTTTATGAAATTTTTTTTATGAAGGTTGGCTAACGTTTGCGCTAAGTTTTCGTTATCCCAAAAATAGTATTTTTGCTCGACTTTTCCTATCTCTCTACCAAAACAATAAAATTTAATTAAATTACCGTTGCCGTTATTTTACATAAATACCGTTACCGAAATAATCCAGATGTGCATTTCCATTTCCAATAGGAAATTCTGCATACGAGTATGTCATATAATATGACTTTAAAAGTTCAATGTAAAATAAACCGACGTAATAACTGATATGATTGCACAAACATATCATAGTAGTACTACCAAAATATGATTGTATCTAACCATAATGTGATTGTATACAACCATAACATGATTATGTCAACCATAAACAAAACATGATAGCCGTTATAATAATTTGTTTTTAGCACAATCGTGCTCGAGTTCAACCATATTGTTATTTCATTTTAACTGCAATATTATTATTAATAGTTTAAATAGTTTTTATTAATTTAATGTAAATAAAAGATTATTTATTTCATTTTCAATTAAATCCCACGTTATTCTTTCCAAAATTTAGTCAATAATAATAATAATAATAATTATAATCTTAATTATTGACAAATTAACTTACAATAATCTTTTTCGTTAGGTTACATCATTTCTAAAGCCTGCATATAGAAAACTATATAAACTATTAATAGTAAACAAAAAATATCGATCAACACTTATAATTATACAATGTTATTAGTTTTAAAGCTATTCACCCTTATCGTGAATAATTTTTCCCTCGAAATATTTTCCCTTTTCCCAAAACTGCAATCGTAAATAATTGTTCCCTCGAAATGTATTCCCTGTTTCTAATATGTATGTAATTCAAAGGGAAAAAATATGCACAAAAATATTCCCATTCAAAAAATCCGCCATATCGTGAACGAGTTTTTGAAAACTGTTTTTCCCCTTTTTCGAGTTCATTTATTCACTTTGTTTTCTCTAGTGGACTGGATAAAAATGTAAGTAAATTATATTTTTTTATTCAATACGTAAATTATGATAATTTTTAGTTAGGCTTGAGTTCATTAAATTTAATTTTCATTAAATTATTATTTTTACTGAATGAAACATGAAATCTTATTAAAATTTCATTGATAATTTTTCTTGGCTGAGCTGGGGATCAAACCTGGGTTGAATTTACATGTTTCAAGAATCACCACATTCTTTCATCAGAATTCTTTGAGTTCTAACCTCTGCACCACTGCGGTGCCTGCTAGCCAAACATCAATATTTAACCAGTGGTACTGGTAGTTCGAAATTTGCTGTAATTATCATTTTTCAATTTTATTTACATGTTGCTTTCCATTTTCTTCAGTTTTTTCGTATTATTTCTGTCAAGACTCTGTCTTGAAAACCTGAATACATTTGTTTTATTATGTTTTTTGTCCACTGTCGTCGACATTTTTCATTTGTACAACTTAAAGTACAAGTGCAAACATTATAAGCTTGTGCCCTAGCTATTTTAAATTATTTAAAATTATTTTTAAGGTCAAAATCTATAAATAAAATACAAAGGGACATGCAAAATAACCGTCCCATTGCATGTGGTTTTGTAAAGGTTACCAAAGATGTGGTGAGAGAATTTTGGAGTTCTCTTGTAGTAAATATGTGCAAATACAATCAAATGGAGCTAAACTTGAAAAATTGCAAGCATATGCGATTTTCTAGAAATTGCACATCAATGCTACACTATTTCCTGGACGGGTATCAACTAGAGTTAGTTGGAGAATTTCTGGATCTTGGTATTCTACTTGATCCTAAGTTAGATTTCTGCAAACATATCACAATGACGATAAATAAAGCTCGTGGTGTGCTTGCTTATATAAAACGATGGTCTACAGAGTTTACAGATCCCAATGTAACGAAACAACTATACACATCCCTAGTAAGACCAATTTTGGAGTATGGGTCTATTGTATGGGATCCTGAAATTAAGATGCACATAGACCGAATTGAATCTGTTCAAAAGCAGTTTCTCTTATTCTGCCTGAGGAGCTCATTTGGTCGTTATGCTGGGAATCTTCCTTCGTATACTGCGAGGTTATCATTAATTAAACTACCTACATTAAAAAGCCGAAGGACTATGCTAAATGTGGCATTTCTAATTAATTTGATTAATGGCGATGTCCTCTCCGACTTCCTTCTTCGTAACATAAATTTTAATATTCCACGACGCTTTACCCGACACCTAATACCTCTGCACCTTCCTGTTGTTCAAACAACAGCTGATCCTTTGAGGAGAATATGCAAAAATTTCAATGAATTGTATAGATTAATCGATTTTTCTATTAATATAAATGTAATTAAACGCAATATTATCGTGTTTTTAAATACTTAATATGTCTTATCACAATATTTTTGTTAATATTGCCTTTATATAAAATCTTGTAATATATAGTAGTCTGTAAGGATTTATATCCATAGATTTAATCAAATAAATAAATAAAAAAAAAAGAACTTAATAGTGCTGGTCCTCCTATAAAAACCGTGCTTGAATGGAAAAAGGTAGGTTTTTTGCTTTAAGGTATGTTCGGTCCAAAGATGTTGCTAATTTGAAAAACCAACGGGGAACAGGAGCGAGCAGTGTATCTATGACTTGATAGGGATGAAAGAGTCGGTAGAACGCTTAGAAAACTCCCGCTTTGGTTTACCAATAGGTTATGAAGGTGAAAAAATGAAGCAAAGATCTTATAAATGAATTAAGTTCTGAAGTACCCAGCTGTTCAAAACGTTTAACTCCAGTGCCATTAGACACCCCACTAGAGTCCAGCGAAAAAGAGAGTTTCACTACAAAACGAAGAAGAATTGACTCACAGAAAAATTAACAACGGCCGCACTTATTGCAAAGGAGTTAAAATCTCAGGAGAATTTATGCTCCACAATCGTAGTAATGTGTGAGTCACTTTAAAGTAATATTAAAGAAATGGAAGTTGTGATGAAAAGGGTATATCGTGCTTTAGAAAACACCAACGATTTAAAATTAGAAAATATAAAGGAGTTGAAGCGATACAATGGAGTTATTGAAAAACTTTGCGAAAAATAAGTTTCAAATAAAATAGCAAAAAAAAATAAAAAGCTTCAACTGTTGGATAAAAATAAATAAAGAAAAAAGTAGTGACCTCAATCGTTATTATCGTTAGTACAAACCTGAATTGTGTTAAAATGTGTTAAAATGTAATGAAATATTCTTCAGTATTTTACATATATTGTCCAAAATTAACTAAGATTTTTGTCAGACGCTCAGTTCAGTTCATCTGAAAATATATAAGTTTGCATGTATTATAGGTGGCCTTATGTCAGAGTCTATTTGTGCGTGCTGTGTCGTGTTTTTCGACAACAAAAACACTAATGTCTATTTGCAGTCAGTTGACAACCAATATTGTCACAGTCATCACTGGTGCCTTCTCTGTCATCGATTTACTTCTGCTGGTTACTACAATTCCTGCACTTGCTTACACAGTCTTTGTGTGACGTGTTTAGCATACAAAACTTTGTTTTTGTAACAATCTTCCATCAACGAACGAATGTTTCCAAGAAGTTTGTAATATAATTTTTTTTTTTTTTTGTTTTTCACTTTCTTGACTACTTAAACATTTTAGTTCTAATTCCAGACTTGTCATCGGTTTATCTGTGACATTATACATTACATGTTCTGGGGATTTAGAGCACAAGCACAAGCATGTTAGATTGTCGTCTAATAACAATTCGAAGCGACACCAATAGAGATGCTCTGCTCCTCAACTCAACCAAGTGTCTACAAGTATATGTTTCGTCCGTCTGTCTGGTGTGTCAATCACTAAATACACTTGAGTCATCAACATCATCATGTTGAGTCTGAGTTAGTTCTTGTGTGCGCATAAATAAATGATGGAAAATGTAAAAATGAATAATTGACCATTAAGCAACAACTACAACAAATAGAAAAATGTATATTAATATTCTACTCTGAATGCATGTAAATAAACGATAATCTCGTTTCACTTTGTGAGGATTTAAACTGATTTTGTGGTTAAAACTGATGTAAAAAAAGGCATTGAAGCATTGGACATTGTTAATAAATGTCTGTGAGATCACCACACAAACATATGTACGTCGAACGACCGACCGAGCACATGCTCAGAAATGCAGCCTGTAGACACGCATTCACGTACGCTTTGAAACATGTTCATGTTCTCTGATACTCTGGTACTGCATTGACGTTGGCACTGGCCACACTCTGCCACTGATAAACGTGATACCCAGTTAATCTGTTTTTTTTTTTTTTGTTTATATGAACATTACATTTGTATTCACACTCACTCGCATCGCATAGATACTAATGAACAGACAGACGCACTACATAATTAATTAAACATTTATTTCTCAACAACAGCAGAGATTTAAAAATATTAATTAACTGCTTACAAAATAGAAGAATATAAAAAATGTGATGATAAAAATATGATCAATTTAGACCTTTGTTTTTTTCACAGTATTGTTTGACAATTCGTCATGAAAAGGATAACACTGCAACAACGTCTTCAAATTATTTAGCTGTATTACGAAAATAAGCGTTCTGTAAGAAATGTTTTTTGTTCACAATCATTGAGAAATCATGTTGGTCAGCAGCGAATTTTGCGTTTCGAATCTTAGTGTGATGTGAAATCTCTACGTTTTTCTTTGGGGTTATGTGCAATCAAAATCGTAATTCTAGTGATAACGTTAGCAATGCTGAAAATAGTCATAAATTGCAAAAGGCTGAAAAGAGTGATAAAAAATTTGGCCCTCCCGAATGGCCAACCAACAGCGTAGTTTAAAATAATTGTTCTTTCGGTCAATAATAAATATTACGACATCCAGTTAAATTTTAACAGTCTTATTCAGAGAAAATAAAAGTAGACTTCAAATGTACTTTATGAACATTTTGTATGAAAATTTTGTCTAAAAGCACACTTCAAATCTGCTTTATTTTTAAAACCTTTTCTTTACTTTCACTTCAATGCAAATGGATGAAACTTTGCAGGCAACATATTCCCGATGACAATACACCAATACATGGGCGTAGCCAGCATAAAATCTAGGGGGAGCAATTTTTTTTTAATGTTTTTTGACTGCCTTCTACTCAATGCAAATGGATAAAACTTTGCAGGTATTCACCAGGATAAAATCTAGGGGGGGGGGGGCAAAATTTTTTTTGGTAAAATGCTTTTTCGACTGCTCTCTACTCAATGCAAATGGATAAAACTTGCAGGCATTCATACTCCCGATGGCAATACACGAATACATGGGAGTAGCCAGAATAAAATCTAGGGGGGGCAATTTTTTTTAAACGCGTTTTTGACTGCCTTTTACTCAATGCAAATGGATAAAACTTTGCCGGCATTCACCAGGATAAAATCCGTTACAAGATTTGATTTTCCGAAGTGAAGCTAAATAAAAGCATTTAAAAGCAACGATTTTGGCTGTTTTTAACGGGTTCCTATTGCTAAAAAAAAGCATTGGAAGAGAAGGAGAGACTTCGAAATGTATCATAACATTAAATTCTAATTCACAAGTGTAAAGTTTTATTATATGAATATAATTTTTTTTTATTATATGAATATAAAATACAAAACATGTAAAGAAAATTTCTTATTTAGCATGGAAATTGTTCGTTACTAAAAAGTAAAAAATAAATAAAAAAAAATTTGTTTTTAGAAACGCTTTTCTTTACCTTAATATATTGCTCAGTTGTAAACACTAAATAAATATGAATACTAAAGAAATCGACTAAAACTCAAAAAATAAGAACATTTCAAACAACATAAACTTTCAAATCAAAATGGTAAAAATCGCACACATCTCTTAAAGAAAATCGTGCGTCGCGTTGTTATGAAACAAAATGCTCAATTATTGAAAATTCGTAGCTTTAAACATGATTGGTTGTATTTCTTTCGGTCTGAAATATTAAAATGTACTCACGGCAGTCATGTTTTTTTAAGTTCAGGTTGGTATGGACGCACCACGCTTTCCTTTAAGGGATGTGTGAGATTTTTTCCATTTTGATTTAAAAGTTTATGTTGTTTGAAATGTTCTTGTTTTTTGACTTTTAGTCGATTTTTTTAGCATTCATATTTATTTTGTGTTCACAACTGATCAATATATTAATTAAGGTAAAGAAAAGCGTTTCTTAAAAAAAAAAAAATTTTTTTATTTATGAATACGACAGTAACCCCCTGGCCCACGATGTCGAACGATAACGTTCGCTTAGATAAGACTTAAGACACAAACTTTTTATCGTATCTATTTTTTTTACTCAATCAAGTTTGTTTATTCCACAATCAAGTTTGTATTTTAAGTCTTATCTAAACGAACGTTATCGTTCGGCATCGTGGGCCAGGGGGTAAGTGTTTTATTTAAAAATAAAAAAATCTAAATGAATCACCGTATATTTTTATCATTACGTATACAGTACAAATATTTATGTATTTAGTTCCTTTTAATAAAAAAGCTAAATTAAGGATAAATAAATTGCTCTACTAAAGTCACAGCTTAAAGTCACAGCAATTGCTAAAAGCTTTTGAAAATGATTAGAAATCAAATAAAAACTTTGTCAAATTATTGCAAATGCATTTTACCACAACTCCAATTACCTTTGTCCAATTCACAATTTATAAGCTCTGTCACAGGCATTATTGAATGTTAAATGTTTTCCTTTTATTCTTTTATAAGGCAACAATCAATTAAAAGTGTGCTAAAATTTACTTCCTTCCTTGCTTGCTTTGATTTGCTTTTTTAACATTTTGGGTTTTATTGTTCGTTAGTTTGGAAACCACAATTTCATACTTCGAGTATTTAATACTAACAGAAGGTGACAAAGTCTTTGCTAACTCCTACTCAAAATACAATAAACTGCTGTTGCAGTGGCAATAGCAGGTGTATGTTATAATACACTAGTTGCAACAGGAACATGCACAAATAAATGTCAAAACTTTTGTGCTACAATGAAAAAAAAAATAAAGAATTGCACTCAATGCATTTAACCACAAATAAGATGAAGTAAGAAAAGTCAGTCAGAAAAGCAAACAGAAAATAAAATACAGAAAAAAAAATCAGTGATGGCTATAATTGCAAACTATGTATACAGTTAAAAGAGCAAAACAAAAGCAAATAAAGTCGACTGCAACCCACTGCAACCATCATTATTAACTTCTCTCCTTGTGTGACTGACCACCAACACCACTCTAACCAGCCATGAAAATAAGGTGTATGCCGGGTCAACCGCCAACGAACTAACTACACAGTCAGGCAACTAAATAAGCAAATATCCAAATAACCAGCGTAATATACAAAAGTCGGTTTGTCCAAATGTTTAGCTTGTTAAGTGTCAATTTGCACAATAACGAAAAACGAAATAAATAATAAAAATTCACAGGCAATTTCTGTGATAACATCTGTCGAATGAGCGTCTAACGAACAAACGAAACAACTCGGTGTGTGAGCCAATGACATGTTCCTTTGAATGCAGCACCAACAACATTGTACTAATACTCCTGCAACATATCTAATACTCTGGCAAAAACAATAACAAACTCAAAACTTTTATGAAATTTATACGAGCAGCCTTGATTGTGTGTGTATGTTTTACGTTCGACTTTATATGTGACTAAAAATATGTCCAAAATTGTATGCCAGTACTACTATTCGAGTACTTAACACATACACTCGAGTATATTTAGGCTGATATCATATCAGAAGTATTTATTTCCAATAAGGTGCCATTCATACATAGATTTAAAATTAAGATTATGTTAGTGGTCTGTTGCAAAAGGACTTAATTTTAGTGTTGAAAAAGGAGACTGGAAATCAAAATCCTTTATTGTTCTGTTTCCTTTGAGTATTTTTCACTCAAATATGATTTGTATTAAGAAGCTTTTCCTTGAAATAATCAACTCTAACCTGATATTCAGTAAGATATTCAATATTATTATCGTTGATATGCAAATGTTGAAATGAGAAAATTAGCGTGTAATATTGGATTAAATATTAGGTGAGAGGGGGGCACGTTTGAACAATATTGATCAAATCTCAGTTTCACATTTTTTCCGACCCTTAACCGAGTTTTTCACATAACAACCTTGTTTTCTAGCAACGTTAACAACACTTGCTAGTTTTTTAAGTCGTCGACCGAATGTAGTTGGGTGAACAAGTTTTCGCAGTGCCATTGTAAATTTTATTTATTTATTTTTGTAAGAGTGTAAGAAGTATTTAGTGATGGTTTTCTTTCATGAAAGGAATTTATTGCATTCCAAAATTCATTTCAAACAAAATTAAGTTAAGTTATTTAATATTTATGTAAAAAAAAATATTTATTATAGATTTCCATGAAATGGCAAGCCAGTTCAGGTTTGAACAAAGAAAAATGGGGCAACTTTGAACATGTTAATTTATCAACCGAAGTACCAAACATTGTTGATTCTCTCTTATTTTCTGAAAATGACGAAACCAATGCTGATCATGATCCTTTAAAGGAAAATGTAATGTCACCTGAAATCGCAAGGCCTTTTCCGTCTTAATAATATAAAACTTAATTTTGATCTGAATTTTTTTTTATTTTTTAATTGTTAATGTTTATGTTTTTCTTAATAAATAAATCGAATTTATTATATATATATATATATAAAAATATAACTGTTTATGTTATTTCTGGATATAAGCGCTACAAGAAAAGATTGCCGTTCAAACCTGCCCCGTATGAAGAACACATTTAAACACAATGACTTCATCCATTAGAATAATAAAAAAAATATATAAATCGAAATAAAAATAAGTTACTTGTAGACTTAAGCTAAAGTTTATTGCCATATATATTAGTTAAATTATGTAAAAAGTCAATAATTCAAAAATATAAATTTGTATGTGGCTTGAAAGCAAAAAGTGTTCAAAGGTGCCCCCCTCTCCATTATACAATATTTCTCAAAAAGTAATACATATAAACTGTTGATGTTTTGATTAACTTCTGTATTAATTATACCTTTCATTAAAGTGGCCGAATGAAATCTGATCTTAAAGACGAGAATAAACTAAATAGTTTCAGAGGAGATCACTTATAACCAGTCTTTTCTCTTTCTTAACTAAATTGGTGAGCGCAATTGTTAAATGCTGGTAAACTTTTAATGATTCTTTTATAGAGCAGAATATTTTTTCAGCATCCTGCGGCGTTACACTTGGTAGAGAATGTTTTTAAGGGTTAAATGAGAATTATCTTAACTTATTTGGAGTCAGGCAGATCAAACGATACATTACGCTGGAAAGGGAAATATCTCACAAACGGCACTACTGTGGTCTTGGTTTACGTGGTAGTTCACTACGTGCGAACACTTAAGTAGAGTCTAAGGGACCCCGTTGGTCTTAGCTTTACGATTATGGAATGTTAGAGTCGGGTACAGCGTAATTATTTGAAAAGGACGACCGAAACTCCGCTGGAAGGATCAAGTCCAAACTCAATGTTAGAAATTGGAGAAGAAGCGCAGAAGACCGAAGCACCTGGAAAACTATTTTAAGTTCGGCCAATGACCCACAAGGGTTGTTATAAAAGGCCAGATAAGTAAGTAGTCCGTAAAGTGTAAGAAATCAGAATCTCACTCTGGTACCAATTCGAATTTGAACGCGACCTCTAAGGAAGGGAGAAGCCTATCTAAACAGCTTCAGCAGTGCTAATAATCACCCCTATCGTGACTAAAAATTCCACATGAAATTTGTTCCCTTTTACTTTTTTAACATTGAATTTAAATAGGAAAAATGTGAAAAGGGAACAAATTCCATGTGAAATTTTTATTCACGATAGGGGTGAATATTAAAAATATCCCCAAGATTTGAACATCATCGATATATCTTCGTATAGGTAGTGAGAATATTAGAGAATAAGACACCATTGTCATTCTAGGCCGGGTTATGAGCAGAGAGCTTTGTGATTGAGAGAGAGATTGATTGCACAAGTGCTAAACAACAACTAATTAATTTTGATCCCTGAGATCACGGCAAAGCAAGAAACGAGTGCCATTTTAGTAAAAAACATAAGTTAGCTTTTAGTGTCCGTGTATCAAATAAGCGTAAGCAGAATTTTGTGGCCAAGCATATGTGCTGGGAAAGTTAAATTTCGGCCATAACTGTTCTAGGCACATATAGTGAAAAATTCAGACATGCAACATCTATCTAACTAGTTTAATATTCATCCTACATATGTATATGCGGACTCAAATAAAATTAAACTCATGGTACCACCCTAACTATTGCCTGAACATGGACATGAACATTGCATGCATGCATGCGAACGTTACTCATTAAGATCGCATCTTTTACTAATAATGCTCAACGGATTAGTTATGTTTATTAAAAAAAAAAACACCAAACTATGCAAAACACAACGTCTATATGCAACATATGCAACCATACTCGTATTTATTTGCCAGGTCGGCTGCCTCGTATGAGTATGAAACCGTTCAAAGTTATAAACTCAACAAGACTCTGTGTGTGATAGCCAGAGTTGTCTGATGGTTTATGGAGATTTTTATAATTTGATATCAACTCGTATTATAATGTAGATTATTCTGGTTATTGTTGTTGGAAAATTATTATAAAATTTACTCGCACACACATTTGCGTATAAATATAAAATTAAATTAAACATATTCGTTACATGGAGATTTTCAAATAACAAATTATTGATTAATGTTGGTTGTCTGCTTTAATTTTAAATGAAATTTTTAAATTAAAATTATTGCAATAAAATCTTGTTTAAAGATAAAATTTATTTACTAAAATGCAATTAAATTTATAAGTAAATTGTGTATGACAATTTCGGGGAATTTTAAAGCAAATCAAAATTTTAAACATTTGAAACAATTTAATCAACAATTTTTAAACTCAAACGCTGAAATTAAAATCAACAAGCAAAGAAAGTATTCCAATTTATAAAGGAAGTTTTCAATGTTACAACAATTTTCAATTTCTGTTTCCTATTTCTTGTATTTAATGACCTAAATTTCATAAACAATTTTTTGTTTATTGTTTTATTTTTGTGGAAAAATTTATTCGTCCCTTCTCTACAAAAAAGTAATCAATTTTCATGTTCGCACTCACATAGATTTTTCAATTTGTTTAGTAAAATAAACTTTGCAGTTGTATGTGTTGTTAAAGGAAGTGGAGAACTCGGTAAATTGTGAGTGAGGCCATTAAAGGTGAGAGAGGACAACAAATGGCATACAGGGAACAATACAAATACTAAAACAGGAAGGTTGCGCAAACAATATGCAAAAATTTTCAACTTTGAACGAAGGAATTTTCGTACTCAATATTTTTAAATATATTTTAGAAATAAGTCCCTTAGAGGACGAAATGTGGCGTTGGCTATGCAGTTGAACATGTGAGGTATAGCACAACAAGCTGGGCATATATGGGGGAGACTATTATGTCAGAACAACTCTTGCAATATCCTGCCACCGCTGAATTATTAGTGTCTCTATAAATGACGTTAAACGCTATTGTATGCGACCTCTGATCCCAGGGTAGCTGTATTTGAATAGACAGATTTAGAAGGAAATATTTTATATAAAAGTTTATTGAAAATATTAAAGACAACAATTGAATGTGTTTATTGTATGACTACTTGATAACGAGTAAAGAATAATTAGAAAATGTATAACATAATTTGAAACATAAAATTTAAAGGTAAATTATTTAATTGTAATATACTGATGCATTTAACATGTTTTCCTCGTATATACGAAGGTCCTTGTTGCCACGGAGACTCTATGTTCCATGACTGGAATAAATTTCGAGGTAATTTTCTTGCAGCCAATTTATCGCTGTCCATCAATTTTTTTTTTGTTCCATGTTCCATTAATCTTTTCCTCATTCGTTCAGATGAAAGTTGTATATTTCAATCAAATAACCAATTATCTAAACCACATCTTTTATTATACTCATCGTTCGAAAACTTTATCGCAACCGTATCATCTTTCTTCGTCTAATACTTGACAATTCCCCAAGTTGAACTCAAGTTGATGTTCTTTAAATGGCAATGCGATTCAGATGGTACTACGGATAGTTCTTAGTCGACCTGCTGGAATTAAGCGACACTTTTGCTTAATCTTCTTGCATTCAATAATTTCATTCTAAATGTGCACACACCTAATTACTGCCCAAAAAAATTGCATACCGGTAACAATAAAAAATTAGTTTGGTTTAAACAAAAAAAAAATATATATAAACCGAATGAAAACAAGGAAAAATCCTTTCTTTTATGTTTGCGCGTCATTTTGGATGTTGCATTGGCAATAAACTGTTTTGACTACACCAACCAACACTAGGTGTTGCACCAGAAAAGACGGCAAATAAGCAAACTGACGGCCAGCCGTTCATGCCAGTCAGTCATCCAACCAACCAACCAGTCCAAAAACCGCAAAACCAATTGTTTACTTTTGCTACGTAAACATATGCGCTAATTGCTTAAAACAATGTATGTATGGATGTAGTAGCGATGGTGTTGTTGTAATGTTGTTGTTATTGTATTACAATGCAGCCGAAACAACAAAGAGATGAAAAAAAAACGGACAACAAAATTAACAAAAACATTGAAGCACGCACACACATTTCCGAAAGAAGACACAAAACACTCTAGTTACTTGTGGCACACAAACCTTTTATCCACCATTTAAGGCAAGTGTCGTCCAGTTCCACAGAGCTATTTGAGGTACAATAAAAGTCACTGTAGTGTGTGACGTGAGCATTGTTAAACAACAACAACAACAATAATAGCTGCGATGAAAACAAAAAATAATTACTTCAAAATCTCCGCAATCGAGTAATGAAAGTAAATATGTAGGTAAAGTTGAGAGTTCATCAACATCAACAATAGCGGGAAGGAATATGTATCATGAATTCATACAGATTTTATCATTTTTAACTTTCTGCCGGAAAATATTTAACTTCTCTTTTTAAAATATTCACCCCTATCGTGAATAAAAATTCCCCAAGAAATTTGTTCCCTTTTCACATTTTTCCCTATTAAAATTCAATGTTAAAAAAATAAAAGGGAACAAATTTCATGTGGAATTTTTATTAACGATAGGGGTGAATAAATACTTTTTAGAGTTAAATCCATCAAATCAGAATTTATTAGACATTAATTTCAGTAAGAACTGCTTACGGTTTATGTCGTTTTTATTTTGAAATGTTCTTAAAATCTAAAGTATTTTTTTTTTGTAACATTTTTTAACATATTTTCAATTTATCAAATTTCCATAAAAATCAAATAATTTTCAAATGAAATCATACCATAAATAAATCAATTTAAATTCCATTTCCTCAATTGCTGAAAACTTTAAACGAATACGAACAAATTCCATTACTAGGTGTGCTAGCTAGCTACTCTTATCTTTGCAACGAAAGTTTGTCAATTTTGACATACATTTAATTTAAATTCTTTTCCCCAAAACAAACGAATAAAGTCATACATTAAAGAATACATATGTACACCAAGTAAATAAATATGTAGTGCATTTGTATCTACCATCTTAAAAAATCTTTTAAAGTTTATAAATCGAAAAAAATCATTGAACCAAAACATTAAAGTAATAAAAATTACAAAAAAAAAAGAGAACAGTCTCAAAGTCGGATGTCATCATTGCTTTAATCAAAAATTATTAACGAACAAATTTTCGAAACGTTAAAATTTGTGGAGGTTTGTCACAAATCAATAAACAATTTATTTAATTTAATCATTCAGTCATTCATTTAAAAAGCAATAAAAAAATAAACCAAATGAAAAGAAACAATTAAAGCGTGGGTTTAGTTCAGCAACTCAAATAGAAATAAATGAACAAAATTTGAAACAAAAAAAAAATAAAATAAAATGTATGCCAATGATAATGTTTCATACAAGTAATTTCGAGTATTTAAAATTAAAAAAAAATATTTTTCAGTTCTTAAAAATACATATGTACATACATATGTATGTAAATTTGTTTTTGATTCTTTCTAAACATGTCGCTTAGAACTTTGGTTAAATATTGTTAGATCACAGTCTAGCAAGTTTTTTATCGAAAATATTTGCTATAATTTCTTATCAAACTCAACATTAATTTCTTGTAAAATTAGTAAAATTTGCCAACATCTTTGGTATCCGCTTCCAAATATCCTCTTATTTATCACAATTATTAAAACAAAACTTCAAGCCAGTATTGATATGTAATTATACTTCTTTAATTTATTTAAACAGATTTGCTTAATAGAGTTTCAAAAATTTTACAGAGTATAATTTCAAAATAATTACTTTAGATTCTTCGTTTTCACAACCAGAAAGCAATCACGAACACAAGTTTTGGCCACTGAAATCATGCACATAATCATCGCAACCAAATTAGGTTACTGCTACCATTTAAACGATTGCTCCAAAAATATATATATGGGAATTTGCAGAGAAAGGTCCGCAGGGATTGCAATTTGTTGATAAAAAATATTTATAATCTAACATTATACTTAGTGCGACCAACTGGCCCGAAAAATCCAGGACATGGCCCGGTTTTGGAACCAATGTCCCGGTGTCCCGGTGACATCCCCTGGCTGGCCCGGATTTTGAATTTAATTAAATAAAAAATATGTGGACTTGAACAACAAAACAGTCTATTTTATTGAAATTTGGCACAATGGAAATTAATTCTTTTGAATGATTCATTTTAAAATCATGTGTCTATGCATATCCCCAGCAAGCCATAAGAGTCCGAAAAGAGTCTTTTCTGACACCTTTTCCGGAGCGTTCATGCACTTTATGAGCCCAAAAAACAATCATTATTGCTCCGAAAACCTTCAAAAAAGAGGGTCATTACATTCGAAAATGGTCCGTCAGAAAGAGCTCTATTGGTTAAAACCTGAAGACAACAATGTAGAATTGTTTGACGAGTTTGTTTACCTATTGAAATTTATTACCCCAGACAAAATTAGCGAATAGAATAAAAATAATCCTCCTACTAAGCCACGTTCTACTAAACCACATCAACGTTGGGTGGAATGTTTCAAACATTTTCAAAGTAACAATGTACCGTACCACTCGCTTCGCGCGTATCATTGAATTTATATTTTGTTTGCCAACAACATCTGCAAGTGTAGAGCGTATATTGCAAAATTATGGGCAAAAGAAAAATCGCAACTCAAGCTAGCTAGTTTAAAACATATGATATTTCTCAAATAATAAATTTTGTTTAAATATAAACATTGAAACCTTAATTTAGACATGTCCTACTATTAACCTCTTAAATTAAGTTTAAATTATTAAAAACCAAAATTATCTCAACAAATCTTTTACAAATTATATTATTAACATTTGTATACATTTTTTATTTAAAAGTTTAAAGAAATAAATGGAAATGGAAATTTCCTTTCCCTCCCCCCCCCCGTGTATCCGCGCCTGACCTACGAAAACTATAACGTATCATATAAATAATCAATATAATGCAATTTTCCCATGTTTTAAAAATTCATTTAACTTTTAACAAAACCATCAACATTTTCGAATTTGCATGCATATACTCGTATATAAATCAAGTGATTTTCTTTTCGAATCGAATTATATAAAAGTACCCCAGTAGCCACCTGATCTGTCGTTACCTTATCGTACCGTAGTAACTAACTTTTCATTCGGCTTTACTGTTCCTTACAATCAAATGGACATCACAGTGTTGAAATATTCAGTTCAAATACATTTGTCTAACCCTCTACTTTGTAATGAACATTTTTGCTAGAAATTTAATACTTCGCTGGCTGGCATCTGATTAAAGGCCCAACCATAATGTGCATAAACTAGCTTAAGCCAGCTTAAGCAACTGTGCGAATACATGTAAAACGTTTGTGACAAACCATAATGTACTTAATAAAACTTTTCGTCAAGTTTCATTTGCTTAAGCAAAGTGCCAAACTGAAAGCACTTTCTGTACGGAATCATCTGTTTTTTGATTTCATTAACAAAAATAAAAAAATAGATGATATTACTCATATCTTATCACTTTTTTTATTATTTATTTAATTTATTCAACAATTAGCAGTTTTTACTGTTTGCAAATTTTCAATAAAATAAAACATCAAATAAACAAATACAGGGCTGTAATTTTTGGTAATTTTTAATTTAAAGTACTCGCAAAAACATAACATACTGCACAAATATGCAACAAGGGTTACATGCATCATGTAAGTACATTAGGGCCACCTAAAAGTCTTCTTAAGTTTACTTATGCACTTGACAGACTTTTCGTTCATTTTTGACAGTTGCTTAAGCTAACTTATGCACATTATGGTTGGGCCTTAAATAAATATTTTTATATTTATCTATCCATTTGGTGCTATTCCTAAAAGCATATTTCTATTGTGTCATTATAATACCGTACATTGTCTAAATAATATCTTTGTATTACAATTTTCACATTTCAAAGTATGTTGTTATTGTTTTTTGTTTAATGTCAAATAACGAGCTTAATATGTGGAAAATCAACAAATTCATTACACTATGAAAATAATGACAATTTGTTTTCTATTAAATTGACAGGACCATTAACTTTTCCTATCAAAGAACATTTGTTAGTGTGCATGTGTTAGTGGATGTGTGTGCAAATGTGTTTGAAGGGGGTTATGTGTATAGAAATAGTATTTGAATGGTTTGTGCTCATGGTTGTATGAAGTTTTTACATGTACATACATATATAAAATTGTAAATAAAATATAACATATTAATAGTCATAAAAATATACATTTCTTATACATACACGCATACATACATATACATAAACAAGTAAGATAAATAAACAGCAATAACGAAACTGTTGCTCACTCTATCTATAAATAATTATTAAATTTGAAAATGTTATTAAAAAAGTTGTATATTTAAAAGAGATTTTAATTAAGATTGCTTAAGTGTGTGATTGATTTTTTGTTTCGTTACAAAAGTACCAAAAAAACTGAATATACCGTCAATATTTTGAAGTAGAAGGTCGTGCAGACATATGTACATTAGGGTGGCCCCGTTTCTATGGAGAAAAAAATTCAAAAATTTTGGAAATTTCAGACATAATTTTAGTGTTTTTTTATTTTATAGAATAATTATTATTTTTAGTTGAACTGTTAATATTTAAATTTTTGATATTTCTTTAGTTAGGCTTTGAGTTCATTAAATTTAATTTTCATTAAATTATTTTTACTGAAGTAGGAATTGTTTTACAACTTGAAAAAAAATTTATTTTTGATAATTTTTCTTGACTGGGATTCGAACCTGGGTTGTTGGTTGAATTTACATATGTTTCGAGAAACACCACTTTCTCTCATCAGAATTCTTTTTGCGATCTGACCCCTTGCACTACTACGGTGCCTGCTAGTCAACAGACAACATCAATCTTTTAACCAGTGACTGGTGGTTCGAAGTTTTCTGTAATTATCATTTTTATTAATTTCTATAGTTGTTTTCCTTTTCTTCAGTTTTTTCCTTTCGTATTCATGTCAAGACTTCGTCTCGAAAACCATTTGGGTTAAATTGCATGATGTTTATAATCAAGAAATTTCAACTATTTATTTAATTAAATTCTATGAAAAAATAAAAAAACACTAAAATTTTGTCTGAAATTTTCAAAATTTTTGAATTAAAAAAATTGTTTTTTAATTTTTGATAACCCATTCAATGCGCCTCTCTAAGACCTTTCATATGATACTAAATTTACATATAGTTCCGTTGGAAGAAATGTGAAAAAAAATCAAAAAACCTCTAAAAAGGACCTTTTTATCATTTGATCCAGCTGACCAAATATTGACCCCAGGGCAAAAACTTGAGAAACGTAGTCTTAAAATAAATCAAATTTTCATACTAGTCGGGAACATCCGCAATTTTATTTTGGGGCCACCCTAATGTACATATGTATATTGTAAACATGCAAAAAAGAAAAGTTCGCGGTACACCACCGAATATGAAGTATTGTTGCAAGACAATTTCGAAAAAAAATGTTTGTTTTTTGCCGAAAGTAGGGGTCGCCAAAATACATTTTTTGTTGTATCTTCGGAATTTATAGTCCGATCTTAAAGTGTGATATATCGATGTTTTTGTCTTGAGGAGATCTATCGATGTTATTATCTTGCATTTACCTCAAATATCCCGTTTTAGTATTTACTCACCAGATCTCAGTTCCTACCACCCTAATGTACCACACTAATATCAGAAAATAAAAGATCACAAAAAATCATTAAATTTTTATCAATGAAGTTTTTCGATAATTCCAACAGAATTATTGAAAAAATTAATTTTTGTTTTTTGTCGAATGTAGGGGTACCTTTTTAAATTTTTTTGAACTTTTTTTTCGAGACACTCTAATGTACATGTATCAACGGAAGTTATCTACCAAAAGAAATTAAATGGAGTGTAAAATCTGAAATTATAAAAAACATTACAAATTGAACACAACTCTTTGCTCATAGATAATACCAATCAACAACTGCTTAAATAATAATGAAATAAAAAAAAGTGTACTATATGTATTTTAATATACATATGTTGTTGTTGTTTAAATATTAAACAAATTTGTTATGGAGCACGTTTGTGATTGACTCTTTATCATAAATAGTCTGTCAGCCAAACTATAGTATGTGCATGTGTGTATGTGGATGCATGACCAGGATGAATGCTGACTGTGTTAGTGGAGACACATCAGACACAGCGACATTTTATGTTCGAGTGCCAAGTATTGTGTGAAATCGGGAATAATGCTCATTCAGTTTGCATGATTAACTTTTGTTAATAAATCCATTGATCACTTGATGACAACAGCAACAAAAAAAATGGCAACATCAATGACAACAAAACGCTTTATGTTAAAGTCATATCAACAGTTGAGGCTGTTTTATTTTATTATGCATTTGCCTACATTTGCGTGTATGTGCTTGTTGCATCACTTACTCATACACAGATGCAGGAGTAAACATGAGCATGTCTGTACAGTGATGGTAATTAAAATGCATCAATTAATTACGCTTCAAGCGAATGAATATCAGCACACAAAAAGGCAGAGGTCTACAGTTTACTTTTTTGTAGGTTGAATTTGCTTCGCTTTTGTTGATGATGTTAGTGGTAGATGTTGTTGCCAAATCCGTGTTGGTTTTATTTTAAAAGCCTATAAACACAAGTACATAGAGATTAATACATAAGTAGTTGTAAGTAAATATGTAAACAATTGTCTGCTCCATATGGCTTTTGTTTGTTCTCATACTTTGGAGAGTATGGAAATGAATATGCCGCTAAACAATGGGCCACAAAGAGCTTAATGATGTTTGACTCCTGTCAAATACAGACATTCATATGTATGTCATCATACAGATATTTTAATTAAAATTTTCAAATACACCTTCTTAATCAATAAACAATCTTTCTAGACCAGCGATAGCTATTTACATTGCCCAAATTAAGAAGTTTTGGAGAAAACCTGAATGTTAACAAAAGCGAATAGTTCAGAGGTTGTCAATGATGAGGACTGGTCTGTTAACCATGATCTTGGAAAGATGACAAGATCTCAATATATGGCAAGATACAAAGATAAAATCCAGCACTCAAGAACTGGTTCTTTGGGTTTCTCTCAGATTTACCAATACCAGCATTGTATTAGTCAGAAATGCAGCCACAAGATGTATATGATCATTTAATCATAAAACGTCGATCATTTATATCTGCATGGACAGCATCACGTAGATCAAGTCTCTCAACTCTAACGACTTAAGGTCAAAATGTGTTCTCAATAAAAAGTGTTCGTGTTAGTATGGCTTCCAAGAAACTGTGAGACAAAAAGAAATTAATTCCGCTTGGTTACAGTTAAAGAGTCCCATCAAGTTGTTTTCGATTACCACTTGTAAAATATCAAATATGACGTGGCGGTCTTTGGAACGTAAAAGTACCAGTACTGCGAATCACTAACTTTTAACGATCCGACAATCGTAACATTTGTCGACATAAATAGTCGTTTGCAGTAACGATTGTGTGATTCTGTAACTTTTTTTTAACGATAGTTAGTATACAGCTGTTTTTTGTACTCATTTAATTTAATAAAATGTGGCACCTCTGTGTACAAAGTGTCAAAATAAGCGAAAAGCACAAAAGAGAATGAAAAAAAAAACAAATAGAATTGTGCATAATTTGGAAGTTTTGTTTATTTTTGTAAATTTTGACTTAAGTAAGGTAAGTAAAAATATGAATGATTTAATTATCTTTTTATTTTGTTATTTTATTTACATTTATATACATACATTTTAAGTGCATTTAACAGAATGGCGACCAATTCAAATTCTAAAAGGAGCCGCTGATAGCATCCAGTTGCATAAAAACGTAAAGACGAAAGCACCTAAGAAAATAAAATACTTAAAATTTCATTTTAACTTGAAGCTGGCATGTCTTACCTGCTTTTCTTTTGATATAGATGTTATTCTAGATCCTCTTAGTTGATCATCTAACTCAAAAATTAAATTTTCAGCCAAGTACGGAGTGAGTCGGTATAATTTTTGAAATTCCTTTGCTGTCAACTCAAAAGGATTGTCCAAATCCCGAAGAATACGACGATTAACTGCTGGAACGTCAAAAATTTGGGCATCCCTTGCTAATTCGTATGCCAAATACTCAAAAGCCATTTTAAACACAAAATAAACTTATAAACACATTTATTTTATAATTACACTTTATCGATAAAATAAACACAACTAAAATTTTTGTCGCTAATATAACGAGAGAAAAACTTGTTAAGAGTAACAGCTGACTTCAGCCGACAGCGAATATCGTTAAAAATTTTACTGAATTGCAAATTCGATAAATTTTCGTTATATTTATTTTAACGATACGATTATCGTTAAAAAAGTTAGTGAATCGCAGTACAGAACTCACTAGGATTTTGTTAACTTCTTGTAACTTCATGTAACTACTGTGTGACTGTTACGCTCTACAAGGACGAGCCTCTTTCATGAACTGGACTGTCTCAAACTTGTGTTCCATCAGTGATCTAGTTAAATTTTACAAAGTCCAGGTTTCAGATGGGCAATGTAGGATATAATGTACATTGGGCATACTCGTTATTTGCACCACCTACTGGTGCAGTTTTTTTTGTAGTGAAAGCACATTCGTCAATGCCTCATTAGTTCAGGGCTCTTAAAGAATGCTACATTTGGTGTTTCAATACCTATACAACTGAATGTCATGCATACATATATTTAAGAGAATTCTTGTCTACCAAAAATTACAAAGATTATGTACGTACAGTACATTAATTCCTATACATATCTCATGTTTTCCATAAAATCCCATTAAGATTACTCCCATATTTTTCTTTTCCAAGGAAAGCTTTATTTAATATTAATTGCAATTTCTATAATGAATGGCAATTTTTCAATTTTTAATAAATTCCAGGACAATTTAAATAAGAATCGCAATATTAAATATGATCCAAATAGCATGGATGAGTTCGAGTACATGTGCAAACAAATTATATTTAATAACGCACAGAAAATGAAAATGAAAATAAAAACCAACAACTGTTGCAAACATCAGCAACAACTGACAGATATTTATCATATAGGGATTTTTAATATCGATTGTCATGATATTAATACATATTGTCAACAACAATACACCCTGCTGACAACGATATACATAATATTGCTGCTGCTGTTTTTGATGTAAACAATAAAAATTAATGATGAATTCACTGTTGAGATTAAAATCAACCAACAGCAACAACTACAAAACATAAGCAAACAAAAGACGAACGAGCAGCATCATCAATTGCTGTTGCATAAAAAAAAAATTTAATGAACATGATAATACCTGATTATTTAAACAATAATAAGTATAATGTCATTTAAATTAAAAACGAAAATAGTTCAATACAAAACAAAAATGTAAACGAAATAAAATGCAATAAATTTTAATAAATAAATGCATTATTGTTATTAACAAATAAATAAGAAACAATTAACAAATATTATCACTACTTAAACAGCCCCACCAGCAAACAAATCAAAGGCAATATCACGAGAGAGCATCAAAAAGTACTTTTTAAACAATATACAAACCGTCTAATTCATAAAACTTGTCAAAGGTTTATAACAGGCTTATAAAGCAAATTTTGTATGGATTATGAATTAGACTGAAAATATTTAAAATTGTTTTTTGAAATTGAGCAATGCTTTCTTTAAACACTTTAATTTCTGTCCAGGTTTGTTGTTGATTATAATGCTTTCCATAATATCCTACTCCTAATTTGTAGTAGACTTTATGGCTGAACTAAAATCAGGGCAATATGAATTTTCTTTGGCATAAGAAGGTCGTTAACAGCCTTAATTCTATGAGCTCACTTTCACGGGCAGTCATCTAATTTCTCAGGATATTCGAAGACATTTAGCATTATCTAAAAGAGCAATAGCAGATATTTCATGCATTATTTAAAACATATTAAGCAATCGTAAGATTTCGATAGGGTTTTCTAGCTTGACTTCTTATCATCACTATCGCTGCCAATGTAATTGTTGTCAATTGTCGTTACAAACAACAACAACACTATTAAAAGTAATAGTGAACAAAAAAAAAATAGCAAAACGTTTGACCCTATTTGGCAAATATTTTATAGCCTAAACACACAACAGCATCAACGAAAAAACAAACAACAGAAAAACGAAACTATTATAAACTTCTGCTTTTACCCTGCAAAAATAGATTTGAGAACCAGTTACTTTATAACCTGCGCCAATTCATCATAATACGAACGATATCTACTCTAATTCTAAACCACACCATTTCCAATTGTATTTCAGAAGTTTCTAATTTTCAGACAACTTCAAAACATTTGCACATTTGTGAAATACAATTGCAAGAAATTTCTTTGCAATTGGTATTGCAATATTCTGCAATACAGTTGGAAATGGTGTAGACGAGTAACAAGTACAATAGGCACCACTGTCACACCACCACAACTACTAACAACTACTACTGATATCTGGCTGAGATGTTGTTGTAGAACTATTAATAGTAACTACAGAAGGTCGCCATATATGGTGAATCGAGACACTACCTTCCTTTTGGCGTCACTAAACTTAAAACTCAACCATGTTTTTCATTGCCTTATTTGACAAAATGCTCACAATTAATCTTTAAACTACACACAGGCAATGACTGGCACACTAATACTTTTTTTTTTTATTTGAATTTTATAGTACGTAGTAAGTAACTATTTAGTTTAGTTAGTAGAAACCGTTAATATTAGTTAACCGACATTTATTGTACATTTGTACTTTAAATGCAACTGTTTTTTTTTTTTTTTTTTTGTTGGTTTTTGTTTTGTTGAAATGAGCTTTTAACTAATAACCCGCCGCCGTCATCATACAGTTCGTAACAAATCGTCGAAAAAAAATCAAAACATTATTAATGCTTTAATCACAATTCTCTTGTCTTTATGGCTTAATTTTAACACGAATCTTGTAGACAAAATACAAAAAAAAAAACAAACAAACAAACGAAAAATATGACGTATGTCAGTTAAAAATGACTATTGTGTCATAAGTTAAATGATTCTTTTGTGGATACACTAAGAAAAATATTTGAAATATTTATTCTTTAACCATTTAACCATTGATAGATTTCTCTGATTTTTAATAGAAACATTCTTGGAACAATAACCGATTTATTTATTGATTGTTTCAACAGTGAGACACTTACAAGTAGAAAATAGACTCCCTGTTTATTTGAATCCAAAATAAATGTCTATACTGTGAATCATGTCACAGTAAAGGAAACAATAATTTGTTTAATTAAATACGAAAGAAAATATATTTTTCAGCCAATCTTAGTAAATATTGTATTCCTGATATTGAAATTTGCCTCAATTTGCAGGAAATCAACATAAGCACAAAACTTTAGTTAATCACGTGACTAGTACCAATGCCAATGACATTTTATAAGAAATTGCCTTGTCCAACACAATTAAAATCTTTTACATCTAGTATTGATTAAAGTTTGAAAAAATTTTTACAATATTTGATTAGGTTTTCAGGAGAAGAGGGAGAGCTTTCGACCGAAGTGAATTACCCCTAACTAAAATACTCTGGTGTATTTCGAACATCGGTTTCGTATAGTGCTTCCGACGAGACTCTTCATCCGGAATTATGGGGATTTGGTCTACACTTACGATTTAAAGAAAAAGCATACACTGGCTCAAGAATTTTTTCTTATATATTTGGCATCTTGGTTTCTTTAAGAATGCCATATTAATGCAGCCAGCATTACATTGAAGAAGGCTCTCAACTCATCTTCATCTTATCTCCTATCAGAGTGATTGGGGTATCGAATATAATAGATCAATGGGCGTTAAAAGATACCGAACTTAGCTAGTCGACGATTACTACTTGTAGAATATCAAAAATGCGCTGGCACTTTAAAGCAAAAGGACACGAGATAGAAACGCTAAATGATTGGACATAGTTATTCATATAACAACTATTGCTAAAGTTTTCTGGACGAATAAAAGTAGGAATCGGCATAACTTCTCATAGTTACGATGTGTCTATACATCATGACCAGAGCGGATATTTGCATTTAAATGCATACAGAATATGCATTTGCATATTTGACCGTTCGTAGCATATTTGCATTTATTTTTTTTTTTTGGAATTTTCGTACATATTTCTATAATAATAATTAAAAGCAACTTTGCAAACATGTCGCATGCACGAACAATCGTTCGCCAAAAACTCGTATGTGTCATAAAAAGTGAGTTTAGGCTCCCTCACGCCGCCGGGATTCCAACGCGCTTTGCCGGGAGTAGGCTTACCACCCGAGCGGTGGGGTTCATGGTTGAATACAGCTCTATACTATTGCAGTAATTTTGACGCTGTTAAAAGATTATCGAGAGTTTTAAAGATTCATACTTCAAAACAGCAATTTTCGAAAGCTATTATTAAAAGCGAACTGGCTTCTATGAAATCAAATTTCGCGAGCCTTACAATTGGAATAAAAAACTCTAATCACCAAATTTAGGGCTTAGAGATGCCGTTGAAATAATTCAAGGTATACGACAGCATTTGCATGGATTGGAAAATAAAATTTTTTCTGCAAAGTTTGAAAGAATTTTAAAACGGAACAAAGGTTTTAAAAATATATTGTATATTTACAATATTTGTTATAAAGCCGAAAAAGCTACCGTGCCATACGTTCAAAATCTTTAGCCAGCTGTGTTGGAAAGATTTGCCTTTTGTCCTACAACCTCATGAGATGTTGAGTGCAGTTTCTCTTTATACGGAAATATTTACACCCAGAAGCGAAGACCATTCATTTTAGAAAATCTAAAGCACCACCTAATAATTTGTGCAATTTGTGAAATTGAAAACTAAGCTAAGATTGAATAAGCAAAATAAAATCAAAATACATTTTAAACAAGATTTTTGTGTTGAGATTTATAATATTTTTTTCATGCATATTGTTTTATTTTTTAAAGCATATTTTGTGATTTTTCAGGCATATTCTATGCGCATATTTGCTAGTTTTTCGTGCATATAAATATCCGCTCTGATCATGACTATTGCATGCATAAATCTTGAGAGAATATGCTCTTTAAGACATTATTACACTGATTGATAAATGGAGTCTAGAATAAATTTTCATGTTTTATAATGTCTATAAATATTATGAAATTGTACAAACGCATGCTACTATTTCAGCTAGATTTTCAGTTCTGCAGTAAGTATAACTGAAAGTGATTGTTTCCTTATATCACCATTTTCATTTTTCTCCGTGTACTTATTTTCAGACGTTAATTTTATTTCTTCTTGCTGATTTTTTTATTTTTGTTTAATTTTAAGCAATTTTGTAAATTATTATAAAAATACAAATAAAACTCAATTACGTTATTAACTTTAGATCATAAAATGTATGTTACGTTTATTTATTTATTTTGTTTATTTCATTTTTCTTTATTATATTTGCATGTGTGTTCACGTTGATCGTTAGAAGTGTTGTAGAAAAAACAAGCAGCATATAAGTATGTAGATTGTTGTTGCGTGATAAAAGAAACTTACAGTCGTATATCTTAAAATATTTAAACATATTTTCATTTGATTTGTGTAGAATTTTTTTTTCTTGGCAAAGGTTAAAGTTATTAAAGTGTCAAAAGCATTCATACTGATTAATTTCATTGTTAAGGTAATATTTGGCTCTTTTCAGCATTTTATTTTATCTTTGTACTCTTAAGTATTTGCAGTATACGAGTATGTATATCTATGGAACGTTATTTAAGCTTAAAGATTTGAACAATTATTTTTAAACATAAGCAAGTAAAATGACACAATATATTTTATTGTGTGATTTCTTAGTCTAAGTAAATCTATGGCATGCCAAGTGCTTAATCCAATTTGTTTGAAGGTAAAGTATTCGACATTTGAGTGTAAGAAAATGTATGAAATTGGTGTGCAGGGTGAAGGTTAAAGGTTTTAGGTTTTAGGGGTTAAAATCTTCAGATGATGATATTAAAACAAGGTATGAAGATTGCTCGTTTTCAAATTGTTCGCGAGCAATTGAATAGGTATAAATTTCGAAAATATTTCTCTTTTTAGTTCTTTTTACATTTTGTACATTTATGGTTGCGAATGACAACATACATATGCATACTAGCATTTGTCTGCGAAGGAAATAAAGAACATATACACAGGTAGTTTTTTGAGAAATAGAAGAAATCTTACTTAATCTTAGTTTAAATTACTATGTATTTCATAATGAATCAATATAAACAAATCATAACAAAATGTTCTACTGAATAGCAAAAATTTTAACTTCATAGTCGACACTACTAACTAACGCATACTCACTCAGCCTTCCAAAAACAAACACTCAATTCAATTTACATATAATTAACCAAAAAAACATACACTCAATTGAGATTGACTCAAAAGTGTGTGTGAGTGCTTTTAAGTAGAAATCAAACATCAAATCGAAACAAACACCCACATCAGCACAGTAGTACGAGGTGTAGTAGTAACCAACCTATCACAACAACTCTAATGAAGGAAAACACACTCGCACACACAGAAACACAGAAGTGCTAAAGAGCTGACGACGACTATTGACAATAAGCGCGCAATACTTATATACACGTAAAGTACAATTGAATAAGTATGTATCTACCCAGCATAACATTCTAGGAGCGCTCCGAAAAAAGAGTCCAACAAAAGAGCATTTTCGGAGCGTTCCGAAAAAAGGAGTCAGAAAAGAATCCAACTAAAGAGCGTTTTCGGAGCGAAAGAAAAATTTGCTTATTACTGTCCTGAGTCGGCACGCAGTATGACTCAGAAATTTCACTTAACTATGTGTGTACCAAAGCATTGTTGTCCTGTAATTTGTGCTTTGAACAAAAAAAACATAGCTGTACCACACAAGAATGGTAAAAATCAGATTACACAGAGCCCAAAAATATCCTCATTAAAGACTCTTTTCTGACATTATCTAAGAGCTCTTTCTGACGGACCATTTTCTGAAGGTTTTCGGAGCAAGAATGATTGTATTTTGGGCTCATAAAGAGCGTTAACGCTTCGAAAAAGGTGTCAGAAAAGACTCTTTTCGGACTCATATGGCTTGCTGGGTATGTACTCGTACAAAGCACACTAATGTGCAGAATACTCACTTACATTTAGACTCCACGTACATACATACATACTTATGAAAAAACAAACAACAACCTCGCTATTGTATTTGCAATGAAGAAATTAAATGAAATGAAAAAATACATACATTAAACAAGCAGACAATAAAATGAAATAAAAACAAAAAATTTATTTTAAGAAATAAAAACTCGTGTTGGTCGCGCGCAGTTAGTGGGTTTCTCGGTTTCTTGGTCTAGTGGTAATAGCAGCAATAACAGCTACAACAATATCTAGCAACCAGCAGCAGCAATACAATTTACATGATGACGTTACTCATGCTCAGTAGAGGTAGAGGCACGCTTTTTTCTTGTTTTTTTTTTTTTTTTTTTTTTTGTTTGTTGGTTTCTTTAGTCTTTGGCTGTTTTGATTATTATTTTGTTTTTAATCATTCAATCATTCCATTCATTAAAATAACAGCTCGCTTTAATACATATTCAGTTGAGTGTATTAAATAAGCTGGAAGATTTTTTTTTTTTTTTTTTTGTACATATTTACAACGGCAATAATAATAAGACACAACAACACCAACAAAACTAAGCTTCAACACGAAACATTTAACTGAACACCGGACACAGTTGAGTGGGTTGGGATTGGTATTCACTTAAGTCAAGATCAAAACGCCTTAGCAAAACAACCAACCACTCACTCACTCACTCTGCTTAATTCATGATCATTCAATAATAATCTGGCAACGTTTAGGCCAGTAATGTTGACTGGCAAGATATCACAACAAGCAAACGAGAAAACGTTTGTTTCTTTTCAAACAGGAAATTAAGAAATCATAGTATGTATCACAAATTACTAATGTTTAATTAAAAATTTTCAATCAAATTAATTTGTAGATATGTACATATTAATTTTGGATATTGTGTGTGGAATAAAACGTTGTTAGTATTTGTGTAACTCTTCATCTCATTTCTGTGGGTGACATTCCCCTACTAAGTGAAGAGCTTATTACATTTATTACTTGTGAAGACTTTTCATTTTCTTTTATTAATAATTTTTTTCTGTAATTCTCAAGATCACTTTTTTCAGAATATTAGTTGCTCTATGAAATAAAGCAGTAAGTAAATATAAACTTGTCAGCATTTATCATACTAGAAGCTATATTAAATTCTTCATATACATATCTTTAATATTTGTCAATAACAACTTTATTAATATCAGGGTACCTTAGAGGTAGGTATGTATATTCATCCTATAATCTAATCCAGCGGATTAGAATCTGATCTCCAACACCGCGGAAAATATAATAATTTTGTTTTTATGAATATGCTTAGATGATCTTCTCAATTGTCAATATTTTATTATTATAAGTTCTGATATTCGTAAACTTAATTTACATTTCCACAACTAAGCTGTTTGTGCAACTTTTTCGTATATTTTTATACCCTCAACATCTTCTTGTTTATACCCTACACCACAATAGTGGGGAGGGTATATTGGATTTGTGCTGATGTTTGTAACGCCCAGAAATATTGGTCCAAGTATACCGATCGACTCAGAATCACTTTCTGAGTCTATTTAACGATGTCCGTCCGTCCGTCCGTCTGGCTGGCCGTCCATGTAAAGCTTGTGCGCAGAGTATAGGTCGCAATTTTGAAGATATTTTTATAAAATTTGGTAAGTGATATTTTTTCGGCCCAAGGACGGATGGGATTGAAACTGGTGGAAATCGGTCCATTATTTCCCCTGGCCCCCATACAAATGTCCTCCTGAAATTGGGATTTACCGATCATAAATGTTTGAATTATGCAAGTATCCAAACAAATTTCAACACAAATGAGTGGTAAATGAAGCCAAATCACATCTACAAATTTCGTGCAGATCGGTCCATAATTAGTCGTAGCTCTCATATAAGGCCCACTTCCGAAAATCACTTTCAAGAGCATAACTCTCTCAAAAATATTGGTATCTAAATAAAATTTGACACAAATAAGTTTCTTATATACATAAATAATGGCACCTAATTTTATAATGGTCGGTCCATAATTAATCGAAACTCCCATATAAGACCCTCTCCGTAATCAACTTTAACCTCCATAAATCTACATATTTATATTCAGATAAAGTTTAACACACATAATATTTATATTCACAGAAATCATGATACTAAATTCTTGGATGACCGGTTCACAATAGGTGATATCTCCCATATAGCGCACATTTCTGAAAAACTGTTTTATACATATACTGGGTGTAGGGTATTATATGATTGGGCTTGACCGACTATACTTTCTTACTTGTTTTAATTTGTCACCAGTTTTTGCTGCGTGTAATTTTTCATTCTCTTGTAATGAGATTTGCTTTCTGGTATCATACCAGATAGGTATTTAGACAATCAGATATTTAAGTCAGTCATAATATCTGACTAGATACCTGAAATATATGTCTGGATATGACTTTATTATTTTAGAATAAAATAAAAACGCTAAATTGATCACACTGTCAAGAGCCACACATAAATATTAAATACGATAAACTAAAGGAACGTATTTTGTTAGCAACATCCAACAAATTACACCAACAATCCCATCTATCCATCCATCGATCGTACGTACTGTGTTCAACGAAGTAACAACACAATATTTCTGTGCGCCTCTGCATTGCGCACCAACACTCAGCACAGCTCAACACACCGTCCCCATCACAGCACATAAATACAAACGATATAAAGAGCACACTGTAGTTTGTATAGAAAATTGAGACTATGATCGTTTTGGATACATTTACGTTTGTTTGTACGTTTATTGGCTTCGGCCATAAGTTGTTTATTGTTGTTGGTCTTGTTGCTGTTGCTGTTTGTTTGATATCAAAGTGCTCGATACAATCAGTTTTAATACATTTGGATTCAGTGCAAATTTGACAAACCTCGCTAACGGACGTGCTTTACGAAACTTGGTCTCCACCAAATAAAACACATGCATGCCGGGCCACAAAATATTGAATTCAATACAAATACAAAAAAATAAATTGAACGCATGCCGCCGTTTTGTTTTTGTTGTCATTGAGCAAAAGCAGAAAAAGACGAGAATAAATAAGATTCTTTGCTTCAATCTCAGTGTACGAGCAGAAATATACATTTATACAGCAGCCACCAATAAATAACTAAAAGGAATTGAGCAGCAGCATCATTAGAATCATTCGAATCATCTGTATGCGAGACGCGTAAGATTGTTATTTTTAGATGCGATCGCTCGTCAACAAAAAAAAAATCTTAAATCTTTGAGAAGATGAAATTATCAACAACAAAAACTACAAAAATAACAATTGAAATATAAATGTGGGAAAACAGCAACAATAAAAAAGCATTTTTGTTTTTGGAAATAAAAACAAAAAAAATATGTATTGTATGTGAATATTTGAAACTAAAGAATACAATACAATCATGCTGATGTTTCGATGATGTTGAGTATGATGCGGAAAAAATAATGCACTCAATTTTATGTCTTCAAAAAAATAAAAAATAAAACAAGAAATAACAAAAAAAAAAGTAATAATAAACCTTGTATAGTTGAGATTTATGCAGATATATTTACCTCTCAGTAAAAACCAAAATAAAAAAAAAATGAAGAAAATTCGTTTAATGTGTCAGGTTTGAAGTGAAACAGCAAATTTATAAAATTCTTAAATAAGACAAATTTCAAAAAAAAAAAATCATATCAAAAAATAAAAAAATAAAAATTAAAACAAATCACTACTATTGCATTATCAGTCAATCGCGTAAGAAAGCAAAACTCAGTTTGTCAGAAAAATTTTATGTACATACGTATGTAGTTTTGGTGCCAAAGATAAATCCGACAAATTACCTGTAAAGTGTGAAATGTTTACAAGTTTTCGTTTAAAATATCCAGATGGTTTATCTAAACCAAAGTAAAATCTAAGCCAAATTTCGGTTTTTAATACGACAATAAATTATTTGGTCAAAAATTACTTGATTTCAAGCGCATTTTTCACAAATCTTATTGGAAGGATACACATCACGTTTTACGGTTCATGAAAACTTAAGGTAAATATTTTAAAACAACAAATAAAGCTGTGAGCAAAAATATTGTTTAAATAAACGAGTACTTAAAATTTGAAAACGAAAAACACTTGAAAAAATTACCTAAAGGATATTCAATTTAATTTACTTATAAATGTGACGAAAAATATGTGTGTATGTTATTTGTTAAGTGTCGAAATTTAAAAAAAAATTATTATCTAATGAAATATATAAATTTGCCTGCAACAAAATTCTATTTCTATTATTATTCCTGTATCTCAAAAGAGGTGTGAACAATTTATTTATTTGTGTTTAAAAAAAAAAGCTGGAAAGTATTTTAAATAAGTCTTTATAAATACAATTTGTTTTAGGATCCTCTTAATACTTCATAAATCAGATTAAGATGGGGGTACAATTGAGGGGTAAAAAAAAACTTTAACATTTGGACAAAATTGAAAAAGTAATATTCATATATATTTATTTTTGCGTACATGTGAAATCTCTATCAAAAAAACTATCTGTTCAATTGTTAAAAAGAACAACAGAAGTCATTTGGAGCCACGACAGTAGAATATGGAAGAATCTTACTTCATAATTAAAATACAACTTTTAAGATAAAACAGATTTATATTCCGAATTCTGATACATTGATATTTTTCACGATAACTGTAATTTGTATTATTTCAGTAGCGGTTTTTTTTTAATAATATATGGTGTTTTTTAGATATATAAAACTTTTAGTTGGCAACACTTTTTAACTGGCGGCCATTTTGTCTGCTGTCAAGTAATTTAAGCAGTGATGCCAACCTTTGCGACTCAAAACGCGTAAACATTTTTGAAAAAAGGGCTAAAAAGGGCTAAATTGAAAAAATCCGTTTAAAGCCACATCCTGTCAAAATTTTCGATAAAGTGCGAAAATGGACTAAATTATAAAATGTTTCTTTTAAAAATCAAAACAACAAACATAATTTATTAGAAAAAAATTACTACCATGAGATACATATTTCAATTACATTTCATATTACATTTTAATAAATAAGGTAAAGGGTGTACCAACTAGAATGCAATTTGTAAATTTTAAATAAAACAGAGATATTTAAAAAAAAAATCGTGAAACTTTATTATATCGCAAAGTAGACAGTATGAGGTTATGTATGGCACAAAATATCGTGCAGATGGCCGCCGCGGCTTTGCTGGCACACACGCGATCTTTTAATGAAATTTTTCAAAGACCTTTTTGCATAAATTCTGCGGTATTTCATTAATGCAGCGTCCAATTTCCTCTTTTAAGGCTTGAGTCGTCGTCGGCTTATTCGCATAAACCATCAACTTTAAAAAACCCCAAAGAAAAAAAATCTAAAGATGTTAAATCGCACGATCTAGGCGGCCAATTCTGGTCTCCAAAGCACTAAATAACACGACTGATGCAGCATTTGAATTGTTTTTCTGGCTGTATGACATGTGGCACCGTCTTGTTGAAACCACATGCCCTCCACATTCATTTCTTCAATTCTTGGCAAGAAAAAACTTGTTATCATTTCACGATACCGAACACCATTGACCGTTGGCGCTTGACCTGCCTCATTTTCATAAAAAAAAGTCCAATGATTCCTCCAGCCCAAAAAGCACACCACACAGTGACACGTTGAGGATGCATTTGCTTCTCGTGAATCACTCGAGGATTTTCCTCACCCCAAATGCGACAATTCTGCCTATTGACGAAGCCATCAAGATGGAGATGGGCCTCGTCACTGAAGATGATTTTATCGGCAAAATCAGCATTTCCATGTTGTCTCTCCAATACCCAATTAACGAACTCCCTTCGCTGTCCATGGTCAGCTACGTAGCTTTTTTTGCCTTCTTTAATAAATATAGAAGAAGGCGTGATACAATCACTTTTTGTAAGGCATGATTTATCTTCATAATGGATGCAGTATAAAATGCACCTAAAGAATGCTTCCTCGAATGCATGATATGATCAATTATTCAATACTCAAATATATGCGAGTATTTTTATGAATGAAATCAGGTAATATTGTAATGTACGAAAAATGCTTAATTTGGATTCCTAAAGCAGAGCCTCTACGCGAGGAATCCCATACAAAAATCATGTAATCTTTCATAAGAAGTGGAAGCACTAGACAACTGCTTCTTGCCTTACGATACTGCTTCCGAGGAAGCATCATTTTTTGCTGGGACGCTGCAGTTCCTGAGTCAATTGAACTTTGTATGCATGAAGATGCAAAGTGGATTTGGAGACACCAATTTGCTGAGCTCGGTTTCGAATTGAGGTGGATGGAGTTTGAGCGGCATCATCACGTACAGCTGCGATTTTTTCTGTCGATTGACCTAGTCGAAGGCGCGTTGTTGTCTTTACATCACTAACAGACCCAGTTTTGGCAAATTTATCCATTAATCTCTTTACATTTGACTCTTTTGGAGCATTATTGTGACCCCAAGTTGATCGCAATTTACGAACTGTAGCCGCAAAACTTGCACCATTTTGGTAAAACAATTTCACAATGAGAATGCGTAATTCATTCGTGTAGCGCTCCATTTTTACTAACCTCGTACCTTCTACTAACAAACAATAACAATTGTTCAAATGTCAAACAATGACACTTCGAATGGCGCCAAATTTAAAAATTGCGTTTACATACGTTGATTAAATACATATTATTAAATAGTATACATTTAAAATTGGTCGTTACTGAACAGAATTTCGATTTCTTGTTCATCATCATTTGCAGTCCATAAGACACTATCAATAAAATATTTAGATTTTGTATATGTTTCATTCGAATTAATGTTTGTGCACACGCACACTTCGTCAGGTATTTTGTATTTTGATTTAATATGTATTAAACTGTTACACGTATTTAATGATGTTTTGTTTCTAATTTTATTTTTGAATAAATTCATGACACTAAAACTCCTGTCAACTTCTGCGTTTGGATATGTCAATATGTGTTTGGCAAAACTGGACAGTTTAAATGCTTGGTTTTCACTATGTCAATTTGTTATGAAATTACCAACAATTTGGACAATTTGACAACAAAACTGACATAGTGAAAACCAAGCATAAGGAATGGGTTATTACCAATAACATTATTTCGATATTATTAGATTAAAGGAAGAAAAAGTACGAAAAAACTAAAATGTAACCATATCGATAAAAAGTAATAACGGGTTAAAAGGGCTAAAAGATAATTGTAAAACGTGCTAGATTTACGCGTTTTTTAGTTTAAGGCCAATTTTCTTTTTTCGCGCTTTAAGTGACTAAAATCGGGCTAAATCTAGCCCGAAAAGGACTAAGTTGGCATCGCTGTATTTATGTTTAGTGTGGTTTCACATTTGAACATGAATAGACTGATGCCTGAACAACGCAAATTTCTTTAGAAAATCATGGTTATCAGGCATGTGATGGCAATCGTAAACGAATGAGTTTTAGAATTCAATTTTTTCGTAATATTTCTGTATTGAAAAACTTTTAATAATATATTTTTTTAATATCTTTATTAATATAAAGATATTGTGCTACTAAAGAGAATCGTAAAAGAAAAATTTTAAAAATTTAATTGGAAATGCATTCAAATGTACTTCTAAAACTCATTCGTTTTCGTTTTCGATTTTCATCACATGCCTGTATGTGTTTTTTGTAAATGTATAGAACTTTGAAATGGAATAAAACAAAGATGATTTTTTTTTTAATTAGCATGAAATTACTTTATTCGGTAGAGATAATTTTATAATTTAAATACGACCTCTGGCATATGACTGGCTAGGACGTAGTCTATGCTGGAGGTTAAATTTGTGATGACTTTTTTTCAACATTTGTGGCTGTAACGCGTCGTATCTTGGCGTCCAAGTGGTCAATCCTTTCGGGTTTATCGGCGTAGATTAGCAAATTCAAACATAAATTAATTATTAATAAAATATTCAGATTGCGATATTACACTTAACTTAAGTGCCGATTTTAATCAACATAATGATGGATAATTTTTATGGTTTGTATTTTCATAATTTAAAATGTACAGAACAACGGTAACAGTATTTTAGAGCTAACGGTAATCCCAGTTATTTCTGTAACGATATTTTATAATTATAGGTATTCTTCTTTTTAACTATTCCTCCATATATTCAGCCATTAGACTCCAATTGATAATCCAGTTAGATTATCATTTATTGCATGATAGCTTTGGAAAGGTTTAGAGCAAACAATCACAGAAATCAGTTGCACCCCAAAATATTAAAGGAATGCTGCTATTAATTGTAAATGTTTAAAATGAAAATTTAAGTCGCTTAGCTCATTGTCCAGCCTACTTAAAGTTAAATGTATTAATGTCTTAAAGCGAATGTTGATTGTCAAATTTCAAATCATATTCCATAGTCAACTATGCGATTAATATGTAATTTACATATTTGGGAAATTATAATGCAAAATTTTCTCTGGAAAAAACGTTTTTTTTTTCAATATTAGACCTTCATGAACCAATTTGGCTTAATTTCTTTAATACCAATTACTGCTAATTTCCTTACACACAGTCGAACATTTTAATGGGGTGTAAAATTTCCCCATATAGCCTAGTTTTTGTTTCAGTGTTTATTCTTAGTTAAATCAAAATAACAGAGAAATAAATAAAATTCCGGGTTTATTTAATATTATTGTTGTTTTTATCGTATTGTATTTTTATATCTCATTAAGGTGGCAAATAATAACAAAACTGTAGACACACACTCTCACTCATGTTTGATAATGTTTAATAATTCCCCAAAAAATTATTTTCTTCTGTAGCCCCATCCAAACTTTTCTAGGAAAGGCAAAAAAAAAAACACACAACATCAACGACAAAACATTATGGAATTGAGAAAATACAAAAATATCATAAAAATAAAAAATTCATTTAAACTGTAAGAAAGCAAACACACTGAGAGTATAAAACTAAATTTAGAGAAACTAGTGCCAAGACCAAGGCGCAGATGAAGCAACCAACAAACACACTGCTGGAAACCGTTGATGACAACGACAAACAAAATGGAATAAGCAAAATAAACAATTTTCATTCGTTTCTGTTGTGCTGTGTTTTACGTTTAGTAGTTGTGAATTTTTATTTGTGTTCTTAAGAAAAAAAAAAGAAAATCGCTTGCAGAACTTGCAGTATTTTCTTACCTTTTCTTACTAAACATTTGTTAGTCCTGTGTGTTAGTGTGGCTTAATGAAATCAAGTAAAATGATGAAAAACAAAGTGCTTCTACTTCATTCTTCATCTTGAATTACATTACATGTATGCTTCATTTTTAGAATTCAGTACGAGACTTTTTACTCACAAGTGTATAAAGAAATTTTCCTTATTGACTTAAACTAGAAATGTACTTGACTAAGTGTGAGTGCTTGAGCTTTATCATGCCTCTTTTAGGATATACATTAGGCCGGGTCGATTTGTGGGGAGGCAAAAAAATCGCCCATGGCTCAGTGGAAATCGTATTCTAGGGATCAAAATAAGAAACTTTGCTCTAAAACGAATTCAACTACCCCCCAACAGTTGACTTTTGTCCCGTACAAACATTTAAAAAAATCACCATTTTGGCACTTTATCTTATTATTGTTTATTTATTTTATTTATTAAATCGACCCGCCCTAATATACATACATACAAACATAAATACATACACACTCAGTTATGCATATAAACATATTTATTCAGTTATTTATGTATGTATATGCAATTGTGTGAGTGTGTTTGTTGTATTAAAAAGGAATGCATTTTCCTTGTGTTGCAGAATTCAAAGTGTTATACAAACAAATAAAGAAACTCACAAGACGACGATAAGAAAGTTGAACAAATTTCAATTAAATGAAATTGAAAATTTAACACTAAATAAAAGTAAATTGAGCAGAAATTATTACCTTGGCAGAGCAAGTGCAACTATAATTTGCATTATTTTATTGAATGGAATGCATAAGCACAAACTTTATTTAAATGTTTGTTAATATTATCAAAATACAGCAGATTACATTTTTGGAACAATATTTTTAAAATCGTAACTAGGACACTAGGAAATATTTGCCGAGTTAACGTTCGTCCAAGTTGATTTAAATTCCTCAACAGAACATTTTACAATCAAACTGAACATTGATTACTCCAAACATTTGCTCATCACTGCTCAGTGATCGGCACAAACAGAACATGCTACATTAGAAATTGTATTCTAATGTAACATGCAACGTTTTTCGAGGTTTGCTAACTTTATAGTTTTTTTACATCTGGATATGATTGTCTTTAAGAGCCGACTGCTGATGTATAGTATCAGATGGTCTTGCCCGACTATACTTTCTTGTTTCACTTACATCTATTTGCCATTGGTATCCAAGTGCCTACGATAATTAACATATTCCTCTTTGACATTCAATTAATGCAATTAAACTTTATCAAAACTATTTGTCACTTAAGACATCTAAACGACTGCTACCATTAAACATATTTATTGCTAAAATATCTTGTGCTAAGTAAAACCCCTGTAAAATGTAGTTTTTGCTCAACATTTATGTAACTGACTTTGTTCAAACAAATAAAAAAAAAACTTTTTTCCCACAATATTTACTTATTTAAATTTGGAAAAGTTTCGAAAAATTTATCTTAAAACGAATGCATATTTAATTTGCCCCTGCACCACATGATGGCTGTTTGGTGTTTTAGAAATATTCCACTTTAATTTTAAAACTTTATTTTATTTCTAAATATTATTTGCATTGAGTATCTAAATTTTCCAAAACTACATACTGAACTACGAAATTTATAAAGTTTTTCTTTTTTTTTTTTTGTTTTACCAAAAAATTATTTAAGACAAACTAAAGATGGAGAAATGTTTGAACGTGTGAATAATCTTCTTTTTTTGTTTTTGCATATCGTGCAACGATATACATACGTATGTATGTATGTGTATTAATGCAAATGCTGCATGCAAATCTATAAAATGAATGGCAAAGAAAGAATGGTTATTGTTTTGCATAGAGTACTATCGTGCTATACAATAGAACAGTGTATTCTAAAGCAAAAATGAGTAGTTAAATAGAATTTTGAGTACTTGTTGCTAATACGAGTACGTTTTGTGTATTACCACCAGCCAAACTTTATCCACATAGACTCAATTACCAGCATGTGAACTTGTAAATGAAACATTATACATAATATGTAGTGTATGGCATGGCAAGCCAAGCACACAGACAGACAGACAGACCAACATTAAGCCGTGAGTTAGTTAACCAGTAAAGCCGTAGCCTTCACTGCCTCCTCCACTTATTCCGTTTTTTTTTTCGTTTCCGCTATTGTTAGTAGATATGTTTATAAATTAACTTTTTGTAGTATTTTAGCTTTTGGTTTTTTTTTTTTTTTTTTTTGGTTTGTGTTAAAAGTGGCTGCAAATTTGCACTTGCTCTAGCTCAAGCAAATTGCATGTGATTAAAACCAAGAAATACGCCACGCCGTCAACATTTTGCCAAAATGAAAATAACAACAACTACAACAAAGTATTGCTAGTACGATAGAGTAATATTAAATAGATTGCGTAGAAATATCCATTTAGCCATGTATACTAAGATTAGGCTGAACCAAACTATACGAGTACACATTTGTTTAATTTAACTTACATATGTATGTATGTATATATTAAGTGGCCTACTATATAACGTACATATTAAATACAGTCAAACCTTGATATAGCGAACCTCACTATAACGAATTCCTCAATTTAAAGAATTATTTTAAATCCCCTACAACGATCCATAAGATTTAATATAAAACAAACCTCTGTACTGCGGATATATTTGTCAATAGCCTCATTTTAACGAATTTTCATTCACTGCAGGCTAACGAAATAGAATAAATTATTTACCTCTATTTAACAAATTTTGTCAACTTACAATCTTTTCATAACGCTTTCCATCAATTAATCCAAATTAAAACTACAAAATACAGTGTTTTCCTTCCAATGTGTGTTGATTTATTAGCGGAAATCGTTCGCTATAACATGGTAAGCAGATGATGATTAATATACATACGAAATTTTTTATTACCTCGTTATAACGAATAGAAGTGCAACTTCACCTCGATATAACGAACCTCATTGTAACGAATTATTCGATATAACGTCTTTTTCTAATCCCCTTAAAATTCGTTATACCAAGGTTGAACTGTATTATTTATAATATTTTTAAATTTTCTTCATTTAAATTGAATTTAGTCTAACTAAGGGGACAGCCTTATGTATTTGCGCTTCTATTCAAGCACTTGCATATGAAATATTTATATTTTAAACGTAATAGACAACGTTTTATATAGACGTACGTTTGCATACATATATTTTTAAAATTGTAGGAAGAAGAAGTGTTGCATGTATATTAGCAAACATCCGTACAATTTGAATTCATGCACAAAATAAAGACAAAATTTACTTGCAACACACACACACACACACACACACACCTCAACACAATATTGACACCCACCCCGGGTATATATTAAATTAAAACCCCAGCACCAAACATACATACTAATATACACAGCAGACGGACAGAGAAACTTAGACTCATTTGTTATAGAACATTGATGTGTTTTTGATACCACGATACGAGGTGTTTTTATACCAACCATTATTATCCAAGATATTGCAGAGCACACACTCCACACGAGCAAACAATCAAGAAAGTAAACAAGCTAGGAAGTCACTTAGGAAACTTAAAAGGAAGGAAATTGTGTATTTTTTCAACTTCTTCTTCGTTTTTTTTTTTAAGTTTGCTTCTTCCCGGCCACAGGAAGTATTTTGGATTTTATCGTTCATTGTTTAATTTTTCGATAGAAATTGCGAAGAAATTAACACGAAACTTAATTTTGGTTGACGTTGACATGAATGTTAAAAACAAAAACAAACAAAATATTTAATAACAAGCCACAATAACGACTAAATGCAAACATTTCATTGATGGTGGGTATGTAGGAGACTAAAGGCTGTTCACTTCAAAATATTGTTGTTAACATCTTGTAGAAAAATAATAATAAAATTAGTTACTTGTATGTTGTGAATACAGGTGCTAAAAGACATGTCCAACTGTGGCTATTCTGTACTCAAAAGGTTTAACTCTCACACAGCCTGAGCACAGATTATGTAAATAACAGAAACAAGTACTTTCATTCTGACAAATTTGGAAAAATATTTATCTCCAAGCTACCCTGCAAATAACGCGACTAGTCCATACATGCATGTAAAGACTAGTCCAAAGAGGAGTAGGAGTACTCCAAAACTACTCCAAATATATGAAAAAGAGGTGGTCGTTTTAACATTGCGATAACCCATCGGAGTAGTCCCAAAACTACTCCATGCTTCTACTCCATGGAGTACTCACGAGTTGTGCTGAATAAAATATCAAAAGCAACAACAACTCAATATGCAATCGTGTTAACACGAAACCATGTCGTTTAACTGCAAACTCTTGTTTAACTATGACATGGTCCATGACTGCATTACATTGGATCATGTTGTAAGTAGTCCATTACATCTAAAATGGATCACGTAGTCTAAAATCATTTGCAACTATAATTGCATTAACGTTCCGCATATTCATATTCAAATTAATTATTAGTAGAAGCAACACATAATCTTTGCATTGTAATTGTTAAGCTCCCATTATTTTCTGTCGGATCAAAAATAGGTCTCCAAATATTCGAAATTACATTTATTTCCATTGAGCATTTCAAGTTCCCATCAGAATAACGTAACCGTTAAGTTAATAAATTGGTATATTATATAATTACTTCTTTATTAAACTTATTGCTCACAAGAACAATTGTAAAGTATCATCATTATGATTCTCAATTATTTGCGAGTATTTTTGTGACGAGGTTTGTCTTTAATAATGACCGCCGTATTAGCAGTAAGTTTATTAGCTTGAATTAAACTTTTATTGATAAAAATAAACATATGAAGCAGTGATATTTTAGCCGTATCAACAAAGTCTCTCTGTTTTTACGCGATAGATACGTTCCTCGAAAACTCGCGTAAAAAGATGGAGTATCCATATTAAATGAGGGAATTGGTTCCACGTATGAAATATCAGGTAAAATAAGATAAATAATTCAAATTCATGTTGCTTTATACACAAACATATTTTATTTAAACAAAACCATTAGAAAAAAGAGTTCATTTACAAAAGTAATCACAAAAAACCATAAGACTTAAAAAGAAATATTTTTGTTATATAAATATGATATATTTTTTATTCAGTATCACTTTCTGATAATCGCATTCGTTTACGAAAGACATCATTTTCATCGCTAGAAATATTTTCGAAATCATGAAATCAGTTGCTGGTGATGGTTCAGTGATTTTGGTCACAAATTCCATTAAAAATTCTCCAAAACCAGTGCAAACAACGTTTTTCTGCTAAAAATACATAGATTTTTAGATCGCGTTAAATCAAATCTAGTCGCATAAAAACAGAATGAAATATTTATTTGGAAACGCGTTAAATCAAATTCGCGTAAAAACAGAATTAGGTGTATTTAGAATCATCAGGACATTTAAACTATTATGCCAAATACAATATTACAACTATTATGCAAACACATCGCCGAAAATATTTAGTTGATATTAATCATACGCACTTTACCGTTCTTAATATCTTATGCACAGAAAATCCACAATTATTTTGTAGAGTTTAACAGAAACTTATTTCATTGTGACCACCCTTTACATGTACATACATACATATGTATATATAACAATTGTATATATATATATGTTTCGAAAAAGGATAAAATTTTTGTTTTATTTTCTATTGACGTTTGTTTTTTGGAGTTGCCTAAACTAATAGCAACATAGCCGTAAATTTAAAATCATTTAGACGCTGTTGATAATTGAAAAGGAAATTTGTAATTTAACGAAATGAATTCGCTCGTTCCTAATCCTTACATGAGCTCAAATAAATGATGAGTGTGTGAGTGTTAAGGCAGGCGGAAAAGGAGGAACAAGATTATTTCGAGCACAGGATGTAGTAGTGGCGTGTTAAGGCAAACATATTTAGCTTTTAACTGGTAAATATCAGGTGTTGTGCAAGTTTTACACTAAATTGAATTTGAACGTGGAGTATAGTCTTTAATGTACATATCAATTTTTTATATTTATTTAATTTTTTTTTTTTCATTGTTGTAAAATTTTGTGCAAATTTTAACTACCGACTTCATCAACAACATCAGGACAATGAATCATTCATTTGTACATACATCCAAGCATGCAATTTCATATTATTGCAGACAAAATTAAATATGTATGTATGTATGGATGGCTGTGTGTGTATAAGTGGATTTATGTGAGAGTGTGATTTCCAAAAATACTACAATACGTACTATTCGTATTTTGTTCATTCAAGTAATTTGAAATGTACATGTGAATTTGTTGGGAATGTATGAATGTATGTATGTATGTATGTACAAATATATGCATACGTGTGTATGTATGTAGGTAGGTTTGTTTGTGAATGTATTATGAATGCTTAGTTAGATGTAAAAATGTACATGTACAAATGTACAAAATGTATGCGTTATTTTTGGAACATTTTCCACAATACATGTGTGAATGTATACGTGTACAAATGTTTATCCTTATGACTGTATATTTACATTCGTATACGAATACAATTATATATATGTGTGTATGTGTGGTAGGATACCATTTCAACTCGACTTAATTGCATGGATATTATCTGACATGGAAAGTACTTTGCAGAATGGTTTTTAATTAAATTTATACTGCCAACAAAACAAAACAACAAAATAATAATGAACGTATGCTTGTATTATGTATTATACATACATATATTTTGTATGTTGTACGAGTATTCTAAAAAATTTATAATGAAATTAAAATAAAATTGATTGTAATTACTTGTAGAATGTACGTAGACATTTTAGGCATTATTAATTTAAGTGTTTCTTTCAAGAAATTCTATAATAAATAAAGGTACAACTTAACAAGACAGTGCTCTTAGTACCAAGAGCCTATAGGTAATTTTAAAATATATTAATGAATGCAAAATTATTCTTATTTTACTTATTATGTTGTTGGATGTGTGTGAGTGAGTGAGTGTTGTGTACAGCGTTGCTATATGTCAAGGTTTTCCTTTTTTGCAAGGTGTTCCAGAGACAAAAAGTTATTTTTTTTTTATATAAAAAAAATTTTTTTTGGAATTCAAAAACTATGAATTATGTTCACAAAACTGACAGGAGATATTCCGTTTTGATTTGTCGCAATTTTTATTCTTGATTTCGATTGCTAAAATAATGGGTTAATAAATAAAATTTATAATTTTTCTTAAACAAAGTAAAGTTTTATATATAAAGTTTTTTTTTAGACAAAAAAAAATCTTTTTTTTTCTTTTTAGAAAAAAAATCTTTTTTTTTACAATAAAAAGTTTTCTTCAAAAAATACATGGCAACGCTAGTTGTCTATCATCTTGATTTAGTTGTGTATTGCAAGTACATACGTACTTGGTACGTTTTGTACACGCATAGAAATTCTAATTACTGTCACATAATGATTTCCCACTCTTGGATATTGTTAATCTTTTAAGAAAGTTATTGCTTAGAAATGGTTACTAACGTTTTATTTTGGTAATTAATGTATTTAAATTTCAGGTTGTATCCTTGGTACGTGACATTTATACTCAAAGTATTTTCAATTTATATTTAAGCTGATTAATATATAAAACTTAAGTATAAAATAAAATCCACATACATTAACATGTAATTTCATACTTAGATCCAGTGGATTTGTATATACCATTTAATTCACGGCTTCGGATATTTTTATACAACTATACACGATGGAACGAATATCAATAGATATTGCTCCGACTCTCTTTTGCATTCTTTGCTAATAAATGTAAAGTTAGTTATCGCTGCTTGATTTCATGACGTTTTTGCGTTTTTAATGAATGGCACAACTACGCAATGTTTTCTCTGGTGAAATAGTAAACATATAAAATAATTACATTCAGTATGTTCACTACTGTTACATTCTGAAATTCACAGACTTAAGATCACAAGTCATAATTATTTAACAATAGTAGTTTCTCGGATATAAATTGCTTAACATATTTTTCAACAAATCTTGTAATCGTCAAAGCAATTTTAACCTGTTACCTATACAAATAACTATACACATAACTCTGCAAAGATTCGATTATTTTGTTAGTTTATACGAATAATTAGCTTATTGATCATGTTAGTACTACTGATAAGAGTGACTCCACATATATTACTTTGTGATCTTATCTTCGGAACATAATTGCATGGATATTATCTTATTATTATTTATAATAAATAATAGTACTTTTGTCTTTGCAATACTAGAATTTTTGTCAAGTTTACTGATCTAAAAGAATAAATTACATTTAACTCATAATTTAATTCTAGAGCTTTAAAATCATAAATTAAGTGAAGAATGATAATCTTTGCGAATTGGAAATGCAGTGCCTAAAAAAAACCTATCAATGCGTTATAAATCATTGTGATAATGAACAACATAGTGACGTATTTTAAAATGATTAAAGGCCCAACCATAATGTGCATAAACTGGCTTAAGCCAGCTTAAGCAACTGTGCGAATACATGTAAAACGTATGTGCAAACCATAATGTACTTAATGAAACATTTCGTTAAGTTTCATTTGCTTAAGCAAGGTGCCAAACTGAACGCACTTTCCGTACGGAATCATCTGTTTTTTGATTTCATTAAAAAAATTAGTATGCAAAATCAAAAAATAGGTGATATTACTCATATCTTATCACTTTTTTATTATTTATTCAACAATTAGCAGTATTTACTGTTTGCAAATTTTCAATAAAATAAAACATAAAAAAAACAAATACAGGGCTGTAAGTTTTGGTACTTTTTAATATAAACAACAAGGGTTACATGCATCATGTAAGTACATTATGGCCACCTAAAAGTCTTCTTAAGTTTACTTATGCATTTGACAGAGTTTTCGTTCATTTTTGCCAGTTGCTTAAGCTAGCTTATGCACATTATGGTTGGGCCTTTACTCGTCTGCGTACCAAACTCTTCTAATTTTTACTGAACTTATCTAAAGTATAAAATGAAATATTATCTTAAATCCTTGACCTGACCTTAAGTTTATTGATGGTTTTTATAACCTATAAATAAAATAGGTCTTATATTGCAAAAGTTAATTTTATTTCGTTGAGAAATTGCAATTTTAAATGTTAATGTATTTTTTATTATTTTACTTCTTATAGCATCAGCAGCAGTCAACGCTGATTCTTATATTAGTTATTTATTTAAACGAAAAGTTTTTGTTTTTATTTAATGGTAATGTTTTTTATTTATTTATAAAACTTTTACAATTTACCAAATTCTATTTCTTTTTTGTCTCTTGCTAGTTTTTCTTCATCTCTAACGTTTTTTATTTTTTTTTTTTAAGTTTATAGCAGTGGAAAGCCAATAATACAATAAATTGCATGGTTAACCTATATTTCGATATTATGGCTAATATTTTTGTTGTTTCCTTTGCCAATATAAAATAAGGAAGAGAAAATTATAGTTCGAAAAAATTTCAAGAGTTTTTTTCTACTTTACCACACTTACTCGTGCCGCTGCACTACTCAAGTTTGTATAGTTTTTTTCCTTAATGTGGGGACAACAACACACTGTAGTGTAGTGTAAGTGTGTGAGCGATATATCGTATCATACATAATACAACAAGAAGAACAACAGCAACAATGCAATATTTAAGTAAAAAACTCGTATGAATTACTAAAGTTTCAAGTAACTTAAATCTTGCATTAAACTATTGCAAATAATGGCATTAAAATGTTAAAGTTTTGCTATATATTTTGTTCATCTTTTTGTTTTTATACTACGAAACTGTCGTAATCATTGCCACTGTTACTTACTATCAGTTTGTACTGCCACGGCTGACACACTGACAGCGTAAAAGCGTTCAAAGCATCCAACTAGAAAATATTTACAAAACAATAACAATTTGGAAAAAATGCACAGTGAAAACTATATGTGCCGGAGAAGAAAGAAATTATCATATGGAGATAAAAATTTAGAAAAGCAATTAGGAGATACTTTTCAAACTAAAGAATTATGTAGTATTTGTGTTTAATTTTTTTAAATCACTAAACTCGTAAACCATTCCCCCAAATGAAGCATTTGCTGTTAATACTATGTATGTAACCATCTTTTCATACCTTAATATTATTAAAGAACAAGTGTGAAATGAGGGTTTTAAAAGAAACAATAAAAAATCTTACTATCATATCAGTTTATAAAAAAAAACTACTTTGTTAAAGTATCATCTCTTTTCTCTGCAATAACAAAACAAACCCTGAAACTTAAAGAACAACAACGTATGAAAACTTTTTAAGACACTGTGTAAATTATAGTAATTTTGGTGTTGATAGACTACTCGTATACGGTACGGCCACTGTGCGTTAAAGTGTTTGTTTGTTTGTTCTTGTACAATAGCACAGAAATACTTAGTGGGGCACAGAAAAAAAGCAAACCTATCGCAAATGTCTAAAAATGAAAAACTTTAAATTAACTAGAAGCTATAATAGGAAATATAACTTTCCTGTTAAGTGTCGTTTGACTGACAACAAATGTGACATACTAAAAAACAATTTATGAAAAAAAATCAAACAAAACACACAAATAACACAACAAACATCCAACATAAAATATCTATCTTGCAAATATTTACTTCAATCATTTCGAATCAGGGATTCACAAATGACTGTAACATGTAATCATTTATACATATATATAGGTAATGTTAAAGTGTGAAATATAAAATTTATTTTGATAAAGAATAAAAAATAAAAGATTAAACAAAGGTGTCAATTTTGACGTTTCAAAAAGCCAAAATCAGATTTCTAGGGCAGTTCTCATAGAAAGAAAAAGGTATATTACTTTTGGGCACCTAATTTTGTTGTGTGCTAATGTGTATCGCTTAATGTTATACATGCTGCAAAAATATAAGCAAAAGACAGTTGTGAAAGAAAGAGATGGATATAAAACTTTATTATCTTCGGGCTCGTGAAACCTCTGTATTAGTGCTGGGAAAGTATTGAGTAATGGGTACCGAGTATCGAGTATTTGCTCTTGTTTTTTTTTGGATACTCAATACTGAAAAGTAGTTACTCGATACTTTCTGAGTTGTATTTTTAAGCAAGTTGAGTGGGTAAAATAGTGCAAAAAAATACATCACTGTATAAAAATCTAGTAGATTTTAATTAAAATTAATTAAAGAAAATTTTTGACGTTTACTCTACTACTTTTTGACATATTGTTGGATTTAATTTTCATAATGAAAACAGCTGATTGAAAAAGAAAATAAATTGTAAACTTTTAGTAACAAAAATGAAAAGACAAAAAAACACTCTGAATTACCATTTTTGCGTAAAAAAACAGAAGCATTTGTTAAACATAAGGTTTCACAAACTTCTGCAAATGTACTACACGCAATTATTATATAGGATGTTGGAATGGACACACGTAAGTATGGGAAATAAGTTGGCGTAATTTAACTAAATACGTTTATATTATAGACTCGCCACGGCTCGTTTTATGAGGAAGAAACGTTCATAGAAAATTTTCGAATGAGTCGCCAAACATTTCAATTGCTGTGTTCGAAGTTGACGTCAATGACAAAAACAGACAAAACAAAGAAATGTTTATTTATTTATTTATTTAGTATACGGTGTAGTTTGCCGCAAATTTATTTTATATCCCGCTCTTTTTATTTTTGTGTAACTGTGAAATTTTTCTTGTTCAGTGCTGTATTTTTTAGTACTTTAGTATGAAATTCAGAGTTGTATTGCAAGAATTTGTGAGATTTTGCCAAAATCTCGTGACGAACTAGATTTTGTTTTGTATGTGAAATCTAGTAGAAATGAACAAGATTTCGCTCAAAATCCCTTAAGTACTAGATTTTGCGTAGGTGTAAATGTAGTATAAGCTACAAAATTAAACCAACCGCCGAAATAAAGCTGTCTATTATTTTTTAAGTTGTTAACGTTGAATTAAAAGTTAGCTTTAAATTTATTTTTGATTTAATAATAAAAGACATACAAACCCAATTATCAGCCATGTCACAGAATTTAATTCCGTTCGGAAGTGGAATTATTTCCGAAAACAAAAATTTTTTTTCGGAATGAAACCACTTTTAAGTTGCTATGTTGAATTGTAATTTTAAGCTTTCATTCCGAAAAAATTGTTCGTTTTACTTTTTCTATAGAAGCAAAACTTCCGATTAAATTTTGTGACATGGCTGAATAGTTGAAGATTTTTTTTTTATTTTTTGAAGAAACTACTTCAATTTGCAGATAAAAACTATGCGTTACAATTTCAAAAAATCCGTTAAAAGTATCGAGTAGTATTGAGTACCCAAATGAAAAGTATTAAATATTATTGAGTAATGGAAAGTAGTAGAATTTGCCAGCACTACTCTGTATACTTTGTGGCCTAGAAATAGTTCATTCTAAAATGGAACATAATTCCTGTCAGAATAATGACAATTTCTTGCAATTTCGCCCGCGACTTCACTTCTCTGTACGTTACAAATTCACGTTATCTAACATATCCTAACATTGTACAGACCCGTTAATTTCACTACAAGACGTTTCATACCCTTAGTCCAGCATAGTTACATTGCTTACGAGTAAAATATTTTGAAATAAATGAGAATTGTATTGATTCTTTGTACAATAGTTGAGTTGCAGAAAGGTGATTTTCTACTTTACTACTTTTTCACAACAAATGACTTTTATTTTTATTTATTAATTTTAATATTAGTACGAGTAATATTTTTTAAAACAAGATTAAAACTTACGAGGTTAATTCAAAAATGTATTCCATAAATCGGACACATCATCATTTGTCAAAGACACACTGTTTTTAATGGCAACCTTCATTCCAGTTTAAGAAACTCTGGCTAAGCACTGGTACTGTATGTGTAATAAGTTGTACTCGTAATTGTTAAGTCCAGTATAGAGCGTCAGAAGAATCACATGTAACTAGTAACATATTATATGCCATCTTTGGCATAAGTAAGTCAAGGATACTTATCACCACCACAATAACTGCCAACTACATATAACTTTGGCTGACTGTCCACTTTACCAATAAGTATACTTAACAAAAATAAGTAATATGTATTAAAAAACAAACAAAAAAACACAAACAACACATATTTTCAAAGGCTGCAGCAACATAGCATGTTGAGATTTTCAAGTGAAACATTAAAAAAAATGCCTTTAAAAAAATGTCTTACAAATCACAAAAGATAATGCTCGCAGTTAACTAATGAAAGCTTAAATAGAAACTTGCAACCAGCAATACAAAGGTTAACAATGACCACCATACTGCCATATTTATGGTGCTGCTTAAAGTGATCAAGTCAGCAAGCACCCCCAAACTAGAATTGACCAAAAACAATGTCATCCATATTTTGTTATTTATTTGGAAATGTTGTTGGAAAATGCCATCATATTTAATAACAAAAGCAAGTTGTAATCTATACGTTTACTGTTGCTGTTGCATTGTAGCAGTATTAAATATTATTTTCTGTCCACAACAACAAATAATATTGATTACAACTAAAGACCCCCAGAAAAATATATCCAGCTAATTACAAAGTCGCATTAAAGTGCCGTGAGAAAACTTCAAAAATATAGACGAAAAAACAAAACATAAAGAAAAACAATTTTATCCATTGAAAATGAAACCAAAATGAAAACACTAATCAATTGATACTTTAAGTTAGTGGCTGCTTGTATTTCATTGCGATTTATTATTAGTTATATCTAGTAGATTGTTTACTGCTATTTGTATTTTATTTATTTTTGGTTTCGTTTTTCACCTTTTAAGGACTTGAATTATTAATAATAAATTTACTTTTTTGAAATGTTTGCTACAAAAAAGTTGTTGTCATTTTATGATTTTATATTTGTGATAAGTTTGTGGAACAAAAAAAAAAAGAATTTTATATTTTTCAAATTAAAAACATTGAATAGATAATAAAATAGCCAACATTGTTTTCAATTGAGAGCGAATTTTTGTTAAGTACAAAAAAGATCAATAATTAAAAGTTTCAAGTTGAAATATCTAAAGAGTAAATTAGCAGAATCTGAAAGCTAAATTTTAATTGCAGCCCCAGCCGATAAAAACTTGTCTTAATTGCTTTAAACTAATATTAGAAGACAACAGAGAATGTTTATTTTTGGGCTTGTAATTTGATAATATTTGACAGTTTTTTAAGTAGGTACATATCGCTCAAAAAAAATTAAGTCAAATGAATCATTCAAATATTCTTGCAATAATTTCTATCTAAATCACTTGGTTTGAAAGTAAGACCAAAATTGTATTTTTATTTTTCAATTCTTTTCACCTTACTTTAAAAATATAAATAATAAATGAAGCAAATATAAAGTTCAAAATATAACGTTGGTCTCATGTAGAAAGGCCCTAACTCGCTATTTTTTTGCGATTCCAATGCATTTAACGCAAATACACCTCCTCACAAAAATTTATTGCAATAGTGTAAAAATAACACTTTTATAAGCAGTTGTACAAAAAAAGTTACATGTTGAATATTACAGTTTCTATTATGTTTTTACCTTCTCCTGGAAAGTTTCAAATATGCGAGTTAGGGTCTTTCTACATGAGACCATCGATATGTAACAAATGAATTCCCACAAATCTAAATATGTACGTATAAATAATAAATTAATTCCTCGCAAACCTAAAGTTCAAATTATCCAAATTAGGCTTCTGCATTTTAAGCTATGAAATATTTATTTCAAGATCGATGAATCAGAAATAATTAAAAATAAATATTTAATAATACATACATACATATGTATGTATTAAAATATCTAAACAAAGACAAAATATTTATTGCTGTTTTTAGTGATGAAATCAATTTGCTCTCCTCACAAACAATTCGAGTTGCATTTGTTTAGATAAGTGGGATGTAATTAAATAAATTAATTTAAAAGAAACAAAAATTTAAATCGATTAATTTTTATTTTAAAATAAACAAATATTTAAACAATAATTTGTTAATTTTTACTTATTGAAGTTCCACAGATGCGTTAGTTAATAAAGAATCTAAAGTAGTTCCGTTTATATTAATACTGGAACTATATAATTTAAAACAAGTCCTAAAATCAGTAGTTAATATTAGGGATTAGTCATAATTATAAATCATATTGCTGAACTTTGTTTTAAGTCGAAATAACGACTAAGAAGAAGTGATACAGCTGATCTGAGTCGAAGACAAGAAGAAAGAATGTCTACTTAACATACATAATCAACAATGGTCACACAATTTTTGTCTGTCACTGGCTGGACTAATAATTAAATTTTTTTAGATATAAGATTTGTTGTTAGTTCGTTTTTAATGAAGATACAATAAATCAACAAAAGTACAAAAGAAAAATCGAAATAACTGGAATTTTTGCTATATGTTCAAATTTAAAGTTTAACGGGTTTTGAGAAAAAGCTGTTTTTATGAAAAAACAATTTTTAATTACACAAATTTATAGGTATCTATATCTAATCACTATTCTTCAAATAAATTTACAATTTTAATAAATTTAAATTATATTTATTTTTTTATAAATATTAAAAATTTGTACATGAACGTAATTAAAGCTTTATTTAATTACATTTTGTGTTATTTAATGGTATTTTAAGGATAACGGTTTATTTCGGTGATGGTACATATTTAACAGTAACGGTAGTTGGTGTGATGTCGTTAACGGTATTTTAAAAATACAAAGAAAGATCTTATTAAAATTACTAACTAAATGTACAAACATTTCCAAAAATTCCTGCATCAAATTTAAATTGTTGTTCGTTTCTAACAATGTAACTATGTATTGACAAATTAACAAATGTTTAATTTAATTCAATTATTTCGATAACGATTCAAATTATATTGGCTGACAAAAATCATAACCAAAAAACTGACTGAATATGTTGTATCCAACATATTTATTGAAAATGATCGTCATTGTTAAAATGCACACAATTTCCATTGTTCCATATTTTAAATTTCGCTTATTATTCGCTTATTTTGTAAAAATCATTATCGCCTATGTTCTATATTCCACTACGAAGTGAAACTAAATCGTTTTCAATTACACATGGACATATTCACGGCGTTCTAGAAAACGAGGTGAAACTTTAACCTACGATGAACGAAACTAAAAGTGAAATTTTACTTTTTAAATCATTTTCACAAAATTTGGAACACAAAATTAATGAAAAATTCACTTCCACTTCATTTTACAAATGTAGAACCCAGGTGTATGTATATCTATATTTCCCAATACATTATGAAAAATTATATAAATTATGAAAACAAGCTCACCTTCATTTACATCAGCAAACACAGCAGACACTATCCTAAAACACTATCATTAAACATTTCACTATTTCACTATTAATTAAAGTGTCCTTTCAATGACACAAACAAAAACTACGAACAGAAATGAAAATGCTGTGTAGATGCAATTGCAATACAAATAACAACAAAAACAATTTAATACTACTCTTTGCACATTTTTCTTATTTATTTTTTTTTATTTCAACACAGCACAGCCATCAAAACTATTTAAGAACTTTTAAGCTAAATTGCTGATTTTTGACTTTTGCACATCTTTTTTTAATATAAGGCACACGCGCAGCGTCCACGATTTTTATTAAAATTTATTTGATTTTAACTTGATTTTATTTTTCTAAATATGTATGTAGGTATGTACATATTAAACCAAAAAAAATAATGAAATAGACTGTCAAAAAACTGTTTGTCTACAATGTGTCGTACAATAATTTATAACTTTATTCGTCAGTATTCTAAATTCATCCCCCTTTGCTCTCTTGTCAATAATAAATCAGTCTTTTGTTGATTTGCCATCATTCACGGATAATACACACACACAAAATTGTATGCTTATTGTAAAAAAAAACAAAAATCTACACTTGTTTGTTAGTCACTCATTGTCAGCCTTACCCCTCTTGACAAATAATAAGTCAGTCAATCATTTGATTATTTGCCATCATATGCATACACACAAAATTGTCTCCCTATTGTCTTTGCCAACAACAACAACAATCATACATCCATATGTAAATAAATATACCTATTCTACATAGAGCATAAATATTTATTTGTACGCATGCATGTTTGTATTAAAAAACCTGTATTCACCATCTCACATAAAGACACACTGTCATACTGACCCAATTACATACAAACAGACTGGCAGACTGACCGCCTCATTTTCGTGTCTGTTTTAACTATTCGCAGCAACAGCCTTCGCTAACCCATAAAAGCAAAAACAAAAACAGACGAACAACTAGGACTCCATTAAAATTTACACACAACTATTTGACAGACTTTTTTCAATCGGTTAATAAAAGTTTAATTTGATTATTTCACTTAAGATTTTTGTAAAATTACAACACCAACACTATATTTAATATATTTACACACTTTTTAATTTGTATTTACACTTGCAATTATTAATTATAATAAATTTTCAAAAATTCGATGGTTCTTTAATACTTTCGCTTTTAATGTACGCCGGCAACTAAGTGTAAGAATAGCAGAAGGAGAGGGAAGTGAGATGACATATAAATAGTGCTGCCAGATTGTTGAAATTAAAAAATGTAACAAGCAAATAAAGAAATATATTTAAATAATAAATGTAACGGCCAGATTAAAATGAATTTAATAAGGAGTTAAATGCAAAGCAATTTAAAATTAAAAAAATATTAGTTGATCAAAAACATAAATACTTATGCTGTTTCAATATTAAACAAAATGTTATTAGAGAAAAATTCTTATTAGTTCGGCTTGAGTTCATTTTTATAATTACTAATTAGAAGAATACCATTGTAGAGTTATAATTTTATAAACAATTGGCACATTGGAATGCATTTTCTACCCTGCCAAAGGCGTCATGTCCATGACCTATTTGCGGAGACATAAAACTAGCGTATTACTATGCAAAATTTAATTCGACTTTTATTTTTGCCTTAAAAAAATTAAAAGTTAAAAAATATCTTTTATATTTTGAGTAAAATAATACAAGTCAAAAATAACTTTTAATTTATTTCTGCCTTAAAAAATAAAAGTTAAGAAATAACTTTTTTTTCTTGTCTTTTTCCATAAAAGTCATAACAGTTATTTGTAAATATCATTTATTTAACTCTCAAATTAATGAGAAATAGACTTCGGAAATTATTCATATTTCTCATCACACATGTTTATGAGTTAGAACGAAATTTACATACGTTTACAAAGTGTGTGTATTCTTCTTTATTATTATTACATATTTTGTATTACTACAAATTTGTTGTTATTTTTATTGCTGCGTCCACCGTTGGTTGACAATATTAGCAATGTATGTTATTGTTGTCATTTCTCCTTTATGGTAGATTTTCTGCTTTTTTTTTGTAACTATAAAACACCGGAGATGGGATGACAACTTTTTACACCGTGCCTTGTGTGTTTTGTTAATTTTTGGAGACTTCTAATTATTAATTATAAAAATGAACTCAAGCCGAAATAATAAGAATTTTTCTCTACTAATAAATATAAGAAAAACATTAGTCTCTAAAAATTAAACAAATTGTTTAAAAATGCAAATGTAAACGCGGCATAATTCTATTTGACATATTACAAATTTTAATTTGAACTTGAAATTTACATTTATAATGTATATGTGTTTTTTATCAATTTACATCGCAATGTAGACAAAAAAGATTTATTATTAGCATTTATAGAATAACATAAAATAGTTATGATTTATATTGTATACCAATTACGTGACTAGCGTTATTATTACAATTTTATAATAAAGCATTGAACTTTGTGTAGTTTATCATGGGTATTTATAAACGATTATTTAAATTAATCATAACTTTGGAAAATGTATTTTTATATACATAGGTATTTGTAAAATACATTTTCCTTCTTATTATATTCCTCCAACTTACATTTTTATTAGGGTTTTAGTTTGCTTTTTTTAATTAGTGTTTTTTGTGCTTTATTTGTGAAGCACGAGAATAAAATTGTTAATAAAATAAATTTCTTTTAAAAAAAAAAATTTTTTAATAATATTTTTTTTCGAGTTCACTAAACTATTTTTGTTCACTAAACACAGTTGTAAACAGTGTTGCATTCGAAAGCTTACTAAATATTATAACAATTGAATACTTATTGCGCAATAATTAATTTTTTCTTATGGAATATTGAGCTCAATTATGGCGTTAATTGCGATTATCTCAATTAAGGTGCATATCTGAACACGCTATAATACTACGTTTCCACGGTTCATGCTTCACACCCCAATCGTGAGTGAAACAACTTGCTCCACCATACAAAATTTTAAGAGCGAATCAAGTAGATTCATATTGAATCAACTTGCGAAGCACGAAAAATTGAACTCTTCTCTAATTTTTATCGCAAGTTTATCTGCACTAGCTGTAAAAATTTAATATTATTGTAAACAAAGCAAATTATTTTCTTGTTGCTGGAAGTAAAGAAAGTAAATACGTACGAATGTATGTTTTTTTTTCAAATAAGCTAACTAATTTTCACTCAGTTTTTTTGTCCATTAAAAAAAATATTTTCCACAAATTGTAAATTCTGTTTTTTTTTATTCTGTTTTTGTTTATTAAAAACAACTGTCAAATCGAATCAAGTTTTTTGGTCATGTAAACAGCATGATTCATAAACATGATTCAGAGAGCGAAGCAGGTGATTCAAGTCGTCGTGGAAACATAGTATAAAGAACAATATACAAGAGAATAAAAACTCACCTTCATTTCTAGCAGCAAACAATTCTACTATTTGTTTTTCTTTTCCAAAGATTTTTCTTCATTAAACACTTCACTATTTCACTATTAATAAAAGTGTCTTTTCAATGACACTGACAAAAGCAACAAAAACAAATATGCAACAACAAAATGACAGGGAAATGGAGAGATGCAACTGCAAATAAAAATAGACAACAACAAAACAAATTAATTAAAGAAATGATTCTTCTTCTACTACTTTTTGCATATCTTCATTTATTTTTATATTTTAACACAAACAACAAAACTATTTAAGAAGGTTTTTAAGGTTGCTATTTATATTTTGAATTTTTTCTCCGATTTAAATTTTTGTTTCTTTTTTCACTCTAAATGTAATACTATTTTTATAAATTTTTATTAACATGCGCTGCGACCGCGATTTTGATTAAAATTTATTTGATTTTAACTTGATTTATCTAAATAACATTTTAACAAATTCATAATTAAATAAATTGTCAAAAATAACTTGTCCGTAATATCTACATACATAAGTATATACATATATACTCCTTTACATATATACATATGTATGTGCCTATGTATGCATATGTAGATACACTTGTTCATTGTCTTCGCTAAATCCCACCATGTTGTTGATAAACTATTGTCTTTGCTGACAACAACAACAACACGTCACATAAATATTTACGAGTACATTCTACATACAACATATTTGTACGCATGCATGTTAGTATTAAAAACCCTGTACAGGCTATTTCACATAATGGCACACACTCATACTGACCTATGACAAACAAACAGACAGACCGCCGCATTTGCGTGGCTATTTTAACTATTGATGGCCGCAGCCTTCACTAACACGAAATAAGCAATAACAAAAACAAACGAACAAGGAGAACTCCATTAAAATTTACACACAATTACTTGGCAGAATTTGGGGTATTGTTAATTAAAGTGTGAATTTTATAATTTCACTTTATATTTCTATTTAATTATGATGACAACACTTTATTTAATATATTTACACACTTTGTGCTTAATATTTACACTTGCAATTATTAATTTTAATAAATTTGAGAAAATTTCACGATTTATTGAATCTTAGCTTTTAATGGTCGTCGGCAACTGGGAGTGTAATAGAAGAAGGAAAGGGATGACATCTAAATAGTGCTGCCAGATGAATGATTTTGAATACATATATGTATATAGCAAAGTGTTAATAAAATGTTATTAAATTGATATATGTAGATACAAATTATATATAACACAACGAGTTTAAATCAGAGAATAGTTTGTTAATTTATTTAATATTGTCTAAACCCAATATTCACAAAAATTAAATGTAAAATTTATCTAAATTAAAAAACTAAAAAATGAATTAAAATTAATTATAAAATGTACTTAAAACTAAAATAAATTTTTAAAAAAGAGAAATGAATTAAATTAAAAATCAATTATTAAAATGTAGAATGAAACAAAAAACCAAAAAAAACTGAATTGTTAAAAGGAATTAAAAATTGTAATACATATTAGAAATCTAACTGTAAGAATTGAGATATAGAGGGCGTGAAATGTTAATTTATCCGTATGTAAATGTAAATAAACATAAGCCTTTACGGAACTATTCCAACCCTATTCAGCTTATTTTAAGCCGAATAAATTTAGGATACATAAATATTAAATTTTTTGTCACACTTCTCGCTGACCAGTTCAACTAATTAATAACTTAAAAATAAAATTTAAACCTCAAATTGCATCAAACTCATTACTCTTTTTATTAACCTAAAGAAACTACATACCTACATATACACATAATCTCCATCTGTGCAAACTAAAGAAAAGGTAACAAAATACATTTCTTGACCTATGTCTGCCTATATCTCGAAAAATAAATCAAGTACATAGACAATATGTATATCAAATCATTTTAGTGATATTAATCGTGGATTGAGCTAACATCGGGGAAAATGCAAGAAAATGTCTCCAACATTTTAAGGTATACTTTCCATGTACATATATCAATTTATTATAAAAAAAATTATATTATAAAACGTAAGAGAGTTTTGTATATATGTATATAATTATATATCAGAAGCTTAGTGAACAAACGTGATAAGTCCCTTTTTAAAAATTTTACAGGACAATTTAAAATCCTAAAATGTGCAACATTAAGTTTCTTATTCAAATAATTTTGTATTTTTAAGTGTTACATATATACATATTTTCGTATCATTTAAAAAAATTATTTGTTATAAGTAGTTATAAATAAAATAAAAACCAATAGTTTTGGTTGCTATGGTAACTGAATTCGTGACTAATATTATAAGTTTTAAAAGCCCATTGATCTTATCCAGATGTTTTACTATTAATTTCGTTTTTTTTTAATATGATTTATTTTGGAAAAATCTAATAGACAAACATATATGTATGTATGTACATAAGTATGTATGTATAGTATTGAAACAGTTGAGTGTGTAGTTATATATTTATTTTAGGGAATATTCAAGCATTTTGACTTAGTTGTTGAGCGCACCCCAATTAATGTTGCAATTAAACTAATACAAATATTTCCGGTATATGACAATGTTTTCTATCCACTTCTTTTAACATTATTATTTTTTTGTTTACTTTTTGAGTTTGCGTTTGTTTATTATGCTTCTATGCTTCTCTTTTTAACATTCATATACTATACATACATACATACATACATACATACATACATATCAACATAAATTTCAAGCTTCATTAATCATGGTTCATATATGAAACAAAACAAACAATAAACATTTCTAAACATGGTTAGTAAATTTTTTTTGAGTTTTTATTGTATACACGAGTATTTAAATTTATTTTCGAAGATTTTTAACCAACATGGGAAATTAAAATGTGGGCAGAGGAAGACGTTTTAATCAAATAAAAGCAATAACAAGAAATAGTATGTTAATCAAAATTAAAATGTTTCTGTTATAATCTTGAGAGTTATGAAATGACGCTTAAATGAAAGCTTTAAATGTTAAATTGCTTAATTGAAATTGATAGAGAGCTGAAATATAATTTAAGAATTATTAAGTTTAAATACCCAAGTTTAAGTTTTACCAATGAAGTCCTACACGCACTCCTCGAAATTCCAAAAACAAAGTATACATACTCGTACATACATATGTATGTTGCAAACTCAATAATAAACTGACAACACCCTCCTACAGCAAAGGAGTGTAACAGAAAAGTATTGTCTTTTGGTCTTAACCCGCTCTAATGTTCTAAAAACACACACAGTGTGTGGAAGTGATTGGAGAGCGCCAATAAGAAGTGGTAGGTGTGAATAGATGCCTGACTACATTTGTATGCACTTAAACATTTGTATGTTCGTCAACGTTTGGGTTTTTTATGTAAATGTTGCTACGAACGAAAAGCACTCTCAAAATAAACAAACAAAAAATATTGAACCAATTTGCACACCCACGTTGTGTGTTTTTTATACGAGTCTCATGCCCGTACCTGTATAACTTTAGTTGTTTGTTGTTTTATTGTTAAATGTGAATTTAAATGCAATTGTCATAAATTATATGTATATTAAGAATTTGATTTAAATCGTTTGATATACATAAACATGGTTATAAACTAATATAAATCAATTACTTTTATTCATTTGCAGAGAGAACCTCACAAATATGGATAGTGAAAAGTATTCATTGCGTCAAAGACAGAAACGTAAGCACATCGTGACGAATAGCAGCTTGGATTCCCAGGGCTACGCCAGTGACAATTCCACAGAGTCTCTTAGCAACTGTAGGGATAGTCCTCAGTATTGTCGTTCAAGCAAGAATTCCCAAGCGACGAGTAGTGCAGCAAGCAATGTAAAGTCTAAAACAAAAGCAGCACCTTTAAGTAAATATCGGCGGAAAACGGCTAATGCTAGAGAGAGAACGCGCATGCGTGAAATTAATACTGCCTTTGAGACATTGCGGACATGTGTACCACCCTGCATAACAAACGAAGATTCCGCCTGTACTAATGAGAAACTAACCAAGATTACTACTTTACGTTTGGCCATGAAATATATTGGCATCTTAACCGACGCTTTAGGAAATCCCAATGAGGCTGACTTTGATTTTCTATACGAATGTACTCAACCCAGAACTATAGAACCTATAATAGTCGAAGAGAATTTTGAACCTTTAGTTAAGGAGACAAAAGAAAAACCAACGAAATCCGCCAAAAGTAATAAAAACACTAAATCTACAAAATCTACAGCCAGCTCACGCAAGTCTTCAGCGTCTAACACTAAAAGACCGGCCAAAAAACAAAAGCTAATTAATACCGAAAATGTATGTCAAACGTCACCCATTCCTACTAGCTATCAAGAGTCTCCAGCATCAAATGCTTCTTCGGCCTATGCCTCGCTCTCCTCCGCCTCCGAATCTTCAGCTTCGCCCATTTCAAATTCTTCGTATATGTTTGATCAAAACGTAGCCAATCACAACTTTACCTATACCCATCCTCATCATCACAATTCCATGTCAGATTTGAGTAATTTAATGCTAGAATCTGACGGAGAATCTCTTAATCTTTCCGAGCGCTGCCTTAGCCCTCTGCAGACGACGAAAAACAATTGCAATTCCCGTAACGAACCCTACGAATGCTCACCTACAGATATGCAGACTTTGGAAAATCCTTTAGAATTGAGTTTGCGTTTAATGGAACCGACTGCCGATTCATTAAGTCTGGCTGTAGATCCTATCATACCACCTTCCTCCTGCATCAGTCCTCTTATGAATCTAGAGCCCTTCAATGCTTTCGATTTATTCCACACGGAGTTCAACGAGCAGTCCGCCTTGGATCTATTTCTAACGTGACTTTCGAAAAATTATTTTAAATTTTATTTTAAGATTTTGTTTTAGTGAATATTCGTGTGTATCTTTATTTTATGTAGGGGATTTTAAATGCAATTCTTTGAAACAATGTTTGCAAAAGTAAAATACAACTAAAATGTGGTGACTTATGTATGTACATATGTATGTATGTATTTATAATAAGTTCTTTCACATCCCAGCATACCATTTTAGGAGCGCTCCGAAAAAGGAGTCAGAAAAGAGTCCAACAAAAGAGCATTTTCGGAGCGTTCCGAAAAAAGGAGTCAGAAAAGAGTCCAACTAAAGAGCATTTTCGGAGCGAAAGAAAAATTTGCTTGTTACTGTCCTGAGTCGTCACGCAGTATGACTCAGAAATTCCACTTAATTATGTGTGTACCAAAGCGTTGTTCTCCTGCTATTTGTGCTTTGAACAAAAAAAAACATAGCTGTACCACACAAGAATGATAAAAACAAGATTACACAGAGCCCAAGAAAAACCTCATAAAAGACTCTTTTCTGGCATTATCTAAGAGCTCTTTAAGAGCACAAGAAAAACCTCATAAAAGACTCTTTTCTGGCATTATCTAAGAGCTCTTTAAGAGCCCAAAAAAACCCTCATAAAAGACTCTTTTCTGACATTATCTAAGAGCTCTTTCTGACGGACCATTTTCGAATGTAATGACCCTCTTTTCTGAAGGTTTTCGGAGCAATTATGATTGTTTTTTGGGCTCATAAAGAGCGTTAACGCTCCGAAAAAGGTGTCAGAAAAGACTCTTTTCGGACTCATATGGCTTGCTGGGATATTTAACTAAATTATTTTAATATCGCAATATTGAAAACGAGAGCTCCAAACACTGACATGGATAATTCGTCCAATCAATGAATTTCAAGCAAAGATATCGATGATACATTCAATGCTACATACGAGTACATATCGATGGTTTAATATGAAAAAGGCCTAATTCGATTTTTTGTTACTTTTACAGCGAAGGAAAAAACTTAATAAAATCCGTAAAATTTTAGATACAACAAAAATTGTAATACAATTTTTTATAAAAAAAAAAAAGCAACGCACATGGTGTAACTATACAAGGTGAGTGCAGTAGCCCAGCTGACTGACTTACTTTGTTTACAATTTACTTATGTCAAAAGTAATACATTTTCAAGTATTTTTGACAGTAGTACATTATTGTACACAAACAAAATGCCTGTTGTTTTTGTTTAGTGTTGTAATTGTTGTCACCTTGTATAAGTTACACCATGGCAACGCATTTTATTTCTCATTTAAAGTTCTTTTTATTTTTGTTTTAATGAAGGTATTGAAGATAGACATTTTTTTCATAGATTTTTTTTTTTTTTGAAAATGAGTTAGGCCTTTTTTATATTAAGCCATCGATATATAAAGTTTCGATTAAATTTGGCGCTCCCTTTGAAATCCTCTATGCTTTTACCTTTATGTATGTAGTATCTTCATTCTTTTTCTGTTTTAAATAATTATTATTATTATATTTGCATACATAAATATTGCGCAACAAATATGTAATTATAATAATTTGTTAATTAACTTTTAGTTTCTTACATATTTTCTCTTTCTTGCTATAACTTAATTTAAATTAGACGATTTTGTTTTTAAATGTATATTTTTACCTCACGTTAAATTGAACTTCCACATTTTATTATTAATATTATTATTATGATTTGTATCCATTGTTTATGTTTTTATTCTTCATTAAGTTGAACGTGTTACGAATTCTCATTTAGTTGTATGTTAAAAATGTATTGAAATGTTTTAAGTGAGATTAACCTTTTGATTAATTTTTATTAATTTTCGCTTTTAATTTATTATTAATTACAATTAAAATAAATCCACTAATACTTCAAAACTTTTGCAAAACTGTTTGTTATATTTTTTCTATTAGGATACTAAAAATTTAATGTAATGAGCAGAGCTGCAAAATTAATACATACATAATTAATAAATTAAAGTTTTTTGTATAGAAAACTTTTTAAAACTGAATTCTCTTGTGTCATAAAACAAATCTCGTTTATATTTGTAGGTATTTTAAGTAATTCTATTAGATCTTTAGGCTGTATCTAAAAATTATTCAGATAATTAGTTTTAATCTTTTTTTATATTTCTGTAAAAGAAACAAACCAACTAACTAACTTTTGATAGCTACTTACACCTGAAATACCATTCTTTTCACCATAAATTCTTAAATAATTGTTAAAAGTAAATTTATTTCATTGAAATAAATAAATTTAAATATTTTTTATGTTAAAAAAGAAACTCAAAGTCTTTTATTTATTTCACAGAAGTAAGGGGAAATGCGAGAAGAAATTAAGATTAGTACTTATGCTCTGAGGAACGACACTACAACCGCCCTAATAGGCTGTGCTTGTAAAAGTCCTTATAGTAAAATTGGTTTGATAGTGAATAATGGCTGGAATGCTTGTTATTTGGAGCAGGTTAAATATGTATATTACCACGTTTCAAGATACTGTAACTGCCGACTATTCCTACAATGTTTATTAATACAGAGTGGGCCTATTTTGATGATAATAGTTCTTTAGATTTTTTACGTACCAAGTGGGATGTGGAAATAGATGAACTCTCTTCCACTAACCCCCTGGCCCACGATGTCGAACGATAACGTTCGCTTAAATAAGACTTAAGACACAAACTTGATTGTGGAATAAACAAACTTGATTGAGTAAAAAAAATAGATACGATAAAAAGTTTGTGTCTTAAGTCTTATCTAAGCGAACGTTATCGTTCGACATCGTGAGCCATGGGGTTAAGCTAAACGTACATATGAAAAAATATTGATGGGAATGTTATTCGGCGTCATCAAATAAAAATACGAGCGATTTAAGCAATAAGAATTGTGCTGTGTGAACACTGAAAAAATCTCAGAGACAAAATTGTATTGATATTTTCAATAAAAATTGCTTCGTGTAAATTGGGACTTTCTTCGACATATTCAACACCCCATTTATCACCATCTTGAGGTATGGTCACACAAGGCAAATATTTACTCAAAAAAGCGTAACCACTTATTTTAGCACAAATTTGTTTGACGTTGTTTACTCTTACAAGAGTTTTGCAACACCAAACAGCATCAAATAAATTGAAATTAAATATTTTTTGTGATTTGGCCTAAATAAGAAAGGGTTGTTTTAAATAAATAAACGAGTAATAATAATTTTCATGTAACAATTCCTAACTTCAGTAAAAAATAATTTAATGAAAATTAAATTTAATGAACTCGAGCCGAAATAAAAGAAATATCAAAGATTTAAAATTAACAGTTCAAATAAAAATAATAATTCATAAATAAACGAGTCTAAATATATTTTATTTAGTGGTTATGTCTTTTTCGGCAATTATTTGCCAAGTGTGATCGTACCTTAAGTAAACCAAGTTTTTTCTAATAAATAAACGAATTGATTTACTGGAGTTATCTATTATGGGCTGAACTTTACTAAATTGTGTACTATGCAGTTTTCTGTATATAATTATTAATTATGCTTCGGAACAATTATTTTTCGTGCAAATATTTCTTTCTGTGTAAATACAAGTTTTCATTGCACTTCATATTTTTCATCAAAATTTTACATTAAAAATATATTATTTAATAGGAAATAAAAAATTCTGTAAAATGTCACAAGAAAATGATTTAGAACTTACTAATCGCAATACCGTATGTGAAATTTGCAAGCCCTTCGTGTTAGACGATGACACTTTAAGAAAGATCAAATTTCTGTTTTTGAACGACATCAACATGGGTCTGTGCAAAGCCACAAATTACAAGGCTGCCGTTAAATGTTGGATAACGTACGTTCAATCGTTGCCAACGGGATGTGAGACTGGGAAATTTCTCGCCCTAGACTTGGGTGGTACGAATTTCCGTGTGTTGTGCATATATTTAAAAGGACAGGCAAACTTTCAAATGGATTTTGAAGTATATGATATACCTGAGCAGTTATTAATGGGCACTGGTACAGATCTCTTTAATCATATTGCAGAATGTCTGGCAAAGTTTATAAAGACGTTGGGAGTAGAAAAGGATGAAGAACTACCACTGGGTTTCACCTTTTCATTTCCACTTAAACAAAATGGTCTCGACAAGGGTGATTTAGTGGCCTGGACAAAGGGTTTCAATTGTTCCGGTGTAGTGGGTCGAGATGTAGTAGAGTTATTACGTGAGGCCATAGATCGACGTGGGGATATTAATGTGGGCATAACAGCTATACTTAATGACACCACGGGCACTTTAATGTCATGTGCTTGGAAGGATCACAATTGTAAGATTGGTCTCATTGTGGGAACAGGCTCAAATGCTTGCTATTTGGAACAGTTGAAGTATATAAGCACCTATAAGCCCGAACCGGATAATAAAGTACCCACGATGATCATAAATTGTGAATGGGGAGCCTTTGGTGACAATGGCACTTTGGAGTTTGTGCGCACTAAATATGACAAGGAGATCGACGATGTTACACACAATCGCTGCCATCAACTCTTTGAAAAGATGGTGGCCGGCATGTATTTGGGTGAGTTGGTGCGCAAACTCATGCTTGATTGTTGCAAAGCCGGCGCACTTTTTAAGGGCTATGTGAGCGAACAACTAAATAAAGAGAATACGTTTAAAACGAAATTCATCTCCCAAATTGAAGAGGAACACAGGGGAACTTATGTCATTATGAGAGAAATTCTAGATATAATGGGTTATAAAGATCCTACAGATGGTGACTGTGAAAATATACGCTACATATGTGAATGCGTTTCACGGCGTTCGGCTCATATGGTGGCTACCAATTTAGCATGTCTAATTGATCGTATTGGAGATCCTTATGTGGTGGTGGGGATTGATGGCAGTGTCTGTCGTTATCATCCTCATTATCATGATCTTTTGAAGCAGAAAACCAGGTGTTTAGCTCGACCTGAACACAAGTTTGATTTAATGTTGTCGGAGGATGGTTCGGGGCGCGGGGCTGCACTAGTGGCCGCTATTGCAGCCCGTATTAAAAGCAAAAAAATGGAAAAAAATTAACATGTAAAAAATCGGATGCTAAGACGTTCTGAGGCTAGAAAATCTAATCAAATTAGTTAATAGGTGATTTAAATGATTTTTTTTATTATAATCATATAATTTGTAATTAAAAATAATGCAAAATATTAAGTAACTGCAGTTTTCTTTATCATTATAAATTGTAAGAATTCAGATAAAGTTATCAAATGCAGTGCCAGAAATATATACATACATAAGTAAATACAAAATTTTTTATTGAAGCTTTTATTTTCAAATTTTGTTTTGAAAAATTTTCCAAAAATATTCAGTATTCGTTAGAATTTCTCATCAAAATTCAAAGACTTAGATAAATTAACAGAAAAAACTAATAAATGGATGATTTAACTTCAAAAAAGTCCAATGATGAAAAAAAAACTATAAAATTAACCCATGAGGAACAGTTTACAAGAATCAGGCAAATATGTCAACCTTTCCAACTTACAAACGATCAATTGCAGAACATAAAAGAGTCATTGCTCGATGAAATAAAAAAAGGCTTAAAGCAAGATACCAACTCAGAGTCATCCGTAAAATGTTTGCCAACCTATGTTCAAGAGTTTCCCAGTGGCTGTGAACATGGCATGTATTTGATACTGGAAATAAGAGAAAACAATTTCCATATTTCATTTATGCATTTGAAGAAAATGCATACCTATCATCATGAAAAGCAGACACATTTAATTTCCAAGGAATTGTTCACCGGAAATGTGGACGATTTCTTTAACTATTTAGCAGAATGTTTGAGAATGTTTGTAAGGCAACATAATCTCCACCGGGAGCCAATGAGTATGGTCGTATGTTCGAAAACTACAGTGGTGCAAAATTTAGGTAACCATCTTAATATAGCAAATTTACAGGAAAAGGACGTAGTTGAACTACTACAAAGAGCTATTAATCGCATCAAGAACTTACGTGTAACTGTAGAAAATATTCTATGTAATAGTACAGCCATATTATTGGCAAATAGCTGGCAAGGAGGAGCTCATTGCAAGATGGGTATAAATATCGGAAATGGCTGTAATGCAGTGTATGTGGAAAATGTAGCAGAAATTGAAATGTGTTCAGAGCCAGCTACTAAAGAACACATGATTGTTAATACAGGGTGGGGCGAATTTGGTGTCAATGGCCATTTAAGTGTCATATATACCGAGTACGATGAGAAAGTTGATAAATTAAGTTGGAAGAAAGGCGGACAAATATTTAATAAACTAACATCAGGGTTTTATTTAGGAGAGCTGGCACGTCAAATATTTATACAATGCATTAGTGAGAATGTATTATTTGATGGTTATATAAGCCTAGCTTTAGAAGTTCCATTCTCTTTTACAAGTCGATATGTCAGTGACATGTTAAGCGAGGATGATGGAAATTTCGATCACATGCGTTTGATATTCGACAGATTGGGTATATCCCAGCCCGATGAAAATGAGTGTATAAAAGCCCATTATATATTGCACACAATAACTCAGCGTTCCGCTCATTTAGTGGCGGCTGGTATTGCCAGTCTGATGGAGAAAATTCCAGGTCCCCATGTATCGGTGGGCTTGGGTGGAAGTTTTTATTCCAGTTGTAGAATTTATCATGCTCTATTGGAAGATAAAATTAAAGAGCTTTGGGGTAAAGAACGTATATTTAAATTAAAGTCATTGGATAATGCTATTACAATAGGATCAGCTTTATTAGCGGCCATAAGTAAGAGCAAAGAATTTATATATCAATCGGAAGAAATGACAAAATTTTTAGAGGAAGTTACAGCTGATAAAAATGAATGATGAAATGAAGACATAGTTTCCATATACGTATGAATATTAATTTCTCACTCTTAAAATGAAGCCTATTTATTTAATTTGATTTCTTAATAAAACAAAATACCTTAAATATAAAATCTTACTATCTATTAGTTAACGGAAAAAAATCATTTAAATTCAACTTCACCACATACTAACAATTTAACGATTGGCAACACCATATACTGACATATGTTGAATTACGAATTCGCTCTCTACCTTTTTTTTAACAACAGCTGTTTTTTTATTTCTTTTCTTGCCCAACACAAATTGCTTTGCAAAGGCATTGACTACAATTAATAAAATCAGTTTTAAATATAATTTTTTATTAAACTTGAAAGTTTATTTCTCTTAACAAAGTGTTTATTCATAATAAACTATTGAAATTATTCGTGCACAACAAAAATGTCTGCAGAAAACAACCAAACATTGAGTTTGCCAAATGGCGAAGTTGTGAAAAAGCCATTTCTTATCGGTGTTGCTGGTGGCACGGCCAGTGGTAAATCAACGGTGTGTAAGAAAATTATGACTGAGTTGGGTCAGACCGATATGAAACATGATCAACGTCAGGTGGTGACCATTAGCCAGGATAGTTTCTATCGAGAGTTGACCGCCGCCGAAAAGGCTAAAGCTTTTCAGGGACTTTACAATTTCGATCATCCGGATGCTTTTAATGAACAGCTGATGTTTGAAACTTTGCAGTCCATATTGAAGGGCATGAAAGTGGAAATTCCAACCTATGACTATAGGACGAATTCATTGTAAGTAGAGATGTTTTATTTTAGTGTACTAGCATCTTGTATGGCATACAAACATGTAATTATATTAATTATATACCATTATGAATATTTTTTAATCTTTTTGCAATATGAAATTAAATTATATAAAGGCAAGCAAAGGGTGGAGGCATTTTTTGAATTCTAGTATGCATATTTTCTATGCCAACAGCAATATAATATAATTTTTAGCCAATAGTGAGTCATTTCAAATGCAATAGATGTTTTTTTTAGATTTACAAAAAAGCGCTAACCAGTAGTTAGCTGTAACTATGTCTTAACATATACATACCATTATCAATGATATTTGTCATGTATTTGGTCACAAAATATGTATTTAGATTCGTTTCAAATAAAAGGTATGTTAAATACCTTCGAAAATCCAAATTAATGCCACTTTAAATTAAACAAATTTTTTTTTAATGTTTAATATGTAATTGTAATTCATGCTTTTATTTGCAAATACAATTAACGGTGTTTTATTTACAGTAAAGGTTATGGATAGTAAACACGCCTGAAAAACAAAAAGAGCGCTAATAAAGGAATTTTAAATAAAAGTGAACAAAATTTCCTAAAAATGCCCAGAATTTCAATTGTTGCTGTTTTTAATGAACAAAAACATCAAAACGCAGTTGAAAAGCTACGAAGAAGAAATTCCTCTCTCATATTCTAGTACTGTATAAATATTTTTAACTTTTGTAATTTTTTGACAAAAGTTTTCTTGTTGCTGAATCCAACTTTGAAATTTTAAAAATTTAATAAAAGTATCAATGAGAGAACTAAAAAACAATGAAATAATAAAATTAATTATTTAATTGTCATTATAAATTAGTACATAGTATGAGGTTTTTTTTAGTATAAAATCATAAAAAATAATATCAAATTCCACTTTAGAAGATTTCGAAAACATGTCAAACATAAAATACTCTCAATCTCAACACCAAACAAGATAGAAGTAATACTAAGCTCCAATACATGCCTGCAATTAATTATAAGTAATAGTTCTGTGATATCCGTAGTTATAAGTTTGACGATTCTGTGATTTATTTTATATTTATACAATTGTAATTATTTATTCATTTATTTTAATTAACGTGGTGTCGTGTTAGTCCTGTTTTAATTACAATATATACTTTTAATAATAACAAATGATGTAATATAAAATAAATTATCTTAATAAATTAGCTCCTTAAGAAGTCGAAACCCCACATCGACGTAGAGCAAATTGATGAAGGAAATTGTTTCATTTACATCATTTAAAAAAAATATATAATTGACCGAAATTAGCCCGTATTGATAATATCCAAACATTAATATAAAACTGTAATTGGTCATAAATAATACCTAATAAAAAAATCGTTTAATGTTTAATTTGTTTTTATTTTTAGAGATTATGAAAACAAATTGACTATTTATCCTGCTGATGTTGTGTTATTTGAGGGCATATTAGTTTTTTATTTCCCCAAGATAAGGGACTTGTTTCACATGAAATTATTTGTGGATACTGATTCTGATACACGTTTAGCCAGAAGAGGTATGTATGCTGGGCAAACATTTCTGTAATCAAACAAATATGTAATAAATTAAATGTCTCTTTTAAAAATGTTCAATAAAATATTGTTTACAATTTCTAGTACCACGTGATATCAATGAAAGAGGCCGTGATTTAGATGCTGTATTAACCCAGTATATGACTTTTGTAAAGCCTGCCTTTGAAGAGTTTTGTTCACCGGTAAATTTAATAAACATTCAAAAATAGAATTGTATTTTTAAAAAATATCACCTCTTTTTAGACTAAAAAATTCGCTGATGTTATTATACCCCGGGGAGCCGATAACACAGGTTTGTAGTTATTTTTTTTTTTTATTAATATAATTTTACCTTTATGTTTAAAGCCATAATTTTTTTATATAGTGCTCGTTTTGTTTAATTTATTTCGTGTTGCAAATAAACTAACACGTTTTATGTTTTGTTCGTTTACAATTTAGTTTTTCTAAAGAATTAAGTCAATATTAAAATGTTCTAACTAGTTGTAAACCCTACATACTTTTTTTCTGCAATAACAAACACTAGTAAACATATTTTGGTCTTCTTAATATACAATACTTTAGAGCTTTACATACATCTGTATATTTTGTTGTTGTTTTGTATTTTTTGTTCGTTTTTTCTTTGATTTGATATATATTTCTTGCAGTTGCAATTGATCTCATTGTACATCATATCGGTGAAATCCTTAGACCAGGTAGCAGTGCTAATATCACGGGTACCACTGTGGCCAACAATACTACTACAGCTAATAGTACACATTCTACTACCACTACAGTTTATAAATCAACTACTACCAACACAACCTCTTCTAAAACAAATATTATAAGGGAACATTAACTCTATAAATGGGCCATGCAAAAAGGCCTACGTATAACTTTTGCTATAAGTTTAAAATTAAACCTTAAGATATTCATGATGCAGTTTTCATACAACCTCTCATCTTTGCATAATAATTTCGTTCTTTTGTACTAATCGATGTTTTTAGCTTAAAAATTTGTCTCCAAAGTTTGGATTCGCTTAATATAAATTTGTTTCCTCATTCCTTGATTTAGTTTGTAATTCCAATGAAAATATGTTTTACTGCATCTTGAATTTTGTATGCTTTTTACAAAAAAAAATAGTTTCAGTAATTGTTAATAACTCGCATTTCTCTCTTTTATTATTGTTCACAAATTTTTCTTAACTAACATATTAGTTGGTGTAGTTCTTAAGTTTATTAAAAAAAAAAAAAAAAAAAACCAAATAAATATAACTTACAATTAATTGCCACAGTTTAAATGACACAGTTTAAAGTAGTCAAACAATAATAATAATAGAAATTAAGCAATCAAAAAAAACTTTTAGTAAATAACACGTACATATATATTCACTTACAATTTAGATATAATATAACTAAATATAGTCGTAATTTTTAAGCAGGTAAGTTGGGGTTAATTTTATAAGATAAAAATACAATCAATGTTTATGCTCAATAAATCATAGATGAAACTATTTAACATTAAAATTATGCAGCAAAAAGTAAAGGATGTTCAATTGTCAATAAATCATGTGTGTGAGTCCATTATACTATGTTAAAAATTGTAAGAATTTTTTTTATAATTTCTTTAATCCATGCTATATTTTATGCTTTTAAAATTTGTTAACATTTTTTATAACAGAGTCTGTAGGTAAGCGCTTTTAATGTTATTTGTATTTAACTACTTTCCTCACTGCTAGGCTAGTGATGTTTATTTTTAAGTTTTGAACAAGCTTTAATAGTTTTTTGTTTTTTGCTTTTTTTTTTTGCAGTTGCAATTGATTTGATTGTCCAGCATATAAGGGATTTTCTCAACAATCGTTCGTGTCATGGTTCTACCAGCAACATTCAAATGGTCATGAATTTAGACCAACTCAATGCGGGAGGTAAGACTACTACTGGTATTTTGAAGGCTAACACTTCTACTGTTCGTACTATTAGTTCAACCATATCTAACAACACAATTAATGTTAACCTGGGATCCTTTTCTCGACCACACTGATAATATCTCTAAAGTAAAAGCTTACTATGCAAACAACCACCACCAGTCACCAATTAAGAAAAAGCTCAAGAAATCGTCTAAAGACAGCGACTTGGCGTAAATATTTCTTATCGCCCGCCTGCCTTTCACTAACCACACACCCATCCACCCAAATTTTTTAACATCGCATCACAACTTCAATGTGCTAACAATTGCAGCAATGATCACAGCGTTTGGCGTATTTATTTTTGATCTATATGCTTCGTCTAATATACAACTTTTCTATTTTCAAGATTTAGACTCGTATCAAGCCATACGTAGATTTTCCACACTGTGCAAGGAATTGACCATGCAAAGTAATGTATTTTTTGAAAAGAATAAAAATCTAACACAACACTAGACACGGTAAGATGAGATGAGATGGTAAAGCCCTAAAAAATAGAGGAGAGTGCAAAACAAACTTACGGAAGTTGACAACGAAATACCTTAAAAATCGTTTTTACCTTAATTTAACTAAATATTATTTTTTGTTCAGACTTCTAAAAAAACGGAATTTTAATTGCAATTAATATTTTATTTCATTCTCGATTTCATTTAGTCTAAGAAATATTAATAATCTTCAAAATTTTTGTATAATTATTAAATTGATTTGAAGTCTGAACTAAGTGCCATATAATGAATTTCCTTGAAACTATCAGCCCAATCATGAATAAAAATTCCGCGGGAGACTTTTCCCTTTCCCCATTTTTCCTATTCAAATTCAATGTTAAATAAAAAGGAAAAAAACTCCCGCGGAATTTTTATTCATGATTAGGCTGTATATAAAAAGTGCCATATTTGGAATATTAAACATTAAATTTATGTTTGTTAGAAGTCTGCAAAAAAAATTCTAAAAAATAATTAAGTAGTTTTAATATATCAACCATGATTTTTTAAATTGTTTTTTTTTTAATTTCAAATATTTACACTTTAATCTTAAATTAAAATTAAACATTTTTATCAAATAATGAAAATAATTTAAAAAAATATTATAGTTTATAGTTGTAGTTACAGTAAATTTTTATCCAAAGATTGTTTATTATTATCAAATGAAATTATATATTTTCACTTTAAAATAAAATTGTTATTGCTATAATCGAAAAAGGCAAATGATTAGAAACAGCTTGAAATCATTGACATCGATACATGGCTTTAATTTTGAGTATATCACCTTTAGAGAAACCATAACGTTGGCCCATTTTCAATGCTTCCGGTGTGGCTTGCAAAGCTTCCAAAGTTGGTTTGCCATTCTTAGAGAAACTTGTAGCTTTGTAATGCATAACACTGGCATAATCATACGCAACTCCATAACCAGTGGCAGCGCCATTGGGTAATTTACGGAAATTCACCAGCATATTAGGTTTGATATTTTCCGATATAACCTTGACATACGAATCACGTTCAAAGCGATTTTGTTCGTGATAGAAACCCAAGACATGCATTAGTTCATGCATGCTGGTGCCATAGTTGGAGAAACATTTGCGCGATTCTAGATTAACTTCCTGGCGACCACCCATGCGTCCCAAACTAGCCCAGCAACCAGTTGGCTTATTGGTAAGCACTATGTAGTTATTTTCATTGATACGTTTACGAAAACGTACACAAGTCTTGGTGTGATACTCGTTAAAGGCATGTGAGATAATGGTCAGCTCGTTAGTGCTAAAAGTTCCTTCAATTTCGTATGGTATTGTAGCTTGCGGCCAACGTAAGGAAGCGGACACTATACCATTACGCAAGGTATTGCGAAGTTTTTCTGCTACACCATTAATATCACCTTCCAGATAAGGTCCAGTTTCTTCAGGATTGTCCATGTCATCTCTATCAACTATTTCATCTTCGTGGGAAATATTTTGTGCATGCACAATGGTTTGTATAACAAATAGAAGTAAGTAAGTTTGTTTAAAAGTTTTATAAACCATGCTTGTAAAAAAACTCTTTATAGCCGTTGTAGTGTTGACAGTAATGTTTAGCATTTCATGACAGATATTTATACTGGCTAAATGTCGGGAAAGTTTGCTCTAGTTTAAGCGGAAGGTCGTTTGTTGTGTAAATATTTATTTAGTTATCAGCTACTTCCTATTCTATCCATTTCTAATTGAAATTTTTTATACATAATTTGAATGGGGTTTACATTGTTTCTCTAACAGTCATATGCAAATCAAAAAAAGTGCAGTGTTATCAGAATATAACATTTTTAATTCATTCTTAGTTGTTGGGACAACTTTTGAATGAGTAAGTAATCTATTTAATATGGGTTTTTTTTTATTGGTATTTATTAGAGTTGTGCCCGGTCGTTTATTTCAGTGACCGGTCATTTTCGTTCATTTATCCAAGACTGATTCGTTCATTCAATCGTTCACTTTGAACGAATGAATACAACCCTTATTGAATGTGATTTTCTTCTTGTCTTTTGATAAACATCAGCTGAACGAAATTGATCCGTACACTATTGAACAAAAACTGTTCAATTAAATGACCGGCTCATTCCGTTCAATAAAGTGATCCGTTAATTGTAACCCGTTCGTTCATGAACGACACAGTACTAGTATTTATTATGTATTTGAAATTATCACTTTTATCAAAGTTATTTGAAACATTATTAAAATTTTTTGAATATTGTAACTGCCTACTTCAATTCATTATTTTTGTAAATACTGGTTAACGAGGGAAGATACATATATTACGTTTGTACTGATGTTTGTAATCACAAATAAATTTTATATTAACAGTAATCATAGTTTTGCACTGATCGGTTCATAATTGATCATAGTTCCCATATTTCATAAATAAATAATGTTGAACCAAATATTATATAATACCATAAAAGTGAATAATATCCACGCATTTTTGTGATAGTTTGAAGGACTATCTACAGGTGTTTAAAATATCAATGTTTGCAGCTTTTGGTGTTTTTATTAGAATTTTGTGTTTTTATTTTTAATTAAATTTAAAATAATCCGTAAAATGTTTCACTTTAGAATGGAATTTGAAGGGTGCTGAAATGCTGACATTTTGATGTTCGAACACTCACATCACTCCATAGGTTCTCTATTGGCTTGATATTCGCAGATTGGGCTGGTAATTTCTACACATTAATCTTATTCTGCTCCAAGCAACTCCTCACAGTATAAAGCATTACTGGGTTGTGCTACATGTTTGGAAGACGCCATAAGATCCGAACCTACAAAATGTTGATTCATCATCATTGATAACATCAATAACGATTTTTGTTGAAAGCGCTCTTTGAATTGCGGCGGAGATCTTAAATGGATCTGCCACTGAGGCTCTGTAAATATAAGAGTCCTCTTTTCTAGTAGTTTTTTTACGCCTTAGATTAGAAAATGGTCTAATGCGTTGTGCACCATCATCCTTAAGCAAATTAAAATACATGCAATATTGCCAATGCTGCTCCCTCTAGAGATTATCTGGTTAATGACCTTCCGCTAGTTCTCAGGCCACCACATTTTAGCCACTTCTACATAGTGTTTTTTGACTTTTAATCTTCTGTTTCGTAGAATATTTTCATAACTTATTAATTCCTAAAAACTCATCGCGAAAAACTATCGAAATATACATACGTATAAATCTGCTTTCACGTTCTAATAATATTGTCCAGCTCAAACTACCTATTAATTGCTGGCTTGTCTCTATTTTGTGATCGTTAGTCAGGACAACAACCTCAGCCATTTGTATATAAAGGTTAACAGTAAATGCAAAAAGTATCTTATCAGTTACTACAACCTAAATAACATTACCTGTATCTTCGTTACCAGTCCACAAACATTAAGCACCTGCATTCGATACCGTTTTCACGTTAAAAGACATTTGTCTCTTTCCTCCATTTATTTTACCTGGCCGCAAAGCATTACTATGGTTACACTATACCAACTACTGGGTCATAATTCGCTTATACAAACGCTTACAAATGCACTTGTACTATAGATATCTCATTCTTAACGTTTTGCTAGAAGAGTATCCCCAACTATGTATAACTATTAGTATTATTATTAATGCCAATACTAACAACACAACCATATTGCATATATGTACCTGTAAACATATACGAGTACACGTACGTACTTGATATACATGGTCATTTAGCTAACGTGTTAGCACAAACATTAATTTGTAGCATGTGAGATGTTGTTGTTGTTTTTTTATTTTAGAGTCTAGAGTCGCTTGTCGTTGTATTAGTGATTGGCTGACTGGCTGAACTGACAGGCTGAGTTTTTGTTAGCAAAATTCAGTTTACAATCTGTTCTCGAGCGTAATTGTTGTTTATTTATCAAAAGTGTCACAGCCGGGAATTAAGCGCGGCGTTTCCAAAAGCCCCTTGAGATGGCTAAATACGTTGAGTGCGAGTGTAAGAGAGACAACAAATTTTTATGAAAATATTTCAAACAAAAAAATTTATAATATAATTTTGTTGTTGTCTTTTTATGTAAATTGGATAAAAAAAAATTAAAAAAAACAACTTGTGAATAAGTATCTCTCTGTTTAAGTGAAATGAAAATTGAATTTTTAATAATGAATTAAAATAAAAATAAAGTAATGAAATATGTGCGAATGATACTTGAATCATTAAATATTGAAAAGAAGAAAAGGCCAAGCGCAATTGCGTTTTGTACATAATTGTGAATAAATTAATAATATTAAAGGAAATACCTACATATATACATACAATATGTATGTATGTAATCATATAATATTAAGTGGTAGAGTAATGTACAAACATACACACATATCTTCAAAATAAAATTAAAGAAAGTTCATGTAATTTGATTGTAAATTGGTAATGAGAAAATGAAGAATAAAAGTGGTAACAAGTAGATTTTTTTCTTTCTTTCCTAAAAGCAACTACAACAACAACAAACAGCAACAAATTATGGCCAACAGCAAGAGCTTTAAAGGAATTTAATAATTAGTTATTTATTAAACATAGCAAGAAAATTTTAAAATATGTACCTATAAATTAATCTTTATTTTTTTAATACATTGATGAGATTTTAAGCAGTTACATGTATGGTGTCAAAAAAAGTTGCTGATGATATAAAATTAAAGTTCTGTTTGTTATAAAGTAACATTTCTAAATACATACCCCCTAATTCAAAAAACTTGGCAAAGGTTTATAACAGGCTTATAAAGCAAATATCTATACTATACAAAATTTGCTTTATAAGCCTGTTATAAACCCTTGATAAGTTTTTATGAATTAGACTGATAGTATTTAACCACATACATAGTTTTTTTCTAAATGAGGTAAATCAATGTAGAATATTTTTATTCTAATATTTGTTCTGTAATTTTTATGGCAAATAAAATACTCTTGAAAAATGCATCAATTTCATTAAAATTTTTCTAGTTTTTCAGCAAAGCTCTATATTTTTTATGCATTTGAGTAGTATGTTCAAATAATACACAATTTTATAAGAAGATTTTTTGAAATTAACTGTTTTTTATATTGAATTTCTATTGAATTTGTTATTAGTTATACATATGTGGTATATGAAAAACTTTCTTTTTATTTATACCTAAATATGTACATTTTCATAAGATTTCTAGCGATATACAAAACTTTAGGTTTTTATGTCGTAAAAGTATAAATTTTTAGCTTAAGCTTGAATTAATATGAAATTTTCCATACGATATTTACGATGTAAATTTGATTTTCTATAGTATAATTAAAACCTTTGAATGAAATTTAGATAATATGCATTTCCAAAAAGTACATACTTATGTAGAAACATACAATGTGTTTAAGCCTCCAGATATTTGCTTTCAAAGTACATAGGTATTACACCTTCAAGAAACCCTCTTTCTATGAAAAACTGTGTTTTGATTTTAAAAGTACCTATTTCGAAAAATTCATTTATGTATTCATTATTTAATAGATATTTTAAATAACTTTATTTGGTTATCAAATTTGTACTAAAAGTAAATAAAATTTATATAAAAATATAAAAAGTACCTAGGTATGACTATAATTTGATTAATACATACTAAACATCTAACAATGTTTTCATTCCTTTATTGGTATTTTCGCTTGTCTTGTCCTATCCAAACTAACAACCAGTTCTAGATGAGAAAGTGTAACTTTATTTTATTGTCGTAAATAGAAAGAAAGAAATTAAAGTGCAAACTTATTTGCAAACTGTTGAATGTTGTATCTAAAATGTAAAACAAAAATTACAAAAAAAAAAATAACAAATTATTAACCGAAATTAACCTCAATTTTATAGAAAACATTCTTTTTTGCATAAAAAAATACTTACACATATAAAATAACATGCATACACTGGTGTATGGATGAGCATGTAAAACCAATAATTTTAAACAAAAAATTATAAAAAAAACTATCAAAGCCTTAATGATTTAAATTTTAAAACAACAAATACAAAGAAAAATCGTTAAACATTCCTGGGTTGACAAAAACAAAATAAATATACGAATAAACAAAACATAAAATGCGAACGTCATTAGAATCATTAATGCCATTATTAGTATTGCCAACATCATTATCATTAACATTTACATCATCATCACCTTCGGACGCAGCAATGCAGCAACAATACAAACAAAAACAATTGAATAAACAGCAGCAGCAACAACAACACCAACAGCAAGAAGAACACTCATGCAATAACAAAAGTAATAATAAACATCAATCACACAAAAGAATAGAAAAACGAAGAACAGCAACGAAAACGATAACAGAACAATATTTTAAAACAATTCCTATAACTACAACAACAGCAGCAACAATGTCGCCGCCAAAGTATGCGTCAGCAAATGTACAACAAAAACTATCATGTACAACAATATTAACAACAACAAAAGAATCTACAATACCAACAAAAACAGCCGCAAAAAATGGATTAACAAAACATTGGCGGCATAATGAGAGCAATACAAATATAGCTACCAATTCGAATAAGAATTCGATCTGGAATATGAGTAATAATCAAAGTGATAAGACTGCTTTTAGCAGTTACGCCACCAAAAGATCTAATCCCTGGTCGTACAAATCATATCCAGCTGGTCAACTAGTACAATGGATATTTTTAACACTATTAATTTATTTATCAATGGGTGAGTTAAACAAAAACACATGTAAATTACTTTAATATCGCTTTGATAATATGTACTTACGAGTATGTATTACTAATTGCAATTACAAAACAAACAAATAAATATGTATGTAACTAAAGACAGACAATAAAAACTCAAAACTAAATTGCCAAATATGTAATTCAATTGCAGACAGACGTTATTGTGGTTTTAAATTTCAAAATTAAAAAGATATATACATACATACATACGTATAAACCTACACGTACATACCTACGAGTAAACTTTTAAAGTATTTATTGCTTTTGTACATTTGTACAACAAAATATCTAATGTATGTATGTACATATGTATATCTGTAAAACTCTTTCTGTATATATGTACTCGTAGTATGTAGGTATGTATTTCTATTCAATTATTAAGTATGCAATAAGATAACATTAAGTATTATATAGTACGAGTATTAAGAATACTTCAAAATTAAATGCATACACGAATGCAAACTTAAAAATATGGGCAAATTCGTGTCAAGTGATCCAATTTTTAAAATCGATATCTTCCGATTTGGATGAAATTTGCACCAAGGTTAGTTAGTACTATTGGATAGTAGGCCAGACACAAATTTTCAGCTGCCTGAGTTAGAGGTAATTCTTTTTGTTTAAGGGATTCCAACAAAAAGAAATTAAAACTGCATTATAATCAAGTAACTGTTAACTTCTTACTCTCCACCCACATTTTAAAGTCATGTGTCATAAAATTTTCAGAGAATGTGTTTCCACTTGATTCAAAAAGGGTCTCAGGGGTACCTGTTACTTTGATAATAAAAATTTCATTCAATATTATGTAAACTAACAATGTATGTATGTATATTTGTGCAACATAATGGTTTTCTAGGTTTCGGCCAATACTTTGTCTGTTACAAACTAAATGAGAAATAAACTTCCTGTCATTGTGGTGGTGGTTATGGAAATACATACAATAAATACTCGTATGTCTTCTATTTCTCTTCCACCCAAATGTCAGATTTATTCACTCGATGACATTATACAAATTGTGTTTTAAATACTTTGATGTAAAATGTTTAACAGACACATTAAAGTAATTAAAAACTCTACTTTGTATTAAAAATGGAATACACAATTCATAAAATTACTTGAAACTAATGTCAATCTTAATAAGTTTTTGTTTACTTTATAATAACGTTTTTATTGTTCTGTAACTTGTAACATGTTGCTTGCGGTTTGGCATATTATATCAAAATAAGAAACAATAATATTTTCACCAACTATCAATGATATAATAAAATATGTATATTGTCAATAACAATATCGAATGTCTTTTGCACCTTAGGTTATTAAAATATATGTACAACATACAAATGTACATTTTAAAAATCTTTGATTATAAATTATGGATAAACAACGTTTTTGTAATATATGTAAGTAGCTAATGAAATTTGTGGTTAAATTTGTATTAGCTGGTGAAGCTGTATTGTATAAGCGATTTATCAATTTACGAGAAATTTACGTATAGGAATTCTTTATTAGAATTTTTTGAGTTACCTAAACAAGAAAAAAAAACTCTTATAAAATCAAGTTTTATAACAGTTTCACACAACAGCAACAATAACAAATAATTTCCGATTTATTTATTACTAAAGCAGTAAAAAATTTCAACAATTTACCTATTATCAAATTAAAAAAAATCTCTGAGAAATCAGTGATCGTAACTGAAACTGGTTTCAGTTTCTAAGAACTTAGACAAAATGTTAATATGTACATAAAAAATATTAAATTATAGATAGTAAATAATATTTTCACACGAATACAGAGATATTATGTACAATACCTACATGAAATACATATGTATGTATAGTACATTAAGGTGGCCCCGTTTGTATGGAGAAAAAATAAGGTATCGATGTTCCCGACTAATATGAAAATTTGTTTCAAAAAAATTGAGAAACGTAGTCTTAAAATTAATCAGATTTTCATATTAGTCGGGAACATCCGCAACTTTATTTTGGGGCCACCCTAATGTACATACATACGTATGTACATTAATAGATTTTAAATACAGTGGGTGGCCAAATTATTAGTTACACATGCAAAATTGTTTAGTTTGAAGCCGTATAACATTTTAAAATAGTGGAAATTTATCATTTTATTTATTATTTTAGGTAAATTAAGTGTTTCTAATTAAATTAAAAATAAATTCTTTTGTTTTAAAAATATATATTTGAGGAAAAGAAATATTACAACATTTTTTTGAAAAAAATCTTAATATTTCGTAGAACCTTCTTTGGCATCAATTACAGCTTGCACCCTTTTTGGCATGCTCTGAATGCATTTTTGAACATTTTCTTTTAGTTCTTCATCGTGATGCCAGACTTTAATCAATTTAATCAAAATTGCATATTTCACACTTCAGAGCAGAATGACAGATAATGATCTACAACTGCACTCTAATGTCACCAATCATTGTTGACACTGCACAAAATATTTAACAATATTACCAGAATTAAAATACGAAAACATCTGGTACAAGAAATAAATTTATACCTACGTATTAAAAGCGGTTGAATCTTAATTAAAATAGTATAACTAATAATTTGGCAACCCACTGTATGATGCGATATGATGAGTCTAATAAATAAAAACAAAACTATGTATTTTCTTAGCAACAACTACGACGTAAACGTAATCGTGCATAGCCATAAAAGAAACAAGTAGTAAAGTAAAAATTAATCTGTGAAACATTTGGGAAGATTAAATCCCTTAAAGCACACAGTTTGCTAAATATTATGACGATCATGATAGGAGACAGATATTTCATTAGAAAACTAATGTATACTGCAGTATGTATGCACCTACATATATTTATTGGTATTTGTCTAGGTATGTTTTCGTAGTTGTTAGGAAGTGTATTGTTTGACTAAAACTGACACCTAATTAGTATGACTACGACACAAGTACATACGTTCCTGTTGTTTTTTTTTAAGAATTTTTAGTGTTGATCAGTTGTTTTGTGTTTCTTACTCGTATTTAGTTGTTTGTGTTCAAATCTAGATTTAATAAATCAAAAATATATTTAAAAACGATTACATAATGTCTTCTATTTAAATACATAAGTCATATCGGTCATACAGCCAAATTTAGTTACAATGGAAATGTTTTTTATTATTTAATATTTAAAATGAAGAACTGTAGAAGAAAGAAATACACACTTATAAGAATTGTACATAAATTATTCCGTTTATGGACATGAAACGTACATAATGCGTTGACAATAAAAGTATTGCTTTCATAATTCGGCTTTAAAGCATTTCTGTTTTTGTTTTGTACTTGTACTATATATGTATGTATTTCGAAATTATGAACATACATATATTATTTAAAATTCATTGTCATGTTTGAAAAGAACCCTCTAATAATCTAACACACCCATAGAAATTTATTCGTAGGTACAACAACTCTTTTGCCAGAAAGAAAGATGTGCGTACGTACCTTGTAGAATATTTATTAGATTTACAACTGCTTTTACAATAACTGGTTTTTACACCAATATTTTCCCCAATTGACAGATGTCAATTTTGATATATATGTACATATTAACAATCAATATCAATATTTCTTATTATAATTAAGTTGCAGTTAGAATTTTCTAAAACCATAATCAATCATATTCACAAACATATAATGATATAAATATAAACAAAAAATTTGATGTAGAAATCAAGAAAATGGTATTCGTGACATACATATGTATGTATGATCATATCACCTACTTTGTTTTGACATAAACATAGTATGGTTACCCACAATCATGAAAATTAAAATAAATTATTTTTTTGTAATAATATTATGATTGTACACATGATTGTAATATGGCTATGCAATCATATTTAATTTTAATAGAAGCACAACCATAATATCTTTGTGTAAACTATAGCACAATATGATTGTGTACATGATTATGGTCACCACAACCAAGTGCATACTGAAATTTGGCTCGAAAAAGATTTAATTTAGAAAAAATAATTATATTTTAATCTACGTAATTGCAAATCTATTTAAATAAAGTTATTTCTGTGTTTCAACTTGAACAATTTAAATCTTAAAATTATGTATTTATAAATCATTGAAAATAAGATGTTTTCCTTCGAATGTGAAATATTTCTAAATTTCTATAGCGTGTTTTCTGTAACAGAATATTGCTGATAAGCCAGTAAAAACCGCTTAATTTGCAATGAATAATATATTCCATTTCAAAATATTTAATGAATTATTCAACAGGTTTTCGATAAATATTTTACTATAAATTTCAAAAATGACAAAAAATAGTGTCTTCCCAAAAAGATACTCACTTCTTTTCATTGATAAATACTACTTTTCATTGCATACATAAATATTTAAATAACAATCATCCCAATTTAAAATTTATTTATCTAACTTGCTAGTGCAAAACTCACCCTTTTGTTTAAAAGTACTAAAATTAAAAAAAAAAAAAAAAAATTAATTAAACACACTTGTTGCTTTAGAATGAAATGCATATAAACTATTTTAGGGAATAACAACCACAACAACCAAGAATACGAGTACTACTTGTACAATAATCATGATGGCCTGTTGAATGTCAAAAATAGACACACCTCCTAATTCGAGTACATAAATGAATTTATATTTATTAGATGGTTAGTCTACTAAATATAACCAAGTGTTCGTATAAATAATAGAATATTTCCACGTTAAAACAAAAAATTAAATAACATCAACCAGGCATAACCAGCCAACAAAAAAAACTAAAACCTGAATTTTACTCGTCTACACTTTACAGTTTTTCTCAATGAACATGTTACAACCTTAAGTTCAGGTTTAGGTTTACACCTTTTTTTCTCTCGCGCTTGATTTTTCTTTGGCTTTTATACTGCAAGCAGCTGCACGAGGGAGGGGGTTTGCTTTCAATATACATACATAAGTACCGTTATAATATTTATGTTTAATTTAATATTGATTTGAAATTAAAAAAAAACTATAATAAAAATTAAATAACAGAAACCAAAATGAACATACAAAATTAATGTGGTTGCCTTATATACCCTACAAATTAGCTTTTCTGTATAGGGACTGACTAAAATAAATTGATTTAGGTTCATCACAATAAATGAAAAAGTCCTGTTTCACACTCTTCTGTTTATCTGACCAGTTTTTGTTCAATTCTCTTTTGAACTTGACATTTCATTCACACACGTCAATTCAATTTTCGTGCTTTTTAATGCAAATCAATATTCATGAAAGAAAAAAAACAAAAGGAAATAAGAAAATTAACTAGTAACGTCAAGTTTGTACCCCTTTTGTTCTCTTTTCCCTTCTCATCTAAAAATACTTGCCATGACGGGTCAGAATTGAAGAGTGTGAAAGCGGACTAAGGCATTGTATTTGCAATCATTAATAATAGTTTAATGGAGTATGAAAAATTCTGTCCCACAGTTTTTTAGGCAAAACCATTATTTTAAAAAAAGTTTTCGACAAAATTTTTAAGTTTGCAGAAAATCTGCTCCCTCCCTGCCCTTGTACAAAGAAAAAGTCTGAGTTTCTCTTTTAGACATGAAAGAAAAATTTATTCGTTCAAAAGTTTTGGAACATGTTTATAAAATTCTTTGAATTTATATATTTAGTTGCAAAACTTTTTAGCGGTTCAACCAATTTAATTCATTTTTAGAGTCTAATTTAGACACATAAGTTAGCTACATACACATAATATACATATGTACGTATATCGATATCGTTTAGGAATATCATGTTTTATTGTTTTTAGACGTCGACGAACAGACATTTTTATTTATAATACCAAACATTTTAGATCGACAGAGGATGTGTTTTGAGAAAATTTTGAGGTCTAAAGAAACCAGAATATATGTTTGTAAATGTAGAAACTTTTTTTGTGTTTACGACCAATATTTTGATGTGTTACAATCCGAAAGATAAAATCATCTTTTTGTAATGGCAAAACCATAGATCAATACGACAGTGATAATGAATTAATTTAGAGTCAAAATAATTTTCCAACAATTTGATTTCATTTACAATACTCGTAGCATATAGTATAAACAACTCAAAATGTTGATTTGTAGAATACCACCGAGTATTCGGTTTAGGTTTCGGATTAGGCCATAAATTGGACGAATACCAATATACCGGAATTCCGGTTTACTGTCATATTTTGACCGAATACGGAAACACAGATTATATAATTTTAAAGGTGATACACGTTTTTAATATATAGTAAATAATAGAAAACAAAACTTTATATTTATTATAAAATATTTAAGAATACGGAATCACTTTGTTCCACCTAGGATATTAAAATCTTTTTTCAGTAGGTCTTTTGTTGTTAGGATCACAAGCTATTGGAATAGTCTGCCATTAGAGTTGCGAATTTTTACGCACTCTAATAATGTTTTCAAAGTAAAACTTTTGCAATATTTTTCAGACCCTTTGTGATCTCTTCTATTAATGTGGTTCTTGTCCTAACTATACCTAACCGGACCGTATTTCATTTGTCTATTTTTCTTTATTAAATCTTGACATACCTATCTACACTTTTTTGATCATGGCTGGGGAGCCCATTTGATAGTATTGTAACATGAAATTTATTGAATATTTAACCTTGCTTTTATACAGGGTGGGCCAAGTTTGACTGAATGATTTGAACTCTATTGGCATATTGTAGCCGTTGTGGTGCATCCCTCGGCAATAATTCTTGGGCCAATTGAATTTTATATGGAAACATCTTCAGATCAACTTTTAGAATACGTCGTAGCGATGTTCTGGAGATGTTCAATTGAGTATTAAATTAAAAATGCAAAAGTTATAAGCATTTCAAATCAGTCAGTCCAAGTTGGCCCACCCTGTACTTAGGTTTATTGTATTATTGTGTAATATTATTTTGGCCTAATTGGCTTTTTATTACTGAATAAATAAATAAATAAAAATACGGTCAATACTGTTCTTTGAAACAATTTTCAGTTCAAGATGAAAAAAAAAACAGATTTATGGAGTAGTGTCGGTACTTTAGGGAAACTTAATATTATCTAAACATGTTATAAAATTAAAACAAATATTTTTTTTTAAATAATAGCATATTTTAAAAGTTTCTGTTTGTTTCGGGTTAGTCCGAATATTAGTTTCGGTTCGGCTTGGTAATAAAAAAAATGCGGTTTCGGCCGAACTCTATTGATTTGCGTTTAAAAATATTTTAAATGTTTTAATTATTTTAAACTAAAGGGGCGTATGCAGCACTTTAAATGCATATCTAATGCGTCATGGTTATTTTTATTTTTGTTGAAAAAAAATTACAAAATTTGAATTGTTTCTATGCTTTCTGAGAGGTCTAGACTCTAGAGTTAGAGCATCTACAGGCATTCATACACGTAACAAAAAAAAAAACCATTTGTTGCTTTTTAAGGTTACTGAACCGATCGTGCGTGTTTTATTGTTGTTGTCTACAACTTGAAACATTTATTGAGCTTTGTGAGCCATTGTTTACCTTTTTAAAGTTGCCTTTGTTGTTTCAATTTTTTGTTGTTGTTATCTTTTGTTTGTTACATTCTTTCGTTGGAAAACATGAAAAGGGAATCTATTGTGGCACTGAAGTACATAGCAAACTGGTTCCTCTATAGAGTAGTTTTTTCCATTAGTGGTGTTTTTTCTGCACATACATACATACATATGTAACTCTTTTGTATATACTGCTTCAAAATTTGTAAGGTAAGCAATATAACCATGTATTTTTTTGTAATTTGTTATTGCTGTTACCGTTTTCTCAGGGTAAAAGAGACCAAACAAAACGTTAAAGAAAAATTTATAAACCCAGAAAAAATAAGCCAAACACAAATATACGGTTAAATCTCTTATCATGCATGTTTTTATACAATATGTATTTTTTTTAATTTTTATTTTCACGTTAAAACAAACATCAAGCAATACATCTAAAAACGAAAGAACAATGAATGTTGTTGATTCTTCTTAAAATCACAAAGACATCAACGCGGAAAAGTCATTTAAAAAAACTCAAACAAACCAGAAAACTAAAAATTAAATTACAAAAGCGAACGGAATCAAAAAAACTAGAATAAAACAAATATTGTGAGCAAGAAACGATTAATCATACAATTTTTCATTTTTGTTATTTTAAGATTGTTATTGTTATTTATTTTATTTTAACCTAAATTTTTAAGACCGCTACAACATTTTTCTGTTCAATATGAATTTTTAACCTAAAAAATAAGAATACCTTACATACATATATTTTTGAATAATATTGAGATTTTATCTCTTAAGTAGGAGCAGAAAATCTGATCTGTGTGTCTCTTATGTTAATTTATAAATATATTTTTAATTTACATACATATGTACATATTTTATTTTTGTCTAAACTTTAATATGTATAAAATATAAATATTTATTTAAGCCCAATAAATTATTTTCTCGAACATTTTGAAATGATCAAATAAAATCTATTGCGACTAATATGAAAATTAATATAATTTCTTAACACAAAATGGTAATTTAATTGTGAAACAGCATAAATTCTTTTATCTAACAATAATTCTTAGGTAGATCTCTAATATATAATTTTAAAATTATGCTATTTTTACATGATATTTCTTAATGCCATTTGACACGAAATCACGTATGAAAACTTTTGTTGTAACAAATAAAAATGAAAATTTAATTTGTAATTAGAAAAAATCGGCAACAAATACAACACAATACAAAAACAACAGGCATTTTGTTTGTGTAAAATAATATACTACTGTCAAAAACACTTGAAAAAGTATTACTTTTGACATTAGTAAATTGTAAACAAAATCAGTCAGCTGAGCTACTGTACTCACCTTGTATAGTTACACCATGGAAAAAACATTACAAAATAATTTCACTTTTTAAAAATATATTTAAACAAAAATCAAACAAAGAGAAAACATACGATTATAGTGTAATGTTAACTTCTGATTTAATAAGTTTAATCTATATATATGTATGTATATATGTCTGTCTGTATGTTTGTGCCTAATACGAGGATCGATCTTCCTGAAATTTTCAATTTTTTACTGTGACTCTGGAAGGAATAATAGGCTATATGAAGTTTTGATTGGACAAACGGGAGTGGCACCGCCCATATAACCCAAAAATTTAAATCGCCATATTTTGGACATTTTTTGACGTATGTACGTCGATTATACATATTTGGTACATATGGTATTGGCATAATTAGGAATACGTACCAGGAGAAAAGTGGGTGGGACCACGCCCCTTTTTAGGCAAACTAAAAATCGTAATATAGTCTTAACTACTGGACCGATCGTCATTAAATTTTCACAATAGGACATTCTTACGAAACAATAAATTCTTGACTATGTAAAGTTGTGAGTGGACAAAGGGACGTGGCCTCGCCCATAAACCGAAAATTTAAAATCGTCATATCTTGGGCATTTTTTTGACCAACAGCGAGAGTATTTGCTATATATGGTATTGGCACGCATAGAAATACGTACCAAAAGAAAAGTGGGCAGAGTACGCCCCTTTGTTTGCCATATATTGGACCTGTTAATCGATCTTAAATTTTCACAGCGAGCAGCTTTGACTCAGGAATACTTATTACATGATAATATTTTTGTCCATGCACACTTCTGTACCTACTTTTTTACTACGTTTATTAACAGCTTTACCTCAAAGGGGGTAGCGAAGCACGCCGGGTTCAGCTAGTTATTAATAAAAATGCTTTATTTTTTTCTCCTACTATTCGTTATATTGTTGAATAGTTTCTTTTTAAAACTGAAGACAAACTGAACAAGGTTTTCTTTCTATGTTGTTTAAGCTTTTTGAGTGATGCAAACCACAATTATCTTTTATTTATTGCATTTGTACCATCACCATCATCATCTCAATACAATTCATTCATTTGTTGTTACATTGCAACAAATGATTGGTACTACATACATACATACGTATGTATGTATGAAACTATACATCTTTTGATGTATTTAGAGCAGTACTAATTTAATCACCAAAGGTGAGGTGATGGTAAAAAATAAACCAAAAATAATAATCAGTGAAGTATAACAAACACGAATCTCCTTTTCTGTATTTTTTTGGTGTAATATGTACCTACTAACATTTAATGAAAAATTACTTGTAAATGATTGAGAAAGTAGCTAAAAATATTCACGCATTACTTGGTAACAAACAATTATATATAATGAATATAATTATGAATGCGCATTACATTTGTTGTATTTTAAGTTTCAACTGAAAATTAATAAACAAACAATTTCATTTCTAACAATTTATCAGTAATTTCCAATATTAAAATTGTTTCAAAATGAGATGCAATTTTCAAAAAGTTAATAATTGACATTGTAGTGCCAATTTGATATTCATTTCAAATTTTAAACAAATAAGGCAGACATATTAAATGCAAAGGTTCGAAAAAATGTATTCTTATCAAATCAAATTCAATATTTTAATCATCCCAATATAGCCATCATTACGAATTAACTGTTTAGTCTATCAAATAGAATTCATTCTTTACAGAATTAATTCTCTAATATAATTCCTTATTGAATATTTTAAAATTTCTTCAACTCAAATCTATTTGTATGCGCTTAACTAAAACAAATTGAACTAACAGTGGATTAGATTTGAATTAACAAAAATTTAGTCACTCATAGTTTGAATGAATATTAATTATAATGCCTTAATTAAACAATATGTAAATGAATTCTATACAAATAAAAATGCCTTTGAATGAATCTAAAGAATTAGTTCTAAGGAATGAATGATTGACATTATTAATTCTGAAAGCAGGGGCCAAATTACCGCATTCGTGATCGAATGAGCTATCGTATCGAAAACTTATTTTGATATCGAAATTATGATAAAATGTACCAAATTTCTTGCTCGATATCGTATGCCATAATCTCAAATAAGAAAATTACGATCAATTTTACTCGATATCGAATGCGGTAATTTGACCCCAGATTTTAGTGGATCAAGCTCAACATAAATTAATTCATTTAATGCTCTGTTTATATGTCAGTATAAATTATAGAAGAAATTATAGATGTTTATAACGATACAATAATAAGGCGCTGTGAAAAATGACCACAAGAAAAATAGCTCCAAAAAGAAAAAAAAAATGCAAAAAGGCTCAAATTTTGGGGTCACTTTTCATTATGAAATTTAACCCTAATTTTTTATGAGAAATCACCCCACAGGTTAAAATGAAAGGTGACGCCAAATGTTGGGGTATTTTTCATAACTAAAAATTGCCCCAAATATGTAAATGAATTTTCAACCTAAATTTTGTACATAATTGCAGTTAGAAATAAAGAAAATAGTAATTAATAATACATATTTTACAATATTAACGAATGAAATTTAGCTAAAGTACAAAAACAAAATTTATTGTTGTCTTTTTTTGGGTCATTTTGCATTATAAGATAAATGGAAAAGTGCATTATAAACTCAACAAAAATTAAAGAAAAACCCCAAAAATTTTGTGTTTTTGTAATCAGTGTAATTTTTAGGGTTTATTTTTTATGTTGACCACTTTTCCTGGGTCATTTTTCACAGTGCCAAAAATAATAATCTCACTTCCACCACCCTAAAGTATAACAATTGAATCAATATAAATTTTTGCAAATACGAAATTGGTAAATTGTTGCAAGGTCCTGTTGACGCTCACAAAACAGTATCATTGTTCTTCAGATATTTGTAATATGAACATGGAAAAACTCCCGATTTTATTCGAAATTTGTATTATTTGAAAACTAATAAATATTCGCCAAAGTGTGTAACTTTAAGTACTTCTATATTTTTTAAAGCGTTGGAAAGCTCCGAGTGGAACTGATTTTGTTTTTTATTTAAAAATTAATTTATATTTCGAATGGAATATTTCTAGGTTATATAAGATTAAAAACTTTAGTTAAAGAAGAATAATATGAATTTGTTTACATTTGAAAATATGGAAAATGTAATAAGAAATTTTAAGTTATTCGAAATTTAATATAATTTTTAGAATTTTCAAAAATGTTAAAAATGTATGTATTTCAAAAGTAAAATCCTCAACAAAGACAGACAAAATGAAAAGATTATTCATGAGTTCATTTTCTTATACACAAAATTTGAAAAATATTACATTTAAAAAATATTACTGTGGTAATTTATGAATTCTTAATACAAATGTCCATTTGCTAGTGGTTTTATGTCCATTATACTATTTAGCAAATAACCTACAAAACTATTATCGATTTTAAAGAATAGAGGAAACGTCTAATACGTGAGAATTAAATCACATTAAGTGGAAAATGTCTAACTTATTTATTTAATTTGTTTTAAACCAAAATTTGATTACTACAAACCACGTTACACTAAACTAAAATTTACTAAAAGGTGGCATAAGTCAACATACACAATATTTTCTTATATGTATGTACATTAGGGTGGGTCAATTTGTCCGGGTGAGAAATAATGTGACAGGCATATACCAAAATTGAAATCTACACAAAATTCTAAGAAAAAAATTTCCCATAGAAAGTATGGGTCTAAAATGAAAACCTAGCTCCCGCCAAGAGGCTTCATTATGAAAAATAAAAAAGTAGCAACGTCTGCTATATCAATACACAAAACACAAATACAGTTGCTTTTTTGGACCTTTTTATTGCATTTTTTTAAACCTTATTTGATTACAAATAACTTATTATGTTCCCACTAACTAGTGATCAAGATACGTGTATATGGAACATTGTTGTTGCGTTTGTTTGCGTTTGTTTTTATACGAATTACGAAGATTTTAAAATGAGAATGATTTTTTTTTTAAATTTTAAATTTTTTTTAAAAATTATAATTTAGTAATCTGCTATGAAAGTTATTAGCAAAGAGTAATTAGAATTCAATGTTATTAATAGTTCTAGTCATTGTAGAAATTTACCTTTAATGCATTTTATAAAAACGTGGTGTTAAGCATTTGTTTTGATTGACTCATGCACTTGATATTTAACTTTCAAGAAGTAAGCGTGTTATTTTTTATTTAAAAAATGAACCATTAAATTGTGGAATCATCAGCGATGTCGATTGACTCTAACGGGGCAAGTTTTCTGACTAATCAGAACGCTAGTATAATGGACATACCAAGTGAATTTAGTGGATTAAATTTGCCAAGTTATCGTGATATTTTAAAGTATTCAGGGGTGTCATAGAAACCAATATTGTCAGAATTGGTTTTAAAACCGACAAGAAAAATGCTTTGGTGTCATAGGGCACTGCTACACCAAAGCATTTTTTCTTGTCGGTTTTAAAACCAATTCTGACAATATTGGTTTCTATGACACCCCAGATTATTTTTTCTTAAGTGAACGTGAAAAAGTAAAATCAAAAAAACAACAATCGTATTCAAGATTGTCTCCGATAATTGCAAACAAAATAATTGAAATTTGGGAAAAAATTATTATTGCACTGATAAATAGAAAAAGAAGTTTAAGAAAACTGAATATATATCTCAAGAAATATCACAAAAAGGTAAAAAACATATCAAGAGGTAATACATAATCAGTATTTGAGACATTGTTGAATGATATACATATTTTATATCGGTAAATGCAGTTGCACAAAAACAATGTCATGCTCCTGTGGAGTAATTCCTGATCCTCTCAAATTATTCATGATTGACCAACACACCAGCAGAAAGAATACAATTCCTGAATGCGTGTTAAATATAGTAGACCCACTGTCCAGTTAGATCCTTCATATATGTAGGTTCGACTCTTCACAAATGGATGTCGCGTCTGAAATCGAATTTGCAATGCCAGCTGCAAAAGAGCCGATTATGCACAAAAGGGGACCTTTTCGGCGTTTCAGACAGAGTTGCCTCGTGTTTAGCTACAGCTTTATTTAAAGACATTGGCTTTACTGACGAAAATGGGGAACCAATTATTATGCATAAATCCAAAGTAGGTCGTGAAAAAATTAAAAGCAGGGAGTCCGTTCGTCGTCTGCAAAACAATGATTCAGTCTTACTAGCTTTTTCTTTTGATGGAAGAAAAAATGATGCCCTAACACTGTTTTAATATTTTGCTCTCATTACCTATTATTTTTTGAAACCAATTTTTAAGATTCCATTTTTTACAAACAAAAATTGGCCCACCCTAATGTACATATGTATGTACATTAGAGTGGCCATAGTGGAACTTTTTTTGAAAAGTTAAATTTTTCGCACTGAAAAATATGAGGTTGGGGATAAAAATAATTATACATATTTAAAAATTTTTTTTTTTTAGTTCCGAGTACCTCCGGGTTGAGCCCAAAGTTTTATTGGAACAAGTCGGTTTTAGTACTGCTAAAAAAAAAAAAAAAAAAAAAAAATTTCATCAAAGAGGGATTTTAGAGGAGATGCCAGCAAAAAAAAAATTGTTGGCGGTCACGCTTATTTTCGAGGGGGCGGGCCCGTAAAGTTGAAAATATGTAGGCCTATATCTCGGGAACTACTGGGTGTCTGATAATTTGTAATACATTAAATAAAAGGTATTAAAAATACCTTTCCAACGATATATATCATGATTATAAAATATGAACCAAATATGGGTTAAATCCGAAAAGAATATTTTTTGATCCGAATTTTTTTTAATATCTAAAAAAATTAAAAAAAATGTCTATATAAGTGTTGATTTAGTTTATTAATATAAATAGCCAAGACATTAAGCTTTAATTTAAGGTATCATATGTGTCTGTAGGTACTATAATCATAGAATTATAAGATCGGAAAATTAAAAAAACACATTTTTTAAAATTTTTGTATGCAGGATAGGATACCTCCATTAGAGTGACCAATGGCCAATGGGCTCAACCCGGAGGTACTCGTTTTATTATATTACCCATTCATCACTATTTTTGTTCCTGTTTATATTTGAATAACAACAAAATCTGACTCTATGTTCCCAACTTAATTTCTTCGATACATATAATAATTACCTTTTTATAAAAACTTTTTAGTCGAAGCTTACTTCTGTTAAATATAAAAAATTTATTTGAAATTTATTTTTGTATATTTCTTCTAATGTGGAACATATAACAGAACAAAATATAATAAATAATAATAAGAGGAGAAAATCCTTCCGCCCGGCCGTAGGCCGGCAATACAGGAAATTTGCACAATGCGAAGCCGGTATTCTGTATACCATGGAGGTATCCTATCCTGTATACAAAATTTTTAAAAAATGTGTTTTTTTTAATTTTCAGATCTTATAATTCTACCTACAGACACATATGATACCTTAAATTAAAGCTTAATGTCTTGGCTATTTATATTAATAAACTAAATCAACACTTATATAGACATTTTTTTAATTTTTTTAGATATTAAAAAAAATTCGGGTTAAAAAATATTCTTTTCGGATTTAACCCATATTCGGTCCATATTTTATAATCATGATATATATCGTTGGAAAGGTATTTTTAATACCTTTTATTTAATGTATTACAAATTATCAGACACCCAGTAGTTCCCGAGATATAGACCTACATATTTTCAACTTTACGGGCCCGCCCCCTCGAAAATAAGCGTGACCGCCAACAATTTTTTTTTTGCTGGCATCTCCTTTAAAATCCCTCTTTGATGAAATTTTTTTTTTTTTTTTTTTTTTTTAGCAGTACTAAAACCGACTTGTTCCAATAAAACTTTGGGCTCAACCCGGAGGTACTCGGAACTAAAAAAAAAAAAATTTTAAATATGCATAATTATTTTTATCCCCAACCTCATATTTTTCAGTGCGAAAACTTTTGGATTTAACATTTTTTAATTTTTCTATATAACGCTATGGCCAGTCTAATGTACATACAATAAACCTACTAAATTTTAGCTAATTTTAACTAAAATAGTAATTTAGTTCAAATATAAGCCGTCATCTAAATTCACCCTCAGTAACACAAAGAAAACTACATATGTAGTAAAATTCAAAAAGAAAAAAATTTAAGAAAAAAAAAATAGAAACGTTTTGTTAACATGGACTATTAGACAAATCAGCATTAGTTAAATAATTACTAACTAAATGTATGAAAATACGAAGAACATGTTTTACTTTTGAAATACTACGAAAAAGCAACAAAAACCTCATTGCACTAGATTCGTACTAAATGCAAATGTTGCTACCGCAACTGCTGCTGCTACTGATCGATGACCTCAAAAGCGACGACACCTTTTGCTGCATGATACTGGTATGTATTGTGTATGTGCGCATGTTGTTGAAAAAACAAACAAACAAACAAATATTATCTACTTGGTCAAAAGGTCTAAAGTACTTAAAAAGAGAATCACTACACTGTATAATACACTTGTCTTACTTTTCATTATTTTGTACTCGTACATTTGTTTGCCATTATAATAATGATTATGATGTTAGAGGCATAATGTGACCGACCGACTGACTGTGGACGCTAAATTACTAAAACATTGCTTTGAAGTATGTTGTATATATAATTTTAAGTTTTTTCAATGATCATTTAAATCTGTCATAAAAATATTACAATTAATAGAAATAAAGTAATTTTGTTTTGCTAAATTCCGCCTGATTTCTGATTTAGAAAAACAAACAACAGAATAATTGCAAATGTTTTACCATTTCCTTTATATTACCACCTTAAATTGGTCACATTAAGTAAGCGTGTAGTATTTAACTTATTTCTCCATTTAATGTAATATGAATCTTGAGGTATATAATACATACATACATATGTATGTATTTCAAAAAAATATACTTGCAATAAAAAAAAAAGTAAAAACCATTACCAGTTAATGACCGGTACAAATTGCACTGATACTGGTACAATTTACTACTGCCGCTAGAAAAAACTATTTACAGCACCAGCAGATTTAAAACAAAAAAAAAACTAAAACAAAAAAATGAGGAAGTATCTAAAATACATGAACACCACAACCTACTCATACTTACAAACACACACATCCACATGCATATGAATATACATATGTATGTAAGTATATTTCACTTTTGACCTGGTAAAACGATTAGTAACTGGTACTGATTCCAAAGATTTCATGTTATAGTTCAACAGATATGCTAGAAAATGGCAAAAGTTCACCTTAAAAGTAAAAGTTGAACAAAATATGAATACAAAACTGAATGAATGAACTTTCCCCAAGACGCCATACATACATACATAATCTTATACATATCTACTCTCGTACTTATTTGACATTATTTCTTTCATTTACATACATATGTACATATGTTTTGCAGATTCCTCTGGTGTCTCAGCTATATCCAAAGAAGCATATTTTAATGGCTCGGCATATTTGCGTTTGTTGTCACCTATGCCCATATGGGATCATTCCGCCATAAGTTTTCGTTCATGTCGCGGTAAGTCATTATATACATACATACATGCATACTGGGGGGTTACTCTCTATTGCGATGCGAAAGCAAATTCGATGCGTAAGCGTATCAATTTGTACGGTTATCGCATCGAATTTGCTTTCGCATCGCAATAGACAGTAACCCCCCCTGGTACATATATATTTTATTTAACCTGGAATTTGAGTAAGAAATGTATGTTTCTTGTGTCTCGTCGTGTAGGTGGTGAAATTTTAGCTCAACAATACAATAAAAACTCAATAGTAATCTCTGTGCTCAATGACTTTTTGCAAATATCACTGGCCGGTCCGGCGGTCATAGGACCAAATAATCGTGTCGATGTTAAATATTCGTATCATTTGTTAGACAACAGATGGCATACGTTACAATTCAAATATGAATATGGAAATTTATATTTGTATATTGATCGTGAATCGAGGATATTTGGTAAGTTTGAAAGCAAACGAAAACTTGAACTCAAAATCTCTAAATTTGTTTCTTTTCTTTCTCAATGTTTAGCAAATTCTACTTATAATAGTCAATTTTTAACGAATCAGGATATTGGCAACGAAGCGGCCATTTTAATATTGGGCAACTCTTTTACCGGTTGTTTGCAGGACGGTCCCGGCTTACAGTTTATTAATGACTCGATGACTGTACAGAATGCTGTATTTGGTCCTTGTCCTTTGGGCAATGGTCCCTGCTCAGATCATGATATACCTTTGAGAAATCAAGACTTTTGTGCCAATGATCCCTGCATGGGTCATGGCTTGTGCATTTCTCACAACGATGGCTATGAATGTCGTTGCACTGCCCGTTATTCGGGTAAGAACTGTCAAATGGATAATGGCTCTCCCTGTGATCGTAATCCCTGTTCAAATAGTGGCACCTGCTTTGAAGACAGTCGTGGTGACTACCAGTGCATTTGCACTCCCAATCACACGGGCAAACACTGTGAAACGGAAATCAATATAAATCCTCTGTGCCAGGTGAATCCATGTGCAAATAATGGTGCTTGTGTCGTAGCGCCCGGAAGTTCCAATATAGAATGTGAATGCCCCAAAGGTTATGCCGGCACGCACTGTGAAATTGATATGGATGACTGCGCCTCGCAACCTTGTCAAAACAATGGCAAATGCATGGATTTGGTTAATGGTTTTGTATGCGATTGTGCCAATACTGGCTTTATGGGTCCTTTGTGCCAGACCAACATCGACGAGTGTGAAGCGAAACCCTGCCACAATGGTAAATGTTTTGACACCAATGGCTGGTTCATATGCCAGTGCTCCGATGGCTGGGGAGGCGAACTATGCGAAAAGCCCATTAGTTGTCAAACTCAGCAATGTTTGAATGGCGGTACCTGTCTAGATAAGCCCATAGGATTCCAATGTTTGTGTCCTCAAGGTTTCTCGGGAGAGCTGTGTCAACAAGGTCCATCTCCCTGTCCTCAATGTCCCATTGACTCTGAATGCATAGGAGGAAAATGTATATGCAAGCCAGGAACTTCAGGTGAGTCAAAGACTTTCGCTCTATAACCAATATAGCATTTTTAAATCATTTCAAAGGGTGTTTGGTTCTAATTCATTGTTATAAGTCTACTCGTATTGTTTAAGAAACACATCACTTGTTAATGAAATTAACTGTGATCTGTTGTTGTACATGTGGTTTAAGGATTTCTTTTTTTTTTAATTTATTTTGGGTTATGGTGTTTTTTTGTTTATTTGTCTATCTCATTATTATAACGATTTTTGAATAAAAAAAAAACAAACAAATTAAAAGCTTCGCAAAGATATGAGCTTGTGGCCACTAATTGTGAAGGGGGAGGAGGAGCTAAAAGAAGCGAAGGCAAAAGTAAACGTTACATACCACCAGAGTGGCTTAAGAAGAAGAGATGTGAGCTTAAATTGAGTATGTCTAAAAAACCTCCTAAAATAAACATTTACAATTGTTACTACTACTATTATAATTATTAGAAATTATTATTAGAAATTATAATAATCATTGTTGTTACACGTTTCAAATTACTTAGATCAAAACAATTCAAACTCAAATCGTATGCAGGCTAAAATTAGTAGTCGAACACCCTACCCTCACTTTGTTGCTTGTTTTAAATATTTCATCAGGCCCCGTTTCACATTGAATGCTACTACATACGAGTACTTGTATTGTTAGTATTTTATATGTAGAATGGGACTGATTTAAAACCATATCCATCAGCCAAAGCTTTATTCACTAATTTAAAAACATTTTTCATATTTTTTCTTGTTGCTTTATCCTTTATCCTTTGTCGTTTTATTGTTTTGTTGAAATACCCAAATGAACAAAATTTTAATACATATGTATGTATGATTTTGGAAATTCTGTGAAAATTTTGTATAATTTGATGATGTTGATGATGATGTTGATGATGTAATAGGCCCTATTGGCCATTGTGTACCGATAATGACAACAACAACTACAAATATGCCACCCATATCATCCAGTAGTGCCAATTCCGCTCTTGTAAGCAATCAACAACAATCCCGATCAGCTCAGCTGAATGCATGTTCATCTGATAAGTGTCTCAATGGTGGCTCTTGCCAAGGTTTTGCCACCAATTACACTTGTATTTGTGCTAGTGGATACAAAGGTTTGGATCTAATTGACATACTTATACTAACTTTTTCTAAAAAAAAAAATCTTTAAAATATAAAAATTACTATGTATCTAGCTAGATATGTATGTATGTATTGCTATTAGAGTTTAGTATATTGTATGTAAGATTGTATTTAGAAAATATAATAAATAATATGTAGATTAAAGAAATTAAAACTAAAGCTAACCTTTTAATCAGAAATACATAATTGTTAACTTAATTAATTTGGCGAAAGGTGGGGGGTATCACAAAGCCTTTGGATATAAAACTATACTGGGTTTATGTCTCAATACAAACGGACATAAAGCCATAATTAAGTCTCATACCAATTTTAGTGAATGGGACATAAAACCATTTGACGTGCAATGCGTGGAGGAGAAAATCCTTCCGGCATTACAAGGAATCTGTACTATGCGAAGCCGGTGTTCTGTATACCATGGAGGTTCTCCTTCCCCGAGAAATTTGTGCAATGAAATTCCTTTTTTTACATGAAATAGGGTGACATGCAACACTGATCAAAAATATGGCTTTATGTCTCATTTTTGGAAAAAATTTTATGGCGTTATGTCCCATTCCATTGAGACTTAATGGCATATGCCCTTATGTCTCAATGGAATAAGACTTAACGCCATATGGTTTTATGTCACATGGCTTTGTGACACCCCACCGTGGCGAAACTATACTACAAATAATAATAAAAACTACTCGTAACCAAGAGAAACAGAAACAAACAAATAACTTGTTGATTAATGTACTTACTCGTAATTGGATTTTGTGTTATAGTTTTGCCTGAATGTGTTGTGCTGAATTGTATATGAAAATGTTACTAATTCATAAAATTTCCAAAATCCAGGCTTTAATTGCGAATTACCTTCTAATGATGTCTTGCCTTCGAGCATACCCTTGTTAGGCTGCAAGTGTTTAAACGGTGGCACTTGTTCTTTGAACGGAACCCACTGCTACTGTCCTACCGGCTATTCTGGCGAACAATGTGAGAAATTTGAAGCATGCACGGTGGCCAACTGCCAAGAGCCAATGATGTGTTCTCAAAACAAATGCGTTTGTCCGGAAAACAAAATCTGTACTGTCTGTGCTACACAACCATGTCGCAATGGGGGTGTCTGCTCGGATTTATCGAATGGTGACTACAAGTGTAAATGCCCAGCTGCTTGGACTGGTCGTAATTGCATGACGGATGTCGACGAGTGTCTTATATCGCCAAAAATATGTGGCAATGGGATTTGCAAAAACGAGGAAGGTTCCTACAAATGCTATTGTACTCCTGGCTTCACGGGTATTCACTGTGATTCCGATGTCGATGAATGCTTAAGTCATCCCTGTCAAAATGGAGCAACGTGTCATAATAAGGTATGTTGGAATTTTGAGCGTTATTTAATGAATTCAAATAAGGGTGGGAGGGAGAGTTTTATGCAATTAATTGTGTGTGTGAGAGAGAGAGAGAAAGAAAGAAATTATAATATTCAATCATTATAGCTGTTTTTCTTTAAATTTGGAAAGCATCGGATATTAAGACAAGTGAGTTGCTAAGAAACCCTTAATTAATGTCCAAAAATAAATCTGTATGCTAAATGTTTTCCCAGCAAACGTATGATTGCTAGAAATTGGCTTTGAATGAAACTCTTAGCAGCGAGTATTTGAGTGAATAGTTTACAGAACAAAGGATCGGACTCAGTAAGAAAGAAAACATTCTATAAATGACTTTTAATTTAATAACAATAATTTCTTGTTGCATTAATACCTCTTTTACAAATTGACTGATCATGATCACACACTGTTCGAATATTTAGATTTTGCTTGTGACCAACAAAGTCAATTTGTAATAGAATGAAAATAATTATTTATTAAGGATTTTCAAATTTGTATATTAGGTACTGATTACGGTCCTTAAAAATGTTCCAAAAACATCATCTCACAAGCTGGTCCTATATGTTTATATCTTTAAACGCATTATCTTAATATACCTACATACTCGTATACGTTTTTTAGATAAATGCTTACGAATGTGTTTGTCCAGCCGGTTACATGGGTCTCAACTGTGAAATTGATATTGATGAATGTGCCAGCAATCCATGCTCCAAAGGTTCGACTTGTATTGATTTAATTAACAATTTTACTTGCTCCTGTATACCTGGAATGACGGGTCGTTTCTGTGAAATCGATATTGATGACTGTGTGTCGGGACCCTGCCAACATGGCGGCAAATGTATCGATGAATTGGGAGGTTTCCATTGCAACTGCAATTCTACCGGTTACGAGGGGCGTTATTGTGAATCGAATATAGACGAGTGTGCCACGAATCAGTGTGTTAACGGTGCCGAATGTATAGACCAGGTCAACGATTACTTCTGTAAATGTTATCCCGGATTTAGAGGAAAGAATTGTGACACTGACATCAATGAATGCGAAAGTAATCCATGTCAGTATAATGGCAACTGTTTGGAGAGATCGAATATAACCCTGTACAATCTTGCTCATACTATGGACTTGCCAAGTGTTTTTAGCCAGACGTTTAGCTTTCAAAATGCCAGCGGTTATGAGTGCGTCTGTGTGCCGGGTATAATGGGCAAGAATTGTGAAATCAATATTAACGAATGTGAAAGTAGTCCGTGTAGCAAACATGGCACGTGTAATGATGGTGTAAGTAAACTGATTGTAAATAACTCCATGAATGTTTAAAAACAAAATATGTTGTATATGTGTATTCCTATAGATCGGTTCCTATACTTGTGAATGTGATCCTGGTTTTGAGGGCACCACTTGTGAAATTAATATTGATGAATGTGATCGTTATAATCCCTGTGGAGCTCATGGCACCTGTATTGATCAGACCAACGACTATGAGTGTGATTGTGATGCCATGTATGGTGGCAAGAACTGTTCCGTGCCTTTAATTGGCTGTGTTAGTGCTCCTTGTTCGAATGGCGGTATTTGCAAGCCATACTTGGTTAATGAAACTGACCATCTGTTCAATTGTTCCTGTCAACATGGCTATCAAGGTGACACGTGTGAAAAAACCACCACAATTTCTATGGTAGTTACTAGTTTGATTACGGTTCAAACCCAGCGCGAGGAGGGTTATGACATCAATTTACAATTTCGTACCACTTTGCCTAATGGTGTTTTGGCATTTGGCACTTCGGGCGGTCAAAATGAGCCAGTTAGCTATATTTTGGAATTGATAAATGGCCGTTTGAATTTACACTCCTCCTTGCTAAATAAATGGGAGGGTGTCTTTATTGGTTCGAACCTGAACGATAGCAATTGGCATAAGGTGTTTGTGGCCATAAATACATCTCATTTGGTATTATCGGCCAATGATGAACAGGCTATATTCCCGGTGGGTTCGTATGAAACCTCTAATGGCAGTCAGCAACCTTCATTCCCTCTCACCTACTTGGGTGGAACTATACCGAATTTGAAATCATACTTGAGACATTTAACTCATCGCCCATCTAGTTTTGTGGGTTGTATGCAAGATATTGTTGTAAATGGCAAATGGATTTTCCCCGGGGAGCAAGTTGTAGATAACAATACAACATTAACGCACATACAAAGCGGTTGTTCACGCACCGCACAGTGTAATCCAAACCCCTGTCATTCGAATGGCAAATGTACTGATCTTTGGCATACCTTCTCCTGCACGTGTCAGAGACCTCACTTTGGCTATACTTGTAAATACAGTGAGTATCCTTAACTATAAACTACACGTCATGGATGTACAAATATATATGTATTCTTCTTTTTATTTTTTAATAGATATAACCGCCGCCACATTTGGTCATGAGAATACCTCGCATTCGGCTGTAATAGTGGAAACAAATGATGCAGGTCGTCGAGCTATCAGATCTGTTTTGGATATCTCTATGTTCATACGCACCAGGCAGCCTACTGGTCAGGTCTTCTATTTGGGCAGTGATCCTCGTAAAACAGCCTCCAAAGGAGCCGGTAAGGATAACATAACAAAACAAACAAAAAACTAGTAAACAGATATCAACATTTTTATTTTTGCAGATTCTGGCAGTTCTTATGTAGCTGCCAAATTACAAGGTGGTGAATTATTGGTGAAAATGCAATTCAATGGCACCCCCGAGGCATATACAGTGGGTGGCAATAAACTGGACAATGGCTATAATCACTTGATCGAAGTTGTACGTAATCAAACCTTAGTGCAGGTGAAACTAAATGGCACCGAGTACTTCCGCAAAACTCTGTCATCGACAGGTTTACTGGATGCACAGGTGCTTTATTTAGGTGGACCTGCTCCCACAGCATCCAACAGTGAGACTGCTGGCACTGTTGTACCAGGCTCAGAAGTGGGTACTGAAAATGCCAACATTAAACCTGAAGATTATTTCAAGGGCATTATTCAGGATGTTAAAGTAAGCAATGGCTCACATACCATGATTGTTGAATTGTATTCGTTGGAAGAGGAAGATCTAGTTTTGCCACCACCATTTGGGGTTATTACAATCGATCGTTCGTCGGTTTTGAAGGGTGAAGTATCTGATGATTTGTGCCGTAAAAATCCCTGCAGACATAATGCTGAATGCCGAAATACTTGGAATGATTATACTTGCAAGTGTCCCAATGGTTATAAGGGCAAGGATTGTCAAGAGATCGAATTCTGTCAGTTGGTTACATGTCCTGGCAGCAGCGTGTGTCAAAACCTCGATGACGGTTATGAATGCTTGACTAATATCACATTTAGAGGCAACGAGAAGGCACCATTGGCTTTCACTTTCTATAAAGAGCAAATGAATGATGAATTGAAGCCAAAATTGAAGCCAGTCGTAGAAATAGCTTATCGTACTCGTGCTGGCGGTACTTTATTGTACGTTGAAAACCAACAGAGCTTCTTTGAAATCGGCGTGAATCAAGGCCAAGTGACAGTTACTTGGAAATTCAATCAAGACTCTTTGGGTGACACCAAAAGGTTCAGCAAAGATAATTCTGATGGCATTGAATGGAGTAGAATCTACTTGAGAGCCCGCAATGGTAAATTGGAGGGTGGCTGGAAGGGTTGGGAAAGCATGGTAGATCCATCGCCAGCATTTTCCTCCGACATAGATATAAGTGCCTTCCAGGATTTAATCTCAAGTGGAGCTCAAGTTTATTTGGGCGGCATGCCAGTTGTTAGTCAAAATCAACAGGCTCGTACAACGGTATCTTCCCAGCAAGGTTCTCAGTTCAAGGGCTGTTTGGGTGAAGCCAGGGTGGGTGATCTCCTATTGCCATATTTTAGCAATGAAGAAATGTATCCCAGAACTGAAAATGTTTCGGTGCAGCCACAAATACAATTCCGTTTGAATTCTGCGCAACCAGATGAAGGTTGTATTTTGTGTTTCAAAACGGACTGTAAAAATGGCGGAACCTGTAGTTCTCCTACCGAGGACTATGCCTGCACCTGTCTGCCGGGCTATGATGGTGATGATTGCTCAAATGATATCGATGAATGTGCCATGGCCATGTGTGAAAATAATTCTACATGTATTGATAAGGTTGCGGATTTCCTTTGCGACTGTTTGCCTGGTTATGATGGTCGTTTCTGTGAAAACAACATTGATGAATGTGCCCCGCAGCCCTGTCATAATGGTGGCAACTGTACCGATCTTATAGCGGCATTCCATTGTGATTGTACCGATGATTATGCTGGGCTACAGTGTGATGTTTTGAAGCAGGTTACTTGTGAGAATCTGCCATGCAAAAATAACTCTACTTGCCAGGATGGATTTAGTAAGTTGTTGATTGCGGATTGTGTGTTACTGATATGAATTCTATTAATTTGTTATTTCTTATTTCGAATAGACCCCCAAACGAGCAACAATTTCACTTGTAGTTGCATGCCTGGCTATGAAGGAGCCATTTGTGACACGGCCTTTTGTGAATCGACACCTTGTGAACATGGAGGCTTATGTATTATTACACAGACAATGGTAAGTTGTGGGTTGAGGAATATATTCTTGAGATTAGAGAATACATTTTTACAGAAATGACTTTTCATTACCGATAATCAGTAGATATAAACCCTAATTTAATACAACTGAAATAAACTAATAATTTTATTATTTTAATTTTTCAGACTCCCATGTGCCAATGTAGTTTGGGCTACTCAGGACGTTTGTGTGAAACAGACATTAACGAATGTGATTCTAATCCCTGCTTGAACGACGGCAAATGTAGCGATTTGGTGGGCGGGTACAAATGTAATTGTACTGACACAGGCTTCGAAGGGGAGAATTGCGAAATCGATATAGATGAATGCGCCATGAGTGTGGAATACTGTGGTGGCCTAGGCAGATGTATAAATCAACCGGGATCTTTTAAATGTATTTGTCAAGACTCATTCTGTGGGGCGTACTGTAATTTCACGGATCCCTGCAAACAAGAAGGACAACAATTGTGTATGAATGGCGGCAACTGCATAGAAGCCTGCGGTGATGAGGCTGACTATTATTGTAACTGCACAGATGGTTATACGGGCAAAAACTGTACTATATTGGTAAGTTTATTTAGTTAACAATTATTTGGTTTCGAATCATCTCAATTTGGTAATTTTTTATGCAGATCACTTCTCGCAAGGAACCTAGCACCGCCGATATAGCCATTATTGTTATACCGGTTATTGTGGTATTACTTTTAGTGTGCGCCGGTTTATTGGTCACATTTTTGGTAATGGCTAGAAATAAACGTGCCACTAGGGGCACCTACAGTCCTAGTGCTCAAGAATATTGTAATCCTAGACTGGAAATGGACAATGTGTTAAAACCGCCACCAGAAGAAAGACTCATTTAGTCAAATTTCCTATAAATACCAATAACAATGTGTCTCTTGTGTTATTTATTTTACGTTTTATTTAACATATTTAAACATGTTTTTTTTACAAAATGTAAACTGATGTAAACTGAAAAAAAACGATAAAATTTATTTAAAAATCATTCCGCCCATTTTCTAGCAAAAAAAAAAAAAAGAAAGAAAAAACTTTTTATAATTTTAAATTAACGTTTAACGATATACTAAGTATAATATTAATTTTACAATTTAAAGTGGTTTAGAAACCAAAACTCATTAATTTTTCTCTTCCTCTCCCGTGTATTCTGAATACTTTTTCTTTCTGTATTAAAGAAAATCTAATTTGGATTTTTTTCTTTTTGAACTAAATATGTAGTAATAATTAACAATTAAGTTAGGTGCCAATAAGTCTTTTGAAGAAACAAATTTGAAAATTCTATTCCTATTTCTGATGTTTAGAATATATACAGCTAATATTTTCTATAGTTTTTCTTAAATTAAAAATATTTTAAATTATTAGACTCAGTTGTATAACGAATTTGAAATGTTATATTTACACTATTTAATAAATTGTTTTTAAACAAACAGGAAGCAATGTAATAATATTATTGAATAGCATTCAGAACACAATAATTATGTACCAGTGATTTTGATAGAGTTCGAACAAACTTTAATAAAGAAAACAGCAACAAATATTATTTTTTAAAGTATTTGTATTATTAATTTATTGTTATGCAGAAAAAAAGATTTGTAAATTTTTGATAAAATTTGTTGCTTTTAAATTCCTGACATGTGATGGAAATCGAAAACGAATGAGTTTTAGCAGTCAATTTTTTGTAATATTTCTATATTGAAAAACTTTTATCACATAAAATATAAAGATATTGATTTGGCTACTAAAGAGAATCTTAAAACAAAAATTATAAAAATTAGATTATAAATGCATTAAAATTGACTTCTAAAACTCATTCGCTTTCGTTTTCGATTTCCATCACATGCCTGATAAACTACTATCATAATCACTGGCACATGTAATCACATTATAAAGTTGAATTAGTGGACAACACAACTTATTAAATGAAAATGGAATTTTCTCTTCTAGATTTTACCACCTTAGGGTTTTTTTTTTAATTTTTGTGTTTCGATAAAAAAAAAAAGAAAAATAGTGAGGCACATTAGAAACATCAAAAGATTGGAATTTTTATGATTTAAAAGTTGTTCCTCGAAAATAGTTTCTTTCGTATGGAATTTCGCAAAAGTCCCATTGTTAAAATTCCTTGACATTCTTATACATTTTTTTTAGATATTTTAAACCAATTTTATATTTGTAATTAAAAGTCAGCATTTTGTCAATAGTTATAAAAAATTTATAACAATTCATTGCTAGGGAACACTATGTGATTTTGACTTGGAACAAATAAAAATGTCAGCTTTATTTTACTATAACCTATGAGCAAATCAAAATAAAAAAACTCTCTGCTCTCTCCGAACTTTATCATCCACTCTACCGCCATTATGTGCCCCTTTATGTAATATGTACGTGTTTTGTATATAAATGGATCAAATCTATTATGTTTATACATTTTTAATTAAATATATCATTATTATTTTAATATAAGTCAAACTATTTTTCATTTATTATATTTTAAAAACTACTAAGTTCTTTTTTGTGACTTCTTAACGAAATATTTAATATTTTTTTTTGAAAAATTTAAGTTAAATAATGAAAAAGAAAACGTATATATTTAAATACCTATTATTCAATTATACATACATAGATATATAGTATAGTATATTATGTATTATTAATATATAAGAAGACTGTAATATATACTTTGAAAATAAATAAAATGTTAAATAAATTTAAAAAACAAGTTTAACAAGATTTTGAGTAAAAAATTTTACAAAAGAAAATAAGTTAATTTTTGTTTAAAAGATTTCTTTTTTATTTGTTATTCGATTTTTTAAAATTTATTGTTTTAAATTTCTTGCTCATCTACTGCCTTAAGCAGTATAAATAGTTGCCTAAAGTCTAGTTTTTTGTTTTTAAATATTTAGCGCATAATTATTTGTTCAAACCCAATTAATAAATATTATGTAAACCGTTTTGATTTTACCTTTTTCATAAGGTATTTAGAGTTATACATACTATTAAAATTACAAAAAAAAAAATAGGAGAAAATCGAAAACCCACTTTTAGTTTAGAACTTCCAGAGATCAGCAATATCATTAGTTGGTTGAAGCAATCCATTTAAATTTACTGCTGCTGGGTATTTCGTGGTGATAAAACATGCATTCCAGTTTGTTAATACAGTTCTTGCCGTAACGGCATGGCTTGGGATGATAAAAGGGACAACTAGTTTTTGTGCAATTAGGGAAAAACTTGCAAGTTGTGGACGATACTGGTCCCGTTATCGCTGTTGATGATATTGATTTATAATTTTGGACCGGCACTACGGATGAAGCTGTAAAGTTTAATGGATTGAATCAGTAATTAATTGTGTGTTTCTAAAACACCAAAACAAAATAAAAACTTACAAAGTGGCGGTGCTGAAGGCTCCAATAGACTGGCACTTCTGGGGCCACTGTGTGAGAAATTGCAATCTAAATTAACACAGGCCAAATCATATTTACATCTGGGATGAGAGTATAGACATTTATCGGCAAATTTACAGTTCGGAAAAGATTTACAAACTGATGTAGGATGATAAAATTCACAGAAAGATTTTGTACAATTTGGATGATATTTGCAACGTTCCTTAGGTTTGTTATTGCGAAAGGAGCCAGAAGAATCCACTGGTACAGAATTCACTAAAAGTAGGAAGATAATCAATAATTATAGGTATTTGAAATATGTATGTATGTATGTACATATATTTATATTTCGATCAAATAAAATTTTTCAAAATCTCCAAATTAATTGAAAAGAAAATTTTAATAAAAAGTATTTTTATATTTTTCAATTGTGATAATCTAAAGGATCTGGGGCCAAATTACCGCATTCGTGATCGAATGAGCTATCGTTTTGAAAAATGTTTTCGATAGCGAAATTATGATAAAATGTACAAAATTTCTTGCTCGATATCGAATGCCATAATTTCAAATACGAAAATTACGATCAATTTTGCTCGATATCGAATGCGGTAATTTGGCCCTGTTATCTGGGTAAAGCCTATAAATTTACATTAAATAAATGCTTTATACATACATGATGTTGGAATATTATCATATTTTTTGGCCTCTGCATTGCGTATAGAAATTTTGTGTTTATCTTCCCTTCTTTCCAGTGACGAGTGTCTTTCTCGGTCCCTATCTCTTTCCCTCTCTCTATCCTTATCACGACTGTGAGCTCTGCTTACATTGTCATAACTCAAGGAACGTCTCTTTTTATTGGGAACCGGACTTTCTCTTGTATTTCTTGATTCTTTAGATTCTTTCAAATCAAACTTAATGGGTACATGCTTGCGTTTGGAGGGTGTTAACGATTTCTTGTGCCGTTCCTTATAATGCTCCTTCAAGGGTGGTGTTGTTGAACGACTTTCAACAGATTTGCATTCTCTGTCATGGGATGATTGCGATGGTGTCTGTGACTCATTACTACGGCACTTTAGTTTACGATCCTTTTCGGGTGAATGACTTTTCGAAAGACTCATGTCCTCATCTTCCGAGTCATTTTTTATAATAATCTTCTTAATCTCTTTAGGTTTACGATAGATTTCTATGAATTCAGTACGTTTGGGTGGCGGTGTTGTGCTTGCTTCTTGACGCATTAAGGATGAGGATCGGCGTTCGTTTGATGAAGAGGCTGATTTGTTGGAAAGTCTATCCTTAATATTGGACTTGCGAGACGTGGCAGAGGGATTTGAAGTCGATGTAGGTTCGGGGTATTTTTCACGGTCTTTTGAATTGCTTGACGATGAAGAAACTTGGGGTGGCGGCGAGAGGGAACGTGAATAACGTGTCAGATTATGACGTTTTATTTTCGGTAAAGCCTTATCTTCTGCAAATAAAGAGACAAATAAAAATTAACAAATGTATGGTTTATCATTAAAACATGTCTACCCACCATTTAAAGTTACAACAAATTGTGTCTTTTGTAAAGTGTCTTGAATTTCCTCCTCATCATTTGTATCATCTGCCAGATTTTCATCAAGTTCGTCTTCACTGGCCTGTTGCTGGTTAATAGACTGCGGCACATATACATATTCCTGATCAGATTCACCTCTATCTGACACAGTTTCTGGTATATATTCTTCATCTTCGCCCACAGTGTGGAAAGAAGCTGTTGTAGAATTATATTTCGGCTTCTCTGATGCCGAATTGCCATTAACTTCTACTATTATGTTCTTAGCGGTGCGTGTGAAAAGTGCACCTACACCTGTTGACGTTTTAATACGATCTCTGAAAGATTTTGTATAGAGTTTTGTATTGCGCTGAGCATTGATTTTGTCGCCCAAACGTAGAGCAACTTTGGGTTTCATGGTAGTTGAGGGCTTTTTAAGTATTGTTGATCTTTGAGCTTCGGCTACAGCCCTTAAAAGTAAATTCTTCGGAGCTTGCTTGCTGGGAGAAACGGGTGGTCGTGGTTTTATTTTTATAACAGAATTCATAGGTTTATCATTGAGATCATCTTCATCGGACACTTCATGGGGCTTAGCGGGTGCAACAATTACTCTAGAACCGATACGTTTACGTGTGCCGATAACATCGGGAGTGGTTTCCTCCTTGCTGCTGCTACGTGCTCGATTTGTGGTAGAGGGGGTTGTGGTGCTTATTTTACCTACTTGGCTTGAATTACGTTCATCGTTGTGATTCTCCGAAGTCGAACGTCTTTTATCGCGTTCTTCAAAAGAGCGCCGAACACGAGGTCGACCACGTGTCAAATTAGTGCTGTGATCGGAGTCTCTGGGCCTATCAATGTCTCTTTCGCGGTCGCGTTCACGTTCCCGCTCTCGATCCTTTTCACGACCTCGATCTCCACCCTGATTTCTTTCACGTTCTCTGTCTCTTTCATGGCCACGTTCTTGACCTCTTTCACGCTCTCTTTCCATTTCTTTTCGACGAAATGCCGGCACATACAGTTCCTGTTCCTGTAAATTTCTTCTTCTTTCCCGAGCTACAGGCTGTGCCGTTTTGGGATTCTCTCTTGATGATGAAGATGAGAAAGCATTTTTCATACCTAATCGTTGATGCACGGGCCGTTTATCATTACGGAATTCTGCCACTTCATCTTTGGAAGATGAGTCAAAGTTCGCATTTTCCGCAGCGGAATTAAGTGGTGGAGGTGTAAACCTTTTTCGCTTTGATGCAAGTACTTCATCATCGTTGTCACCACGATGTTTGGTTTTCTCTCCCTCAAAAATAATGGGACTTTTTTCTTTGTGCTTTTGTTCATTTTGAGGTGGAGTTACCGAACACTTCCTTACCAAATCACCAGCCTCATTGAACTCCTCTCTGCTGTCTTCATCACGCAAATTTAGAAAATCCTCATCGTCATCTTCTATTTCGCCAATTTGCTTTAGTTGTTTTTTGGCCGCATAAATTTTTTTTTGTATCTCTGCCAATTCAGCCAAATCCTTTTCTCTATTTCCCGACACAACCGCCGTTTCTTTGGTAGATTCTGTATGAGTAGTTACACCTGTAGTAGACGATATTTCAGATATTGTGGGTATATCAAATTCTTTTTGCGTTTCTGAAGGGATTGTTAAGGCGTTGTTTAATTCATCCGGCGATCGTTTGTGTTTGGATTTTTTGATGTTTTGTGCGGCATCTGCCGTAGCATTAATGCTTTGTTTGGCTTTTTCCAATAGCTCGCCAGCAACAAGATCGGTTATTGAGCTTACAACTTTGGTAGACGTGGTCTTATCAGGAGTTGTTGATGAGGTGCCTTCTTTCGATTTCTTTGACGTTAAAATTTTATCTTTTTTGGCTTGTTTTTTATCTTTTTTTGCTGCTGTTGCATTCGGAGCGGAAGTGGGGTCTTCTTTTTGTGAGGATTTGCGTTTTTTGGATGTTGCTGAAAACAAAGAACCATTATCTTGAATAATAACTCGGATTTTTTTTTAATATAAATATGCAACTAATTTCTAGAAATTATTTTAATTTGATATTTATACGGTTAGATAAAGTGCTCGTTTCTTAGCAGGATTAAAAGGAAACGTTCCTGCTCACATAAAAAAGCTATGTTTAGAAACAATAAATCAAAACCCCCTACATACAACAACACCCTTTTTATGTCACATATTATTTAATTGCACAAGTAGCATTGCAATAAACTTTTTAATATAGGTATTTATAGAAATTAAATGTTTTATTTATATGGACTCACCACTAGCGGCCGGCAGTGTTACTTCTTGCAGTTTTTGTAATACCTCATGCAACCAGGTTACAAATAGTTCAGTTTGATTGCCTAAAAATAAATTTAGGTCGGATATCATTTGCTGTTTGCTTCTCTTGTTGGCCACCATAATCATAACATAATCTGGCAACTCATCGTCTATGTAACCGGCAGAGCCTCCAGTACCCAGTTCCACCAACTTTGCCTTGACGGCACTCTTTTTTGGGTGAAATAAAAGAAAATTATATAAAATATATTATTAAAATAAACAACACATGCAATATTGACCTGCTTATTTTTTTCTTTAAGGCACTATTAATTGATTTTTCCTTGATTATTTTTTTGTACTTACTCTCATTTTTTGCCCAATTTCATTGCCATAGTTGTCCATGTTTTCAATTGTTTTGTTTAGCTTTATAGTTTACTTCACAATTTTCACTTTATTATGTCAAGAGAAAATGAAATTTTAATAGTTTTGCATGTTTCCTTAAGAAGAAAATTGAAAAATTATTGTTTATTGCATGCAGTACGAAATTTTCCGTAAAATCCACAACAGCAGAAAACTAATTCCTCAATCGTTTAGTTGTCACTTTCGACACATTCAACTCGTCTTCTTCTTCTTATTCTACTCTTTGCTTTTGCATAGTAGCATGGTGAATTTACTTTATAAGGTGACAGCATTGCTACAACAATTACAACAAGGCAAGAACAACAGGCATTTTTGTTTGTGTAATATTTTTGTTACTGTCAAAAACATCTGGCATAAAATAAAGAAAACAAACATACAAACATGGATGAAAACAGAACAAAATCACTTTTATTAAAACAACTCAAAAAACAAACACACTATTTATTATAAAGTAGTTCTTTAACACTTTTAAACTATTTAATAGTTTCTTTTTATAAGCAATAAGGTCACTTGAATTTTATATAAAAATATTTAATTTATTTATATATATTTATTTCCAATATTTCGCTATCACAATGGATAGCTTCTTCAGGGATAATACAAGTTTTGAATTATAATTTTGTTTTGAATTATAATATTGTTTTGAATTATAATTCAAAACTTGTATTATCCCTGAAGAAGCTATCATATCCAGCGTTGCCGTTTTTGGTTATTTCTAACCAAAATTGGTTATTTTTTTTTTCTCAATGTGTACATGTGTAGATTTTTTCTGTTTTGGTTATTTTTTTTACTGAAAATATTTACTATGTGAATTTAAATTTTGGGATAAAATTTCAACATACAAAAATGGCATAAACGAAAATTGTTTTAAAGAACTTGTAAATTTCGTACAAAATTTATTGACATTACCCCACAGTTCCGCTGCAGCTGAAAGAACATTTTCTCAGCTTAGTTTGATAAAAACAAAATTTAGGAATAATTTAGATTTTAAGACAATTAGTAATATATTGCAAGCAAAAGAATTGTGCAAAAATCTACAAAATGCCCATTTTGTTTGGTCTGCATTATATACTTTTTATTTTTGTTTAAGACATTAAAAATTAATAATTAAACTTGCAAAACTTAATGTAAAGTATTGGAATTTTAAATTTTACAAATTGTAGCATTAGCTTATGTTTCTTTGCATTACTTTTTGCAAAATATGACGCTTAGTTTATTAAAAAAAATATTTTTTAGTATTAGGAGTTGTGTTGTAAAATACGTTGTTTTATGTTTTTTTTTTTTTTTGTTACCTTAAAGTAAAAATTATAGTTAAAATTACAAAAAATAAATAAATAGTACATGCATTAAAATTTGGTTATTTTTTTTTTAATTTGGTTATTTTTTCATAAATGTTGGTTACAAAAAATTTTTTTCGTGGCAACACTGATGATGTCACCTTGTAAAGTAATTTCACCATACATAGTAGTAAATTATAAGGCAAAAATAATCGTTGCGTCAAACATTATTACAACTGGCAATGCCGTCTTTTATTTTTTTGACAATCTTCGAAAAATACATCGCTGTGTGGTTTATTTTCGTAATTATTGTAATTTTGTTTTGTACGGTCTTTCTCAATTGTCAAGTCGCAAAAATAAAAACACACGTGCATAAACGCTAGGAAATTTGTTGAATTTTTATAAAATTTTATAAAAAACAATCGACAAAAATGCGTATTGAAACGTGTTATTTTTGCTCTAGCAAAATTTATCCAGGACATGGAGTAGACTTTGTAAGAAACGATTGCAAGGTAAGCGTAAATATCAACAACTCCATTAATACATGTGACGTCACATCAAAGCGTGATTGAAAATATAATGGCTGTATTTTTTTAATTGCAGATATTTAAATTTTGCCGTGGAAAATGCCATAAGGCCTTCAAACGCAAGAAGAACCCACGTAAGGTGAAATGGACCAAGGCTTACCGTAAGGCATCTGGCAAGGAATTAGCTATTGACCCCAGTTTTGAATTTGAGAAACGCCGCAACTGTCCTATTAAATACAATCGTGAAATGTGGCAAAAGACTTTGGATGCCATTAAGAAAGTTACTGAAATTAAAGAGCGTCGTCAAGGTCAATTTATTTTGGAACGTTTGCGCAAGGGTCGTGAAATTGAAATTCAGATGGATGTTAAGGATGTACAGCGTAATATCTCCCTTATACGTTCTCCGGCTGCTGGCCTAAAGGAACGTCGTGCCAAGGAGGAAGCCGAAGAGGCTGCCCTTATGGAACAAGACTTACCCGAGGAGGAGATCACTTATGTCGATGCTCGCGAACTGGAAAAGAAACTTGAAGAAGGTCTCATGGATGACGACATGCAAAAGATGAAAGCCTAAAGTGGTTAATAAGGGGGAGTTCTTAGATTTAAGACATATCTATAAGTTTTACAAATTAGAAAACTAAAACAAAAACGCTGTACTATTCTTAACGTAAATCCATATACAAATAATCATCAAAGTTGGACAAGATTGTATTATTTTAATTACATAAAAAATAAATGTAATTTGTTAATGATTTTAAATCATGTCAAATATTTTATTTGAACACTAAACTAAAGAAATTACTAACTAGCATTGCTGTTTAAGAGGGGTTGCAACTACATTGATAAGCTTTGAATTGTTTTTGATGACCAAAGACAAAGTGTTTTTTTGCCAGTTTGTTTTTTTCTTGCAATACATTTCATAGAACACACGATAATTGGATTAGTAGGATAGTAAAGCAAACCATTTTATATAGTTCTAGTTAGTTTTAGTTAAAATTTTGTGTAAAAAACATTAAATAAATCATGAATTTCAACAGTAAGTTCTTTTAAATTTTATAAAAATATAGGTACATACATAACTAAAGATATACATATAATCTGTTCCTATGCTGATTAGAGATTTTTATATTGGCTGCCTTCATAATTGGTGTTATATCCATTCTGTGGTTTGTTATAGCAGCCTTATTAAAGGAACGTGTTCCGAATGCTCTTATAGCCAAAGACGGTTATATATTTGACTATGTGGTGGGTAAGCAGATAACAAACAATTTCTGTACAAGTGTAAAGGTAATGATAATTTGTTTATATTTTTTAAGTGGGTGCTGGCACAGCTGGTTCTGTGGTGGCCTCATTACTTTCAAAAAACAGCAATGCAACCGTTTTGTTAATAGAAGCAGGTGACCGTTTTGGCTTACTAAGCAAAATACCTCTGTTGACAACGTTTCAACAAAAAGGCTTAAACGATTGGTCATTCCTAACAACACCACAAAAGCACTCATCCAAGGGATTGGAAGAACAGGTAATAAAATCAAATTTTATTGTAACTTAAACAGCAAATACATACAAAAAATCATAGAATCAAAATTCTTTTAGATCGTTAGATCTATTTTAGATTAGAAAAATGTGTCAAAAGTATTTATACAAGTGCAGATTTTTATGAGATTTTGGTGTATTTTATTGCTGTTTGCTTTGTAAGTCCCAATTTAAACGAAGCAATTCTTTAAGCTAAAAGGTATTCAGCTTTTAGACATCCTGATGAGGGGAAGATAAGACGAGTACACACTTGATTGTACTAGCACTTAGTATTAGATGCATATGTATGTGTTTACAAATGTGTGTATACTCTTAAATAAAAATACGAGCGATTTAAGCAATAAGAATTGTGCTGTGTGAACACCGAAGAAATTTCAAGGCAAAATTTGTATTAATTTTTTCAATAAAAAGTGTTTCGTGTGAATTGGGTCTCTAACATTGGAATTGTAAACCAGCGAAAACTCAGCATGAAATATTTATAAAAGCTAAATAATGGCAAATGCTTAACTAATGATTCTTTATTCGCAATGCTTAGTTTGCTATGAGAATACCAAGTAATAGTTAAACAATAGTTAGTATTTTAGTTTACCAATGGTTAACCAATGACCGAGAATTCGGCCATAAATCTTTTAAAATTTTTAAAACTTTTTTCTCTTTTATTTACATACGTATGTATGTATATACCTATATGTATTTATTAAAACATAATCTAATAGGTAATTTAACTTTTCTAAGACAATTTAAGATACAAATTGAAAATTATTTTTTAAAGTTAGTTTCTTTAAAATAAAATATTAATAATAAAAATTTAAAAAAAAACAAATAATTACTTCAAAATTTTTTAGTGTAAAATTATTTGATGGCATAAAAATTAAATCAAAAGCTACCAATATTTTTAATTAAAAGCTGTTGTAATTTGCTAGAGATATGATTATGCATATTAAAACCCTACACCAACATAGTCGAGGGGATATATAGCGATGTTTGTAAATTTTCCAGTTAATTTCACAAATTTTCGTTTTTCTAACTGACTGTTCATGTCCATGTTATACTTGCGCACAAAGTTCAATATTCGCTTTATTGTTTTCCTTAGCCCCTACACAATTGTACTCCCGTAATAGGAATTTATTGGTCATAATTGTCTGATTTATTATCCACACATAGGTTTTGAGAATCGATTCATAACAGTTCCCCACTTCCGAAAATCAACCTAACGAGTATAAATCCTTTAAGAATGTTGGTATCCAAAAACTTTAATTACTAATAAGTTTTATGTCCATAGAGAAACCAAGCAAACTAATAGCAACCAAATAGGTCCCAATTTCGAACAAAAAAAAAAACAAACACTTTGGAAAGTTTATATTTTACAAAGTTTGCAATTAAGTATTTTCAGTGTATTTCAATAATTATTAAAATTTTAATACATAAATATTTGAACAAAAATTATGAAAATACATTCTTGATATTTTAAAAATATATTGCAAAGATATTAGTTTCAGTTTCATAGAAAATAAATTTAGGAGTTAATTGAGTTATTGAAGGAATACAAAAAAAAAAAAACAATAATAATACCAAAAACCATAAAAACACTTCCACTATTTTACCTTGACGAACTATTTCAGTAACAGAATAGGTTTCGTTATGTGTTAAGTTAAGAATATAATTTCTTTGTGTTTTTATGTGACATTTGTTAAGAGCTTAACAACATATTTATTAATTTATTATTTGACATAAAAGCAGTTATCGACCGGTACGGTAAGATTCCACCAAAGGTCGTCTAAAGGAGCCTTAAGTTGTCTGAGTATTTTAAATTGGGTTGGGAATTTTAAAAATTTTTAAAAGTTCCAATTTCACAACTTGGCTAAATTTAAAAATTCGCTTTAAATATTTGCTCATGAAATATGTAGTATCATCACTTCTTTAGCAAAAACCTAACAAATATGTAGTATGTTCATTTCATATTGCATCTAAAGATATTAAGCAGAGTTCAAGAGGAAATCATTTTATTTTATTTAATTGAATTAGGAAACTGGAAAGCTAATAAATTTATGTACATAGTTATTTTTTTGTATTTTTTTATATGTATGCTGGTTGCTAGTTGTTTAAAAAAAAATTATTAAATTTAGAACAACTCATATAAATATTTGTTAATTTTATACACATCATCTCATATGTTGTCACCAAATGAGGTATATCCTCTTTATAAAAGCCATAAATATTCACTTAGTATTGTTTTATATACATTTTAATCAAACATATTGTTTTATACCCTACACCGACATTAATAGATGGGATATTATGATGATATTAAAAGTATATCTACATATGTATGTATATAAATACGTTGGGTGATGATGTTTGCAACGCAAACAAATAATGGGCCCATTTTCCATTTGTTAGTAATGGCCATGCTATGGTAGTTAAAGTAGTTTATAGGGCAAATATGATCGCTTTATAGCGCGATTTGTATTATAAGAATGCCAAATTATGTAGGTGTTCCGGGTGCTATAAACTCTGGAAGTAAGAGCTTTGGAAATTATATATCATTGACTTAATATTGAAAAGGATGTACCTTGATTAAATGTATTGAATCCTAAAGTTTATTTAATGTGGGAAATATGTACCCCGATTGTCTGATATGGAAACTTAAACGGGAAGTATGTTTTAGAGAAATCTAGCTATAAATCTCAAATGTAAATTTAATGTTGTGGGGTTCCTCCGTAAAAGGAACATTTTGAATATGTATGAATAACACATTTAAACTATGTATGTACAGTCAAACCTCGATATAACGACCCTCACTATAACGAATTCCTCGATTTAACAAATTTTTTTAAATCCCCTACAACGCTCCATAAGATTTTATACAAAATAAACCTCTCTATTACGAATACATTTGTCAATAGCCTCGTTATAACGAATTTTCATTCACCGCAGACTAACGAAATAGAAAGAATTATTTACCACTATTTAACGAATTTTGTCAACTTACAACCAAGGTGAATTTCTTTCACCATGCTTACAACCTTTGCATAACGATTTCCATCAATTTTATGTTTTTAATATTTTTTACTTTTATTAATTCAAATTTACAATTTTACATTATAATGTGGTCTCAGCGCCCCTAGGGCATTATTGAGATTTCGTTGGCAAAATGATTACAAATTATTTATGTTTATTTTAATTATTTCTAAAATTAAAAAAAAATACAATAGAATAGTTAAATTATGCTACATTAGAAGCATTTCAATATTATTAAGATAAAAATCTTTTAGCTTTTTCTGAAATAATGATATTGATGTACAATTTTTTAGAAATTGGGGCAAATTATTGTATTCCAAACTACCTAAGTACTCTATTCTTTGTTTAGTGATTTTTAGACGACATCTAGGAATCCTTAAATTTTAATTATTTTTTGTATTAAAAAGCATTTGGTTGACAGATAAAGTGATCGTGTGATGTCCAATTTTATGTATGGTTTCATTAATATATATCAATAACTGCTGTTTATAAATACCATATGTATGTATATGTATTAGTAAAACATTTTTAGCAATATTCTTATAAATCACCAAAGTGGGATATAATGGCGGCAAATTAAAAACAGCTTGAAGCTGTTTTCCGTAAAAGGAACATTTTGAATATGTATGAATAACACATTTAAACTATGTATGTAGTATGTAAATTTTAACTTAATAAAATGTCGTGAAACTTAATAATAACTGGTTTTCTTTACAGCGTCAGTCTCTTCCACGTGGCAAGGGTCTCGGTGGATCTGCTGAATTAAATTACATGTTATATTTTGATGGCTATGAAGGTGATTTTGAACGTTGGTCGAGTGATTTTAATCTCAGTTACTGGAATTGGTTGTCTGTAAAGCCGTTTTTAGAAGCTGGCAATGCCAAACCGCATGAACGTCTTGAAATACCAGCTACATATTCCAGAATCACCTTAGCCGTACAAAAGGCACAAAATGTATTTATGCACAAATTGTGGCGCTTTCGAAAAGCACGATACAACATTAAAAATGGTCTACGCTATAGCGTTTACCAAAGATTTTTACAACACGCCTCCAAATATAGAAATCTTAAGATAATGACAAATACCATGGCCAAGAGAATAGAATTTGAATTGAACAAAAGTAATAAAGTAAGAGTGAAAGCCTTAAAGATTGCCATTAAGGATGAACACACCCGAAAGGAATACGTGTTCGATGTGGATGTCCAAAAGGAATTAATTATATGTGCGGGAGCCTATCAGTCACCACAGCTGCTAATGGTATCTGGTATAGGCGATCAAGAAGAATTAAAAAAACTTGATATTTTTGTGCCAGACTTTGTGCCAGAGTTGCCTTTAGTTGGCCAAAACTTACATGATCACATAAACTTACCTTTGTACGCTTCCATACAAGTGGTGGGTCCCACTTTAAATCAACGCTCTCTATTGGATCCCTTTTCGATTTTCAACTACTTGACAGCAGGCTCTGGCCATTTGGGCAATTTTGGAGTATTAAGCCATATCGACAGCCTGCAAGGAAATGCCAGTGATACCTTTAGTTTGGCATTTTTTGGTGCTGGCGCTATAGATGAATTGGCCTTAATGTCTATATCGAATTTTAAAAGAACCCATTTTCGCGCATTATTTCCACGTTACTTTAACACGAGTCAAGAGGGATTTGTTGTTATATCAAATTGTTTACAGCCCAAATCGAGAGGGAATGTGAAAATACAAAGTGCTAATGTGAGAAAAAATCCCTTGATTGATCCAAATTATTTGGCGGAACAACATGATGTGGATTGCACTATAAAGGCTATTCGAGCGGCAGTAGAGGTATGTAGTTAATTCTTTATTAGCGGATTGAATAAATTTTTAAAAGCAGTTTGATTTGTAAAACAGTTTTTATTATTATAAAAATAGTAGAGTAGGGAAGAATATTGTAAAACAGAAACTAAAGTAAACTCTTAACAGACTTATTACATTATTACAGGTCATTACTTCTCAAGCATTTGCTGAACTGGGTTCCAAAATTCATTGGCCACGTATAAAAGAGTGTGCGAACTTTGGACCGTTCGAAAAAGATTTTCTGTTAAATAGCCCAAGTGATAATTACTTGGAGTGCATTATACGATACGTCGGCTTGGGTTCACACCATCCAGCAGGTACATGCACCATGGGCAATACACCTCAGAATAGTGTTGTCGATTCGAAATTCAAGTAAGTTAGCTCCTAAAATACACATACATACATAGATTAAAATAATCAAAATTAACTGTTAATTAGGGTTCATGGAATTGAAAACTTACGTGTTATAGATGCCAGTGTTTTTCCTACACCAATTTCGGGTTATCCCAACTCCATTGTTGTGGGCATGGCGACAAGAGGTGCTGCCATGATATTAAAAGATTATAAAAGAAATATTACGAAGGGATGACTTTAAAATTATAGGCATTTAAAATATATCAATGTGTAATTAATAAAAATAAAAAAATATATGTATGTGTATTGAATGTTACAAATACTCTTTAAATAGTACAGCGCCCATAGCCATTTATTTATTAAACAAACTAACTCAAAGAATTTTGTTGTATTCTAATTGATTGTAAAACCAATGTGCAAAACACAAAAATACCTTACATAGAAAAGGTAACTCGAACGGAAGGTGAGAGAAAAAAATACCGTAAGTCTGCTGTCAAAATCAATTTCAACTGTCAGGCATTTTGTTATGGTATCTGGTAGTACTGGTATGTGTGAAAATATTGCATGTAATGTATGTACTTTTAATTTTTATCATTGACATTTCTTTCTCCTTCCGTTCTAGGTACGAGTATATATTTTTATTTTATGACACCTTATTTTCTACATAGCAGTACTTGCTGTACTGTATGCACTGTAAGAAGAGAACCAACCGCCACAGTTACATTTACATACATACATATCTATGTATGTATGTATTTTTATGACATTTGATTAATGAGCTTTAATAAAATACAGCATTTTAATTCATCTGTAATCCAAAGTTCATTTGATGTGTCACAATAGCATTTTTTAGGAGGGTCTGTCTGTGTGTGCTCTAAGTGATTTTATTTTTTTTAATTTTAGAAAATTGCTAAAATTGTTTGCTTTTACGAGTATGGCACGTAAAATGTGTTGGCCCATTTTATTTTTATTATACAAATTTTCCAATTTAAATATATGTTTGTAAGTGTATGAGTATTAGAATGGTCCAAATTTGCATTTTAACTAATCTGGTGAAAGTGTACATCACCAGTAATATTTTGGCCAAATTTCAAAACATTATGATAATTGAAACATGGTTGTTTAGTTAATTTGCATTGCAAAATATTTCTAATACGCCTACGAAAACTTGGAATTAGAAATAAAGTGGGTGATCTCAAAACTAATTTACCGATATAAAATTTTGTATGGAAATTTGCTTTAGAAACCTGTTATAAACCTGTTGTAAGTTTTTATGAATAAGGGGGATAGTATTTAGTATTGAAACCCAGAACAATTTTACACCTTTTGACCATCGAAATTCCAAAAGCACCCTAATGTACATGTAACGGTAGCTTAACAAAAAAAAATAATAAATAAAATAAATAAATATTTATTATTTTTTAAACACCGGTTATAACGAAATGCGAACTCATTTGGTATTTATTTTAGTTTTGTCTTTGTCCCATGTCAAAATTGAATCCCCTCGATTTATATACATATTTCTGACATGATAAAATGATTTGTGCTTTGGGTTTTCGACCATGATAATTGATATAAACACTTTACATTGCTGTGATTATAGATACTAGGACTAAATCAAGTAACAATAGGGGATACAAATGTACGAATACATACACATTAATATAAATATATGTACATTAGGGTGGCCCCAAAATAAAGTTGCGGATGTTCCCGACTAATATGAAAATTTGATTCATTTTAAGACTACGTTTCAAAATTTTTTTGTCCTGTGGTCAATATTTAGTGAGCTGGATCAAAATATAAAAAGGTCCTTTTTAGAGGTTTTTTGATTTTTTTCACATTTCCCCCAAGGGAACTATATGTAAATTTGGTATCATATGAAAGGTCTTTGAGAGGCGCATTCGATGGGTTATCAAAAATTAAAAAACAATTTTTTTTAATTCAAACATTTTGAAAATTTCAGACAAAATTTTAGTGTTTTTTTATTTCTTCATAGAATTTACTTAAATAAATAGTTAAATTGCATGATGGTGACTTTAATTTTTGTGCATTTTGACCAAAACCGGTTCATCTTAAATATAATTTATTCTAAAGCCTACAATGGATTTGAGCTTAATTCTAAGTTTAAATTCTATATATAAATTCTATATAAACATTTATCAATCAATCAATTTATAATTAATTTAATAAATAATAAGTGTTTGTGGTGGAACGTTAACAAACAATTCATTTTAAAAGGATGTAACTGAATTTCCTTCCAATCCAGAAATGCTATAAACTACGAATATCTCATCTGCAGAAAATAAACGAATTAGTTTTTCGGAATGAAATCACTTTACGATTCTAAGTAGAACTGATTGTATTTTAGATGCCACAAAGTTTTAAATAACACTCACAGTTAATCAAATGGTAAAATTTGGCCCACTGTGTAGTTTTGACATCAGCGTCGGTCAATATTTAGCTTAGACATAAACCAAAACTACATTTATTTTTGCAAAGGGTATAAACAGTTCGTTAGAGATGCACGTGTGAACTTTATGCTCTAGATTTCAAAATCATATAGTAATATCTCAAGTAGACTTGTACGAAATGCATTTTGTTAAAATTTAAAGAGATTTTCATATAGATAAGTCTCAGCAGTAAATGCCGGTTGGGTATATAAACGATTTTGAACTTGACATTGTATGGGACCAATAAAATAAATAAATAAAAAAAAACATCAGCATCAACTAAATAGAACTAAGAAAATCCCAAATAAACACAATCATTCATTCAGATGTTGATCAAACAATATGATACATCATCCATTCTCTAGAATGTACATATATGTACTAGTATGCATATATTTGCATATGTATGTTTGTATGTGTATGCATGTAAATTTTAGTCTCTTGTCTTAAATACAATAGATTTATTTTATTTATTTATGTTCACTTGCTTTCATTAGCCAAGATTTGTTTGTATTCTTTTCTTTTTGTAAATTTGCATGATGACGAGTAACAGACGAAATCCAAAGACAATTGATTAAAGTGGATGAGGGTTGTGCTTTCGATGATACTCATGGCCACCCTCAGTTGTGCAGTGGACTTTCGTTATGATCGTAATAAAGAAAACTACATAATAGTTCTTTCGATTCGTGGCACTATTGTAATTGATGCAAAGTTTTCAATTAATATAAAATACAAAAATTAAGCAACAAGTGAAAAATATTTAAAATAATAATTGAATGTTGAATTATATTCACAGTGTTATAAAGAAATACCACAATAAGGATGCTATTATATAAAATGCTATTTTAAATAAAATAAAAAAAAAACAAATGTTAAACAAGTGTGATATAATTACTACGTCCTAATAAACTGCAGACATTTTATCCAATTTCTCTGCCTACACATTCACTCGGTTTCGAATTTAAAGTGTTAAACTATTGCAAATAGTTTTAAATATTTTAAAGGTCGTTGTTAAATTAATTTTAATGTTTATATTAAAACATTGCTATTCATGATTTGTTTTTCCTTTTTATAAAATTACAAGTGAAAGTTGGTTTGGGATGCTAAATATTTTTAAACATTGCCTAATACTAATACTTTTGGCTACTGCAATAGAAATTTTATATATTTTCTATATTATACATTAGATACGAGTATGCATATTTATTGTACATTTTGCCAGGAATTTTTGAAAAAAAACGTGTATTATTTAACAAATATTTATATGTATATGTACATTAGTCCGAATCACCGAAAAAATTGCTCCGTCTAAATAAATCTTGGTTGGCTTTACGAGAATTTTGTGAGAATTTTTTTTTCGTTTTGTTTTTAAAGCCTTTGCGCTTTCTTCCAAACAAACAACATATACAGTATGGGATATTATTCCAAAGGGCTTTACGTCCATATTTTCTCTCTATAGAAAGCTAATCACTCTAATATACATACGAGTAACTAGTATGTTTGTTTTGTTAACATTTTCATTTAAATGTACAGGCAAGTCTCGGTATAACGAATGATGTCAGTCCTATTTGTTAAATTGAAAATTTCGTTGTATCAAGATTTATTTTTTTAAATAAAATTTACTTTTTTTTAGATTACTAATTTTTTTTACTCTGATGGAGTAACCAATAAAAATGGTAATTTTTCCATCAGGGGAAACTCTCAAATTCTTAAAGATCAATGAGTTTTTGATGCATTCATTGGTTGTTCGTTTGATTTTGTTTTAATTTTCTCAATGTTAATGTTAAAAAACATTGGTATACGTTATATCGGATTTTCGTTAAAGTTAAGCTAGATTTACACGATTGAAATTTTCTGCAAAATTGCTGTTCAAAATGCTTCAAACTCGTGTAAACAGCAAAATTTCTTCAAAACTATTAAATTAATTAAATTCTTCAACATTTATTTATTTAATAACTATTAAATTAAATAACTATTAAAAAAATAAATTTTGAAGAATTTTTGCTGTTTCTCGTGCAAACAGCAAGCATTTTGAAGAGCAATTTTGAAGAAAATTTCAATCGTGTAAATCTAGCTTTAGATTCGTTATACGGGTATTTGCCTAAATATGAAATAAGTTTAGCGAAACATACAAATATTGCGATCATATTTTTCAAGATAAATTCAACTAGATATTGGATAGAATCCAAACCTCTTTAAAAAAATTTATACTAAAAGTTATATACGAGTATGTATAACAAATTGGATTTTATATATCATTTTTTTGTTAAAAAAAAAAGAACACAGTTTGTTGACAAGTCGGTGTAGTTGCTTGTACTATATAATTTCTTTTTGATCGGCAGCCTTTATTGAACTGACTTTACCCTGATGTATTTTTTCTATAATTAGAACTCTTTAAGAAATTATATAGAACGATTTAAAGATAAAGATAGCTTCTCCAAAAGTTAAAGTTCTTTAGGATTTTCGAATTTTCAATCGTTTTTCTACAAAATTACAAATATAATTTTGCTTACTAATAGTTTCTGAGCTAAAACTGATCAATTGCAGTTTTAAATGTTTCGCAATAAATTGGATTGGTTAATTTTAAAAGGTTTTGAATAAATTTTGAACCTTGATAGTTCAACCAAAGCCAATTTTAAAATTTCTAAGCAACTTAAAATTTTGTATAATTATTGAAAACTCATATACCTGAAATTAATAATTGTGGAAGAGGTAAGGTTGGATGAGTTGACAAAATTTTGTACTCGAAAATTCGAAAAGTTGTTGTCCATTGATCAGCATAAAAGTTGTAGGTTTGTAAATTTCCTTTCTTATTATCTGTATATATATATTGTGTATTCTCGATCTTTATAAAATTCCTATATAAACTAGCTACTTACATATATATGTATACATATGTCTGTTGTAAGCATGAAGGACCAAATATCTTTCAGATATGTTTGCTATTGAAAATTACCAAAATCAGTCCAACCAAAACTAAAAATATAAACAAACTTCCGCATGACTTCTAAAAGCAATTAAAGGAAGAAATAAAGAAAATATGCAAAATTTTTAACAAGTTTTCAGATATAGTTTAATGAAATATAGAAGTCTGCCCCACTGTAGCTCTGTTTCATACATATTATTGCAGACAATATGTATAATGAAAGCTTATTTTTCCCTCAATTGATGTTTTAGACAAATCGAAACTGTTTTTTAAATGTTCTATATTGATTACCATTTATTTTGCGTTCGGCCCCACTGTGCACCCCTATCCACATGCAATGGGTTTTGCTAAATATAAACATTACAAATCAACGTAATTCATTTGATTAACGGAGATTTATTTTATTCCGTTTGTAAAATACATATAATATTTGCAAAGTAATTTAGTAATTTAAATAATTAAAGACATGTCTGTCAAACAAACGAGATGATGATCGTTCTCGTTTATGGGGCAACCCACATCGTCATTTTTCGCAATGTTTACACGAATAGAGTGCGACTAAATATTGCAAACGTAATATAAAGGGTGCTCTTTAGATATACATACATACATCAGTGTGACCATTTTAGCATTTTTGCAGCTAGATTTAGCATTTTTTATATTTTTATATTATAGCTGGAAATGTTCGATTTAGCATATTTTTTTTTTAGCAGTTTTTAATAATTTGTTTAGCATTTTCTAGCTTCAATTTATTTTTCAGTTTTACCCCTGTTGCAATTAAAATTAAAATATACCTACACCATATTTTAATTATGATTTTGAAAATTTTTTCAAAACAAGAACAAATATAAATTCTGAAACTGAAAAAGAAATAAGAATGATATGTAGAAATTTCATAGCAGAGTTAATATTAATAAATAATAATAAAAATTTGTTAAGTTTACAATATATTAACTTTTTTGCTGTTGACAATAGTTAAAAAAAATAAATAAAAGTAAATTATATGAAAATTTCAAAGAAGAAATGATAAATTTTTCAAATGATGAAATTACAACTTTAGAATTAAAATGGCAAAAATTAAATTCATACGAGTGACAAAATCAGAACTCAACTATTGAGTTTTGGATACAAGTTTATGAATACAGAAATGCTGTGAATTTCTGTATTGAAGGGATTTTCATATCCCTTCAAGGAATTGTCCGATTTTGTTATGAAATATTTAGTTCTGTCATTTAGTAATGCAGAAGTTGAACGTGTATTAAGCGGAAAAATAAAATAAGAAATAGAATGATATTAAATTCAATGAATTCACTTCTCTATATTAGATATGGATTGAAAAGATTGAATAAATGCTGCCAAAGTTTTCAAATAACTAAAGAATTAATCCAAAAATGTGAAGAATTAATACAAATACATATAATATTATAACAGAGCCCTCAGAAAGTGAAGAATACACTTTTGATGAAGTATTTAATATGTAGCCAAAAGTTGTCATTTTGTTGAAACTAATTTATTTGTGAAGGAAATACAAATGCTATTAAAAGCAAATAGTTTTTTTTTTTTTTTTTTGTTTTATGACATTTTAGAACATTTTAGAACATAAAAAATACAAAAAATGTTACATGAATTAATGGTCGCTTTTGTCTAAAATTGTTTTATGTATTTATATATGGTGAATTTCACGTCAAGTGACCCAATTTTAAAAATCGATGTTTTCCGATGAATTTTGCACCAAGGTTAGTACTAGGCCAGACACAAATTTTTAGCTCTTTCAGTCCAGAAGTGGCGGAGTTAGAGGGGGTCAAAGTTGGACATTTTGGTCATACAGGGTTTTTTTTTAAATGAGTGTAACTTTTCACCTATTGGTCCTAGCAAAAATTGTTCAAACGACTTTAGGTAGCTATTTCTTCAATTATTTCAAAAATATTTTTTTTTAATTTTTGAATTTTTTTTTTTTTTAATTTGGACCTTTTTTTCTCTCAAAAGAAAGCTTATACAATTTACTTTAAGGCCTTCATAATCGCTTAATGGGATGCGAGAGGGATATCTATCAAAAAAATTATTTTTTAACTCAAGAATAGGATTTTTTTAATATTTGGCACATGTATCATTTTCATTTTTCCGCATTTTTTTATTGTTTTTTTCAAAATGGAGTTTTTTTTTATTTTTCCTCAAAAAAAACTTTATACCATTTCCTTTAAGAGGGGTATCTACTAAATAAGAATAATAATAATAATAAATAATTTAATAAAATTAATATATAAATGAATTAGTGAAGAATTTCTTCATAATATTATGAAAAAAAAAATTAGCATTTTTTTGGCATTTAAAAATCCATTTAGCATTTTTTTAGCATTATTTTGGATAGGATTTAGCTGCAAAAATGTTTGAGACCTGGTCACACTGATATACATACATACAGTATGTACCTAACAACAGCATTTCGTTGAACTCAGAGAGCAGAATTAGTAGAAAATGGTTCTAGGCCAACAATAACAAAATTAAAGAAAGAAAATAAATTAAATACATATAATTATGTATATTAGTTAAAACATAGAAAATAGGGAATATAGATTACTATATGAAACTATAGTTTTATGTTGCAACCCGGCATTTTGTTATGTTTGTCTTCTGATTCATATTAAGGTGTATAAAATTTGGTTTCTTCATGCACAATTTGTTTAAATACTAAACAGAAAATTTGGGCCAAATTTCAATTTTCTAATATTTAAATAGACAGGTATATGAATGGGCATTAATATATCATATTAGAATCCCACAAATATCCATATGTATAGGTATAACTACATATATGTATGTATATAATATGCTACATACTCGTACTAACAAATAAACAAAATAAATATACTTCCGGCCCATCTCTTTGAAAAGTAAAACAAATTATTGAGTATCTTATAGTTCACTAACATAACTGTCTAAAAGCACAGGTTTTATTTAACACAAACGAGATAAATAAAAAAAAAACCAACTTGAATGTAGCAGTCTATCTGTCTCTGAATGAACCCATTATTCTGTATAACGTCATAATAATGATAAAACTATCTAACAACTATCAAACACAATGCATCACAGCAATGGGAGAGAGAATGACCATAATCATTATGAACTTAATTTCATATGTATAGATATTTAAGCTTCATACAATACATCACTCTTTCTCATACCCACTTGTGATAATCTCTAGAATTGACATAATTTAACCGAAAAAAAAATTCTGTGAATTTGGTGATAAATTTGAGTTTGATCAACTTAAGTTTAGTTGGTGTAGATATTTTACAACGTCCAGTAGCCAATACGGACAAGTAGTTTAAAAAAGAATAAAAAATAAAATATATATAACATATACAATTTGAATAAAAATAATCCTTTGTGAAATTATTATAATAAACTCCATCCAAAAAATAAAACAGTGTTGAGAGTCCCTACAACGGGAAACTTTGAATTTTTCGCTTACAACCGTCTTTTACGGCGGAACAGTTCTGTGGAATATCTCAACAATACTACGAGTAGTATAATTGTATGCCAAAATGACGGATATAGATAACATTATTGCCGAGTTACAACGGTTCAGATGGCCCGATTATGTTGTGTTTGTCGCCATGTTTGTGCTGTGCATAGTCATTGGCATTTATTTTGGCTTCATGGAGAAATCTACTGCAGAGTCGGAGTATTTGATGGGTGGCCGTAATATGTTAGTTGTGCCTATAGCCTTATCATTGGTCGCCAGTTTTATATCGGGTATCACTCTGCTGGGGCTGCCGACAGAAGTATATTCGTATGGCATACAGTACAACTATGTAGGACTTGGAGTTATTTCCATGGGCTTTGTAATGGGTATATTCTATTTGCCTGTTTTCCATAAATTAAACATTACATCGACTTATGAGGTAAGTACAATTTTCGCTGTATTAAAGTAAATATTTATAAACTATCTATATGCAAGCTTGTAATTTCTAACATGTAACACTTGGAAATATTCATCCATAATCGTTTACATCAACTTACAAAAGCGCAAACAATTACAAAATTGCTTCACCTGTTATGGTTCGATGTACATATTCTGGATGATTGTAAAATTCTGGTAACTATTTCTGGGAATTCTCAAGAATGTGATTTCTTATTCCAGTTACCCAGAAAATCCTAAAAGCCAGTTATTACTTTTTGGAGTTCAAGGAATCAGGGCTTAGTAACATCGAAAACCTATCAGTTTTACATGTAGCCAATGTATGACAATTAGACTGTTTTACTTGGCTTACTCCAGTTTAAGCACAGAGAAGTAAATCTCTGGTTACTCTATACCAGATATTCCAGATATTCTTATCAAGTCAATTGCCACTTTTGTATCTGCAAGCAATCTAGAAAGTAGTCACTTCAAAGTCGTTTAAACTGTTATTTGACTGCTGTATTGTAGGTCGTACATGGAGGAATGTTCCTATTTTAATAAGCATCTAGTAGTCAAAGTATGGCGTTGTTAATAAGGAACTTGATAAAGTACTGTTTCTATGTAACCACTGTTTGGCCTGAGTGCTATAAACTGTCTTGAGATTGACTATTAAGGGTCAATTAGCATTCGTGCAGGACAAGTACATTTTTAAACTGTAATAAGTTATATATATAAATATGTAGATAGTCAAGTAATTAATCAGTTAGGCAGCATGTAGGATAACTGATAATATATAAGCATTATATGAATCCCAGTAGCAGTTTCTGTATAACCTTTATAGGGTACATTGTTTTTCGCGTAGGACTCGCAAATGTTAAAACCACTAGTTATTCTGCAACCAGAGGTGACACTGAATAATAGGTAAACTCACTGGTATTGTTCCACTCGGAACTCCTGGGCAAAAATGAAGCAAGTATATTAATTTAATTTGAATACTTTGAATTGTAGGCGGTATTTACGTCGAAGTACTAATACAATTTGCTTAACGTTAGATTAATAAAAACATAATAAATATTTATGGTTTAGAATGACAAAAGTCTACATACATACATATGTACGTACATAAAACAGTAATTATTATCATTATTTTTAAAACATTTTCACAAGTTCCGTAAGGTTTCTCAGATCCTATTTATTCAACATGGGCACAATGTACTTACGTTTTTAAAATAAGTAAATACCCAATTAAAAAAATATTTTAAGTCTTATTTAACAAAGTTATGAGTTTCAAATGGTTCGGATTAGGTTTTAAAAGTTCTATATTTTTATAACGATTTAGTTTTATGATCCGACCACTGTGCATTGCAAACCTAATTGGCGTCTCACTATAAAATTTAAATAATAAAATGAACAATTTTGTATTTGTAATTTTAATTCGTTTAATCCTTAAATTAGCATTGGCTTTGGCAATGATTTGATATACATTTATTAAGTCTATGATAAACAACATCTACAATATATGTATGTACCGAAATAATGACACGAGTTTTCGTAGTCTGCCGTCTAATAGAATTCAAAAAAAAAAAAAATAAAACAAAATAACAAAAAAGACACCAAAACAATTCACATACAACAAGTTTCCTTTCTTCTCTACTTCTCTGTCGATGACCATATTTTCTTTCTATGTAAACAAATTGTTTTAATTAGCTAAAGTGAATTTATTTATTATTTTTTTTTACAAAATCTGTCTCATTTGATTTTATGAATGAAAAAAAATCACAGCGCCTCTTGTCAAGTAAATAATGGCAAGTACTATAAACACATTTACACTAGTGTCCCAATAAATAGTTTTTTTTTTAGAATCTTTTGTTGGAATATCTCTCAAACTACGAGCAGGTGTTAACTACGAAATAAATCGTAATATTTGGAAAAAGGTTTTTTTACTTATTAGCCATTGATCTCATTGTAATTTTTCGAAAAATCCAAACTTTTTGGATTTCAAAAAATGTAGATTAAATTCTTCCATGTTGTTGTGAAAGTTAAAAACTAAAATTTGAAAAATTAATCCTCCATTTTCAAACACATTTTCTGAGAAAAACATTGTATATGCAATTATAATAATTTCAATATAATTTATTTCAAATTAATCCAACTATTGTCACTTCAGCTTTTAGAAAGACAATACCATATCTGAAGAAGATCTAACAGAATATTTAAATTTAAAAAAATGTTGAAATATTATTGCAACGTTCCAAAATACTGCAACTTTTGCATATTACCCCTCTATTTAAAGGCCGTTGGTAATATATTTTAGATATCGACAGCTCAATTCCAAAACATGCTAAGTCGAAAAAGTGAGTTTTGCAGGAAAAGCTTCTAAAGTTTACAGGCGATATCTAAAAAACCATATGAGGTAGAACTTTGTTGTTTATAACAACATATTGATTGGGCATAGCCAATCACAACCAAAATTTGACAGAATTTAAGTTGAAAAAATCGAAATTCAAAAACGCAAAAAAATTAAAAACATGCTGAGTCGACATAGCATGGTTTGGAATTGCACTGTCGATATGATCATTATTTATGGATTTGCAACAGGTTCGATTTTATGCCATAATTATAATTGAATTCAACGTCAGCTACTTGATGTGGATGGCGCACTCTAATACACACAGACACATTCACAGAATTTCTATTAAATCTTAATGCACTTTGTTGCATTCATATTCTAATCACATGGCTTTAGAAAAACCAAATACATACTAGTACATTTTTCTTTTCATTTCTTTTTCTCTTCGTTTGTATTATTTTGCAATTGATTTGGTCGGCCTTAATGTATTTAAAATTTTTAATTGTTTCTTTACCTTAAACATCAACAATATACGAGTATAAGTATGTATGTGTACTCGTACATACTCTGCCAAATCATTTAATTGTACATTTTCAACTCAAATACTCGTACTCGTACTTGTGTTGTGATTTGTTCAACAAATCAAAAAAAATTTTAAAATCGAAAATAAATGCTTCTTTTAGCAATGACGTACTTTAAATCTTAAAATAGACATTTTTTCGCGATGGACCCAATGAATAATCAAAATAATTACATATGTACGGAATTTCCTTCGGAATTTTTTGAATGAATTTAAAATGAATACTGATGAAGAATAAAATATTCCCATTATAATTATTATTTCAAAAATATTAAATTATGAAGATTGGCTAATACATGTTGTCAACATAGCATGTCTTTTCTTTTCTTTCGATTATTCATTAAGAAATAAAATTGGTTTCTTTTGAATTGTCTTATTGATTGTGAGTAACAATTATTAAAAAAAGTAACTAATATTTATAAATATATACATACATACATACATCCCAGTAAAAAATGTGCTCCAAAAGAAGCAGGTTTTATATATGAATTCATACCTCAAATCGCTTCAAACCTGCTGATGGTATGCATGATTTTTGTATGAGGTGTTCTCGGTTTGAAGGACTACTTTCTGCTGACAATAAGCGCTTCTTTTAAACTAATCAAACATGTGTTTTACGTCACTTCGCGCACACCAATCAAAGAACAAATTCCATCTGTATGTTTTTGCTTAAGAAAAATTCATAGCAACTGAGAAGCGCGATATTCGTTTTGTAATTAACTTTCGTTGTCATACGTAAGTCTATATGTCATAATTTCATTTTTGTTTTTTCGCTTTAAAACCTTCTTCGTTGTCAGCACTAAAAAAAGCATCTTTTTTGTATATTTTATTCGTAAGCATTTACTGCTTCAAAAGAGCGCTTTTATTGAAGCGCTCGATTATGCGCTTTTTCTCTTAAGTGCTTCAAAAAACACGATTTTTTTTACTGGGATATAATATACATTTGTAGTCATAATTATTTTTTTTGCATTTAATTTGCATTGGTAATTTTGAAATTAACAAGAATTTTTTTACAAATCGATTTAGTTAATCAAAACTAGTTTTACAGAAGAAATAAATTGCAAACATGTGTTCTTGGGAACGGTACAAGAAATTAGCTCTTCCATCATTATTTTTGTTAGAAATTGCAACGCTGGCCACTGTATTGTTGCAAGATACAATTAAGTAACTATTAACGTTCATTTAATTCTTTTACAAATTAATTTTTGATATCTTAATGTTCTATAGTAACTTGATCAGTGATTTATCCTGTACCGGAATGTCCTAACATTTTATAGCAAAAATCGGCACAGTTTAGCAATTAAAGCAAACTATATAACGTAATCTGTATTTGCTTTGTGTTTAAATAACAATTATTGTGATTTTTTTTTTGTTGTTGAACTAATTCTTTAACCCTGAATCTGACTGAATAATACAAAGGATAAGCTTTTGTTAAACTAAGATAAATTTCGATTTGTAACTACTATTTACAAAACATAGTGATTATTTTGGCAGTCAATCAACTTAACTTAAATATTTTTAGTTTAAAAACTCATCAATATGAATTTGTTTTATTTTTATCGCTCGCTCTCTTTATTTTGCAGTACCTTGAAAGCCGTTTTGATATCAGATTACGTATGTTTGGATCAGTTATGTTCACCATCATGAATGTGAGTAAAATGAATAAAATGAACAAAAACAAAATCATCTTTTATGAAAAAGAAACTAAATAAACAAATAATCAATTTACATGACAGATTGGTTACTTGCCGATTGTTATTTATGTGCCAGCATTGGCATTCAACCAGGTCACTGGAGTGGCGGTGCACACCATCACACCTATTGTCTGTGTAATTTGTGTCTTCTACACTGGTTTGGTAAGTGCGACATTTAAATACTACATACAATGTCATCGAGTTAGTTGAAATGAGTTTGTATTTGTTGTTTTAGGGTGGACTTAAGGCTGTCGTTTGGACTGATGTTGTGCAAACCATATCGATGGTGGGTGCTTTGGTATTGGTGGCCATTAAGGGCAGCTTAGATATAGGTGGTGCCTCTAAAGTTATTCAAGAAGCCTGGGATTCTGGTAGAATCGAAATGCCAGAGTATGTTAAATATTAAAGTAAACTTTTGCAAAATTGAATATGTTTTTTTTTTTTTTTGTATAAATTAGTTTAAATATCGATCCCACTGTGCGTCATACTCTGTGGTCACAATTAATTGGTGGAGTGTTTTATTGGACTCAATCGAATGCTGTTTCACAAAACATGATACAAAGATATTTAGCTTTGCCAACACTAACTGCCGCACGCAAGGCGTTGTCCATATTTTGTTTGGGAGTGTTGGTATTAATGGCTCTTTGCAGTTTCAACGGTTTACTGATCTATGCTACTTATAAGGATTGCGATCCCTTAACTACTAAGGTAGGATAATCATGGAGCACATGATAGAGTAGTAATAAACTTTTAAACTCTTAAATATTTATACAATTTCAGTTGGCCAAAGCCCGCGATCAGCTGTTGCCCCTATTTGTTATGAGAACTTTGGGCGATTTACCCGGCTTAACAGGTCTATTTATAGCTGGTGTCTTCAGTGCTGCCTTGAGTTCTTTATCCACCTGCTTAAATTCCATGTCAGCTGTGGTTTTGGAAGATTTCATTAAGCCATTTGTGGGAAGACCTTTATCGGATACGGCCGTTATCTGGATTATGCGTTCTGTAGTTGTGGGTGTGGGAGTTTTATGTGTGGGTCTTGTTTATGTTGTTGAACACATGGGTACAGTCTTGCAATTGGCCATGAGTTTGGAGGCCATTACTAATGGTCCACTTTTGGGTATATTTACTATCGGTATCTTTATGCCCTGGATTGACGGCAATGTGAGTAACACTAACACTTTTTATATTCAATTCAATTCAAATTTAATTCCTTTTTAATCTGCCTTTAATAGAGTTCACTTCTTGGTGGCGTTTTGGGTGTAATTGGCATGTCTTGGATTAGCTTAAAAGCCCAATGGGCAGTGGCCTCCGGTGCCATAAAATATCAAACTAAACCATTAACGGTGGAACATTGTGATTATCGCTTTGAATCTGTGTTAATCTCAGCTGCCAACACTACCATGACTGAAGAAACCGCAGAGTAAGATACTTTATACAATTCTGTGTAACTTAATACAATTAGGAATAGATATATGTATGTTTTTGATTTATGATTTATTTTTTATATTTTACATCTTTCAGTGACATCTTTCCTTTGTATCGCATTTCTTATATGTGGTATACTTGTTTGGGTGCAGTCTTAACTATTATTATTGCCATCATTTGGACTTTAATCTTTGGTGGCAATGATCCAAATACAATAGATTCATGCCTGCTGACACCTTGTATACGTAAATACTTCCGTGGTGGAGACGACTTAAAATCCAAGGTAATTTCATTTTAATCTTTATGATTATTAATTAGATCAACTTATGGTGATTGAGATGAGAAGAGTTCTAATTTAGCTAAAAAAAAAACAATAAAAAATTCTTCGTCTGAAAGATTTAAAGTTTCATTCAGAAATTGATTGATCATTACTTTTGAGCTCTGAGTTAGAGCAATTTTTTATACCTATCGTTAAAAATACACAAATTTTTAGTATGATCTTTGTGTCGCAAATTAATGATTTACTAACGGGTAATCATTAATAAATCGAATTCAACTAGATATTTAGAGTGAGTTGTCTTTTAAGTAAAAGAAGATTTTTAAACAAATAAAATAACTTCGTCAAATATTGAGTGACTGTATTTTAAAATAAATGAAAGTACCACTAAGTCCCCGTTTACACAGGGAAACATTTTGTTTGGTAGAGAGGGACGGGTGAGGAAGAGAATATGAAATTTGTTTCCCGTTCTTAGAGGCACGCTTTGTACTTTCATTCTTATTGTGTACATTAGCAAATCAAGAAATAAAAAATCAACACTGCAATTAGTGAAATGTCAAAAAAACAAATATAAACTGGAATGTTTCCGACAACAATGTTTCCCTGGAAAATACAAAAGAGAATTCCAGATGTTTCCCTGTGTAAACGGGGACTAATATACATCTATATGTATCAGTACATTGAAAAGCTAATCCCTGTTCCGCCTGAGAATAAAGTTCATTAGTGATGTTGGTCCATTATAAGCCACTATGATATTTTTATTGTAATTTTGTGATTAGCTTAAATACATGCGGAAGCAGTATTAAATGTTAGTATCATTAGAAATTTCTTTGTTAGGCGTTAGGTCCAAACGTTTTCAAACTTTTGTGATTTATCATAAAGATTTAGTATTTTACGAGTTTTTATAACAAAATCTGTTTGTAAATTTTAAATTGTTATACTTACTCTTGGCCACTTCACAAATTTCTGATTTGCTAAGGTTTCAGAACTGTATTAATGAGGATCTTGATTATGTAGTGGAATGGTCTAGGGTAAATTCTTTGGAATTAAACCCTTCTAAATGTAAAGTCATGTTTTTTTCGAATAATTTGGATGTTAACTTGAGAATTTTAATCGATAGTGTTCCTTTGGAGACTGTTTCAAAATATAAAACATTGGGTGTTATTTTGGAAAATGATCTTTCATTTAATAAACATGTAAACTATGTTATTACAAGAGTTTGTTTGACATTACGCGGCCTTTATAATGTGGCTTGTTACTTGCCATTGGCTGTGAGATATCGTGTTGCTGTTTTGACTTGTCTTCCACTTTTCCTGTAATGTTTGGAGACTTACTCGGGCACATCTGTCACAAATATTTTGAAACTACGACGATGTTTCAATAGGGTAATTCGAACATGTTTCCGAATACCAGACACTAATTTTAGGGTGTAAATTTGACCAATATATAAATATGAGGAAAATTAAATTTTTTTTAAGACAATTAAATATGGAAATCCATCATATCTGTTACAAAAATTTATTTTTGGTAGTTCTAGTAGAACGCATGCGCTTATTATACATAGACACTTCTCAATTGTTATGAGTCGATCGTATTGCGTGACTATATCGAGATTATGCAATTCAATGATTCCGTATGAGGATCGCACATTTTCACACAGTTTGTCAAATTTCAAACTCATTTTCTTGTCAAATTTATAAATGAATATTGAATTAATATTTTTCTCTCTATTTCGAGCTGTCCATGGTACATCCAAACAGGCAAAATTATTAGGATTTGCAATAAAAAAAAAACTTTATTTTTTAAATTGTGCTTTGTTTGTATGTCAACAATCATTTTCCTGCAATTATACATTATTTATAGGTTTTGTGCAAATATTATGGACTCTCTTCATTATTATTATTTTAATCTTAACTTTTCTTTAATTTTCTTCTAAATCTAGATTTACACGATTGAAAATTTTTTCAAAATTGCTCTTCAAAATGCTTCAAACTCGTGTAAACAGCAAAATTTCTTCAAAATTTATTTAAAGAATTTGAAGAATTTGAGTTAGAAGCATTTTGAAGAGCAATTTTGAAGAAATTTTCAATCGTGTAAATCTAGCTTTAGAAGAAAATTATTGTTATATATCTAAATAATTGTATTAATATTATTGAATTGTTAGTAGTACTGCTAATTTTGGGCTCATGGGCTGGCGGCTTATTTTTGAAATAAACAAATCAAAAAAAAAAAAAAATATTCAGTAGCTCAGACAATAAATAAATTAAGATCAGTCAGTGGCAGCGGCACATATAGAACATGTCATATTAGTAGAAGTGTTGAAATGTTGCATAAATCGATTTTTCTGATTCTAATTCGCGCCAATGACTCTGACTGCCGATCACTGTTTTAGATAATAAGTCTGTCTAGACAGCCAACATAGATTGCTTTTACACTCTCACCATTTATTTAATTTGTCTTTTCTGCGATACCTAATTACATAAATTTTAAAATTTCTTTTTCTTTAGAATATCGAAAATGACATTCCATTAAAAAGCAAAATATTGGCCGAAGAAGTGGCTCTTTAGAGGAAATTTCAACATGAGCGCCTGGGTCTACATAGTAAATATAAAATATATGCAAATGCATATAAAATATACATAATATCTATGTATGTGTATTTTTTGCGTTTGTATATGTGGTCTACAATTAACTTTAAAAATATAAAGTAATAAATAAATTAATTATTGTAAATACTTTAATTTCAACTTGTGTATGTATTATGATCCTGATTATAAGAAAGTATTCGTTCGACTAAAAGAATATGTTCTATTAAACATTGAAAATGTTAAAAAATTATAAAGAGGATTCGTACACGATAGTTTTATTTCTTTATTTATTTATTTGAACATCCTACGATTATTATTCATTTACTAGAAAACATTATATTTTAATGATAACTATAGTATTTTTAGATATAGTTAGTGGTTTTTAATGACAAAAACGTATAAAATTGCAATACAAAGATCACATACATACATACATATGTATGTCTAGTTAATATTAAAATTAAAATTGGCCTGTAAAAAGGTTTGATCATAGTTTTTTTCTAATTTTTTTTTTTTATAATTTGTTTAAACATATTACGAATTTCCCGTTTAATAGTTTTTCGTACGTTTTCATGTACCACGTATTTTAGTTTTTTTTTCTATTAAACTCTAAACTACTCTAATGTATTCATATTTTGTACACGATCAACGATCGTATAAATGTATTAATTTTATGAATAATAATTTTTAAACAATACTATTCAATTCAATTCAATTTATTTTACTTTTATAAGATTGTATAAATAAACACACAATTAGTTTAAAATATAAACAATTTCAATTCACGATGTGTCATTGTGTGGGCGTTAAATTTACAACCTGCAGTAAGTTGCGCTAAAAGATATCGCGGACACCATTGCAGAGTTTGAAGAACTTGTAAGTGTTTAATGTTTTACATGATTTAATCATTATGATGACTTTTTCATTCTGGTTGACACTTAATGTTGTAATATTTAATTGATTATTTTAACAATTTGATAACTTTTAAAGAAGTAATAATGATTTTCTAATTGACAGCCAGCAATCACTGTTTAGAATCGGAATCTCATTGCATCCCAGCAAAAAAGTAAGCATTAAGAAGTTTTAAGTCAAACATATGAATACATAATTAAAACAATGTGCATTAATTTTAAGTAAGCTGCCGCTCTTTGGTTGGGATAAATATGTATGTTTCTGGGATAATAGTAAACATTATATGCATTTATTTTATATGATCATGATTGGGAGAGAAAAATACTGTGTTACCATCATCACACAGTGCAGTTTTCTTCATGTCTCTCTTGCATAGTTTTTTTGTTTCCTTCCTTACGAATACACTGATTGCCGACGAAATAGAAGCCGGAAAAATAATTTCGGGCTGGCTGCATTAGCAGACGTAGAAAGAAATATTAAAACCTGGGGGTTACTTACTCTCTATTGCGATGCGAAAGCAAATTCGATGCGTAAGAGTATCAATTTGTACACTTATCGCATCGAATTTGCTTTCGCATCGCAATAGAGTTTAAACCAGCAAACTCTGATTTTACTTATAAAGTCTTATTATAAATTTAAAAGAAGCCGCCAAAGTGACTTGTCACTTGCCGCCACAGACTGTTGACCGGCTCTTATTAAAAAACAGTTTATAACTTCTAAACCAAACAAACACTTAACTAAAAACTTTATTTGCAAAATTCTTTTAAGTACTTTTTAATTATTAAAAATTAAAAGAAACTATAATTATTTTTAATACCAAACTAAAAAAAATTAAAAAAAACACTTTTCCTTCGAGCCGGATTTGAACCAGCGACCTATGGATATCAACTTAACAGCTGTATATTTGTAACATGAATGTATGTGAGTGAAGCAGGAAGTGTAATCGAGGCCGGGGACAATTTTGAAATGGCGACTGCTCTTTTTTCGCATTGCACCAGCTACGACGAACCACCCATCTCCAATCCGCAACGCAAATCACGGAAATATCACAGTGCATCTACAGTCCACCGCTCTACCAACTGAGCTATCGAAGGCAATGAGATACTCTCGACAAATTGCGTCCAATAATTGGCTGCTAGTTGCTGTTGCAAGCTGTTGTTACCAGTGTTGCCACTACCAAAAAAATTTTGTAACCAAAAAGTTACCAAATGAGAAAAAAAGTAACCAAAATTTTTTTATAATTATTTAGTTTGTTTTTTTGACTTTTTATTTTTCAGATGATAATTTTTCGGTTTCATCTTGTTCAATAAAAACCTAAACCGAACTTAAAAAATATTATTAAATTTAAATAGATTCAAACATGAAAAAATAAAAATACTTCTTATCCATTTCGCATTTGTTTAAAATAATTTAATGCGCGTTTTTTCGTGTTTGACAATTCAAAGAAATTTTTACATAAAAAATTTTTACGTAAAAAAACGTGTTTATATAACAACGTTTATTAATTAAATAGACAACAAAACATTTATATTTTTGATTCCCCATAAAGTTACCAAAATGAAAAAAAAGTTCACATCTCCACATTGAAGAAAAAAAAATAACCATTTTTGGTTAAAAATAACCAAAACGGCAACGCTGGTTGCTACATATATTTTTCAAATACATACTACAAAAAAAAAACAAAAAACTAATGCTTTTGGAGAAAGTTATGTATTTGCACCCTGAAGGAAACCTTGGGACAAGTATCTCAAAGCCACCACTTTTGTTTAATATTTTCATTACTGTTTGGCGACATTGTCAACAACATCGTCACAATGGTTATTATTAAACATTTATTTTTTTCAATTATGTGCCACGATAGGCTTGGTGATAGTGTGCCGGACTATCATTCAGAGGGTTGCTGGTTCGGTTCTCGCCAGAGACGAAACTCTGTTTTCTAATTTTAGTATTTTTTTTTATTTTTTTCAGAGAAGTACCAAAAGTGTAGACGAAAGAACTACCTTGTGAATAGTACCTATGTCAGTAATGGGTTTTCAATGACACCCACATGTTAATACTATGTTTCCACGGTACATGCTTCGCTCTCTATTCATGCTTCACACCCCAATCATGTGCGAAACAACTTGCTTCACCATACAAAATTTCAAGAGCGAATCAAGGTGATTCATATTGAATCTATTTGCGAAGCACACAAAATTGCACTCTTCTCTAATATTTATCGCAAGTTTATCTGCACTAGCTGTAAAAATTTAACCCTCTAGTACCCAAGACCGCCTGTAGACGGGCTAACTTCATTGTTAACTTATTCGCTTCCCAAATTACGTTTTGGTTTTATTTGCATTTTGTCTAATGCGGGGAAGTCCAAAAATTGTTTTTATTGCATTCGCAACGCAAGCTCGTGCTGTGTGCAGCTACCACTGTCATTTTAAGTTGGAAAATTGTGAAATACGGACGTAATAATTATTTTGCAAAAAGTGTGAATTTCAAAAAATCAAAAAAAATATTTAAAGGGGTCGCAGGTGAAAGGAAAAATTATTGGTGTGTTGCTGGTAGTATAAAGAAAGCAAAAAAAAAGGAAAAAAGAAAAAAAAAACTTTTCTCAAGCTTTTTATTGGTCTTGCAAGGTAGCCCGTCTATAGGCGGTCTTAGGACAATTCGGAAAAAAAATATTTTAGGTAAGTTTGAAAGTGGAACATTTAAGGAGTCATTTATAGACATGGAGCGTCGACAAATGCAAAAGTTGTAATCGCTTTCTGATGAAGAGATTGGGAAAATTTTGGATTTGATGAATTTCGATAGCGATACTGACGGAGAAGAAGATATGGAAGACGATTTGGATGACAATGCTTGCGAGACGGAGTGCAATATCAACATTGGATTTGAGGAGGATATAAATAGAGCGGTGAATATGTCAGATTCAATGCTGGTATCAGAGATTTGCCTTACTTCAAGCGGAAGTCCCGCATCATTTCAAAAATTATTATCTCCTTCTACTTCGATTGCTTCAAATACTCCTCGATCACAGAAACGCAAACGCAATGTGCCTGCTGACCAGAATATTATTCAGTCTAAAGATTATAGGTGAAACAGCGGAGTTTATTGGATCCGTTTCGGATATAGATCCCAAATCTCAGACTTTCAAGAAAATTTTGTGGCGCCAAAAGAATTTAGTGCTGGATAACTCTGCGATTGCATTTTCTGAGCCCGAACTAGGAGAAGATCCCAAAAAGCTTGATACGCCTTTCAAATGCTTCGAATTCTTTTTGGGCGACACTATTATTGATCACATTGTTGAACAATCGAATTTATATGCCACTCAAAAAGATATCACAACTTCCTTCATTACAACCAATTCGGAAATTCGTCAGTATATTGGCATTTTATTTTTTATGTCAGTTTTTCGCTATCCGAGTGTCCGTGCATATTGGGGCGAATTTGCGTTCCAAACAATCCAAAATACTATGTCAAGAAATCAATTTGAGAAAATACGGAGTAATTTGCATTTTAATGATAATAGTAAAATGCCCCCCAGGAATTCTGCAGACCACAATGCTTTGTATAAAATACGACCAATTGTGAATCATTTGAATAAAAAGTTTCAATCCGTTCCAATGACGCAACGTTTATGTGTCGATGAACAAATGTGCGCAACGAAGATGAAGACTTTTCTTCGACAATATTTGCCAGATAAACCACACAAATGGGGAGTAAAACTGTTTGTTTTATGTGACTCCTTCGGCTTTTGCTATAATTTCGAGATATATTGCGGTGCAGGAGACAATGTTGTGCAAACTGGCTCACCAGACCTTGGAGCGGCAGCAAATGTGGTTGTTCGATTCTCACGCAATGTTTCAGATTATAAAAACCAAATAATATATTTCGATAACTACTACACTTCACTGCCACTTCTTGTATATCTCAAATCACGCGGAATTTATTCCTTGGGGACTATTCGTTCAAATCGCATTCCGAATTGTAAGCTGCCAACAGACAACGATCTCAAGAAACAACCACGTGGATATTCTACAGAGCTTTGTGGATCTGCTTTTGGAGTCGACATTTCTTTATCACTTTGGAAAGATAATAAGGCTGTGCGAGTCGCATCGACCTACGCAGGCACGAAACCTTTTCAAAATGAAACAAACCCAAAAACACAGGTATCCCGTTTTGTTCGCTCGGAAAAAAAGTTTGTTGACATCGATTGCCCCAACATAATCCATAAATACAATAGCCATGTGGGTGGTGTCGATCTCATGGATGGCCTTATTGGCCGATATAAAATTCCAGTGAAGAGCAACAAGTATACAAATCGACTGTTCGTGCATTTGCTTGATTTAGCCATGGTAAACGCCTATATTTTGTTCCACAGAATCAACAAGCCTAATGCTAATGATAGGCGCTACCAGCTGCCAAACTTCCGAGCAGAGATAGCATCCGTACTCTGCACGCCGAGTCCATCATTGCCAAAGGCTCCCACGTCAAGATTTAAAAAAAAAAATGTACAGGACAAAAATCCTTTCTAACGCCCGCAGACGTCCGTTTCGATGGAGTCGGACATTTTCCGCTGTTTTTATCACACGCTGGTAAAAAAAACTTCTAAATTTGCTGGTTGCAATTTCGAAACGCAAATTGTATGCCGAAAGTGTAATATAAACCTGTGTATTTCTAAGCAAAAGGAATGCTTCTACGGTTTTCACCACCAATAACTTCAATAAACTATTTTTGCCTCATATTTAAATATTTTTTTTTTCAAAGCTTGTTTGAATTAACTTAAAAAATGAAATCTGAATTTCTTGTTTATTTTCTACACATTTCTGTTATAACCTGTTCATTTTTTGTTAATAAAACATTGTATTCTATATGAAAAAACAAAAATAATTTTTGAAAAATTTTTTGGCTTGTTTTCCTAAAGCCGCCTAGAGGCGGTTTTACTTTATGGTGCTATAAAACCCGATCTGACCAAAAATTTAATTTTTTTTTTAAATATCATTTACTTTTAACATAAATCAAACCCAAAAATAATTTTTTTATCCAGAAAAAAAATTTGGGTACTAGAGGGTTAACATTATTGTAAACAAAGCAAATTATTTTCTTGTTGCTGGAAGTAAAGAAAGTAAATACGTACGAATGTATGTTTTTTTTCAAATAAGCTAACTAATTTCCACTCACTTTTGTTTGTCCATTAAAAAAAATTATTTTCCACAAATAGTAAATTCTGTTTTTTTTTATTCTGTTTGTTTATTAAAAACAACTGTCAAATCGAAAATTTTAATCATGTAAACAGCATGATTCATAAACATGATTCAGAGAGCGAAGCAGGTGATTCAAGTCGTCGTGGAAACATAGTATAAATGTCTATAGTAATTACTATCGATCGATATTCGCTGGCTATCGAAAATCGACTATCGAATGTAAAATTTGTATTATGAGTTGGTGTCACTGTCGAAAATTACGTTGTTTAACGAATTTTTTATCGAAGACAAATTTGCTGTCGACGGTGTTTAAAACTGTGCAAAATTTATTAAAAATGTATTTGTTTGTTTTTTTTTTTTTTTTTTGGTTTTGTAAATAGTACTTGTAAATTACTTTTGGTAATATCCTGCAGGTCTAATGTCCTAAGTACAAAACAGCAATTGGAGAAGCTCGTTTCTCTCATGGAGGAAGTTTAGAAAAACTATTAACAATTTTAATATGCTTGGGATTGTTCTGGCCTTTGAGCATTGTTGGCAGCAGTTCATCAGTAATGTACAGCAAGTCTACAAACGCCTCTTTACAGAGTCGAAAATATTTGATAAATCTGTAAATTAAATTTATAATATCCTTCTCAAAACCTTATTAAATAATATACTCAAGTGGTGGAATCCATTTCCAAAATGTTGAAAGCATCCTAGAGTCTTTTTCTGCTTCTGGCCAGTTATAGTACGGATTCATCTTCATGAGACGAATCATCAAACCATAATTCCGTGGTGGTCATTTCAAATTGAATTTATTTTTCTTTAAGAATTTGTAAACAAATATGGCGCCAGCTGATATAAATATACTACTGTGAATAACCCAAAAAGAGTGATTTTCACAAATGAAAATTCGTTCGATAAGAATTTTCGACCACAGTCGAAAATCGAATTTTGCTCATAATAGGCACATATATCTTGATGTTCATGATGTGAAAAAATAATGAAAAATACTGCGTACTATAAAACTCCAGAACTTAATTTAAGGAACAAAATTTTAAATCATAATCTAAACATTTTTATTTTATTTATTCGTTTATAATCAATTAATTAAAGACACTTTACTGCTACTCATTAATCAAATGTTTTAGTAGTTTGTGGCAGGTTTTTGACATTTTTAAATACCCTGGAATATTGATGTTATATATGTACATGCATATGTACGTACATAAAAGCATGAAAAGTTTTAGTTTTTGTTTTTGATTTTTACCTTTAAAATCGATTTAAACTTGATTGACACTTTTTAGAAATTAACTCCAGACTTTGAGTGTATTTTGAAAAAAAAAACAAGGTGATGATGTACTCAACTTGCTCTACAATCAATACTAGTTTATTTATTATTTTGTAGCACAAAGTGATTAATTAAGTTAAACTTAAAAAAATACTATTATTATTAAATTGTTGTTATAATAACAACTTAATGAAATATCATATGATGATTGACATGTATGTTTTGTATTTAATTTGGAGATTTGCTCTTAATTAGTTTATCGTTAGTTTAGTGGGCAAACGTGTCAAGTCCATGATACATATGAAAATTGAGATTGGAATACAAAACATAACAATAAATAAAAATACACTTATTGCTTAAAATCCTGTTAAAATTATTTCGTTTTTTTTCGCTTAGTCGATTCCATTGAATATAAATTATGGTCAATTTATATCAACATCGCGTGAGATAAACTATATCTTAAATCAAACGATTTACATAATGTCCATTTAGCTGTTCGCTGTATGACACATAGCGCTACCCTGTTCCAACCAAATGTCAATGTTCATATCGTTAAATTCAGTTTAAAATAATTTTTTTTCTATCGATTTGTATTTCAGTAACTGCTAAAAAATTATTATATAAAATATAACTAGAATTTTCTTAGTTACAGTTAGAAAATTATCCCAGTAAAAAAAATTCGTGTTTTTTGAAGCACTTAAGAGAAAAAGCGCATAATCGAGCGCTTAAATAAAAGCGCATAATCGAGCGCTTAAATAAAAGCGCTCTTTTGAAGCAGTAAATGCTTACGAATAAAATATACAAAAAAGATGCTTTTTTTAGTGCTGACAACGAAGAAGGTTTTAAAGCGAAAAAACAAAAATGAAATTATGACATATAGACTTACGTATGACAACGAAAGTTAATTACAAAACGAATATCGCGCTTCTCAGTTACTATGAATTTTTCTTAAGCAAAAACATACAGATGGAATTTGTTCTTTGATTGGTGTGCGCGAAGTGACGTAAAACACTTTAGGAAAGTGCTTTATTTGCATGTTTGATTAGGTTAAAAGAAGCGCTTATTGTCAGCAGAAAGTAGTCCTCCAAACCGGGAACACCTCAGCAGGGGCCAAATTAACGATATTAAGTAAAATTGATCGTAATTTTCTGATTTGAGATTATGGCATTCGATATTCGATATCCTTTTGGAGCACATTTTTTACTGGGATGTAATTAGAAATATGACAAATTCAAATCCACTGTTATGACAACCTCATAATTTCATTTCAATAAAAATTAATGAATTTTGATTCAACATTTATGTATATTTTCATTTTACAAATGTTGGCTCTTTTAATACATAATTTATGTTTGTTTGCTCTACGTAGTCTCAAAAATCAATTTTATTGTAATTCAATTGTCGTTTTGAACAAAAAAAGTTTCTTTTTTAAATCTTTTGTTTTGTTGGTCTGTTTGTGTGGCATATTGTGATCTTATTTTTATACCCTTAATATATTAATAGATTTTGCTAATATTTTCCTTAACCTTTAGCATCTTGTATTATTGCAAAAAAAAAAATAAATATTTTTTGCTTTTATTCTTTGTGTTTTTTTTTTTTGCCTTTAAACAACGACGACAAAAGCTTACTAAAATGACAAAATAAAATTTATGTTTATGACCTTTAGAACATGAGAATGTTTAACAGATTCGATATTTTTTAGGATACTCTTAGAATTGTTCAAGGTACAAATAAATGCTTGTTTGTCACATTGTATGTCTTTATTTTCAATGATCAATCAACCAAAAAGGAGAAAAATAAAGGAGAAATGACAACAAAAAACATACATACAATTGCTGTTATTGATCTACAAAAAAGGTAGACGCAGCAAGAAAAGCAAAAACAAATTTGTAGTAATACAAGTTTCATAAACAATAATAAAGAATACACACACATTGTAAACGTACGTAAATTTCGTTCTAACTCACAACACGTTAAAAAGAAATATCATAATTCTTGTACTCTATTTCTCAAAAACGGTGAGTTAAATAGATGATATTTACTGAGTGATAGTGGACAATGAAGATTGCTGAAGACGCCCTTGGCCGGGTAGAAAATGCATTCCAATTTGCCAATTGTTCCAGTACTTTACAATATTTACAATAGTATTCTTAATTATTAGAACTAAGTAGCCTGAATAAAAACTTTTCTCTTAAAGATTTTATTTATATTTATTTAGGCAACAATTGCTTTGTTTCGAGAAAACTTAAGGTCAGTGTTAGTGTAGAGTTTTTTTTAGCTAAAATAAAGAAACAATAATGATTGTTTCAAAATATAAAACATTGGGTGTTATTTTGGAAAATGATCTTTCATTTAATACACATGTAAACTATGTTATTACAAGAGTTTGTTTGACATTACGCGGCCTTTATAATGTGGCTTGTTACTTGCCATTGGCTGTGAGATATCGTGTTGCTGTTTCGACTTGTCTTCCACTTTTCCTGTCTTCCACTTTTCCTTTTGGAGATTTACTCGGGCACATCTGTCACAAATATTTTGAAACTACGACGATGTTTCAATAGGGTAATTCGAACATGTTTCCGAATACCAGAAACTAATTATATTTTCAAAATTTATTTATTTAATAGTTATTATATATATATATATATATATATATATATATATATAGTATGTCCTGTGGTTCCTAGTAGGAACAAAGGGCCGCAACTATTAATAACTATTAAATAAATAAATTTTGAAGAATTTTTGCTGTTTACACGAGTTTGAACAAAATGCTTCAAGAGCAATTTTGAAGAAATTTTCAATCGTGTAAATTTAGCTTTAGAAGAAAATTATTGTTATATATCTAAATAATTGTATTAATATTATTGAATTGTTAGTAGTACTACTAATTTTGGGCCCATGGGCTTACGGCATATTTTTGAAATAACAAAAAATAAAAAATACTGAATGCTCAGAAAATAAATATATTAAGATCAGTGGCAGCGGCACAAAGAGAACATGTCATATTAGTAGATGTGTTGAAATGTTGCATAAATCGATTTTTCTGATTCTAATTCGCGCCAATGACTCTGACTGCCGATCACTGTTTTAGATAATAAGTCTTTAAAATTAAGGACTAGACAGCCAACATAGATTGCTTTTACACTCTCACCATTTATTTAATTTGTCTTTTCTGCGATACCTAATTACATAAATTTTTAAATTTCTTTTTCTTTAGAATATCGAAAATGACATTCCATTAAAAAGCAAAATATTGGCCGAAGAAGTGGCTCTTTAGAGGAAATTTCAACATGAGCGCCTGGGTCTACATAGTAAATATAAAATATATGCAAATATACATAATATCTATGTATGTGTATTTTTTGCGTTTGTATATGTGGTCTACAATTAACTTTAAAAATATAAAGTAATAAATAAATTAATTATTGTAAATACTTTAATTTCAACTTGTGTATGTATTATGATCCTGATTATAAGAAAGTATTCGTTCGACTAAAAGAATATGTTCTATTAAACATTGAAAATGTTAAAAAATTATGAAGAGGATTCGTACACGATAGTTTTATTTCTTTATTTATTTATTTGAACATCCTACGATTATTATTCATTTACTAGAAAACATTATATTTTAATGATAACTATAGTATTTTTAGATATAGTTAGTTGTTTTTAATGACAAAAACGTATAAAATTGCAATACAAAGATCACATACATACATACATATGTATGTCTAGTTAATATTAATATTAAAATTGGCCTGTAAAAAGGTTTGATCATAGTTTTTTTCTAATTTTTTTTTTATAATTTGTTTAAATATATTACGAATTTCCCGTTTAATAGTTTTTCGTACGTTTTCATGTACCACGTATTTTAGTTTTTTTTTTCTATTAAACTCTAAACTACTCTAATGTATTCATATTTTGTACACGATCAACGATCGTATAAATGTATTAATTTTATGAATAATAATTTTTAAACAATACTATTCAATTCAATTCAATTTATTTTACTTTTATAAGATTGTATAAATAAACACACAATTAGTTTAAAATATAAACAATTTCAATTCACGATGTGTCATTGTGTGGGCGTTAAATTTACAACCTGCAGTAAGTTGCGCTAAAAGATATCGCGGACACCATTGCAGAGTTTAAATAACTTGTAAGTGTTTAATGTTTTACATGATTTAATCATTATGATGACTTTTTCATTCTGGTTGACACTTAATGTTGTAATATTTAATTGATTATTTTAACAATTTGATAACTTTTAAAGAAGTAATAATGATTTTCTAATTGACAGCCAGCAAGCACTGTTTAGAATCGGAATCTCATTGCATCCCAGCAAAAAAGTAAGCATTAAGAAGTTTTAAGTCAAACATATGAATACATAATTAAAACAATGTGCATTAATTTTAAGTAAGCTGCCGCTCTTTGGTTGGGATAAATATGTATGTTTCTGGGATAATAGTAAACATTATATGCATTTATTTTATATGATCATGATTGGGAGAGAAAAATACTGTGTTACCATCATCACACAGTGCAGTTTTCTTCATGTCTCTCGTGCATAGTTTTTTTGTTTCCTTCCTTACGAATACACTGATTGCCGACGAAATAGAAGCCGGAAAAATAATTTCGGGCTGGCTGCATTAGCAGACGTAGAAAGAAATATTAAAACCTGCAATGTGAAAGCAAATTCGATGCGTAAGAGTATCAATTTGTACACTTATCCCTAGTTTATATGTCCATATGAAGTTTAAACCAGCAAACTCTGATTTTACTTATAAAGTCTTATTATAAATTTAAAAGAAGCCGCCAAAGTGACACGCCACTTGCCGCCACAGACTGTTGACCGGCTCTTATTAAAAAACAGTTTATAACTTCTAAACCAAACAAATTAACTAAAAACTTTATTTGGAAAATTCTTTTAAGTACTTTTTAATTATTAAAAATTAAAAGAAACTATAATTATTTTTAATACCAACCAGAGATCAGTTATGAGTACTGAAATAGTGAGTATACTTGAATCATGACTTATAATTTGTTATACTTATACGTACGCATACTTGTCTCAATATCATCAAACCACTACTCATCTTTAAAGTTTGAAGTACTCATTATATTCATACTTAATCTCCTGTATGATGTTGTTTATTTAGACTCTCCTTAACTCAATGTACGTAGACGATGAAAAAAAATAAGTATGACTCGCATACACTCATGCGAGTGTCGTTCATTTTTTACAGCCTGCTTATAAAAATTATATAAAATAATAAATGTTATATTTTCCCCAATATGTTTTCCTATAAACTTACTTGTATGTTTTTATATTTCTTTTTTACTTATTTTGTATAAATACCTAACGGATTAAGCTGACAATTTTTTTCAATGACTTAACTGAGTTGAATACTTTATGAGTATGTGAGTATTTTTCTTAAAATGTAAATCTAAATACCGTTGTTTATGAATCAAACATATTGGAATGGTATGAGCTCGATGTCGGCGTAGTACTCATAATTATCCACCGGCATTTATAAGTCAACGTTGTTGTGAGTTTGAGTAACTCAGAGTAGTTAAATTTCAATGATGTAAAACCACTTATACTTAAAATGTTATGAGTAGTTGTGAATCGTAAAAAAACGATTCATTGCCGATCTCTGATACCAACTAAAAAAAATTAAAAAAAAACTCTTTCCTTCGAGCCGGATTTGAACCAGCGACCTATGGATATCAACTTAACAACTGTATATTTTTTGTATACATGAATTGAAACAGGAAGTAGTAATCGAGGCCGGGACAATTTTGAAACGGCGAGGCGACGCTCGTTTTCGCATTGCACCGAGCCACGACAAACTTAACAACTGTATATTTGTAACATGAATGTATGTGAGTGAAACAGGAAGTAATCGAGCCGGGACAATTTTGAAACGGCGAGGCGACGCTCGTTTTCGCATTGCACCGAGCCACGACGAACTTAACAACTGTATATTTTTTGTAACATGAATGTATGTGAGTGAAACAGGAAGTAATCGAGCCGGGAGAATTTTGAAACGGCGAGGCGACGCTCGTTTTCGCATTGCACCGAGCCACGACGAACTTAAAACTGTATATTTTTTGTAACGAATGTATGTGAGTGAAACAGGAAGTAATCGAGCCGGGACAATTTTGAAACGGCGAGGCGACGCTCGTTTTCGCATTGCACCGAGCCACGACGAACTTAACAACTGTATATTTTTTGTAACATGAATGTATGTGAGTGAAACAGGAAGTAATCGAGCCGGGACAATTTTGAAACGGCGAGGCGACGCTCGTTTTCGCATTGCACCGAGCCACGACGAACTTAACAACTGTATATTTTTTGTAACGAATGTATGTGAGTGAAACAGGAAGTAATCGAGCCGGGACAATTTTGAAACGGCGAGGCGACGCTCGTTTTCGCATTGCACCGAGCCACGACGAACTTAAAACTGTATATTTTTTGTAACATGAATGTATGTGAGTGAAACAGGAAGTAATCGAGCCGGGACAATTTTGAAACGGCGAGGCGACGCTCGTTTTCGCATTGCACCGAGCCACGACGAACTTAACAACTGTATATTTTTTGTAACGAATGTATGTGAGTGAAACAGGAAGTAATCGAGCCGGGAGAATTTTGAAACGGCGAGGCGACGCTCGTTTTCGCATTGCACCGAGCCACGACGAACTTAAAACTGTATATTTTTTGTGAATGTATGTGAGTGAAACAGGAAGTAATCGAAGCCGGGACAATTTTGAAACGGCGAGGCGACGCTCGTTTTCGCATTGCACCGAGCCACGACGAACTTAAAACTGTATATTTTTTGTAACATGAATGTATGTGAGTGAAACAGGAAGTAATCGAGCCGGGACAATTTTGAAACGGCGAGGCGACGCTCGTTTTCGCATTGCACCGAGCCACGACGAACTTAACAACTGTATATTTTTTGTAACGAATGTATGTGAGTGAAACAGGAAGTAATCGAGCCGGGAGAATTTTGAAACGGCGAGGCGACGCTCGTTTTCGCATTGCACCGAGCCACGACGAACTTAAAACTGTATATTTTTTGTGAATGTATGTGAGTGAAACAGGAAGTAATCGAAGCCGGGACAATTTTGAAACGGCGAGGCGACGCTCGTTTTCGCATTGAACCGAGCCACGACGAACCACCCATCTCCAATCCGCAACGCAAATCACGGAAATATCACAGTGCATCTACAGTCCACCGCTCTACCAACTGAGCTATCGAAGGCAATGAGATACTGTCGACAAATTGCGTCCAATAATTCTCTTTCTATTCACCACTTACATAATTGGCTGCTAGTTGTTGTTGCAAGCTGTTGTTACCAGTGTTGCCACTACCAAAAAAATTTTGTAACCAAAAAGTTACCAAATGAGAAAAAAAGTAACCAAAATTTTTTTATAATTATTTAGTTTGTTATTTTGACTTTTTATTTTTTAGATGATAATTTTTCGGTTTCATCTTGTTCAATAAAAACCTAAACCGAAGTTAAAAAATATTATTAAATTTAAATAGATTCAAACATAAAAAAATAAAAATACTTCTTATCCATTTCGCATTTGTTTAAAATAATTTAATGCGCGTTTTTTTCGTGTTTGACAATTCAAAGAAATTTTTAAATAAAAAATGTTTACGTAAAAAAACGTGTTTATATAACAACGTTTATTAATTAAATAGACAACAAAACATTTATATTTTTGATTCCCCATAAAGTTACCAAAATGAAAAAAAAAGTTCACATCTCCACATTGAAGAAAAAAAAAATAACCATTTTTGGTTAAAAATAACCAAAACGGCAACGCTGGTTGCTACATATATTTTTCAAATACATACTACAAAAAAAAAACAAAAAACGAATGCTTTTGGAGAAAGTTATATTGCACCCTGAAGGAAACCTTGGCACAAGTATCTCAAAGCCACAGCGTTGTCAGTTTAGGGGGTTTATCCTCAAATTGAGGATTTTTTTTCGTGATTTGGGATAAAAATTTCATCTTGTTGATCCGGGGATTTGTTGGGGATGACAACACAATTTTAAGGGATTTTTGGGGATATTTTTTTAAAAGTGATGGTAACAAGAATGATTTTGGAGCTAAAAAATGTGCGTCTGGCAAGTCTAAAAAGGTGTGTTATTATCCCCAGAAGCTGGCAACCCTATTCGCGAGAAAGTCATTTTTTTACAAGTGCTCTGATAAAGAAAATTTAATTTGCATATTGCAGGATACTGAATCATCTTTAAATAGTCTGGTAAATTTAAAATTTTAGACTTAGTTGTTTGTCATCTTAATTGCATCAAATATGCCTAAATCCAGTCGCCGTAGTATTAAAAATCCTAAGATTTTCTGTGAACAATGCAAGCTGGTGGTGAAAGAAGAAGAATCTGATAATTCCATTCAGTGTGATAGATGCTCCAAAACGTTTCACTCTCTTTGCACTGAACTAAACAAACGTCAATTTGAACAGCTGATGAACGATGAGAACATTGAATACATATGCCATCTCTGTTGCGAAAGTGGAGAAAACAAAAATAACAACATTAACAGCGAATTGAATTTGATCAAAACAAAACTGAACAAGCTCGATCAGCTGGATGATATGCATAAGTCGATGATGTTTATGTCCAAACAATTTGATGAGTTATTGAAAGGTGTAACAGAAAATAAGAAAAAAATAGATGCAGTCCAGAAAGAAAATAAAATGTTAAAAGCTGAGATAAGTGAATTAAAACAGTCCGTTAAAATATTAAACGACAGCAGAGTTAAAAACGATTGTTTAGTTAATGGTGTAGAGAATGTTGGAGATGCAACCGCAGTTGATACAATAATATCCATCATGAAGAAAGTCGAAGTTCATTTAAAACCCGAAGAAGTTGATACTGCTTATTTTTTGAAAAAGAAAAATAACGCCAAAAAACAAACGATTGTTGTAAAATGCAATTTATTTAAAACAAAACAGGCATTAATGGCTGCGAAATCTAAATTAATGGAAAAAGAAGAAACGAAATCAATTTTTGTGAATGATTTCCTCAGTAGAGAGACACTTGCACTGCTTAATCATGCCCGAACGTTAAAGACAGTTGGATACCGTAGAATATATGCGTATGACGGACGTGTTTTTACAAAGAGAAGCGAATTATCAAAGCCAAAGTTAATACGATGTGCCGAAGAAGTAGATGAACTTCTCTTGGAAGCAACAACAAATAGAAGCCGTAGAAGCAAGCAAATTATTCATGCAGATTCTGGTGATGACAGTGATGTGGAACCGGGTGCACAATATTTATCACCGGCAAATAATTAACAGCAAACACACTATTTTGTCGTTTTTATTGAATGTTTTGTAATCTCTTTTTTATTTTTTTTTTAATGAATTTTATTACTAACCAATACTTTAATAACTTCATGTCCTTTGAATCTCATTTAATGAATTTGAATAAAAACAAATTTAATATATTGTCAGTTAATAGCAGAAGTATTTCGTCGATAAATAAATTTAATAGATTTCGCAGTTTAATATCAAATTTTCCAATCTTACCCAGTATTATTTGCGTTCAAGAAACATGGTTTAGACAAGAGCTTACAGATCTATACAATATTCCCGGATATAAAGCTGTACACTGTTGCAGAAAAGACGGTTATGGCGGTACAACAGTATATATCAATGAAGGCTTACATTTTAATGTTGATGTGTGTGAAAGCAGGGATTTTATTGATACAATTGTATTGTCTATAGTGTCCAAAAACATCAGAGGCAAAGCTTTAAAGATCGTTTCGTTTTATCGTTCCCAAAAATGTACCGTACCTATATTCTTGGACTATTTGGAAGCTTTACTTTTGCGATTCGGCTTGATGCCATGCATTTTTGTAGGTGATTCGAATCTGAATATTTTAGACAACGTATCACAGGAGTTACTGAGTTTACTTAACTGTTATGGATATATAAACTGCCATAGTATGACTACTCGTCCCTGCAGCGGTAGTTCAATAGATAATGTATATAGCAATTTGCAAATCGGTATACATATAGATTCCGTTGAATGTAATCTTACAGACCATAATCTTATTTGCTGCAGTCTAAATTTGAGCAAGGATAACTGTGATTTTATTGAAATAAAACGACAACACTGCAGTTATGATTGTGTTAAGGAACGGTTACGTCAAAATTTAGATAGTCTAAACCTCAACGGCGATGTTTCGTCTGATACAAGAGAAGTATTGTCGTGTATATCAAATTCAGTAAGGTGTTCTACAATTGAGTCAAGAAGAAAAAAACTAATTAAGTATGAAATAACTCCATGGATCAATGGAAATCTGCAAAAGCTCATTGAATACAAAAACACATTGCTCAAAACTAGAAGAAAGAGAAGAAACCCTGACACAGAGGCCAAGCTAAAAAGAATCAGCAGAATAATTAAAAACGCATGCAAGGAATCACTAAAAAACTACTATGAGGACAATTTAAGAGAATTCAAGCTACAGCCGAAAAAATGTTGGAAATTTCTGAATAAGATAATTGGAAAAAATGTTAAATCAGAGATATTGTTGAAAAATGAGGAAGGCGAGCACATTATAAGTGATGAGATAAAAGCAGAGGCTCTTAATAAATATTTCTTGGATTCGGTTTCGGACCTCAGGCGGCAAATTGAAGTATATCAAAACGAGAACTGTAATTCACTTCGAACACTTCAATATCACAATCGTACGTTCAAATTCAAAAATACAACAACAGAAGAAATGTATGATATAATAACAAAGTTTGAGAAGAGCAAGAGTGCTGGAAGTGATGACATATTGCCATTAGTTTTCATTGAATGCGTTGAAGAATTGAGTCCATGTTTCGTAATCATTTTTAATAACATTATAAACACTTCTATCTATCCTGATTCCTTAAAATATCACAAAATTGTTCCTATACCAAAGGTACCAAATGCAAACTTGTTTCAACAATACAGACCTATAGCTTTACTGTCTATTCTTGACAAAATATACGAAAAAATATTATTCACACAGCTATCCACGTACTTAGAAGATAATCATATGTTGTATGAAAATCAATACGGATTTAAAAAAGGCTGTGGCACCGAGGAAGCAGTAATCAATGTCGTGAATTATGTGTGCGATGGACTAGACAGAGGGTTTTCTGGTGTTGGAGGTATTTTTTACGATTTTTCAAAAGCATTTGATCTTGTAGACCATGTCATTTTATGTGAAAAATTACCTTTTTATGGTATTCGTGGCCAAGAGTTGGAGTTATTTAAGAGCTACCTCGAAAACAGAAAACAATATGTTAAAATAAATACAAGTCAAAGTTCAATACAAGATGTTATGTGTGGTGTGCCTCAAGGTAGTGTTTTGGGACCGTTGTTATTCAAATTATACCTTAATGATATCAACAACCTTGGACTTACTGGGAGAATATTTTTGTACGCTGATGACCTATGTTTATTATACCCATATAAGAATGAACTAGTACTAAAAACATATGCCGAAAGAGATGCGCTGTTAATATCTGAATACGCACGACTTAACAAACTGGTACTGAATGCTACTAAAACAAAGTTCATTCGGTTTAAAGCGCAGTCAAATCGTATTGAACAAAATTGTGTAATTTTTGTTGATGGAAAAGAACTAGAAGAGGTTTCTGTCATTAAATACCTTGGGATCCATATACAGAACAACCTATCCTGGAAGTCGCATGTAGATCAACTAAAACGTAAATTATCATCGGCCATTGGATATTTATATAAGATGAGAAACAAACTCGATAGACATACAAAGCTGCTTATCTATCAATCTTTAATTCAAAGCCATCTGAATTACCTTGTACTTATATATGGACATAAAAGGAACTCCGATATAAAATCTTTGCAAGTATTGCAAAATAAGGCATTGAAGCTGATATATAACCTTCCCAGATCATACCCTACCTTGGCCTTATATAAAAACATTGCTAAAGGTATTATGCCTATTTTCGGCCTTCATAGATTGCAGTTACTAATTTATGTTTATAAAGTTTTGCATAACATAGGATATCACAGTATCCGATTGGAAACCGGTCATCATAATTTCAATACAAGACACCGTACTGATCTCAGTGTAGTAAGATGTCGCTTAGAAACTACAAAACAGCGAATTCAATACTTGGGTAGTGTGGAATATAACAAATTACCACAATTTGTTAAAGAGGCTGAAACAATCTCAATTTACAAAAAGAGATTAAAAGAATATTTATATGAAAACTTGGAAATGCTTCTGCTATAAATGCTATTAAGTTAGAATGATCTCATTTTTTATATAATTTAATTAAAAATCAATGAATATGTAAAAAATTTTGTAAAAATAGTTGCTAGCTTGCCTCTATAATGTCCTAGTGGCGCTGAGGCACCTACTTCCAATATAAAATAAATATTTTGAATATTAATAAAAAAAAAAAAAAAAAAAAAAAAAAAAAAATTTATAGTGTATGGTTTCTAATAAAAAAGAAGTATGTAAATATTTAAGAAAAAGTATATTTTTTACCATTTAAAATGGCTGCAAATACTAATGTTATTAACAAAAATCATAATGCTTCTTGGGAACGCGAAGATTGGGCAAAAGGTTTGAAATATGCATATACGAGTATATTTTTAAAGGGTAACGCTTGCGTTGAACGCGTTTTTTCAATAATGAATACTACCAAAACAAAAATACGTAACAAAATGCAATATGAATTATTGGAAGCACTTCTCAGAATAAACACATACATACTTTAAAAATAATTAAATTTGTTTTGAGAAATTTAATCCATCTGCTGAAATGCTAAAGCTTTTTAATACAAGCGATATGTACAATAAAATTTCTGAGGCTGATGAATCAGAAGATTTTTATTCTGAAGTTTTTGAAATGCTAAACTCTGGTAAATAATTTTTTATACTTCTATATATTAAATTATGTGTAATTTTTTCTTTACAATATTTATAATTACAAATCTAATTAGTTTGAATACTAATATATGTAGCTATCGATAAAAATGAATTTTTATTATTATTTTTATATTATTTTTTAAATAAAATAAAAATTTTGCAAAAAAAAATTAGAATCAAAAAAATCAGTTTGGGGATTTTTGGGGATGACAAATCAAAAATTGGGGATAAGCTCTAAAAAAATACTGGCAGCACTGCAAAGCCACCACTTTTGTTTATTATTTTGATTACTGTTTGGCGACATTGTCAACAGCATCGTCACAATGGTTATTATTATACAATTATTTTTTTCGATTCTGTTCCCCGATAGACTGGGTGATAGTGTGCCAGACTATCATTCAGAGGGTTGCAGGTTCGGTTCTCGCCAGAGACTCTGGCTGTTTTCTAATTTATTTTTAGTATTTTTTTTTTAATAAAACTCGAAAAGTTAGCAAAAAATGCATTTTTATTTTCTTTTTCAGAGAAGTACCAAAAGTGTAGACAAAAGAACTACCTTGTCCATAGTACCTATGTGAGTAGTGGGTTTTCAATGACACCCACATGTTCAATGTAGAGGTGGAGAAACATCGATGTTTGCTACCACCGATGTTTTCGATGTTTTTAAGCGAAACATCGATGTAACATCGATGTTTCTGAAGAAAATATACATATTATTGTAAAGTATGCAAAATGAACGTGCAAACACCAAACTGGTAAAAATAATAGTAATTAAAATAAATAAAATATTAAATATAAAATTGTATTTATTGAATAAAATAAAAAAAAAACATAACATTTAAATTCATAGGTTAAAATAATAAAACGTTTCACAATCGTATTTAAAAATAAGATATCGTATATAAAATATAGAGATCGAAAATCTTTAAAAATTTTCAAAAATTGACTGGTTTTTGTTAATAAACATAAGTTTATCGACCACGAGCGGCTTGAGGCGCGTTCGCCGATCGGAAATAATTTGCCCACCCTTGCTGAACATTCGTTCCGACTCGCAGGAAGTTGCCGGCACGCATAAATATATACTAATAAATACTTTCTGCATTCGTCTAAAAAAAATGTTCATTAATTTAGAATATTAAGTATAATTACATTTATTAAATTAACCTTCCAAAACAAAAGAGGATCGCAACCAGAATCATTTATATTTTCTAGGTGCTGTCTCAAAATTACAATGGCATCCACTCGCGATGATTTTATTTTTGACCTAATTTTGTTTTGCAAAAAAGAAAAATGGGGTTTTTGAGAAGATTCGGGTGGTAGTGGCTGCTCCCGTGGAGTTCCTGCTCCAAAGCCTTAACTGCCTGATCTCCATTTGAAACCGACTTAAAACCATCCTTTTTAAATCGAGGATCTATTAGGGTTGCTATGCGGGGAACAGTCCTTGATTCGTAGTGTGCAAATCTATCACTTAAACGGCTACTTAGCATTTCGAAGGCACAGACAACTTCTGCAGTTTTAAGATTAGGTCTTAAGTTTTGTAATTTTTGATGCAGCTCGCATCTTAGAGGAATGACCAGAGAAATTGTTGCATTTTTGCTGCCAGAAATAGCCAGAGTTGCATCTTGAATTGGAGCGAGAAGTTCCGTAAGCTCCTTCAAAGTATCGATTTCCTCTGCCGAAAATGGAACCGGAGCCTTAGATGTACATAATAAAACAGATGATAGTGCTTCCTTCGTTTCTAAAAGTCGTTTTATCATTTGGAACGCACTGTTCCATCGTGTTGGCACTTCCTGAAACAGGCCAAGTGGGTTTTCAATAGTCTGGGCCTGCTTAAATTTGGCCATTGTAATTGTGCTGCGTTTCATAAAAGAAACAATGGACTTACATTTAGTCAAAATGGGCACAAGTACTTCAAGTTTAAGAACATCTTGAACTAGCAAGTTTACGGTGTGGGCGAAACATGGAAAATGCTTAATCTCCAGAAGCTCGCATGCTTTCTTCATAGTGCTGTCGTTGTCGGTCACTATAGAAACAACTTTTTGCATCAGATCCCACTCCGTCAAAACCTCGCGAATTGAGGCTGCAATATTCGCAGCAGTGTGGTTGGTGGGGGTTAAAAGGGTAGTTGTTGACAAAACGGCTGAGTTTAGCTTGAATTCTGAATTAATAAAATTGCAAGTTATAGTCAAATATCCCTCATTTGCTTTTGAAGTCCAACCGTCTGTTGTGAGTGCGACATACCCGCCACATTCCAATGCAGACCGAAGTTGGTCTTTTAAAGTCTCGTAAACTTTGTGAAGCGATACATCGTGTAGGTAGGTTGCACGTCTAGTGCAATCATACGCATTACATACTCATCTAGTTCTACCTTACGCTTTGAATCAGCTGGATACTGCACATCTCTGACTAAAAATGCATCCAATGCATTTCAGATGATCCATAAGGTTCGTCGTGTTGCCAGCCGTTTTTAACACTTTTCCGCAATGAGCGCATGTAGCCTTTGTACTTTCCTTCGTTAGTTGAAAATGCTGCCAAACATACGAAACTTCCCGCCTGCGTTTTGAGAATTCAGCCTCACTGACTTCCTCTGACGTTCCTGTAAAAAAGAAAAAAATAAAATTATAGCCATATAATGTCGGACGTAAATGTGCGCTGGAATTTGCCGCCCTAAAAAGTAAATTCCCGCGCACCACTCTGCATCACACACGTTTGCTTTAACTTTTACTTACTTTTAAAATGTTTCTCCATTTTTTATAGACAACCCCACGGTTGCCACCAACACCTTATGTTATAAACCACGAAACAAATTTCCTATATAAATACATATTAAAAAAGTTATAAAGTAGAAATTAATAAAATTTCAGTTAATCCTTACCTTTTGCGTGTTTTCTTTCAACTTGTCGATTTTTATAGAGGTGACAAACAAAACATCGATAGTCTTCGTCAAACATCGATGTTTACCAAAAATGCAAAAACATCGATACATCGAAAGTACCATCGATGTTTTCTCCACCTCTAGTTCAATGTCTATAGTAATTAGCATTGTCTGGGTTATAATAAGTCACTAGTACTGGTGAATGTTTTAACAGTAAGTCAGTACAGTTTCACTATTCACATTTCCTGCAGGACACTTACTCACGCACACATCCGAAGTGTAGAAGTCAATGAGCTTTTATAAATGTGAATACTATGGATGCTTGGGGGGAAAGTTGTGTATGGCTAAAATTTAGCTTTTATTCGACAATCTTATGTGTAGTTGCAAAAAAAGCTATTTTCTATTTCAAATATTGCATAGAGAAAGAAAGATGTAATATTGAATGCAACCATTATGGAACAGCAAAACTTATTATATGTTCCATATTTTTTTTTTTGTTTGGTTTGTTATCAAGAATTTTTAGAGGCTAAATAAATTTTCAGGTTTGATTTTATTTTTACATTAATTTTGGCAATTATGGCCCCTATTATGAGCTGCATTCGACAATCGATATTCGCTGGCTATCGAAAATCGACTATCGAATGTAAAATTTGTATTATGAGTTGGCGTCACTGTCGAAAATTACGTTGTTCAACGAATTTTTTATCGAGACAAATTTGCTGTCGACGGTGTTTAAAACTGTGCAAAATTTATTAAAAATGTATTTGTTTGTTTTGTTTTTTTTTTTGTTTTTGGTTTTGTAAATTATACTTGTAAATTACTTTTGGTAATATCCTGCAGGTCTAATGTCCTAAGTACAAAACAGCAATTGGAGAAGCTCGTTTCTCTCATGGAGGAAGTTTAGAAAAACTATTAACAATTTTAATATGATTGGAATTGTTCTGGCCTTTGAGCATTGTTGCAGCAGTTCATCAGTAATGGACAGCAAGTCCAAAAACGCCTCTTTACAGAGTCGAAAATGTTTAATAAATCTGTAAATTAAATTTATAATATCCTTCTCAAAACCTTATTAAATAATATACTCAAGTGGTGGAATCCATTTCCAAAATGTTGAAAGCATCCTAGAGTCTTTTTCTGCTTCTGGCCAGTTCTAGTAAGGATTCATCTTCATGAGACGAATCATCAAACCATAATTCCGTGGTGGTCATTTCAAATTGAATTTATTTTTCTTTAAGAATTTGTAAACAAATATGGCGCCAGCTGATATAAATATACTACTGTGAATAACCCAAAAAGAGTGATTTTCACAAATGAAAATTCGTTCGATAAGAATTTTCGACCACAGTCGAAAATCGAATTTTGCTCATAATAGGCACATATATCTTGATGTTCATGATGTGAAAAAATAATGAAAAATACTGCGTACTATAAAACTCCAGAACTTAATTTAAGGAACAAAATTTTAAATCATAATCTAAACATTTTTATTTTATTTATTCGTTTATAATCAATTAATTAAAGACACTTTACTGCTACTCATTAATCAAATGTTTTAGTAGTTTGTGGCAGGTTTTTGACATTTTTAAATACCCTGGAATATTGATGTTATATATGTACATGCATATGTACGTACATAAAAGCATGAAAAGTTTTAGTTTTTGTTTTTGATTTTTACCTTTAAAATCGATTTAAACTTGATTGACACTTTTTAGAAATTAACTCCAGACTTTGAGTGTATTTTGAAAAAAAAAACAAGGTGATGATGTACTCAACTTGCTCTACAATCAATACTAGTTTATTTATTATTTTGTAGCACAAAGTGATTAATTAAGTTAAACTTAAAAAAATACTATTATAATTAAATTGTTGTTATAATAACAACTTAATGAAATATCATATGATGATTGACATGTATGTTTTGTATTTAATTTGGAGATTTGCTCTTAATTAGTTTAGTGGGCAAACGTGTCAAGTCCATGATACATATGAAAATTGAGATTGGAATACAAAACATAACAATAAATAAAAATACACTTATTGCTTAAAATCCTGTTAAAATTATTTCGTTTTTTTTCGCTTAGTCGATTCCATTGAATATAAATTATGGTCAATTTATATCAACATCGCGTGAGATAAACTATATCTTAAATCAAACGATTTACATAATGTCCATTTAGCTGTTCGCTGTATGACACATAGCGCTACCCTGTTCCAACCAAATGTCAATGTTCATATCGTTAAATTCAGTTTAAAATAATTTTTTTTCTATCGATTTGTATTTCAGTAACTGCTAAAAAATTATTATATAAAATATAACTAGAATTTTCTTAGTTACAGTTAGAAAATTATCCCAGTAAAAAAAATTCGTGTTTTTTGAAGCACTTAAGAGAAAAAGCGCATAATCGAGCGCTTAAATAAAAGCGCATAATCGAGCGCTTAAATAAAAGCGCTCTTTTGAAGCAGTAAATGCTTACGAATAAAATATACAAAAAAGATGCTTTTTTTAGTGCTGACAACGAAGAAGGTTTTAAAGCGAAAAAACAAAAATGAAATTATGACATATAGACTTACGTATGACAACGAAAGTTAATTACAAAACGAATATCGCGCTTCTCAGTTACTATGAATTTTTCTTAAGCAAAAACATACAGATGGAATTTGTTCTTTGATTGGTGTGCGCGAAGTGACGTAAAACACTTTAGGAAAGTGCTTTATTTGCATGTATAATTAGGTTAAAAGAAGCGCTTATTGTCAGCAGAAAGTAGTCCTCCAAACCGGGAACACCTCAGCAGGGGCCAAATTACCGCATTCGATATTAAGTAAAATTGATCGTAATTTTCTGATTTGAGATTATGGCATTCGATATTCGATATCCTTTTGGAGCACATTTTTTACTGGGATGTAATTAGAAATATGACAAATTCAAATCCACTGTTATGACAACCTCATAATTTCATTTCAATAAAAATTAATGAATTTTGATTCAACATTTATGTATATTTTCATTTTACAAATGTTGGCTCTTTTAATACATAATTTATGTTTGTTTGCTCTACGTAGTCTCAAAAATCAATTTTATTGTAATTCAATTGTCGTTTTGAACAAAAAAAGTTTCTTTTTTAAATCTTTTGTTTTGTTGGTCTGTTTGTGTGGCATATTGTGATCTTATTTTTATACCCTTAATATATTAATAGATTTTGCTAATATTTTCCTTAACCTTTAGCATCTTGTATTATTGCAAAAAAAAAAATAAATATTTTTTGCTTTTATTCTTTGTGTTTTTTTTTTTTGCCTTTAAACAACGACGACAAAAGCTTACTAAAATGACAAAATAAAATTTATGTTTATGACCTTTAGAACATGAGAATGTTTAACAGATTCGATATTTTTTAGGATACTCTTAGAATTGTTCGAGGTACAAATAAATGCTTGTTTGTCACATTGTATGTCTTTATTTTCAATGATTTTATTTATATTTATTTAAGCAACAATTGCTTTGTTTCGAGAAAACTTAAGGTCAGTGTTAGTGTAGAGTTTTTTTTTAGCTAAAATAAAGAAACAATAAATGACAGCATGTGCTGGGATTGTTTCTAATTTAAAATGTACAGCGTACGCATTTGTTTATTCGAAAATATTTCAAATGATTTTCTACTAGAGTGGCCTTGTTGTCGCCTTAAAGTATTTCAACTTTGCTGTATTTTATTTAAGCTATTTACTTAACATCAAATACAAACTAAACTTCCAGATAGTAACTATGAACATATAAAACCACTCTACAAATGAAAATGAAAGCATAAACGAAATACTATTAACCCTACCTATAATAAAATTCAAAAATATATATTTCATTTTTAAATTGAAATCTTCAAAACAGTGGATCTTCCCATAATACGTTCAGTGTGTAGCAATATTACAAGCTACTGGACAAACCCGCATGTGGTTTGCTTTCAAAAGCTGTGATTGAGAGCCACTTAAGGTGTTTAATCATGGGATCAACATTTAGCCATCACAATCACACAGCAGCAGTTCGTCTCTTAAATATTGTATAAAATAGTTTAGTTTTGTTTATTATTGTTTGGAAATAAAATGTTACCGTTTCATGGCAAATACGTGCTTTAGGTTTTTTCTTCAATTGATATTTTTTCTTTTGGTTGATCTCACATTTAATAGTGTTTGTTACTTTATTACTACATTGTTGTGTTTCTCTTGTTTGTTTTTTTTCTCAAGTATTTTGCAAACACTAATTGTGTTTCATGAAAATGCTTTAGTTTAAGTAGATATTTATTTAAATAATTTAATTATTTAAATTTTTATGCTGTCATGTGTTTGTTGGCTCTTTGTCAGCGTACTGCCACTGTAGCGATTGTGACTGTCGTTTCTGATTTCTGACCTAGTTTCTAAAGTGATATTGTAAAAAATGTCTGCAAGTAGATAAAAACATTAAGATGACACTATAACCTATTAGTGATAGTGATAGTTTCTAGAGGTTTTTCAGTTTCAGGCAAAAAATAATTTAAAATGAATTCAAATTTCATAATGGAGACACCCAAGTTTTCCCACTGCATATTAAATCAAACAACTATTTTAACAGGAGGAATATATTTTGTTGTCTATCATATTAAAGACTTCCTATCTGTCTTTTCTGTCTTTTCTAGATTCCTAAAACCTTTAATGTTAAATTATTTAGTAACTAATTGTTTTCATTTCTTTGTTAAACAAAAAAGCGTTTCTTATAATTAAAAAAAAAAAAAAAAACTGAATTGTTTCCGATTGTGCTCTTGATATTTCTGTGTAATCAGTGAGTATGTAAAATCAATTTATGCGCGGGTGTAGTAAACACACACAAATTATTAATGTCTGCTCATCTAAAGGTCACAATTGAAAGGAATTATTAAAAACAAAACATAAACAAAATCAAAAAAATTACATCTTCTGTACATTTGTTTTGCTTTTTTTTCATACATTTTATGAATAATTGATATTGTTAATTAAGCAAGGTTAACATTCTCTCAAGTAAGTGAAGTGAAATCAAAAAGATCTGGCTGGTATAATAAATAACAACTATGCAAAACCTCTTGCAACTTCAGCATAAATATTATTCTTAATCAATTATTTACTTAAATACAGCAATATAAATGTTTTGAAAATCTCGTACACATTTTTTTTCATTTAATAAAGTTGTATATTGCGTCATTTGGAAGAGGTGCTAGTCAGGGCTACCGTTTGCTCCTGCTGAATTTATGAATTCGCAAACACTAAAATTTTCAAGGAATTAAAAATTTTCATACAAAATTCCAAAATTTCTATAATTCTTTATAATTTCATAATTAAAGTGTTTAGAGGAAAAATAATAAAAATCTGTGATCAGTGGTATTTAGATACATCAGAAATAAATTTGATCATATAAAATTCCAAAATTTCTAAAATTCTTTATAATTCGTAAAGTAAAAGGCTGAGAGCTAAAATAATGAAAATCCCATTAAAAATAATTTCTTCGTTAAGCAAAAGTATTACAGATAAAATAATGGCAATATATTACTGCAAAAATACTGAAAGTTTCAATCAAAATTTAATTTTTCATATTAAATTCCAAAATTTCTAAATGGACAAAAAATATCAAATTTTTAATGGAGGTTGTCTCACATATTGGTTCATAACTCTGGTTGATATAAACCGATTTTGCTGATTTTAAATAGCAAACTTCTCGAAAGCATGTCTGACAGAATTATTGAAGATTTGGATCCCGAAGATATCTGGGGACTTCAGAAAACTGATTTAAACAGACAGACAGAAGGGCATGGCTTAATCGTCTTCGCTATCTATAAGGCTCCAGAATATATATACTTTATAGGCTCGGAAAATTATATTGTGGAAATTACAAACGGAATGGCAAAATATTACTGCAAAAATACTGATAGTTTCAATAAAAATTTAATTTTTCATATTAAATTCCAAAATTTCTAAATGGGTTATAATACGCAAAAATAAATGTTTCAATACATAATTCTAAAATGTCTTTAATGGCTTAGAATATTAAATGCTTTAGAGCGAAAATAATAAAAATCCGAATTGAAATTGAAATTTTGAAAAAAGATTTCTTGTCAATTTATCAGTTCTGGTAGCACTTAAGCAAACAAACAGATTTAAACCACAGCAACAATATTGTCTTTAGTAGTTATTTATAATGGTAATCTTCACTAATTATTTAGTGGCATAAAATGATGACTTCTAAACTGACATCTTGGACACACAGCGAGACAATAGTCGCTGCTGTCGGTCAAGTCACTTGTGGTGTTAGAAAATTATGATGACGACTGTGAATGTTGTTTTTTTCTGAACGCAGAGACTTAAAGGAGTGTCTGCTCAATATTTTTTGTTACTTTGAAGAAAGGAGAGCCTTCCCAGAAGTGTTTTATTTTTGTTGTTTGTAAAATTAAATATTGATGTAGAAATTATTTACATCAGTTTAAAATTTAGATATTTTATAACAATAGACATACATACGAGTACATTGATTAATAACTTTAGAAACGTAGAATAAAATGGATAGTAACGTGTTTAGGCAAAAATGAATTAAACGTTGAGATCAGTAAGAAATTACTTAACCCTTAAATATCTGAAATTGAAAATACGTTCAAATTGCAGAAATAAATTTTTGTTCTAGCATGTATTTCATCTGCAAATTACGAATTTCAGTTCCAATTCAGAAAAAAAATACTCCTGAAAAGCTCCAGGACAAAAACAAGGAAGACAGTCTGTAGACGGTCTTAGTAGCTAAACGGAAAAAACCGGTTTTTTTAATACTCAACTGATGACCGTTTATAGACGGTCTTAGACATTAAAGGGTTAAAAGAAAGCATATATTAAACTTAAAAAGAAAAACAATCTCTGCTTTAATAATTGAAAATTTCAAATATAAACTCAATTACTTTACTCAATTTATATTAAATGCAACAAGTATTAAAAAGAAATATTTTTACAGAATACGAATTTATCATTGAATATTACTTAAGAATTCACCTTTTAAAGGTCTGCTAATACTACATAACATTTATAAACTACACAAATCAAAAATAAACATAGAGGAAGAGCTATGTTTACGTTGTTTTAGGGCTTTAAACTTAAAAAGTAAAAGTTCATCACAACATAGATGGAAACAAAATCTTCTAAAAGTTTCTTATAGGAAAACCTTCCTCTAAAAATTCAAACTCTACATCACACATAGAGTTAGAAAAAGATGGTCATGCGAATTTAAGCTTCATTAATAAATAAACAAAAGATGAAACAACAAAACCAAAAAAAACAAAAACAATCATCATCATTTATTGTTACATGTCATGGATGTCATTTGTATCAAAAAAAAAAAAAAAAGTGACACACGTAAGCAATACACTCAGGAAATACGATTATTTGTTGTCTGCCAGCAAATTTGGTAATAATTTGTCTTAAAGACAAGACAAACTGTTGTCTTTTTTTATGACCACAAGAGAATAAAAAATATTTCTAACTAGAATTAAAAGAATTAGATTTCTACGAAATAGTGTGACTTACTTGTGAAATAACTGGCTGATTTCCCATGGAATATGACTGATGATTTAAAAATATACTCGTATGTATAAATTGAAGTCAGCCAAGCAATTAGACATTAGTGAAAAATTATATTGTGAAAGGGATACATTGACTAGGGGAGAGGAGGCACGTTTTTACCCGGGGCACCTTTGAACTATGTTGATAAAATCTCAGTTTAACATTTTTTCCTACCCTTAACCGAGTTTTTCACATGGCAACCTTGTTTTCTAGCACCGTTAACAACTTTTGGTTGGGTGAACAAGTTTTCGCAGTGCCATTGTAAATTTTTTTATTTTTTTTTTTGTAAGAGTGTAAAAAGTATTTAGTGATCGTTTTCTTTTGTGAAAGAAATTTAAAGCAGTCCAAAATTAATTTCAAACAATATTAAGTTAAGTTATATGATATTTATGTAGAAAAAAATATTTATTATAAATTTCCATGAAATGGCAAGCCAGTTCAGGTTTGAACAAAGAAAAAGGGGGCACCTTTGAACATGTTAATTTATCAATCGAAGTACCAAACATTGTTGATTCTCTCTTATTTTCTGAAAATGACGAATCCAATGCTGATCATGATGCTTTAAAGGAATATGTAATGCCACCTGAAATCGCAAGGCCTTTTCCGTCTTAATAATATAAAACTTATTTTTGATCTGAATTTTTTTTTTATTTTTTATTTGTTAATGTTTATGGTTTTCTTAATAAATAAAACGAATTTATTATATATATATAAAATATAACTGTTTATGTTATTTTTGGACATAAGCGCTACAAGAAAAAATTGCCGTTCAAAACTGCCCCAGCCTAGATCAAAGCTGCCCCAAATGTGACAATGACTTCATCCATTACAAAAATAAAAAAAAAATATAAATCGAACCAAAAATAAGTTACTTGTAGACTTAAGCTAAAGTTTATTGCCATACATATTAGTTAAATTATGCAAAAAGTCAATAATTCAAATATATAAATTTTTATGGGGCTTGAATGCAAAAAGTGTTCTAAGGTGCCCCCTCTCCACTACTTGTAAAACTGCTGGGATACAATTTCATTTAAATTATTTTCTTTAATTTTTAATAGTAATATAAATAGTTATTTTACCCATTATTGGGGTCATACTAAGACAATTTTTCGCATTATAAGGGTTCATTTAGTGACAAAAGACTCTCTGGTGCGTAATTAACTAACTAAAGAGCGGTATACAAGTGCAAAGACTTTTCACGTTAGATTACCTGGGATGGGTTAAGTAAACAATTAACATATCTCTGCGTCACAAAAAGAACTTGCCAAAGTAATCAATACAAAACAAAACAGGGTTACAAGCTGACCTAAAATAAATTTAATAGTTAAAGGGCAACACACAATTTTACTTGGAAATTTTTGTTTGCAGTTTTCTTTCAGTGTAAATTTAGTAAGTTGTTAAAAGTACACGTAGCACTAGTAGGAGTATTAATAGTACCCACAACAACTTCCCTTTTTTAAAAAAGCGTGATATTTGTGCTTACATACTCGTATACTCGTATATGTATTATTGTGTTTATCATTATTTAATAAACATTTTAATACATACATACATAACCAAATCCTACAAATCATATAAACATTTAACAAACGCTCACTGCATGTGGTAACAGTGTCAGTTGCCTAAGAGCCCCTGTACAACAAATATAGTTTAAACACTTTGTTGTGTATTTGTTTTGTGGCAGCCATCATCTTGCTACTGGCAAAAGTAAACAATTTTGTATTTATCCCAACCAGGAGAGGAGTTTATTTGTAGGGTTATCAAAGATGAATTTATGCAGTGTAAGAATTATGAAATATTCAAAATTTTATGTTTCAAACACTTATAAGCTAAACTCCACAAAACAAAAGCAGAAACAGAAACAGAAAAAATAAGAAATAAGAAATAGTGATATATAATGACAATAATGAGGGAGTGTTTATTTTGCAAGATTTTATAACGACAAAAATATTTATTTAAATACGGAAATAGACAAATATTATTAATGAGTTTTACAAAACGAGTAAAAAACATAAGTAGTATGTACATACATATATCAAACTCTTAAGTTTTACATTATTTAAATAGATATGTATAGTATTTATATTTATGCATATAATTAATTTAGAAAATTTGGAACTAGAATGTCTGAGTTTTTTAAAGATCAAACAAAAGGTTGACAAGTAAATTGATAATTTTTATTGACTTGGAATTGTTTGGATGGAATTTTCAAACAATAATAATAACAAATTATCAGCAGTTTCAAGGAAATCAAAACAAAACTACAAATTTATATAAACAAAGTATGTATATGGATGGCATGGTGTAATTAATAAGGTGCCTGTAAATCGGCAACAAATACAACACAATACAGAAACAACAGGCTTTTTGTTTGTGTAAAATAATGTACTACTGCCACTTGACAAAGTATTACTTTTGACATAAGTAAATTGTAATGAAAATCAATCAGCTGTCCTACTGCACTCACCTTGTATAGTTACACCATGGTATATGGCTTCATTCAAAATCAAAAACAAAACCAAATACAATCCAAATGTTAATAATTGATAACATTTTGTTGTCTATATTCCATTTAAAACAAATGCCAAAATTATTATAAAAATTAGTTTATAATAGCCTGTGTTAAGGAGGAGACAACATGAAATTTGTAATATTTTTGTGTGTTATTTCAAGTGTTTTTTCACTTTCATTTGCAGCCGAATTAGTTGGATTCTTTAAAGATCCAGGTAATTCATTTTATTTATTTGTAGTTCTGGCCATTACAATACAATTGTTTAATTTGTTTCATTATTATTATTATTTGTATTAAATATTACAGCTTATCCTGGAAAATGTGTCTATGAAAACTTAGTACTATCAGCTGGTGAGGAGGCCAAATTGCCCAAAGATTGTGCACGTATCATGTGTGGAAAAGACAGTTTTGCTACCATTCAAACGTAAGTAAACTTTAAGGTACGCTCACATTTGGCAAATATATTTTGACTCGTTTATTTATTTAAAAACGTTGTTAATTTATTTGATGTTGCAAAACTCTAGTAAGAGTAAACAACGTCAAACAAATTTGTGCTAAAACAAATAGTTACGCTTTTTTGGCTAAATATTTGCCATGTGTGAACTTTAGAACCTTTTTACTGCCAGACAATAGCGCAATTCACAATCTTGTGCAAATGGTATTGCATCATTGCATTTGCAAAAATGTTTGCTCTATAATAACAAAATACACAGCAAGAGCACAAATATGCTAAACCTTTTTGCAACTGCATTGATGCAATACCCTTTGCACAAGATTGTGAATTGCCCTAATGAGATTTAAAAACTTTTATTAGATTGACTAAAATGAAATTGAATAAAATAAAATAAAGTAATCTTAAGAATTTTGTATTAATCTTACATTTTTTATATTTACATTGCAGTTGTGGTGTAATGATACCTCCACCTGGTTGCGAATATACGGAGTACATTAATATTAACGCCCCATATGCTGAATGCTGTGAAAAGAAGCTTTTGTGTAATTAATTATTTCCCAATTATTAAAATAAACTAAAATTTAAATTTATTAAAAAAGTGGGAAAATGTTTTAATTACACTGTCCAACAAATTAAGAGTTTTTGAATGGAACAGAATAGCGACCCCATAATTCTAAAAGGGTATGTTGAGTAGATCATTTTTGTAGAACAAACTTATGGTCCAGCACGTCTGAGTTTTTTTTTACAGTGGGTCAAAGTTTTCATTTTTTGGTCGAAGGGAGCATTATACTATATGAATAAAATGTTGTAAGTTAATGTCTGAGAGAATTCTTATGGTCAGAGTTGTATTGTGGAATTGTATGAGGATTATTTTTGTGGAAGATCTTAACCCTCTAACTGGTCTCTTTATGGGTCAATTTGACCCTTTTTTCGATAAAAATCAAAAAATATCCTTTAAAAAAGGAAATGTTTGGCGGAAAATTTCAGTGGGGGTCGCCAAAGACACCATTGTTGTAAATAAAGCTCTTTACGATTAATTGGCAAAATTACACGCCAACTTCTATAAAAAAATTATAATTTTGTTTTAATAGTGGTTTATGTACCTAAGTATGTACATATTTATTTTTTTAAAATGTTCGAGTAAAAGGAAAATGGGAAATAGCACTAGTATGGCAATGGATTAAAGATTAAACTTAATATGCTTTCCTGTATTTAGCTTGACGTGAATGTTCCGATGGGTCAAGGTTTCTGTACAAGCCCCATACGTATTCAGCAAGCATTACACTTTGGGATTTCCCTTTGAATCTTTCTTCCAATACCTTTATATCCTGATGAAACCTTTCACCGTGTTCATCTGAAACCGCTCCAAGGTTTTCTTTAAAAAAATTGAGATGAGAGTGCAGAAAATGCAGCTTTAGTGACATCTTAACGCCAATATTGTTAAAACCGATTAGCATGCTTTCAATATTTTCTGCATAGTTTTGTGCTTTTGAGTTTCCAAGGAATTCTGATATAACTAGCTGCATAAAGTCAAATGCTGTCTTTTGCATATCCGACAGATGACCATAAAATTCTTCATCGTGTAATAACGAGCATTCCTAGAAAAGGTAATTTACATTAAATGAAAAATGAAAATGGCAGCGCCTTAGTACCGCCTTTGTACCAGGTCAAAAGACCACTTTCGCAAGTAGTACATACAGTTTTTGGTATCCAAGCTTCACATAAAAATCGTATTCCAAAGAAAAGAAAATATGGTTCTTCAATTGTAGGGAATATCTTTCTTCTGCTTTGATGGTACGTAAAATGTCCACAAATAAAACAAAACCAATCTCTTAATTTGCAAACAGAATCCGCCATGCTTATTTAAGCTTTAATTGTTCTTTTTTTATATTAATTTTAGTAAAAATCACACCCGATATGTACTGCTTAGTAGCTCAATTATGCTTAATTTTATCACACCCGATTTGAAAGTCACAGCTGATTTGTAAGTCACAGCTGACTAGACGCGAGAACTCAGTGTTTGGCCCGGCCGAACTTGACGATGTTTTCACCTGCTTTGTATGTGTTGGCGTGTAATTTTGCCAATTAATCGTAAAGAGCTTTATTTACAACAATGGTGTCTTTGGCGACCCTCACTGAAATTTTCCGCCAAACATTTTCGTAGAATATTTTAATCCTTAAATGTCCTTTTTTAAAGGATATTTTTTGATTTTATCGAAAAAAGGGTAAAATTGACCCATAAAGAGACCAGTTAGAGGGTTAAGATCTTCCACAAAAATAATCCTCATACAATTCCACAATACAACTCTGACCATAAGAATTCTCTCAGACATTAACTTACAACATTTTATTCATATAGTATAATGCTCCCTTCGACCAAAAAATGAAAACTTTGACCCACTGTAAAAAAAACTCAGACGTGCTGGACCATAAGTTTGTTCTACAAAAATGATCTACTCAACATACCCTTTCAGAATTATAGGGTCGCTATTCTGTTCCAAAAATGGTGTTGGACAGTGTTATCAATTATGATCAGAGAAGACTGAAATGCTTTCTTTTTTGCTTTTTCGCTGTTTTTTTTCTGGCTGTTTTTAATGAAACCTGGGGCCAAATTACCGCATTCGTTATCGAGTAAAATTGATCGTAATTTTCTTATTTGAGATTATGGCATTCGATATCGAGCAAGAAATTTAGTACATTTTATCATAATTTCGCTATCGAAATCATTTTTCGATACGATAGCTCATTCGATCACGAATGCGGTAATTTGGCCCCTGCTTGTTTTGCGATTTAGGGAACTTTTTTTGTTTAAAATTCTTTTTGTTACTATGTTTTTGAAACTCCATTTTCATTTTAAAAACAATCAACTGAAATCATAGAAGATTGTTAAAACTGAAATAAAAAGAAGCTAAAAATGCCGAAAAAAAAGAATTAATAGAAATTTATTATTAAAAATGGTAAAAACCTATGAAGGAGTCTTCAAGATTGAAGAAAACTGGCTCTTTTGAAATATACAAGGTGGCTCAAAAGTAATCCTCCTATCAGAAAATGCTAAAATTTTTGCGAGGCCCTAATGTCAGTTCTGTCACCGATATTCCGCGTTCTGGAGCAGTGTACCGTAACATTGTTTATTAACGTGTATTGCGCATGTGTTTACTACACAAATGTCAAAACAGAACTGACATTAGGGGTCTCGCAAAATTTATAGCATTTTCTGATAGGAGGATCACTTTTGCGCCACCTTGTATGTTGCTGCAAAGTAAATAGCTGGAAAAAGTGTAATGTAGAACAACATATAAGATGTGGTAAACACCAATTGGCTTCTGCTAAACAAGAAACCCGTCTACAGAAACTAATTACGGAATATCCAGTGGCTCCAACTGCCACAACATTTCAAAAGGATCTTTGTAAAGTATTGTTGGAATCCAATATACCAATAAAAAAAAACTTAGTTGTCTGAGTTTCAAAATTTTTATTGAGAAATGCCGGTTCCGTCTGAAACTTGCATTCGCCAGAAATACATACATACATAGAATTGTATTGGGAAGCTATAGAAAAAATGCGTAAATCAGCCAAAGACAAATATATGTATATGAATTTCTGTAGATGAAACCACGGACAGCGAACAGAGATATGTTGCAAATTTTATTTTTGGTGTCTTAGAAGATTTGAAAGACAATAAATCTTATTTATTGAGAATGCAAGTACTTGAAACGGCAAATGGCGCATCTATTGCTGCATTTTGTAATGATTCGTTACAAATATTTTGGCCTGATTGTAAAATAGGAAAGAAATTGAGTTGAGATTTAATATTAATTTTTTGTATTTAGGCATAAAATATGAAAAAGTGTTACTTGTAGTAATGGATTAATGTTAAGTGGCATATCTTCTCTAAAGGCAATGTATCCGAAAATGTTTTATTGGACATGTTTTGCACATGGTATCCATCGACTAGCTGAATTCATTCGAACAAACTTTGAAATATTATAATTATTAAGGAGTTTCCTTCAGGCTAATTTGGTCAAATGTTTGTTTCTAAATGTAAATAAAAAGCTTGTTCGATTTTTATTTTATTTACCTAACGTTTCGTTAGTTTTATTCTAACTTCTTCAATAAATTGATTTCCAGTGTTAAAATAGTACGACTTTATGTTTTTAATAAAAAGATATGCTAAAAAAATATGTTTACAGGCACATGCCCAACTCGTTGGGGTATCTGGTTAGAAGTGGCAATGTACTACGCTGCATATTTTCAAGAAGTTAAAGGGGTTAGAAGTTAGAACTTGACAGTCAAGATGCCGACTCAATTGGGCAAGCCAAATAAATATTTAAAAACTCCGAACTAAGTTGTGAACTTGCATTTCTAAAATACAATTTTGCAAATATTTTGGTTGCTATAAAAAAAATGCCAAACTGCAGGATTATCAATTTCAGACAGCACTAGCGCTATAACAACAGTTTTCAACGGACTATGCAAGATCGAGGACCAACAATATAAAAAGAAGTTTGATGCAATATTGAAACGAAATCCTGGATATCAGTAGTTCTTGGAAAAAAATATATTTTAGAGTCTGGTACTCTGCCAAAAGATGAATATGTGAAAAGTTTGTCCTCGAATGAAATTCTCAATTTTAAAATTTTAAACTAAACATAAATAAAACGAGGATAATGAAATTTGGTTCACTTACTCTGGATGGCTCAACCATAAATATAGATCAAAGCGAAATTGTAATTGTTTACAGAATGAAGATATTAGGAATTATATTAGATGACAGACTCGTCTTTTCATACCATATAGACAGTGTATATAAAAAAGTTTGTTTCACTCTTCGCCGATTATATTGCCTTAATATTTATGTACCCTATCATATCAGGATAAAAGTAGCTCATTTATTTATTTATTTATTTATTCTTATTTGTCTATGGAAATGAATTCCTTACAGACAGTTTACAGTTTTATTTAACATAAATGAATAAAATACATGTAACAAATAATTATGAGTTTAAGAAAACAATTACTAATTTTTTTATGACATTAACATTTAACGAAAAATCAATAAATCTGTACAACTGGTTAAACTGATTACACATTCTTCTTAGGGGATCAGCGTCAGAATAATTGGCTCTATAAAATTTCACAGATAGAGGTACAAAATTACGGGATAAACGTTGCGGAATGTTGAAAGAGATTTCGTTGATTAGAAAACCAGAGCATATATCACCATTAATAACATTCAGGATAAATGATATATTCAGCCTAGTTCTACGACTTTTTAATGTAGGAAGCTTAATAAGAGCAAGTCTAGCAGTATATGATGGTAAATTTAATGGGTTGAAATGGAGTCCACGTAAGCAAAATATCAGGAATTGTTTTTGCACAGATTCAATTGTATTGCTGTGAGTAATGAAAATCGGGTCCCATATTATTGAACCGTATTCCAGTATCGGTCATGCTTTATTATTGTCACAAATTTCTTATGGTATGCATATATTTTTGAGTACAACCTCTAATAATATTAGTAAAATCAGAATTTTACTGAACAAAATTGTACGTTTCGTCTTTGGAATTACACTCTACAATCATAATATTTATCAACGAAATAATCAGAGAAATTATAACCATATATCACCCTATGTCGAGCGTTTTCTAAAGTGCTCTTTTAAGAATTTTGTAATTTTAAGATACCTATTAATATTTTATAAAATTATTAAAAGTAACACACCACAATTTCTGGTACAATTATTCAATTTTATACATTCAACTAGGAATGTACAGAAATGTATTCCCAGAATAAATAACACAGTTTTTTAAAAATCATTTCTTATAACTGTTGCGCGTACTTGGAATCACTTACCGAATGATTTACGATAATTTTCATTATCTTATACCACTTATCGCAGAAAGTTAACCGAACATTTTAATAGGAATCACAACTGATTTGATATTTGACATTCCATTGCTAACTTAGGCATATATTCATTTTAACTAATTGAATGTTTCTCTATGTTACAAATTTGAGGCTGTTGGTAATAAAACATTAATTAAGTAAATTAAATAAAAAAAAAAAAAATTTTTTTACTATTCTATTATCGTCAATTGTAATATTTAATTGGCCATTGAAGGCTTTCTTATTACATAACTTGTTAACAAATAAAAAAAAAAATAAATAAAAAAAAAAATTTGCACCTTCAACCTTCGTCGATGTTGAAAGAAGCTTCTCTTTATACAAAAATCTTTTAACAGAACGACGTAGAAAACTAAAATTTGATAGTACATATCGACAGCTCAATTCCAAAACATGCTAAGTCGAAAAAGTGAGTTTTGCAGGAAAAGCTCCTAAAGTTTACAGGCGATATCTAAAAAACATTATGTTGTTTATAACTATTGATTGGACTAGCCAATCACAACCAAAATTTGATAGAATTTAAGTTGAAAAAATCTAAATTCAAAAACGCAAAAAAATTAAGAACATGCTAAGTCGACATAACATGGTTTGGAATTGAACTGTCGATATGTATATTGTAATAATTTTGTTGAAATGGAAGAGATAGAAGAAAACATTTTTATGTGCTTGTTGTGCTGTTTTATCAATTTTCATTTGCTTTTTTATAGTTTCTTTATTGCTGTTTAGGTATTTAATATTGCTTGTTTTTGTCTTCTCGGATTATGATACAGCGATATTATATCAATGTGTTTGTCCTGGACTACCAGAACTTTGTTCATTTTAAAAAGTCACACAACAACAAACCCTTCGATCGACAGTCATAGAATTACATTCCGTAACTAAAATTTCTGTTCTATATTTAAGTTTAAGTAGAGATCAAGTGCAAGGTTAAAATATAAATTGATTGTACTTTTAAATGAAATAAACATTTAAATCATAATAACTAAAAAAAAAACAAAAATGTTTCATTTTACTTTTGATTTTCTAAAATCATATGTTGTACATATATATACAAGTTTATCAGCAGTTCAATTCAAATAAACTTGTATACAATTAAAATATACTATTTAATTGATAACATTTTTTTTTGTTTTCATCTAAAAGAAATTCAAAAATTATTATAAATAACAATTAGTTTACAATAGCCTGTGTTAAGGAGACAACATGAAATTTCAAATAGTTTTGTGTGTTATTTTAAGCGTTTGTTCACTTTCATTTGCTGCCGTATCAGCTGGATTCTTTAAAGATCCCGGTAATTTATTTATAGATATTTGTTGTGTTTCTGCTATTTAATAAGAAATTAAATTGTTTAAATTATTTCGCAATAATTATTGTAGCTCATCCAGGAAAATGTGTCTATGAAAATTTAGTGCTTTCAGCTGGTGAAGAGGCAAAACTGCCGAATCAGTGTGCACGTTTTATCTGTGAAAAGGACAGTTTTGCTACCATTCAAACGTAAGTACATATATTTGGAGCATTTGATTTATAACAATATTAAGTCGCAATTTAAACTTATTTATTAAACAATTTTGATTTTATCAAAGGTTTATTAAAATCTTTCATACAATGAGAATTGTGACTTAAATTTGATATTTACACATTTATGTTTTTTATTAAAATTTCTTAATATTTATATGTATTATAGCTGCGGCGTAATGGCACCTCCTCCTGGTTGTAAATTTACGGAATACATTGACATTAATGCACCATATAGCCACTGCTGTGCAAAGAATCTTGTGTGTGAAGAATGATATTTTAATTATTTAAATACACAGAAATATAAGAATCTAAAAAGGCTGTTAAAAAGTTTTTGTTTTCAATATTTTGCACAAACTTTAAAAATGTAATAATTTTGTGAAGACCCCAAATAACTTATGAACATAATACATCAACTTTTTGGAAAATGAAATGCCCGCTATGAAATGCAGTGATGCCCTTAAATCAATTTCTGAAGACGCCAAGTAACTTACGAGTACGAACATAATTCCTCAGTATATGTTTACATATACATACATACATATATACAGATAATTTTGGTATTGAAAATTGTTCCATGAATGTTAGAGATTACTTGGAACAAAATCTAATATTAAATAATTATTTTTAAACTTGGTTCAAATTCTAAAAATATTTTTAATCAAGAATTTTTTTTATCTTTGAAAACATCTTCTAAAAACCTCTTACATTTATATGCTGATTTATAATTCATGTATATTTTTATTTGTTCATTTGTATTTTAAATTGTAATTTGTATAGAACCAAACATGGTGTAACTATAGAAGGTGAGTGCACTAGCACAGTAGACTTATGTCAAAAGTAATATTTTGTCAAGTGTTTTTGACAGTAGTATCTACATTATTTTATACCAACAAAATGCCTGTTGTTTCTGTATTGTGTTGCATTTGTTGCCGATTTGCACTCACCTTGTATAATTACACCATGGTACAATGTCTGAAATTTTTTTTTTTTTATGTTTCACTTTTTAAAAACATTTGTCACTTTGAAACATAAAATGAATATAACATAAAAAAAATAAACGAAAGTAAATGCAAAAGGAAATAAAAATAAATCATTGAAAACAGAAATCGTATCGTTTTTTCTACCTCTCTTTCTTTTCAACCCCGCTCCAATGCAATAAAAAATTCATAAATTTTATTAATCAATTTAATTCCTCATCTACAATATGAATACTGATCGGCCCATAAATGGATAAATTGTTTAAACATTTAAGTACGTTAGTTGCTTGGGAGCTACTGAATTAATTTTTTAAGAAATTGTGCTAAAAATCGTTTTTAATGTACATCTAATTTGTTTTTATAGAATATTTTAGCGGTAACGATAGTCAATCTGAAAGTGTATTAAAGGGACAACTATAGTTGATTGATTAATTTTTTATTCATTTATTTTGAAAATTACAAAATAACTTTATATATTATTTAAAATGCATAAATTTTGTTTGCATTTGCTTCCCAAATACATTTTCATTTGGTATTCATGATGTTAATTAAATTCAACACAGTTTGTTTGGCCTGATATTAAGTCAACCCAATGTACTCGAATAAAGTAATGTAATGATGGGTGACCTTCACATAATACTGCTGATGATTTCAATAATAATTGCACTATTAAGTACATATTTAATATTATGTATTTCATTGTATTTTATCCATGTGGCACACCTAAACTGTAACTTGAAACTTTTTTATTTAATCATACAAAAATAAAACACTTGTTAATGGGGGATATAAACCCCAATAATAAAAGAATAATTATAGAAAATTCAGTTATTCAATTGCAGTACTGCTGCCATTACTGCCATCATCATCATCGTCATCATCTTTAACCCTAAAGCAGAGTTTCAGAACTCAACAAAACAATACAAAAAACACATCTTTGAATTTACAAATAACTTTGTCTTGTAACAGATTCGTTTTTTCTAATTTTTGACATTAAACTATGACTTTTTGTTTCGCTGTATTTCGCTCGTTTAATATGTTTTAATTCCTGTAATTTACCACACATTAAGCCACGTTTTTAAACCGCTCTATACAGTATCTATTATTAATTAAATAACTTAAATCTACTGCTGTTTTGTGTGCCATTTAGGTAACTTTATAAATTTCATGATCAAAGCCAAATGATTACAAATAACGAAATTATTTAACTATTAATTGATCCCTAAAGAACATAGTGCAAAAAACGAAGTAAATTATGATAATCTACAAAAAGGCAAGTCTAAATAGTTTCTAAATTTTAACAATTGTAAACATTAGTGTGGTACTTAAGCTATATGTCCACGATCGTCAGATATTACAACGTTGTCATATCTAGCAATGTGCTAGCAATGTACTGACATTGAAAAATTTTTAGCAAAAGGTAAATTGTCAGTTTAGACGACTGTAAGAAAACTATCAATTTCATTTGCACACAATTGTCAAACAATGAATTTATCTGTCAACCGAAATTGTCAGTTCACACGGTTGTCAGATTGTTGTGTGGCATTGTAAAATTCGTTTTGCAGCTCTATGTGTGTGTTTAAAAATTGGAACCATTTTATCTGCTTATGTCCTAATGCACACTTTAATTTAATTCTTTAATTTTCTTCTACTTTTGTCAAAAAATTTATCAATGCACACTTGTTTGTTTATTTATATATATATACAGAGTTGCATTTAGAAATAATTTCTATGACAATGCCGCCATTGGCAGATGCATAAACTTTGCACATATGACAATGAAAAGTGTTTGACAATTTTCTTAAAACAATGACAATGACAAAATTGTGTGTTTACACGATTGTTGGATGGCTGACAATATTTTTGTCTTCCAATGTATTGAAAATGCTTTTTCTTACAACGTTGGAAAGCAAAAATTTTAAGTTTACACGCTTGTTAGACATTTTCTGAACACTTTTCGGACAACGTTGTAATATCTGACCATAGTGGACACATAGCTTTAGACTAAAATAATCAGAAGGCACATAGTGACGAAACCCAGCAGTGTGTGTGACTAGTTATTTGAAATTATGCGTATTCTAGGTGAAAGTCAATTAACTGTACATAATTTAGTGGTAAACGACTCTTAAAATTAAAAATTACTACCTTCTAAAGTGCATCAAAATAAAATGTAAACTCGCTACACTTTAGATTACTTAGAGACACTAAAATGAGGATTGACTTCACACTAGATTACGATTACCTAGAATTTATAAAGTAATCAATTTGGTCTGCCTTACAAAGAGCACAGACATGTCGAACGATCTAAAAATATATAAATTGGAGTCCGTCATGTAATTACCACCTAAAAGAGATATTTTGACTTCTTGTGACTGTTATGACATTTCTTCTTTTATGTCCTCAAGCAATCAAAAATTACGAAAAATTTAGTTTTCAAATTCAAACTAGTTTTTTTTTTTTTTAATTTGTCTGTTAATACACATTTGTGAGAATTTCCACGAATTCACTAATTTGGACCAGATATCTGACAGCCTCTTTGTAGTCTATTTAGTTTCAATTGATTCCTTTTGTACAGGGTGGCGCAAAAGTAATCCTCCTATCAAGAAAATGCTATAAATTTTGCAATATTCCGCGTTCTGGAGCAGTGTAGCGTAACATTGTTTATTAACGTGTATTTCGCATGTGTTTACTACACAAATGTCAAAACAGAACTGACAGTAGGGGCCTCGCAAAATTTATAGCAATTTTTGATACGAGGATTACTTTTGCGCCACCCTGCATATATTTTTAATTGCTCAAAGACCCTATTAATATTTTGAAATAATTACTTCCTATTTTTAATTGTAAAGTACCTATTTATAGAAGACATTAATCACATTAACAATTTTCTTCTTTGGTTTTGTGGTAATGAGTAGATGAAGAAAGGGGGTTTGATATCGATGAAAATGAAAGGGGGTTTGAAATTCGATGAAAATGAAAGGGGGTTTGATATTTGGTAACGATGAAAATGAAAGGGGATTTGATTTTTACGATGAAAACGAAAGGGGATTTGATTTTTACTCAAAATTTACGAAGAAAATGAAAGGGGATTTGATTTTTATACGATGAAAACGAAAGGGGATTTGATTTTTACAAAATTTTCCATTGTTTTAAAAAATTCTTATCGCACACATTTTTTTTCCACGGTGATTCCTCTTTGCTGTTATTTTCCATTGTTTTAAAAAATTCTTATCGCACACATTTTTTTTCCACGGTGATTCCTCTTTGCTGTTATTTTCCATTGTTTTAAAAAATTCTTATCGCACACATTTTTTTTCCACGGTGATTCCTCTTTGCTGTTATTTTCATGTCTATAGAAAAATTTTTTAAATGTTAAAAAATTATTTATCAAAGAAAATGAGATGAATGGTGGAAGAATAAATCTTAAATCGAGTAAGACATCCGGCACAATTTTTAAAGAAAGACTATTTACACAGTTTCCATTGTGATTTTTGAAAATATTATAGACGGCGATAACACCACATATTGTTTGGTTTTAGGTCTAGAATCGAGTAAGACATCTGGCACAATTTTTAAAGAAAGACTATTTACACATTTTCCATTGTGATTTTTGAAAATAAGATATACTTGTCTGGAATTATAGACGGCGACAACACCACATATTGTTTAGTTTATGAAAAAAAAAAAAAAAAAAAGAAATGATAAAACATTTCCGGATTTATAGACGTTGACGAATCCTCATATCACAAGATACTTATAATAAACTAATATGTATAAATACTGAGTTTTAAAACAGTAACTATTCAGTAAAAGTCAAACATTCAATTGAAATTCAAAGAAATATGACCTCCACAATGACGAACCGGGATATTTTAGCCGCCTTCAACAAATTGAGGGGCAAACCATACTGCTCCGTAAAGGATATGGATTCTTATTTGGACACTATGCCATCAACATCAAGATTCGCTAAGGGTACGATGGAGGTGAATAAGGAAAGCGGAGCTGGATTTATATGCGAAGTTTGTTACAATGTATTTACTACATTAAGTAAACTGCACAAACATAAGCTCGTGCACCAAAAAAGCATGAAGAAGAGTTGCAACATCTTTTACTGTAAGCATTGTGGAGATGAGTTCACAAATAAAATGGATTTAAAAAATCATAAGGCTATCCATGTCGGGATAACAAGTTTAAATTGTGAAATTTGTGATAGAGGTTTTAAAACTCACAAGGGCTTTGAAAATCACAAAAAAACGCATCAAAATAAAATTAATTGTTCCAGCTGTCAAATTGATGTTGGAAGATTGGATTGGGGGCATCATCTTCGTTCAAGGCACCACAAGGAAAGTTTGGGTGTAGTGAGAGATTTCACTAAAAACATCAAAATAAGATCCAGCGACTTCATGGAACGAATTGAAGTCTACACATACTCAAACCCGAAGTTAGAGAACCTATTTGTGGAAGAATTTTTTGAAGCTGCAGAAGAGGAAGTAATGGAAATATTGGAAGAGTCCTTGGCGAAGCAAATTAATTTTAAATGTAATTTTGAGCTTCAATGCCTTTACATAAAAAAAGCAGAGGATACAGAGAAACTTGAGATTATGTCGCATGTGACTAAAATGGTGGCTGTAAACCGTTCTCATGGCTTACGAGATATTTATTTGGAAAAGGCAGATGACATTAAAACTAAAATGTCAGAGTTCCAAGAACGGGATAGTGGATGGGCTCTACTACAAATATCCAACTTGAACATCAACATCAACAAGCACAATATAGTTCGAGGATCGAGTTACATAAATATGCCATATAAATTGAGCAAATTAAATGCTTGCCTCAATATAAAAAATAATGATATATATTGCTTTAAATGGTGCATAGTAGCAGCATTGAAAAATCCAAGCAACCCCCAAAAAGCTACTATGTGTTCCTCATACAATATTGATAATATTGAGAGAGATGTTATAAAAATTAATGAAATAGAAATTAATTTCTCAAACATCAAATTTCCAATTGATGTAAAAGATATAAATATCTTTGAATCACAAAATCCTTACATTAGTATAAATGTATTTGGATTTGATGTGAAAGGGAACCAAATAATTGGACCATACAGAGTATGCGAGAAATATAGGACAATTCACATCAGCCTACTGCTGTTGGAGAACGAGGATTGTAGTAAGAGGCATTATGTTCTCATTAAAGATTTATCACGGTACGTTAAAATATTTAATACATTTTTTGAATTATTTATTTATATTTAAAATTTTATATTTTCTTCTTTCAGATTTTTGAGATCATCGTTAAGCAATAGCAAAAACAGCATTCACTTTTGCATGACGTGTCTTACTTACTCCAAAGATCCAGAAATGTCAACAAGACATAAAGATGGATGCTCTAAAATGGTTACTACAATGCCGGCGTACGAAGATAAGTATATCGAATTCAAAAATAGAATTAATACTTTAGAAGTGCCATTCGTTGTCTACGCAGACTTCGAATGTCTATTACAAAAAATTAATAGTAGGATTAGCTCTAAGACACTAAATGAACAGAAACACATCCCCTGTTCATTTAGTTATTATATTAAGTGTAGTTATAATGATAGATATTCAAAATCATTCACTTATAGTGGGTTAGATAGCCCCCAAGTATTTGTCAGGGAATTGTTGAAAGACACAAAAGAAATTTTCAAAAATTATTTAAATAAAGTAGTTCCAATGAAAGCACTTACAAATGAAGAAAATGAGGAATTTAGAATTTGTGTAGACTGTAACCTTTGTGGAAAACCGTTGGGTGATGACAGAGTTCGTGACCATTGTCATTTAACTGGTCGCTATCGATCTGCCCTTCACAACCATTGTCACATTAATTTTAAAATTAAAAAATTCATACCAGTGTTTTTCCACAATTTATCATCCTATGACAGTCATTTGTTTATAAAAGAATTAGGTAAAGCTGAGGGTACCATAGAAATAATTCCTATAAATAAGGAAACTTATATTTCCATTACAAAAAATGTATCAATAGAAAATGATAGTTTTCAGTTGAGGTTTGTAGACTCATTTAGGTTTATGGCATCAAGTTTAGACGCTTTATCTTCAAATTTAGCTTCTGATGATTTTAAAATCATTAAGAAATATTTCCCAAATGATGGTGAGTTTGACTTAATAAGAAGAAAGGGAATATTCCCATACTCTTATATTGACTCATTTTCAAAACTTTCTGAAGGAAATCTCCCTGAACGGGAAGAATTTAGAAATTTGTTGACGAATCAAGAGTGCAAAGTCGAAGATTACCAACATGCTAAAAAAGTATGGGAAACATTTAATTGTAAAACACTGTTAGAATATACAGAATTGTATGTTAAAAGTGATACACTTATTTTAGCAGACATTTTTGAAAATTTCAGAAAGATTTGTAAAAGCATTTATGGTTTGGATCCTTGTCATTATTATACAGCACCAGGCTTATCCTGGGATGCTATGTTGAAATCAACAAAAATACGTTTAGAACTTATAACTGATGTTGATATGTATAATATGATCAAAACTGGTATTAGAGGAGGGCTTGTCCAATGTTCATTAAGACATTCTGTGGCCAATAATAAGTATATGCATGATTATGATAGAACAAAGCCCTCACAATATCTAATGTACTTGGATGCAAATAACTTGTATGGATGGGCAATGTCGCAATACCTACCATATTCGGATTTTGTTTGGTTAAGTAATGAAGAAATAATTTCACTTAATGTAAATTGTCTTGAAGATGAGTCCAGTGAGGGTTATATCTTGGAAGTTGATTTAGATTATCCTACTGGACTACATGACCTACACAATGATTTACCATTCTGTCCTCAAAATAAAGTAGTTCCTCCCATGAGAAATGAAAAGTTGATAGCAGATTTAACTAATAAAAAAAATTATGCTATACATTATAGAGTGTTGAAACAATGTATAGCAAATGGTATGATTTTGAAAAAAATCCATAGAGTTATAAAATTTAAACAGGCTCCATGGTTAAAGTCATACATCGACTTAAATACTTTTCATAGGACTAAAGCGACAAATACATTCGAAAAAGATTTCTTTAAGTTACTAAATAATGCAGTTTATGGCAAGACCATGGAGAATGTAGAAAAAAGAAAGAGTGTTTATATTGTAACACAGTGGGAATCGGACAGAAGAAATCATAAAGAAGCAAGAGCTCATATTGCTCAATTGAATTTTCATAGTCTGTCTAGGTTTGGAGATGATATGTTTGCCGTACAACTTAAACGAGTCAACATTAAATGTAATAAACCAATGTACTTAGGTTTTACTGTATTAGAACTTTCAAAATGGAAAATGTACGAATTTCACTATGGCTATATGAAACCCAAATTTAATAGTAGACTTCATTTAAATTACATGGATACAGATTCATTTATATATACCATTAGAACAGAAGATTTCTATAAGGATATCTCAAATGATGTACTTCAACATTTTGATACTTCAGATTATAGCCCTCAAAATAAATTTAATTTACCAATTGTAAATAAAAAAGTTTTGGGAATGATGAAGGATGAAAACTGTGGAGTAATTATGAGAGAATTTGTAGGTTTAAGGGCGAAAATGTACTCAATTAGGAATGAAGATAATGGAGAAATTAAAAAATCTAAGGGTGTGAAAAAAATGGCATTAGATAGAATAACATTAGTCGATTATAAAAAGTGTTTGTATTCCAAAAATGTGCACAGTGATTCAATGTATACATTTCGAGCGTACTGTCATCAAATATATACTCAAAAAATAGAAAAAGTAGTTTTAAGTCACAATGATAACAAGAGATATATAAAGTTCGATGGTATTCAGACATATGCTTGGGGGCATTATAAGTTAAAAGAAAATGATTTTGAATTAGAAGATATTGCAGAATATTTAATAGAGGACACGAATAATGTAGAATCAAACATTACTGAAAATTCAGTAACGAACTGGTATAATGATGGAAATGATCAAATTTTCTTAAATATAAATTCAAGTAATTTAAATGTAAATAATAATTATTTATTTTCTGATGATGACGATGAAATGTTTATGGATTTGAAATATTAGGATAAAATATGGATATTTTAAGAATTAAAAAAATAAAACACATGTGATATTATAACAAATTTATTTATTGTTATATAATTTTAAGTTTAAAGATAATATTGTTAAATAAATCTACAATTAAAAATATTGAAATTAATATGTTTTATTCATTGCGTTAAACAATTTTTTTGACTGAAGCTGTAAGCGGTGAGTATTCGATTAAACGATCGTGTATGAGTAAACAGTATGCAGATGTATTAGCCGCTACTATTTTATCTGTAGAAAACTCAACTTTTATATCAATTGGGCCTGTTGTTACTGCTTCATTTTGATGACTGACATCAATCACAATTATAGGTGCTTTTTCCTTAAATTCTTCAGCTGAGAGGAGTGGTTGAGCCTCCCTCATATAGAAATTTTGTTGAAACTTAACATACATATCATATAGAATGGCAAAACGTTGATTATCAAATTTAACATTTAAGTCATCATAGGGATATGAGTCTGAATTTAAATGTACTTTAATATTGTTAAGATTTGAATGGGTAAGCTTGTTGTTATGTTTAAAAGCAATTAGTACAAAACGTGGACGTTCTCTGTTTGCAGCTAGTTTTACATTCCAAATATGATTTTGTGATGCTGATAGTTGAGGATGGTAGTGGCAATCCCAACTACGAAATGCTATTGGCAACACATTTCCACTATTAATAATTTTTATTGTGTTCAGTTTAGCATAATCCGAAAGTTTTACATGCGGAATTCTCCAACTAATATTTTGAATTGTAATTTTTGGTTTTTCAGTAGGTTGATTAGAATATACAATATTATCATCATTTTTGGTACGTAATAATATTAATTCATGTTTACAATTTAACATAATTTTATTATAATCCTCAGCAAATCCTAATAATGATTTAAGCGGGACATAAAAGTTGAAAAATCCTTCACCAACATCGATGTCTTTATCATAAGACCAGCTTGCATTCCCCATCATAATACTTTCGCTGTCATTTAGGGATAGATAATTTTTAATTGTGCTAGAAACACCCAAATGTCGAGTGCGATCTATTTCGATGCCATTAAGCTCATAACGAATCTCCTCAAATAAATTGGGTACAAAGTTATTTTTCAATTTAAAGTTTTTCGATTTTAGACCACTTGTAGCATCTAACACAGTACCTTCAATATACAAAAAGCTTTCACTCGGTAAAACATATAAATCTTGATTTTGTATTGAAATACGAATTTCATCATTATTATTAAATGATTGAATATACGGTGTATATGTATGATAATCTTTTTTTATGATTCTTTCATCCATCATTGGTTTTTCTAAAACATTAATTATGTCAGTCATTATTCTTTAAAATAAAATTCAAGGATTTTAGGAATTGTTTATTTGCTTCGCTCAGTTTTGATGTGTTTAAGGTTGTTCTTGCTGATGCAGTGTTCAACACACTAATGTCTCTCCTCATTCTATCAACAACGTTTTTATTGTATATAATCATTATTGTTTGGGTCGTAAATGAAGACGAAGAGTAATATTTTCACCACGAAAATTTATAAGCTCACTATTTTGATCTACAATACTGACCGCAATAGAACTGATCTCCTTGGTGTTTAGTGGTAAATAGATTAAGTTTCGTGGAATTTCGTCCATTTTATATCCTGGGGAAACACTTATTCCAAATTCATGAATTGTATGTGCCCTTTCTCCATTTATATAAGATCCAACAGCGATATTACAATCAATACGTATTGTATTCACTTTGAGAATATTTACAGGCAGTTCAGAGAGATTATTGGAACCCCCGTTTAAAGTTTTTTTGTTAAAACCCATTAACTTTCCAATTGTTCTTTTTTTATTGAAATATATTGAATCATGAGAAGTAGTTATTTCAACTCTCATTGTATTGTTGTTGGCTTCTATTTTAATCGATTTTTCACCATTAGTCAAACGCTCATATTCACTTTCTAAATAATCTGCAATATCTTCTAGCTCATAGGAACCAATAGGAATTTCAATAATGTTATCCCCAATATGAAACAAATTATTATCCTCATCGACATTGGGTATGCTATTATATGTATGAAAATCTATAAGTGAGCATTCATAGTCCTCTTCCAATGTTATGGGTGGAAAATAATTTGCAGTTAAAATTGACGAGTTTCCGTTCAAAGTTAATGTAATAGACATATTGAATACTAAAAATGGAATGAATAAAAACATATACATTTTTTTTTTTTTTTTTTTTTTAAATATATTTTCTTTATTTATAAACTTAATAGATATAAGAAATTTATTACAATATTTCGTTTTTATTAATCCAAGAGTTGTGATCATTTGTAAATCCCAACCATTTAACAAATGCACGATTATTTTTTATTCTTATAACCTTTTCCACAAGATACGTATTTGGATATCTGGTTGGTAGTAGCTCCTCTTCATAGAATCCACCTTTAATAGGATTTCCCATATAGTCTTCTAAAATATATGTCGTTGGATATGTAATTTTAATATGTTTGATTTTAAATATTTCTGTTGTCCAATTTGGAGTATACCCTTTTTCAAAACAATGTTTATATTTGCTAATGCGTACATTGTCACCAATATTAAACTTGTTTTTCTTAAATATTTTTATATGGTTATAAACGGTATTTAATAATAATTGCTCATTAGAAGGTTTTACGTCAATAGGAGCCATTTTGATAACTCGATGGATTTTTTTGTTATAATCACTAATTAGTTTTTCATACAAATCAACCCAATGATATGAGCCATTGTAACTGAATTCTTTCCACATCATACCTTTCAGAGTTCTGTTAAATCGTTCTACAATTGAGGCTTTCATAATGCTGTAAGTAGAATAGTGATTAATTTTATATTTTGTCATTAGGTTTTTGAATAAGTTGTTGAAAAATTCTTTTCCATCATCTGTTTGCAAATTTTTTGGTATACGGCCTAAATTAAATATGTCATTCATAGCATTTGTAACATCTATAGCCGTTTTAGATTTTAGTGGTCGAATCCAAGCAAATTTTGAAAAGGTATCGATGACTGTTAATAAATATTTAAATCCTTTATTATACGTAGAGTAATTTCCCATTTCAACTAAATCCGCTTGCCATAAATCATCAATACCCTTCATTATTACTCTCCGTCGTTTAAAATTTTTCCTTGCTTGGGAATGAAGCTCATTAACAAACTCTCGTTTTTCATCCATACTTGAATTATATTAATATTTTATTTTATATTTCTTTTTTATTGGATCTGTACTGCTTGGCGGTTCACTTTTTGTAATTATTGACGTAAAAACAAAATTCTCCAGTCTTTGTACTTTCTCTAACAGTGTTTCGATTTGTTCACTAAAATGTAATTTTAAAGACATTTCTCTATGAGATATCATGTTTTGCATTGAATTATCAATATTATTAAGTTTTCCATCAAGTTTTTTATATTCTTGTTTAATCAATGTTGTTAAATCTTGTTGCAATTGTCTGATTTCTGTTCCCAAGTAATGTTTATTAACAGCGTCTTTTTCTTGTGTAGGAAACGAAACATTTGTGATCCTTTTGTTTTGAACATTAATGTTATTATTTTTATCCAACACAAGTCCAACAACTTGACGAATTTTTCTTTTATTTTTTTCATTTTTTATAAAATTGTTTTGACTCTTTGAGTGATGACCAAATTTATCAACAGGCATATTTTGTTATCCTTCCACTATTTATTTATGATTATTGCTTTCTACGCAATAATATTTGCTTCTTGCAATTCCTCTAAAATTGAATTAATTTCATTGCGATGATTATTGTGTCCCGCGCCTTCCGATGCAACCAATAGTCTCAGTCGATCTACTAATTCATTAGGATCGTTCCAGTATATATAGTTGGGTCTTTCATTATTGACTTTCATAATCATTCCGTTTCCTTTATGCGTTTGTGATCTTAATGATCTTTTTGGTGTTATAGAAATTTCATCCTTAAACAATTTTTTTATAATAGTGTTGTACTTTTTGCTCTTAGTGCCCTTAATTTGATTTTTGGAATTAAATTCTCTTTTGTGCGCATTGGTTTTAATCAAAATATTTTTATAAATATCCAACTCATATGGTTCATAATTTGTTGGTTCTTTATGAAACAATAATTGAATCAAGCCTGGTGTAATGGCCCAATTTTGATTTCCAATGTTAATTTTTTCTTCATTTATTTCTATATCACTATTACCAAACTTCCAAACATTATATGAGTTTTTATGTGGACCATATGTTGTATCAAGCAATTTATTTTTCTGCAGTAATGCTAAGTCAATAACATTAGATGAATTATTAGTTGACTTAAATGTCGAATCTACACTGTTTGTATCGTTACTGTTTTCATCATCTTTAAGTTGTATGTCTTTCTTAGGAGTACTCATTTCTACTTTAGACAACATATTATTGAAATCGAAAGAATTGTCTTGAGTGTAAATATTTTCTGCTTTAGGTTTATCATATTGAGTGTTGTTATTTTTCACAAGTTCTTTTAATGGTTCAGTTATTGGCTTAAATGTTTTTGCTAATCTCTCGTCGTTTTCAGTTTCACCAACTTTTAAACTTCGATATTTTTGTTTTAAAACAGACCGAGTCTTTATTAATTCTTTAAGTAGTTGTTGATTCATCTTAATATAGCTCTGGGAGATCAGATCAATACCGTTGCTTGCAAGTTAATAATAGTAATAATGGTAAAACTGTTTTGCAAATTCTTTTTATTCAACTATTATCTGCTTTGGATCAACTTTCAACAGCTCATGACCAGCTTTCAACAGCTCATGAACGGCTTTGAACAGCTCATGAACGGCTTTGAACAGCTCATGAACAGCTTTCAACGGTTCATGAACAGCTTTGAACAGCTCATGAACAGCTTTGAACAGCTCATGAACAGCTTTGAACAGCTCATGAACAGCTTTGAACAGCTCATGAACAGCATTTATAATTGAATAAAGTTATCAAAACATTTTCTATATCTTCCACCATTCATCTCATTATCTTTGCTAATTACTAAAAAGCCAAATTTGTCTTGCCAACATTCACGACACATATCATAAAATTTTTCAAATGCCATATCTGTTCCAACGTGATCATTATAAACATGGCGCATATTTAATTCATCCTGTTTGAACATAATTATCATATTTGCGTTGTCTCGAATCAAATGTTTAGGAATTCTTGTATATGTTTGACATAAGTAAAAAGAATCAACATTTCTGTGGCGACCCATACAAAAATATGATCGTATATTATTTTGTTTCTCGCAAGCAACATCATCGAATATCATTAGCGAATTATTTTTGGCTTCATCAGGCGGTATAACACTCTCATTATCACTAAATGTAAAATATCCCATCCCTGTTATAGGTGCGATGAGTTTTTCCAAGTACTGATATTTTGGTTGATAGAGCGATTTTGAATATAAATATATGTTCTCAAATTTTAAACCATTCGGACTTTCAATGAGACTAAGCATAACATTAGTCTTCCCACAATTAGATGGGCCAACAATTAGAGCCCTAATGCTGTTCGGTAATAAACTACTATGACGTAGTTTTGTGTTTGCATCAGTAGAAAAGTCTATGTTTCTCACGGAAATATTTTTGTCTTGTTTTATTAAACGCATTTTGGTAACTAATAATTTTTTTTGTTTGTCAAAGTATATATATAAGATGTTACACATTAATATTTTATTCATTTCAAAAAAAGTTATGAGAGGACAAGGTATATTAAATAATTTAATCGACGTTTTACCAATAGAGCTTCATATACCAGGATATACATTTTGTGGACCAGGAACAAAACTAAAAAAACGTTTAGCTAGAGGAGATAAAGGTATTAATCCATTAGATTCTGCTTGTAGAGAACATGATATAGCTTATTCACAAAGTAATGATTCAACCGAACGCAATCAAGCTGACAAAATATTAACTGAAAGAGCTTGGGAAAGAGTTTTAGCAAAAGATAGTAGTATTGGTGAAAAGACAAGTGCATATATAGTGACCAATGCAATGAAGACAAAAACAAAATTTGGTATGGGACTCCAAAACAAAAAACAGCTCTGTAATAAAAAACTGTTTTTGAAAACTATTAAAACTGCTACCAATATGTTGAAGAAGGAGAAACCTCAGGATATACAAGATGCTATTAAAATTGCTCACAAAGTTATTAATAAATCATTTAAAGGAAATAAACATAATGTCATTGTTCCACGGATTATAAAACTTCCCAAAACTGGAGGATTCTTACCACTTATTCCAATTTTAACTGCACTTGGAGCATTAGGCAGTATAACTTCGGGAGCTACATCAATTGCAAAAGCTGTTACCGCTGCTAAAAATGCTAAGAAAAAATTAGATGAATCTACACGTCACAATAAAGCAATGGAATCTATTGCTATGGGAAAAGGACTATATCTTAAACCATACAAGAGAGGTTATGGTATAATTTGTAAAAGTTCAAAAAACTATTAAATATGCTACCCAACAGACCACTTACAGATGCAGATATCATGAATTTTGCTAATAGAAATATTCCTAATTTTAGAGGCGTATTTATGCGAGATATGCTTCCAAAACAACCTAAACAAGCAGAGTGTGGAATAGTTAATTTGGATTCTTCAACTGGTAGTGGCACTCATTGGGTAGCATATTATAAAAACAATAATGATTTGGAATATTTTGATAGTTTTGGAAATTTACAACCACCGTTGGAAATCATAAAATATTTGGGTAAAAACATCAAATACAATCATAAGCGAAAACAACAATATAATACATTTAATTGTGGACACTTGTGTTTAGAATTTCTATATAAAAAAAATAAAATAAATAAATAAATACAAACAAAACTCTTTTAAAAATGCTTTTTATTTAATTTTCATATATTATAAAAGTATTTTGATAATAAATAATATTTTTTTATTAAGTCTTCAACCATTTTCTTTTGCTTTTCAAAGTTTATTTCATATCGTTCAGGAATCACTTCAGCATATTCTTGTAAGCAACTTATAAATCCGCATTTATTATGTAGTATATCATCATTTTTTTCACTTTCATCTATTAACTTTAGAAAATGTTTGATTAATTCCAGATGCTCTAAAAAAATATATCCATCAAAATCCTTTAAAAATTGTACAATATTTATGCGAGACATCATTTCAAAACAGCTATGCTAATAAGAATAGTAAATTTTAAAATTTGTTCTATCTTTATATATATTTCTATTATTATAATTATTATTATTATTTTATAAAATACTATATTCTAATAGATAATTAATGTTTCGCTTTTTTACTACTTCCCCAACCAAAGTAGGGTTGTGCGTTGGGGATAAACATCTGATCATCGTCATCTGCTTCTATAGAATTTCCATATTCAGCAATCTCTTCTAATTCAATGATATAGTTCCCAGTTATTATATCCGTCTTTTTGCTCAACAGAAATTGCTCCTCAGAGATCCCCTCAATAGCAGCATCTTCCAAAGCGTTATATCTTTTTGGAAGATATAGCATCCACTCCTCTAACTCCGCTATCACAACATTTCCATATTTGTTGTTGTGACGAAACATCCTAAGAACCTTATACGGCTTACCAGTTTCAATATCCTTTACGGAGCAGTATGGTTTGCTCCTCAATTTGTTGAAGGCGGCTAAAATATCCCGGTTCGTCATTGTGGAGGTCATATTTCTTTGAATTTCAATTGAATGTTTGACTTTTACTGAATAGTTACTGTTTTAAAACTCAGTATTTATGCATATTAGTTTATTATAAGTATCTTGTGATATGAGGATTCGTCAACGTCTATAAATCCGGATATGTTTTATCATTTTTTTTTTTTTTTTTTTTTTTTTTTTAATAAACTAAACAATATGTGGTGTTGTCGCCGTCTATAATTCCAGACAAGTATATCTTATTTTCAAAAATCACAATGGAAACTGTGTAAATAGTCTTTCTTTAAAAATTGTGCCGGATGTCTTACTCGTTTCTAGACCTAAAACCAAACAATATGTGGTGTTGTCGCCGTCTATAATTCCAGACAAGTATATCTTATTTTCTAAAATCACAATGGAAACTGTGTAAATAGTCTTTCTTTAAAAATTGTGCCGGATGTCTTACTCGATTTAAGATTTATTCTTCCACCATTCATCTCATTTTCTTTGATAAATAATTTTTTAACATTTAAAAAATTTTTCTATAGACATGAAAATAACAGCAAAGAGGAATCACCGTGGAAAAAAAATGTGTGCGATAAGAATTTTTTAAAACAATGGAAAATAACAGCAAAGAGGAATCACCGTGGAAAAAAAATGTGTGCGATAAGAATTTTTTAAAACAATGGAAAATTTTGTAAAAATCAAATCCCCTTTCGTTTTCATCGTATAAAAATCAAATCCCCTTTCATTTTCTTCGTAAATTTTGAGTAAAAATCAAATCCCCTTTCGTTTTCATCGTAAAAATCAAATCCCCTTTCATTTTCATCGTTACCAAATATCAAACCCCCTTTCATTTTCATCGAATTTCAAACCCCCTTTCATTTTCATCGATATCAAACCCCCTTTCTTCATCTACTGTAATGGAACCAACCCATCGTTATTATATGTTTCTATGATTCTATTTTGCATGTTTTCTCTTGTACTTTAGATGTTGTGATTTGATTGTAATTAGTTTATAATAATGTACTCCTACTTTACTTATATTGAATGTCAAGTTCCGCAATGTTTATAGGTGAAACTAGAAAAAGGTAAAAATATAAAATGTTGCATGATATGACTACGAAAAAATGTGCACTGAAAGAAATTAATGCCAACTGGTTTAAGCACGTATGTTTCTTTTATTTATTCATGTTTTCTTTTTTAAGTGTTCATTACATTACATATAAAGCCCCAGCGTCCAATGGACATTTTTGGGGCCAGTTGGCAATAGAAAAAAAAACATTTTCCAAACTTGTGAATTTTTTGCCGTGTATCTATTTATAAATATTTTGTCTATTTGCTATTTTAAATTGTGTTTTTTGTTTAGACATTCCACTTTACACTTGTTGTTTTTAAATGTCCCACAATAGGTGCCAAATTATAAAGTTTTTTAAATGGAGGTTGCTCTCCCCACACATTGCTTGAGTGATGGAGATGCATTTAGAAGCTAAGTATTTGAAACTGAAACATATAATCCAATATAAATACAAACTTGCTTACAGCAAGTCATGCTCTTTAAAATGATAATGAAAAATTATGAAAAAGAAAAAAAAAATCATAAAAAATGAACCAAAGATAATGATGCCCTCGTATGAATACTTCAAAAATATTGTTAACACTCGTATATCTAGTAAAAAAGAGTCTTATAAATGTTATAAAGATGATACAACGTTTGCATTATTAATAGTATGCTTAGTGTGACCACCTCAATTTTGAGCGAAACCGGGACATTTTTCGAAGAAAGTACTAAAATGCGGAACATTTTTTATGGAAAAAAAACTTTATTATTCAAGTTAAATTTAGACAATTATAATGTTATAAGTAATTTGAATTTAATTTTCTGTCGCTTTCTGTTTAAAATCGTATTTATCCTGTGATGAAATTTACTTCAGCAATGTATTGTAAAATTCAACGCATTCGTACTTTAAATTATATTTGAGAAATAGCATATGTTTCAAAGTATCTAGCTTGAGTTGCGATTTTTCTTTTGCCCATAATTTTGCGATCAACGAAAATATACGCTCTACACTTGCAGATGTTGCTGGGAAACAAAATATAAATTCAATGATTCGCGCGAAACGAATGTACGGTACATAATTACTTTGAAAATGTTTGAAACATTCCACCCAACGTTGATGTGGTTTAGTAGGAGGATTATTTTTATTTTATTCGCTAATTTTGTCTGGGGTAATAAATTTCAATATGTAAACAAACTCGTCAAACAATTCTACATTGTTGTCTTCAGGGGTCAAATTACGGCATTCGTGATCGAATAAGATATCGTATCGAAAAATGATTTCGACATCGAAATTATGATAAAATGTACTAAATTTCTTGCTCGATATCGAATGCCATAATCTCAAATAAGAAAATTACAATCAATTTTACTCCATATCGAATGCGGTAATTTGGCCTTAGGTTTTAACCAATAGAGCTCTTTCTAACGGACCATTTTCGAATGTAATGACCCTCTTTTCTGAAGGTTTTCGGAGCAATAATGATTGTTTTTTGGGCTCATAAAGAGCTTGAACGCTCCAGAAAAGGTGTCAGAAAAGACACATGATTTTAGAATGAATCATTCAAAAGAATTAATTTCCATTAAAATATGATGTCCACATATTTTTTATTTAATTAAATTCAAAATAAAAATCCGGGCCATCCGGGGGATGTCAACGGGCAACCGGCACAATGGTTCCAAAACCGGGCCATGTCCTGGATTTTCCGGGCCAGTTGGTCACACTAAGTATGCTGCTACACAAATGTAACAACAACAAAGATGACAGCAATAATAGCAACAATAATTATGTTGGGCAACAGCATCTATAGGTAGTTGCTCCTGCTGAAGTAATAATGTGGACAATCAATAGACGAGCACAAGTCTGTGTGTACTTACTGTTCAATTACATACTAATATATTCACATTGGCATCGAAAGCGAACAAGTTTACAGTCGAATAATATTTTGAAAAAAAAAATAAAAAACTTTTTTTTTTCAAAACCTTAATATATGTAAAGTACTGTTTGATAAATTGATGTTTGTAAAATCATTTCAAGCTAGAAAAAAAAGATGATAACAATAAAGATTAACTGGGAATTTATTATTTTATAAAAAATGTTTAATATGTTTTTAGACTCTCAAATAGGCCATAATAAAAACCATTTTTTTCGGCATCACAAAGCTGAAAATTGTTTCCGTTAAAAATATCAAACATTTTAGAGGTTATTTTAGTTTAATATTCTGATAAATCAATTCTGCTGATTTTCAATACCAAACAGCTTAAGACAGTGATACAAATTTTTAAAGAAGCGTATATGTTTCTAATTTGTATTATGGGCCTGAGCGTGTTCTACACAGACAGACATGGCTAAATCGGCTTAAAATTGTTAAGGGCGAAAAGTATGTACTCGTACATACATGTGTATACTCTATGTGGCTTTAGATAAAGAATTACGGAATTAAAAACTTGTAAGCATGAAAATACTTCTTGAAATACTGTAAATGCATTCATAAGAAATTTCGAAACAGTTAAATATATATTTTTTTTATTTGAGTACCATCAATAATTGACAATAAACCCTGAATTATACGTGTTTTCCATACAATTCAAATACACTAACTCGTATTAATTACCAATTCATTTTACACAACAAATATTTAAAAAAATATCTTTAAATATACAACAATAATAATAATAAAGAGTAACTGGCATTATACGATACGTATTTATTATAATGTCAGATGAGGACCAATTTGAAACTGAATTATTATTTCTATTCAAATGCAATTAAATATGAACTATAATGAAGGACAAATATGATGAGAATTTAATTTCTATCATTTCTCACTTGTTAAAATAAACATTGTTAATTCTGCTTTAACATTAAAAGATATTACATTAATTTAATAAATTTTTTTCTCACTCAAAGATAAAACCATTTTTTGGAATTAAAAAATAATTTTAAGTTCATTAACAACAACTGAATTTTACATAGAACTTGTGTAGTACGTAAGTACAGTTTATATACTTATATGAATATTTCTGTTACCACTAATTTTCTAAGTGTGTTTTAATTTCACAATTAGTTGTGATGAAGCAGCAAAAGACGTTTACTGTCAACCGATAGTGTTGACGAGACCAAAATTAAATAAACCTGAGGTAAAATGTCGGCAAAATTTAAAATATTCTAAGAGTTTTTGTTGGAATTAAAGTTGAAAGCAGACTGAACATTTACTAGTAGGGGAGAGGGGGGCACCTTAGAACACTTTTTGTTTGAATTATTGACTTTTTACATAATTTAACTAATATGTATGGAAATAAACTTTAGCTTAAGTCTACAAGTAACTTATTTTTAGTTCGATTTATATTTTTTTTAATTTTTTTAATGGATGAAGCAATTGTGTTCAAATGTGCCCCCCATACGGGGCAGCTTTGAACGGCAATTTTTTCTTGTAGGGCTTATGTCCAAAAATAACATAAACAGTTATATTTTTTATATATATAATAAATTCGATTTATTTATTAAGAAAAACATAAACATTAACAATTAAAAAATAAAAAAAATTCAGATCAAAAATAAGTTTTATATTATTAAGGCGGAAAAGGCCTTGCGATATCAGGTGACATTACATATTCCTTTAAAGCATCATGATCAGCATTGGATTCGTCATTTTCAGAAAATAAGAGAGAATCAACAATGTTTGGTGCTTCGGTTGATAAATTAACATGTTCAAAGGTGCCCCCTTTTTCTTTGTTCAAACCTGAACTGGCATGCCATTTCACGGATTTTTTACATAAATATCAAATAACTTAACTACATTTTGTTCGAAATGAATTTTGGACTGCAATTAATTTCTTTCACGAAAGAAGACAATCACTGAATACTTCTTACACTCTTACAAAAAAAAATAAAGAAACTTACAATGGCACTGCGAAAACTTGTTCACCCAACTACCACAGAGTATAACAGAGTATACCATGGTGAAATTAAATACTAGGTGACAGCATAACTACAACAATTACAACAAGGCAAGAACAACAGGCATTTTTCTATGTGAAAAACTTTCGTCACTGTCAAAAACTTTTTTTTTATATAACTTTTTGACATTTTCAATTTCACCATGAATAATCAGCTGGCGCTACGCTGTCACCTTGTATTTAAATTCACCTTGGAGTATGAAAAAACTAGCAAAAGTTGTTAACGGTGCTAGAAAACAAGGTTGCCATGTGAAAAACTCGGTTAAGGGTCGGAAAAAATGTTAAACTGAGATTTTATCAACATAGTTCAAAGGTGTCCCATGTATAAACGTGCCCCCTTCTCCAGGAAAACAAAAATTCGAGCCAAATATTTGTAGAAAAAAATTTTAAATTTAATATTTGTAATCAAGTCAAATTTCAGCAAAATCATGGTGTAACTATACAAGGTGAGTGCAAATCGACAACAAATACAACACAAAACAGAAACAACAGGCGTTTTGTTTGTGTAAAATAATGTACTACTGTCAAAAATACTTGACAAAGTATTACTTTTGACATAAGTAAATTGTAAACAAAGTCAATCAGCTGTGCTACTGCACTCACCTTGTATAGTTAAGGTGGATTCACCCATTCGTTCTTAACAAAAATTTTGTTCGAACAATTTTTTTTTATATGAAGTTTGATGACTCTCTTTTTGAGAGAGACAAAAATGAATTGAGTTGCCAATAGGTTGCATTTTTTGATACAAATAACAATGACTTATGTTTATCCATGGCCATCAGCAAAAGCAACTTTCTTTTTTCATTCATTTTGAATTTATATCTGTGATTTTGAATACACAATACTTTAAAATAATTTAATATTTGTATTTTGACACTTAAAACCCAAAGCAAAATAAGTCAATGGCCGCACTTGTAAAACTAATAGATTTTGTTTACATATGGCAGCTTTGATTTTTCAGAAAAATTGTTCGAAATGGGTCAATCGTGCTGCAAAAAACTCTTAGTAAAAAATTTTTTTCTATGGAAAAATTTTTTGTTACGAACAAATGGGTGAATCCACCTTTATACCATGAGCAAAATTTTACAATTTTTTTTTCACAGCACCTAGAAATTAACTTCAACAAAAAATAATTATTATAATTTGAAGTTTGTTTTAAAATATAAAAAAAAATAACAAAAAAAAATAGTATTTCAAACATTTCTCACAAAATACATACTTCTATACATACATACATACATACATATGTATGTATGTAAATATATTTTGCTATAAAAATTCTAAAACAAACCAAGATTTTTGAAATTCTACACAAATTGGCCTTTTCCCAAAATGGAATTGAACTTGAACACAAATCGCACAAGAGGTTGCAGTTTAGATGATGACGATAATTTCAGTAACATTTCACGCATTTCTTGCGGTCTTAACAATTCGTTGAATTCAGCTTGTAATTCCGATTCCGAATGTAGTGGACCCATTTCGGTACGTGATATGATTCAGCACTACAATAATCAACTCAAACAGGAAGTTTCCAACCAAATAAATCATAAAATCAAGTACAAACTAAATACAGCCAAACGACCTCATCATCATCATCATCATCATCAGTCGCAACATTTATTGGCTGCCACAAAATCATCATATTGTGGTTTAGATAATTATGGCTCTCAGATGAATGCTAAACGTTGTGCTGACCAAATGGATCATAAATCGTCAATGGATTTCAATGATTACAATTACAATCCCACAGCCCTCATTTGCTGTAAGAATTGCACAGCATGTACGTGTTGCCAAAATAGAAGCCGTACAAATTCTATAACCAGCAAAATGCTGTCATCACCATCATCGTCTTTGTTATTGCAGCAAAACAATGAGAACAACAAAAAATCAAGCAACAACAGTCACATCATACACTGCACTAGTAGTAGCACTAGTGGTGTGACTGGTGGTGTTTGTATTAGAAGCTCTAGCACCAATTGTAATAAAATCAATGCTAAAGATACTCGTATTCTTGCGGTTGAGAATTGTACCACCAACAACGTCGCTGATACTGCAACAGCAGATATTAATGCTACCTCTGTTAAACCAAACATATTGCATGAGTTTTGTGCAGCAGAACCAAGTAAAGATGCTGGCAATGGTCTCTTTAATAAACACAGTTCTCTAGTTGCGGTGGAGAACCAAAAGAATCGTTTACTGTCAAGCGATAATGTTGAAGAGGCCAAAATTTGTCAACAGCCAGCAATTGAAACATCCTACCAAAGTAAGACCACAATTGCAAAGACATCAAGTGGTAAGTACTACCAGAGTCTCATACATGAATGAGCCAATACACACACACACACACAATTACTTAATTCTTTAACTAAAAGATCCAAAACAAACAAAAACACACACACAGCAGATACAAATTGCAGAAATATAAAAAGAAGTTGTAATTTATTAAATGACATGTTGGTTTGCGTTTATCTTAAACTAGGTGTGCGCATTATCATTGATATATTCGTTGATCAAGAACAATGTGCTAATGGCAGCAATATTGTGGGTAGTAGGGTGGAAACTGATTTACCACAAAGTCGCATTTTAACCGAATTACAACAACAAACTATGGCTGCCACTTCTACTGCTGTTAATACCGCTACTGCATCTACTACTTACCCAAGCTTGTAAAAGCAAAAGAACCCTTAAAAATACTGCTACTCGTACTGGATGTAAATGGATTTGTTTTATTATTATTATTATTTTATGCATATTTAATGAATTATTGCTCTTTTCAAATTTGAATACATATATTTTTGGGCTGCTTTTCCGTTAAACCCTTTAATATTTTAGAGTTGCTATTGTTTATTGTTGTTGGTATACATATTTTTGGATTTAATAAAATTGTACACTCAAAGCAAGACATTACGATTTACATAACTTTGTGTTAGAGTAACAAATGTCATTTAGTTGTTTATTGAAAGTAAATATTACGCTGGTGAACGGAATTATAAAGTCTAAAGTACCAATTGCCTGTTTAAACTCTTAAAAATACCTTATTTTAGGTGTGTGTGTGACAGTTAAAAATTTTAATTGAAGCAAAGCAAATAATGTGTCACACTGTGGAAATCTTTCAAAAACTAATTTTTGTATTTTTCTCTAATTTTCCACCAAACTGACATTACTGAAAGATCATTCCCAATAGACCAAAACCCTTTAGAAAAATATTATAATAAAGCTTGCGAGCATAAGCCTTAAGCTTTCAAAAGACTTGAGAAACTATAGAAAAACACTTTTAAATTATTGTAGAATAATCAAAATGGAACCCTCCTGATAATAGTACTGAAATAATTATTTAATAAGTTTATATTCTCAATTTTAGAAAAAGCTTCGCCAAATAATATTTTATTAAACTAAATAAAGATAAGCTTATACCTACAATTGTAGAATAAGCTTATTCCAATAATTGTAGAATTTAGTTATGCTTGCAAATAAGAAAACTCGGAGCTTTGCTTACCGACGACAAGGTTTTCTCCTTAAAAAAAATAAATAAAAAAAACCTTTAATGGCATTCATAGTTAAAAAAGGAAAAAGTTACCCCCTGGCCCACGATGTCGAACGATAACGTTCGCTTAGATCAGACTTAAGACACAAACTTTTTATCATATCTATTTTTTACTCCATCAAGTTTGTTTATTCCACAATCAAGTTTGTGTCTTAAGTCTTATCTAAGCGAACGTTATCGTTCGACATCGTGAGCCAAGGGGTAACTTTTTCCAAAAAAAAAAAAAATCAAAACTTTTCGGATAAACAAAACATTTTTACAAATATAATTTTTTATTTTAAATCAAAATTAACAATGACATAATATGGCAAGCATGTTATGACAAGTTTGTATACTATTTATTATATACTATGTTTAAAAACATATTGTGATGGATAATAGTTTCTCAAGCATGATAAAAAAAAACTTTAGTATTTTTTTGAAAAAAGCTTCTTCTAAAGTACTATTATACTGTACTTAATTTTTGGTCTGTTGGGTTGTCTCGAGTAATGCTGCTCGAAACTCGGAAAAACTCAAATAAAAAAATACCACAGGATAATAATAATAATAAAGATTAGCAGACAAATCTCATTAATTTCAGTTTTATATTTTAGATGTAAGCGTGTTTTATACAGACAGCCACTGGATACAGCTTAATCAAACCTAAAGATAGGCAAAAAGTACTTATATGTGTGTGTAAAAATATCTCTCGAATCTGTATTTATTTACAATTTTTATTAAATAATTTTCATGAAAAGATTCTTCCACATATTACTGTAAAAAATACTCAGCTTGTTTGTTCTATGGGAATTAAATTAATGTTCTTCAAGCTCTCAATGCGTAAATTATTTGATAAACAATTATAAGAAATAATAAATCTTAATTAGCTTTTTTTAGCAAATCATAATAAATTTACATACAAAAGAAATTAACAAAGAACCACTGTTAACAGATAATTAACCATTTGTCTTTAAATACATGTAGAATAAAGGAACATGACTGAATCTACGAATTTACTTTATTCACAGTTTTTTGTTTTTCATTTTCATTTTCATTACAATTATGTATGAGATTTTGTTGTGGTTTATGCAAATATTAAAGGGTTTTATCACGATTTTCTATTCAATTACCCTGCAGAGGTATAAAGTAATTTCACAGAAAAAGGCGTACAAAAAGAGGAAATTATGAATGGTTAATGATAATGAACCTCTAATAACATTTATTTTTTAACATGAATATGTTTCGATACAAGTACAAACATTATATTTAGTTACCTTATGACGTAATACATACAAACCATTTTGATGGTTAATTCTATGAAACGTACAGGCAAATTGTATGATTAACTCGTGATCTAAATGTACAGAAATATATAAAAAAAAACAGAAAAAAACACTTTCTAGTTGTCTGCCTTTAAAAAATGAACATACAAATACTTGAGTTTTCATTTTCATTTATTTTTTTTTTATTTTTTCTTTGTCTTTCAAAATAAGTATCTTATGCAACTTGTGGCATTACGATATCTGTAAAGGCAGATGATGCTGCAATAAGTTTTAAATCCCAACTAACGAGATTACAATACAGTAATAAACTCTTTCTTAACTAACCGTCTATACCAAAATAATAGAAAATCTAATAATAACTGCCATAACGATATATTTTTTAGTTAATATGGCCATAATCCACTCAAACTAAATAATGATGAAGTTATAATCACATGACTTTAATTCAAAAGATAACTAAATTTAATGATACATATTTTGTGGTGTGTGTTTTCAGCTACAATCGATTAGCTGTAGCATTCGGTTAAGTCAAAGATATTTATATGTTTTTAGTTAAAGATTTTTTAATAAATATAATACCATGGTGTAATTACATATACAAGATGAGTGCAAATCGGCAACAAATACAACACAATACAGAAACAACAGGCATTTTGTTGGTGTAAAATAATGTACTACTGCCACTAGACAAAATATTAGTTAATAGTAAACAAAATCAGTCAGCTGTGCTCCTGCACCCACCTTCTATAATTACACCATGTATATCAGCTTTAAATTTATCAATCAATGCACAAACATGAAATAAAAGGGACAACATATTAAATCTATTGAGTATAAATTAAACATTTTTTTAACACAATGCATATTGTTAACTAAGAATGAAAAGGCTGGCTTAGTACAAAGCTAAGCTAAGTCCATTTGTGTTAAAGTCCCTTTTTGAGCATTTGCTCATACTTATATAGTAAAGTTCAAACTAGGTCCAATGAAATAATCCAGATATATAAGTTACTAGATGGCATTTGAGCGCGTTGCTAAGCCACCAATTAAAATTAATTTCAAAGAAAGGCATTACACAAATATTCAATTAATTTCGAATAATTTTAATGATTTTGTTAATTTTGAAAAAAAGTAGGCGGTCGAAAAAAGTATTCTTAGTTATGCCGGAGTCTTAGTTATATCCCGCCAAAGTTTTAGTAAGATCGGTCCAGCGGTCTGGCCTTCCTGGCAGGCGTTGTAATTAATTAAAAAAAGTAAACGTTAGAGTAGGCGTGTTCACACCAACTAAGAAACCTTCCCGGGCTCATGCACAACAACTTTACCAAAGATAATCACAAGATCAAATACATAGTTTACGATTCTACACAGGATGAGATGGGGCATGAAAGTGGGCGTGGCACATAACATTTTTATTTTTACCTCGTCTTCAGTAAGATGTGTATGCAACTTGTTTGAAGTAAATCTGTAAAAAGCCATGCAGAAGCAATTAATCAATTTTAAAAAAGTGGGCGTTAAAGTAGGCGTGCTCCTACCAACTCACAAATCTTACCGGGCTCATGCACAACAACTTTGCCGAATATAATAACATGATCAGATGCATAGTTTGCGAGTATAGAATAGTAGAAATGAATTTCAAAAAAGTACCAATATAAGTGTACTGAAATTTTGCCCTTTTTACACCTTTATATTTGAGTCATGAATAGCATGTTCTGGGTTCTTTTTTGTGTGGAAGAATATTTTATCCTTTTTTTATTTTTAAATTGAATAAATAATATCAAATGTCCGTTTTTACCCCGTTTTTTGTCCCTTTTTTTACCCGTGAAAAAATAATTAATTAATTATCCGTAATACGTACTATTTGCAAATAATAGTTCATGGAATTTTTAGTGAGAAAATACATTTTGATAAAAAAAAGTGCCAAAAAAAGAATACAATTTTTAGGCCATAGGAATTCGAATTTCAAAAAAGTACCAAGAAGATTTCTAGTCTTTATTGATCTGAGCCAGATGCATTTAATATAGTATTTCTATGTTTATTTATGTAGGAGATGTACATGTTAACGAAGCGTTCTACGGGGACTATTTTTACCCCCTATGGTCCCTTGAATTTCGAATTTCAAAAAAGTACCAGACACCTGTCGGCTCTTTTTTCGATTAAAGGCGGACGCATTTAAAATATTATTACTAAGTTTAATTGTTTTGGAGATATAGAGGTACTGGTTTTACACGTTTTTGCCCCATTTGTCCCCTTAAACGACCGAATTTTCCAAAATCCCTTCTTAGTGGATCTACATGTTGTAAAAGGAACCCATTACCCGAATTTAAAGTATCTAGCTTTAGCGGTTTGGGCTGTGCGATGATGAACGAATCAGTCAGTCAGTCACGTTTATCTTTTATTTATATAGATTATAATACAAAATTGGATTTGAAACCAACATTTTTTAAAAATCTTTTGTAAATCGAAAACTTTTTGCGACAATTGGACTAATGTGTTTTATATTGAAATTTTTAGAAAATAGTTTTTATATTTCCATCAAATAAAAAATAACAAACTCATCTACTTATTTCGGTTGTCATGTTTTCATGTTTAAATAAACTGAAATAGAAAAAACTACAGAGTAAATAAGATTGTATTCCTCATTATTCGTTGACACAATGTGCCGTATTCATAAACAATAAAGTAGACTTTAAGTGTGCTTTTAGACAAAATTTTGTATGACAATAGAATACCACACAATATCTTTAATTTGTTTTCTAAATAATTTTACCTTTTCCCTGGGCCTCTATTTAAACATCACTCATCACTGAATAGGGAAAACTATTGAAATCCTTTTCTATAACATATTTTTCTAAATAACTCATTTCCCTGTGCCATCACATGGCACCATAATTCATTGCTTTATATGGATTTTAAAGATCATCTGGACATCTATTAACTTAGTTTGTAAGTTACATCAAATAAAAAAAATTACAAATTCATTTATTTCGGTTGTCATGTTTTCATGTTTAAATCAACAGGAACACAAACAAAACTAACAAAATGTAACAATGTTAAAGGAAATTGTTATTTTAGTTTTTTATATTTATTCAAAATTTGTTTCACCAATTGCAGTTAAACGTTTTATGTTGTTCACACATTTGTTTTTTTTTAGCAACTCAACGGTTTGTTGATCCATTTAAACAACAATCGGCCGGCATATTGTTGTTGGTAAACAGTGTGAAATTAGCGCGATGATTTTATTTTAAAGATGGAAAATAATTTTCTGCATTTCATCTTTAAAGTGCCATTTAGCATAACAATGGATGCCAAAGTGTTTTTCTATGTAATAAGAAAACATTTTTAAAGACAAGAAATAATAGCCAGATCATTGTGGTGATCTGATAATAATGTGATTTAACTAACAGCCTTTTAAACTAACTGAGATCTTGAAAAGCTTGATCCTTTATGATTGTAAAATAATCGTATAATTATTATCGAAATATTATCCGCAGAGACAATGTTCCGAATTGGACTTCGTTTTAATCAATATAAAAATATTATTCATAGGGATCATAGCTTGAATTTAAGAACATGTGTGTATTCTGATTTGCAATTACAGTCATCATAATATAATATATGAGGATCGTAATTACATCTTAAAGAATTACAAAAGGGTCAGCGAGTATTCCAAATCGGATTTTATAATAAAAAACTATTTTTTAATTTAAGAATCTCTGAACTATTTTCACTAAAAAAATTATAATATGAGTTGAATTGAGGTGGGAAATTATGGCAAATCATCAACCTCAATAGAGGTAACTTGGTTACACTTAAATATCCAAACAATGAAATCAAAATATCAACAACAAAATAATCAAATAATAATCCACGAAAATAAAAAGTACACAAAACTAATTTAATGGGCCAATGCAGTTAGACAAGCGTTTGTTGTTTCTATTTACCCAAAAAGAAAACCAAAAAATGTAATTGTGCTTTGAAGAAGAACCGCGATAGACTTGCACAATACCATCCAATTCAAAGCAGTTCAAATTTGACGAAATATTATCGTAGATTTTAAGTGGGAAAAAAAGAAAAGTAAATAAACGAGGAATGTGTAAGAAATTAAGGCACCACTGCAGCAATTTTTTTATCATCATCATTTTGTTGCAGTTCCGTAAGTTTTTTAACTTTTGAAGAAAAATTTAGCGAAATCTTAGTATTATTGATTACTTGCTTTTTTTCTTTTAGCTGGCAAATTTAGGAATGCAATATTTTGGATATTCCACTACTGGCAAATGCCTTTCGTCTCTCTGAGTGTTTATTAATCATGATCATAAAAAATACTCATATACTCGTAGATGGTTATAGACAGCTAATGAAAACAAATATTTAGGCATCATCATGGAATAGCTATTAACTACCAGATGTCATCATACGCTCATCGATATGGTCAAGAACGCGACATTTGCATTTCATTCAATAAAAAACAATACTATGACCATCTTTATTAAGAATTGACATTCGGGTAATAAACTGTTGATTTTCTAAAAATGAGATCCTTAAAACTGTCACCTCTTTTACAAATTAGTTACTAACTTTAAACTTATAAAACAACCCACTTTACAACTGCCCAGCAAGCCATATGAGTCTGAAAAGAGTCTTTTCTGACACATTTTTCGGAGCGTTAACGCTCTTTATGAGCCCAAAAAACAATCATAATTGCTCCGAAAACCTTCAGAAAAGACGATCATTACATTCGAAAATGGTCCGTCTTAGATAATGTCAGAAAAGAGTCTTTTATGAGGGGGTTTTTGGGCTCTTAAAGAGCTCTTAGATAATGTCAGAAAAGAGTCTTTTATGAGGGCTTTTTTGGGCTCTGTGTAATCTTGTTTTTATGATTCTTGTGTTTTTTGTTAAAAGCACAAATAACAGGACAACAACGCTTTGGTACACACATAATTAAGTGGAATTTCTGAGTCATACTGCGTGCCGACTCAGGACAGTAACAAGCAAATTTTTCTTTCGCTCCGAAAATGCTCTTTTGTTGGACTCTTTTCTGACTTCTTTTTCGGAGCGCTCCTAGAATGGTATGCTGGGTATTATCCCCAACACACAAACACAAACTTAGTTACAGTTAACAAGTTTATTAAAACAAAAGTTAAAAGATGGGCAAAAGATTAAACAAAAGAAAATAAAAGCGAAGCCATATTTGGCCCCTATTTTTAAAACGATTACGACACAGCAACATGTTGATTGATACTCATGTTAGTATTCACAAATAATGACAAGATAAATTCTAGAACAGCTTTCAACAAATCTGTGTACTCTTTTGTATAAGTGATCTAAGCGGAGGCCTAGAATTGATCATCCATTATTGTTTAATTAATTTTAACCATTGCAAAGCAAATTACTAACCTTGAGCAAATTGGACTTTCAATATTTCAAAGTATGTAACAGCAAATTTATCATTCAATACATTTTTATTTAAGCCTACGCCAAACTATTAAATACAATACAAATAGTTTTCAATCAGACTCAAAAAATACAACAGCCTCAATATTAGTAGAAGTACTTACACATACTTAAATATATGTTTAAATACTAAATAAATAAATATATGTTAAAGTAATACTAACACAAAATTCACATACTCATCTATTTCCAAAGACTTGATGAAAAAGCTGTCATGCTCCACTTTCAATTTCTTAAGCAGCCCGTATTTTCGCTCATAAATTTCAAAACATCATTTATTTAATAATTTCAAGTTTAAATGCCACAAACACCTTTTTTGTGCTTTTATTTTTAATTTCTTTCATTTCATTTCAGTCTTTTTAGTGATAGATCTTATTTTCATTCAAATAAATCAAAGTTAATTTGGAAATATTGAAACAGATCTTTTATGAATATGGCAAACATATTCAGACAAATGACAACAAGGCTGTCTGTCTATGATGAATTTAATACTTTCAACTTTTCAAATGTCTTAATAATTTTGTGCAAATTAAAACCAGCTTGTAAATGTGGGAAATACCCAGCAAACCTGAAGGTTCGAAATCAAATTTAGAATCGTTCGAAATTTAAAGCTTTTCTCAAATGTTTGCGTTACAGTATGTACTTGGAAATTATGAATTAAGGAACGTAAAGTTGAAATTTACACTTGATATTCAATGCAAGAGTTATAGTTTTTCAAATGTTTGTTTTTCTGTTTGCTGGATATGAATGCTTATGTTAGTAATTAATTAAAATTTGAATATGTAATATATGTAATACGAAAAACATGTGTATTTTAAAGAAATACTTTATAATTTGCCAGCATACCTATATTTATGTATGTGTATTTTATGCAAGTTTACCTCAATAATCTAAATGTCATTCAATAATTAGTTACACATCATTTTGCATTCAAAATTAATATCATCTCCGCTAGTGTGCGTTGGAAAACTCCTCAAAACTGTCAATCTTACAAACATAAATAAGCAAATAATATTCGCACTCTTAGAATGCTTTTTTAAGATACTTATGAGAATTGTATGTAAATTTTATTAAGTGCATTTGAAATTAGAGAAACCAAAAACTAGTCGGGCTTAAAAGTTTTTTTTTTTGTTGGCACAGATTTGTTTGTCTTAAATAAGGTTTTTTTTAATTTTTTGCGGCTGCTAGCAACACCTTAATTTGGAATTTAAATGATGAATTTTAGATTTTTTGTAAATTTAGTAAAAACTATTTTGATTATACACTTAAAAATAAAAGAATTAAATGAGTAATTAAAACAAATTTCCCCTCTACACGCCAACTTTGTTATGTTCTTGCCTTTAAATTAAAAGTTAAATTTATATTGTTTTCAGCCATATTAATTTGGTTCATATTTTATAATTACATATGTGCATGATTGTCGAATATGGCTGGCAATTTGATTGATTTTATGTTTGTGAAAACTCTAATTACAACCAAATTATGATAACTATATTGTTATATTTATAATCATATAGGTTTAAAAATAATCATATTGTTTTTAGCTTAAATCATTATATGATAGTTTAACCACAATATAATTACACATGATTATTATATGACTCACAATTATTTTATGAATCATAATATGATTGACAGTTTAATTATGGTCACCACCAGCATATATTTATTTTTTGTGCAAATATCAGGGAACACTGTGACTTGTCTAAATAGTTTCTGTTCTACAAAAATCAAAATTTCTTTATCTGACCACTAAAACTAATAATAACAAGTAAAAAAGTATAGTCGGTCAAGCCCGACCATATAATACCCTACACACAGTTTTTCAGAAATGGGCGTTATATGGGAAATATAACCTATTATGGACCGATCATCCAAAAATATAGTGTCATGATTTCTGTGAATATAAATACATATTATGTATGTTATACTTTATCTCGATGTAAATATTTTTAAAAGAAGAATTATGGAAGTTAAAGTAAATTACGGTCTCTTATATGGGAGTTTCAACTAATTATGGACCGACCATTATAAAATTCGGTGTCATCATTTCTGTATGTATTAAACTTATTTGTGTTGCATTTTATTTAGATACCAACACTTTTAAGAAGTTTATGGTCGTTAAAGTGATTTTCGGAAGTGGGCCTTATATGGGAGCTATGGTAAATTATGTACCGATCTGCACAAAATTTGTATATCTAATTTTCCTTCATTTATCACTTATTTGTGGTGAAATTTGTTTGGGTACTTGCATAATTCAAACATTTATGATCTTTAAGCCCTAATTTCGGGAGGAAATTTGTATGGGGGCCAGGTGAAATAATGGACCGATTAAAAAATAAAATAAAAAATATCACTCACCAAATTTTATAGAAATATCTTCAAAATTGCGACCTGTACTCTGCGCACAAGCTTTACATTGACTGCCAGCCAGATGGACGGACGGACAAACAGACGGGCATCGTTAAATCGACTCAGAAAGTGATTCTGAGTCGATCGGTATACTTTAAGGTGGGTGTTGCACCAATATTTCTGGGTGTTACAAACATCAGCACAAAACCAATATACCCTCCCCAATAAGGTGGTGTAGGGTATAAAAACAAACAATGCGTTGGATTCTCCAAATTAAAAATTCAGAACAGAAGATTAGAATTTGAACAAATATTTATAAAACACGAGTAAAAACACCAAGTGCGGCAAATTTGGTAAAAACAAGGAGCCACTGATTGAAAGTCAAACCCAATAAATTTGTTAGTTTTTTCTTGACTGTTAACAACACTCTATTATTTAGTTGAGTAAAAACGATAATAAATATTCCGTATTTTGTATAATTTATAAACTGCTGGCATATAGTCGTCATTGCCATATAAGTCCTTTAAAAAACAACGAAAAACAAAAAGAAACATTTGATAAATGTCGAAGTATGTGAATCTGTGTAATTGACCATAAATTCACAATTTGCTTTCAATCCATAACAGCCAGACAACAAGGCCAATAATATTGCAATTTGCAATGCAATTTTTCTCGTTTAACCAAATGGATCTTCATTTTCCAACGTATTGAAAAATGTTAAAAGTATTAAATAGTCATGAAATTGTTTAATATTAAATAGATCGCTTGCAATCGTATTTAATATTTAGCTAGATATTTAATATGAATTCATTTTACTTTTAAATGAATAATTATTGGCGAAATTAGTTTTTATATTGTTGTTATGCTGTAATGTTGTAATATACTCGTGTGTCTATGTCATTTACTGTGTCATAAGAAGCTTTAGTAACCAAATTCTTCTACTATTTTTCTTGTTGTTTCTATCATGTCTAGTCTAGTGTTATATTAAAGTTTAGAACGTGGGAATACCATACATGAGTTTTTCGTGGTTAATGTGCAAATATTATATTAATATTGCCGGTTTTTTTATTTCTATTTCATTTTCTATTTATATTGCTAGTTGTTTTTTTATTGAGAGATATTATGTGTATTAGGGTAGTGCAGAAAGATAAAATAAAGATTGAAACTTCACAGATTCACAATATATCATTTGGTGTACAAACTTGTTTACTAAATATTCAGTAGTGTTAGTGACTTTTTCAATTCAAGTTCTGGACCATATGTCCAGATTTGTTATGACAGCTATATATTTTAAATTAAAATTGTTCATTTCAATCGATTTGAAGATTTGTTCTTAGACTTGTACTCTTTAGAAAAAAATTCCCCCCACCGGCAAATCTCACCCTAATGCAATATTATTTTTTTAAAACGAGCAGTTGAGGTCTCTTTCATATTTCTGACTTGTTTTCAAACTTGTTGTCTTGTATTGAAAATAGTCAAATGTTATAAATACTGCAGTTTTTGCTATTGTGGCTGCTGTTGCTGTTGTTGGATGTCAAACAACACCTACTTTTTAATAAAATTCTCATCTTTATGAAGATTTTATTCTTTCTTGTCACTTTTAATTGCATTCTTTTTGATATGAAAAATAAACATAATCATTTGTTTTAGGTCGCCAGACCGATACAGCTCTAGGATTCTTTAAAATTTGTATTAAAAACATATTAACAATAGATTATACAGCCATAGAACTAAATAAACTTAATAACAGTTATGATATTTTTGACTTGTTTTTTTTTAAGCAATTAAAATTGTTGAAATATTTTTATTGCTTGCTTATACAAATTGTTAAACTATAAAACACATTGATTTATGTATATTGCTTAAAGTGAAAATAATTATTAGTTGTGAATAAATTTAAATCTTTCCGGTTATTTCGTTAAAGCAGAACATTGATACAAATTCTTTTAAAGTGAAACAACTTCTTGTTTTTATTTTTTTTTTTTTTTTTGAAAACAAAAGACTCGTGAACATCTTTAACTCCCACACATTGTTTAGATTCAAGATTTTTGAGTTTGTAATGTATTGGCAACATGTTGAGTGGCTATTTGGTGAACAACAGTGGCCAACAGTGCGAGAGACAAATTTCAATATTGGATCTTGATTAAATTCTACATGAAAACATAAATCAAGGGTCCAATGGAGTCTCAAAGCAAGGCACATTTGTTTGTTTTTTGTACTTATAACTTTAAACATTCAATCATAGTTGCCAGTGAAATTAGGTACTTTCAATTTTAAGAAAACGCTTTCAACACTAAATAAAAAACTTTATTTTGTTAATCAATATGCATTTCCCAAATTATTATCTATGACATGAAATACTCCTTTTGTTTGCAAAAATAGAGAAATTTTTATAAAATCATCTCAATTATAAATTGGAAATTGACTTGGTTTTTTATGAAAACATATGCCCATCGAATATATTAACTAATTTTAGTTTGTAGCTAGATTTTTCAACATTTCATTTAATCGCACATCTAAAAAACCTTTTTACGAATTTTTATTTCAATATACATAATTTCGTGACATAAATTTTCCATTACAAATTGAGAAAGGTTTAGCTATCACAAATAAATTTCATTTAATCTAATAAAAATAATATGTATTTTATTATGATTTCAAAAAAATATGTAAAAATTTTAGAAAACAACATTTATTTAAATCTTCAGAAAAACTTGAGTATTTATTTTTAAAAATTCTATGTTAATAAAATGTTTGTATAATTAACTAATTTACTATATAGTGTAATAAAGTGTTTTATTAGAATTGGCACGGCCGAATATAGCTGACGACTAACTAACATCATTAAATTTACACAATTATGTTCATTCTATATTATAGAATCTATAAACATAATTGAGTTTATATCAGGCATTTTCTCTCTACCTCACTCGCTCTCTGAGGCAAAAGTATGCACTGTTTTTGTTTACGGCACACAGTGGCTGAAAATCGTTTTTCATTGGCCAAAATTCTGTAACTTTTGAACCGATCAAAGTATTGAAGTATTTTTTTTTTTAATGGATAGATATTTAGTTCAGCTTGGCTCAGTTTTAATTGCATTAAAATTGATTGATGACTTTTTAAGGACTTCTAGGTCAAAGTTGAACTTTTGATTTTTTTTAACTTTTGGAGTGAAATATGGGTTTATTTTTTTATTTACATATTAAAAAATTTAATATTTGGAACTTAATAATAATTATAATTATTTTTTGTGATAATGGAATTTTTTTAATGTTACACTCAAAAAAATTTTTACACTCAAAAAAATGTTTACACTGAAAAAAAATAGCAAAATTCACTGGAGATTTTGCTGTTACTACAGAAAAATTTATTCTTTTTTGCTGTCAGATTTGATAATTTTAAAAAACATTTTAAAAATAAAAACTGCAATAGATTTTATTAGCATTTGTAACAATAGTAGGTTCTATTTATTATTATTTTTAACCGACTTCAAAAAGGAGTAGTTTCATAAATATTTCAGAACGGCCCTAATATTAAACGCTAGAGTGGTAACCACTTACAACAACTAAAGACCATAATCCTACCAATATTATAAAAAAGACCGCAGGCCATTATCGATGATAGCTTGCGAGTATTAACCATTTATTTTTGACAAAAAACAAATAAAAAACACCTTTTTCTGAAATTAAAAAAACAGTTGAGTTTGACAGCATGCCACGCCCACAATTATTAATAGTTTAACCTAATTTTTTGGCTACCTTAATATGGATATATTAGCTCCAAAAAGGTGTAAAAATTTTAAAAATCGGTGACAAAAAAAATTCGACTTTTGGCCAATGAAAAACGATTTTCAGCCACTGTGCGGCAGTGATGTTCAAAAATAAAATGTAGATGTATTTGTGAGAGATTTTGCACAGAAAACATATTGTCAAACGCTTAAAATCAGAAAAAAGTAAAGATTTTTTTCCAAATATAAACACCTTATGAAACAATATCAGGGGCCGTAAATAACAATTATCAATATCGAAAACCAATTTTAGAACAGTTATTTTGATAAAAAACAAAAATAAGTCTATCTAAAACAGTTTTTTATTTTTCGTCTTCAATTGTAATTGAATCGCGTGTGTTTGCTATGCTTCGATCAACAAGAAGCAACAACAATGCTTAACAAATTTCTGAAAAAAATGACGATAATCCGTCGCATGTGTTCTCATCGCTTGCTCAACGACGACTGAATGAATGTTTTTAAAAGAGCATAACAAATGTGTGTAAATTTTTCAAACAATTGTTGTATGGGCTGAACATCACTGGTTTACGGTAACCGTAGCCATACATACATACATACATACATACATACATACATACATATGTTAAATGTGTGAATTTTGTTGTTATCATTTGTTTACGGTAAATATTTTCTTTTTTATTTTGTTTAGCATAACAAAAGATTTAAGCAACAAACATTTTGCACCCACTAGCATGTATAACAACAATGTTGAGAAACATTTGCAAAGAGCGCCAAAGAGATGACTATATTTCTCTAAACAAAATTGCATATAATGAAATTTTTATATATAAAAAGATGTTTTAATTAAAAATCACGTAAAATAATATTGCAAAATATAAAATCAATATTAAAAATTTTATTTATTTTCAAATTTGTCTTTTGGTAAAAAATCTTAGGGATTTTTTTTAAATTCAATTTTCAAATTTAAAGCTCTCTTATATGCCAATACTAGCAATTGTTGCAATATAATGTTTATTTGTTTTTATAAATTGTTGAAGCTGTTGTTTGCCTAACGATGATGAGATGTTTACTTTTATACTTTAGTTGTATACTTTTTTTATTGCTGTATTGTATTCGCTGCTGTTAAGGTGTTTAGTTAAGTTTTCTTTGTACGTTTAGAGAAGATGTTAAAGAAGTTTTTCATAATAATAAATTTCAAAGCTTTGGGAATTTTAGTTCTGATTTGAACTTTGTTTAAAGCGGTTGTGTTTACGGGAAATTTCTTGAAACGTTTATAAAGAAAATTGATTTAATAAGTAATTAAATAAAATTTCATTATTAATTAACAATTAATAAAATGCAATAAAAAACAGTGTTTTAAAAAACTAAGAAATGTTAAATATTTTTATTTCGTTGTATTGATGACTACAAAATATAATGCAAAGAATAAAAAATCATAAATGTTTGATATATTGTTATAATTAATATTGTAAATATTCTTTGGTGTGTTATTGTTGTTGTTACAACGACGTCAACAATTGTAAATGCTAACAAGTTTTCCTTGGTGTCTTGTCGTACAGCACAATGAGCTGGGTACTTCCATAATAAAATAGCAGCTCTTAAAGTACGAGTATTATTATTATTCGAACATTTTTGCATTTATAGATGTATGGTTTTTGAAATATTTATTTTTGTGGCAAACTGCATGCACCAGACAAACCAGCTAAAATACTTTTTTGATTTTATTTTTAATTTTGTTTTAAAGCTCGTGCTTTTTGAGATTATTATATGATTTCGGCAAAGAATTTACTATTTTTTTTTTTTTGTAAATTTTGCATAAACTCGTGCGGTAATAAAGTATTGTCATATCACACAACACATTTTTGATGTTTAACTTTGCATTTACTGCTTTAAACTTAAAGTAATCTTTTGAAAACAAACAAAACTTGCAAAAAAACATTTCTCGTCAACAACTTGTTAAGGAAAAAGGTGTCAAAAGAAAAACATATTGCAGTAAAAAACACACTAAAACGTTCAAGAAATTTACATAATAAAATATAAAATTACAAACTATTACAATATTTTTACTCAAAAGCTGCTGTTTTTGTGTCTTGTTTATTTAAATATTATTTATGATTTTGTCAGCGAAAACGTGAGCTTTGGATGGTTCATGTTCTGCAGGTATTAAAGCAAAACATTTTCATAAAATCATAAATCTATTTAAACAAACAGTAACCGAAACCAAAGCAGTTACAAATAACAATCAGTTAAATCTTGCCAAACAAAAGTCGCAGAAATCAAATCAATAAATTAACAACAACAACAACAACAAAAAAAGTAACACAAACGACATACAAAGAATTCAACAACTAAAGAATTCATGGAATAAAATATAAAATAAATATTCTAAAAAGCAGCATCAATTACCTACATATAGATAACTGGGTGTGAAGAGCTTTATCTATTTATTCAAATTACACAGTCAGTGTCAAACAACTACACAGATATTAAGGTAAGAATTTTATGTATTTTTTTTTAATTATTATTAATATTCTTACATAAAGAAATTAACATATTCATAGGTACATTTATTTATAGGTGTTTGCAATAATAATAATTATTATTAATTTTTTTTGTCTCAACTTTTCGCCTCCTGTTAAATATTGTTTGTGTAAAATTTTCAATTATTCACACTAACCACCTAAAAACCCTCAACTTACCCTGCTCATTATTTCTTTTGTTTAGGTTTTTAGCAAAATAAATGTGTAATTTTATTTTATTCAACATTAACTTTAGACATGAAATCATCTATTTGTTTCTCAGTTCTATTCTTCATTCCTTTCAACTATTCGACAAATGCCTGTTAATGTCAATTTAGTAAAATATTTAATTATTTTTTTTATAAATTGATATTTAAAATACTAAAGTGCCTCGCCAAAACAAGCGCAACGAATCACGTTTTCTTTTCGGCTAAAACAACAATTGAGTTGCCAAAAATAAATTTGTTGCTTATTTTTAGTATTTATTGTTTAGTTGATGTTGCTCTTGTTATTGCCATTTATGTAGTTTCTTATAGTTTTTGTTGTATTAGTTCCTCTTTTGGGTTTTTTTGCTAACTATTTCAAAAAGGTCAAATCACAATAGACTTTTTTATTTTATTTCATTTTGTTCAGGTTTTCTTGTTATATAAAAATGTTTGTTTCAAACATCTTTAGAGAACAATTTACGAAAAAGTAAAATTTGAGTCCAACAAACTTTGGACTATTTAACTTTAATTTAGTTTTTTCATAAATATACATGCAGAGTTTATTTATATCTTTATTTCCTTCCTTTTAGCTTTTAATAGGGAAATTGTCAAAATAAATACGAAAGACTTAAGGCACATGCTCACTAACTCTACAAAGAAAAAATGTATTTAAATTTAAATAGTGACTTTGATAAAATGAGTTTAAACGATGTTGTTTCCTTGTTGGTATTTTTTATGCCAACAGGAAAACTTGGATATTTTAGTTATGTTGGCAATTTTTTTCATTGGATAATTGGAGCTGTCAGAGAATGATCATGATAATCATAAGTCGTATTAACGTTTAAAAATAATTATTTGAGGTGGTTGAATTGGAATCATTACACGATATGCTACAAACAATTATATTATGTTTGACCTGAAATCATAATATGATTGGTCTAAAATATATTATGATTGTGCTAAAACCATAATGTAATTATATCACTTAAAATGTTGTAATGGTTATATTATGGTAGCGGTGCTATCATAATATGGTTCGACTCAATTATGTAATGATTGTGTTACTTTTATATTATTATAGTTGTAACATATTCGTAATCATAATATAATCATTGGAACATTTTAGGTGATATGATTACAAGAGATTAAATTATGAGTAAATATAATCATATCAAGATATTTTATGATGCTTTAGTAATATTATCGGGCATGTGATGGAAATCGAAAACGAAAACTCATGAGTTTTAGAAATCAATTTTTTCGTAATATTTCTGTATTGAAAAACTTTTATCACATAAAACATAAAGATATTGGGCTACTAAAGAGAATCTTAAAACAAAAGTTTGAAAAATTATATTATAAATCAGACCTGGGGGATCTCAATTACATTTCAATTACAATTACAATTACATGTAATTTGTAATTGAGGTAGTCTAAATTACAATTACAAGTAATTGTAATTGAAAGTAAGGACTTAACTCAATTACAATAAAATGTAATTGTAATTGAAAAATGTCAATTACAATTACTTGTAATTGTTAATTGAAAAAAATCAAATACACATTACATGTAATTGTAATTGAAAATGTTCAATTACTAATTACAAGTAATTGTAATTGTAATTAATCAACAAATAATTACTTGTAATTGAACAAAATTCAATTACATTTTTAAAACCAAAAATAAAACTTAAAATTCTTAAAACGATTTTCTAAATTATATGAACAAAAAATTGTTGGATGTATAAAAAAAATTATAAAATAATTATGAATTTATTAAAATGTATTGTACAAAGTTCGGTAGAATGAAATTTTTTTATAATATGTAATTGATAATTTTTGTAATTAAATACTTTTTTGACAATAAATACTTAAAAAAGTAATGATTACATGTTTTTTTTTAAATTACTTAATGGAAAAATTTTTTTTCCAATTAAATGTAATTGTAATTGGATTTTTTCCAATTACAATTACATGTAATTGTAATTTAAAAATCTTCAATTACAATTACATGTAATTGTAATTTAAGAAATCTTCAATTACAATTACATGTAATTGTAATTGATTTTTACTTATTTTTCAATTACAAAAAAAATGTAATTGTAATTGAAAAAATTCAATTACAATTACATGTAATTGTGTAATTATAGGTGTAATTAAATACAAAATGTAATTGAGACCCCCCAGGTCTGTTATAAATGCATTAAAATGTATTTCCAAAACTGATTCGTTTTCGATTTCGATTTCCATCACATGCCTGTATATATACGAATATGACGCTCATTGGAAATACCCTATAATGGTCAGCTTTAACTTTTTTACAACTAAACTATTTTTATTTTTTAGGGCTGATGAATGAAATCAATTCTTTTAAAGTATATTCCCTTCGAAATTATAAAAAAGCAACGATGGAGCTTTTAAAAATAATTCTCTTGATTAAACCCAGATAACTATAAAACATAAAAACCATATAACCTGACTAAAAACAATAATAATTGCGCTACAAAATACAAAGGTCATTAAAATACCAGGGCAATTATTAAAATCTTAGATAAAACTCTTACAAAATTTCTTTTTTCTTATTAAATCTTTTAAAACAATAAAACAATTTCATATAAATTAAAAAGCATTTAATTATTTTGCATACCTTTTTTGAAGAGAAAAACAAACAACAACAAAACTCATTTATGCTTTAAAAATACTTGTATGCTGCAATAATGCTGCCACATAAATAACAAATATTTCAAGCTTGTTGTTATTTTTTAAGTTTTTTTCCTCAATTCTTTATTTGAGTTTTTTGTTGCAAGTCTTTTGTTTCCATCTGCTTATTTGTTAATACAAGAAGAAGCAACATTTTAATCGGAAAAACTTTGGAAAAAACCCAAATGTGTGTGCTGAGGTAGTGAAGTTGATGAGATGAAAACAAAACAAAACAAAAAACACCTTAAAAAATCTCCCGCTACTAAGTAAATTATGAAACATGTCTGAAGTTTTTTTTTTCTAAACTGAATGAAATATAAACAAAGTTAAACACTGGTGCCTACATTAACGGGATTATAAAGAATGCGAATATCTGCAAATAGAAAACTTTTTTGGAAATTATTTTGTAAAAAAACTATTTCTTAAGCTTAAGTGTCCACGATCGTCAGATATTACAACGTTGTCCGAAAAATGTTCAGAAAATGTCTAACAACCGTGTAAACTTAAAATTTTTGCCTGCCAACGTTGTACGCAAAAGCATTTTCAGTACATTGGAAGACAAAAATATTGTCAGACATCTAACAATCGTGTAAACACACAATTTTGTCATTGTCATTGTTTTAAGACAATTGTCAAACACTTTGCATAGTCATATGTGCAGAGTTTATGCATCTGTCAATGGCAGCATTCTCATAGAAATTATTTCTAAATGCAACTCTGTATATACATAAATAAACAAACAAGTGTACATTGAAAAAATTTTTGAAAAAAGTAGAAGAAAATTAAAGAATTAAATTAAAGTGTGCATTAGGACATAAGCAGATAAAATGGTTCAAATTGCTCTTTTTTGTTCCATGACAATATTTAAAATCTTTAAACACACACACAGAGCTGCAAAATGAATTTGACAATGCCACACAACAATCTGACAACCGTGTGAACTGACAATTTCGGTTGACAGATAAATTCATTGTGTGACAATTGTGTGCAAATGAAATTGTTAGTTTTCTTACAGTCGTCTAAACTGACAATTTACCTTTTGCTAAAAATTTTTCAATGCCAGTATATTGCTAGACATTGCTAGATATTATAACGTTGTAATATCTGACGATCGTAGACACTATAATTATATTATATTGTGTGATTAACTTTATATAAGAATCTTGCTTTTAAAGGTTTAGGTGTGACTAAAGCACTTTTTTATTGTTGCGTTTTTTGTCTGCCATTGATGCTAGAGTTGCTTTAAATCTGTCTTAGGATTGCGTGAAGTTGTAAATGTTGTAATTTTCTACAGAAAAAAAAACAAATAAATTTAAAAACAGCAACAAATTAGACTAAATAAAAATGTAACAAAAGCCGCAAAACAATAAATATTTTCATAAATACCAGTAGTTCAAAATACTTCCACGTACATATGGCTACATTTAAGTACATATTAAATAAAACAAACACCTTTAGTTTGTTTATTTAAAAAATATTTTTAAAAAATGTATATACGAGTATATTTTTTAATAGCTATTTTTGGTTAGATTAACCAGTTTCGGTTTCTTGAAATAAACGTAATGTTTTACTAAATCTTAGTTACTAAAATACAAAAGATTTAAGCAACAAACTTGTATTTGAAATTTCTTGGTAGAATTCAAAATTCTCATAGTATTTTATTTAGTTAGTTAGTAATTTCGAATATACATATGTATAAATAATATATAAAGTCTAATTAAACTGTATTCATGGCTGATTCAGGTACTTATGGCATCTTTAAGTACATAGTAAACAAAGTTCAATTAATTTCCATTAACATTTGTTTCATGTTTATTTTTAATTTTCTATTTAAAATGGGTGTTTTTTATTTGATTTCATTTCATGACGAGTATTATATGTGTTCAACAGCTGTTGTTTTAGTTTAAAACAACTGTTAACACAAAATTTATTTATCTAAGCTGGGATTTTGAAATGAAACTATTTTATTAGTTTTTTAATTTGTAATAACTTACGCTTTGTTTTTATCTTTTTTAGATTTCAATTTAAAATGGCATAAACATATGTTAGTTACGCTTTTAGTTGATATGGAATTTTAATTTCACCTTAAATTAAATTTAAATTACTATTATTTATTTTTTTATTAAGCTTTTAACAATTGACATTTGACATTTTCGTTTATATTTACTATTTATTTGTGTGTCCATTACAAATGCCTTTAGTTTTATACATATCTAACAAATAGGTTTTCTTTTAAAATTATCGCAAAACAAAATGATTAACTATCTCCGCCTTTTAAATTTGGGTAGGGCACTGGCCAGATGATTGGTGTGGCAAATGTTAATTTATGGCTCCTTTTATTTCTATATATTTTTTTTTGTAACTATTAATAAAGGGTGTCCCAACTAGAAGGCAATTTTTAAATTTGGCGCTATTCGAAGTGTCATTGTTTGGCATTTGAACAATTGTTATTGTGTGCTAGTAGAAGGTACGAGGTTAGTAAAAATAGAGCGCTACACGAATAAACAACGCATTGTGAAATTGTTTTACCAAAATGGTGAAAGTTTTGCAGCTACAGTTTGCAAATTGCGATCAGTTTGGGGTCACAATAATGCTGCAAAAGAGTCAACTGTAAAGAGATTAATGGATAAATTTGCCGAAACTGGGTCTGTTAGTGATGTAAAGACAACAACGCGCCTTCCACCTCAATTCGACACTCCACTATGCAGCGAATTTTGACGAAAGATTTGCATCTTCATGCATACAAAGTTCAATTGACTCAGGAACTGAAGCCAGCTGACCATGGGTATTGGAGAGACAACATGAAAATGCTGATTTTGCCAATAAAATCATCTTCAGTGACGAGGCCCATTTCCATCTTGATGGTTTCGTCAATAGGCAGAATTGTCGCATTTGGGGTGAGAAAAATCCTCGAGGGATTCACGAGAAGCAAATGCATCCTCAACGTGTCACTGTGTGGTGTGGGTTTTGGGCTGGAGGAATCATTGGACCTTTTTTTATGAAAATGAGGCAGGTCAAGCGCAAACAGTCAATGGTGTTCGGTATTGTGAAATGATAATCAGTTTTTTCTTACCTAGAATTGAATAAATGAATGTGGAGGGCATGTGGTTTCAACAAGACGGCGCCACATGTCATACAGCCAGAGAAACAATTCAATTGCTGCATCAGTCATTTAAAAATTGCGTTCTAGTTGGGACACCCTTTATAATAGTCTATAAAACTGGACAAAAATGTGTTTAATTAATTTTAAATTTTAACATACTTTTAGCAAACATTTCAAAGTTAGCTTTAAGCGTTTTTAATTATAATAATTTATTTAATAAACTACAAATTGAACAACATTAAACTGTGTTAAAAATATATTTTTATTGGCTGATATTTATCATAAATTTGTTTACTTATATAGTGTAGGGTGTTCATAATTTATGTTTAAAAGAAAGAGAAAAATGACTCTGTATTTCCGTTTGTAATTTCAGCAATATTTTTGATCCTTTTACAATTAGTTTTACAATATTCGTGCATCGTTGTGTTAAAATCAACTTTATCAAATCAAAATTTTGCGGGGACACCCACTAGTTGGAATGGTAGCTACGCCCATAAACTTCGGCATAAAACATTCAGGGGTGTCATAGAAACCAATATTGTCAGAATTGGTTTTAAAACCGACAAAAAAAAAATGCTTTGGTGTCATAGGGCACTGATACAAGTTCAATAAATATGAAGATATTTCTAGTATCACGATATTTATTGAACGTGTAGCAGTGCCCTATGACACCAAAGCATTTTTTTTGTCGGTTTTAAAACCAATTCTGACAATATTGGTTTCTATGACACCCCTGATTAACTTCTTATCCGAATGTCAACAAATGTAGCACTTGAAAATATCTAAAAAAAAATGATGCTTAAATTGATTGATTAAAAAATGTTTCCCTGCTGGAATAAGAGGAAAACTTTGAGGTTTATGATTAGTCATTGTATTATAAATGGAATTCTACACATAACGCTTTAAAAACGTTAAATATTAAAAAAGAAGTCATCAATTTGAGGATCAATAAAAACTTTTCTCGAAGAAAAATTAATATAATTTTTATATATATTTTACAGTAACAGAAGTTGCTAAATGTGTACTCATCATCTCGAAGACAATAACTTTTACCACTTTACCCACTGTTAATGAATTTGATGAAAATAAACAACAAATTTAAAACAAACAACATGAAATTAGCAACATTATAAATAAAAAAAAAAAACTTTTACCTTGTCTGCTGTCAATAAACCGCAGTCTTATTTGAAACTGCTACAACTTTTGTTTAGTAGTTAATCCACACCTGAAGTCTCAATTGCAATTTATATATCAATTAATAATTGTTTTTCATAAATTATGTATCAATAAATACAAATAAGTAAAACACATTTAGACTCCTACACAGGCGCATATCGTTGGTCTCATGTAAAAAGGCCCTAACTCGCTATTTTTTCGAAATTTGTTTTTTTGCGATTCCAATGCATTTAATGCAAATACACCTTCTCACAGAAATTTATTGCAATAGTGTAAAAAATAACGCTTTTATAAGCGGTTGTACAAAAAAAGTTACATGTTGAATATTACAGTTTCTATTATGTTTTTAGCTTCTCCTGTAAAGTTTCAAATATGCGAGTTAGGGCCTTTCTACATGAGACCATCGATATACTAAATGCAGTCAGTAATTTGAAAAAAAAAAAAACAAAAACCAATTTCCAAATGTTTTTTCTCTCTTTTTAATTAATTGCCATTATCAATTACATTTAATTTTTCATTCATTATTTTTGTTTAAACTACGCATGATCAATGACACAAGTTCATTATCAACTATAAAATTTTTAAATTACTTGAACAACATTTGACAGACACGTCATCCTCACCAACGCCAGCATTCAAGCGTTCAAGTGTTCAATCATTCTACTAAACTTACATATTTACATACGAGTACATACATTTAAATACAAATCCTCTCTTTGCATTTAATTTATAAACGTTTGCTTGTTTCTTTATTATCAATTAATAAATGTTAATGATATCGTAATCGTAAAAATATTCAACATTTTTCTTAAAACATTCAAGAGTTTTTAATGGCAAAACTATAAAACAATGTTAATTGTGTGATAGAATATTACAAATGATTTTTACAATTGTTGTGTTGTGATTGTTGGCGGAGATTTAGCGAAACTAATTAAGTTTTGTCTCCAGATAGATTATTATATTAAAGTTTAATTAAATACAAATATGTGCTAATCTAAAAAAAAAAGTAATCAACTAAATGGGTTTTAGAAATATTAAATTATATACTAAATAATTGTTCAAACCAGTGGTCCAAAAATTTAGTGTCATAATGTCTGTGAATATAAATATTATATGTGCTAAACTTTAACGCAATATAAATACTTTTAAAAGATTTATGGAACTTAAATTGAATTACGGAGAGGAGTTTCGACTAATTATGGACCGACCATTATAAAATTGTATCATATTATTTGTATTTATACTAGCTGACCTTTGCTCGGTATTTACTAATGATTTGTATTTCATATAGAATTAAAAATTAAGGCACAAAAATTTCAGTAAAAGAAAAAATAAAAAAAATTTGTATGAATTTATTGCTTAAAAAGTTTCTTCAAAATTCGACTATTATTATATGCAACAACAATTATATAAAATCATACAAAAAATATGAAAGCACTGGTAATTTACATCTGTACATATATCAAAGAGCAAACACATATATACATCACTCATTAGGAACATTCTAAAGTTTAGGCGTAGGTTAAGTAAAACAATTGAGTAGTGAAAAGGAGGCAGTGTTGAAGCATATATGCTGTGACCCGAAAGATGGTGAACTATACTTGCTCAGGTTGAAGTCAGGGGAAACCCTAATGTAAGACCGAAACAGTTCTGACGTGCAAATCGATTGTCAGAATTGAGTATAGGGGCGAAAGACCAATCGAACCATCTAGTAGCTGGTTCCCTCCGAAGATTCCCTAAGGATAGCTGGTGCATTTAAAAATTATGTAAAATAATTTTATCTGGTAAAGCGAATAATTACAGGCCTTAGGATCGAAACGATCTTAACCCATTCTCAAACTTTAAATGGGTAAGAACCTCACCTTTCTTGGTATGAAGGTTGTAAATACATCTTTTTCTATATCTATATATATATATAAATTAAATATATTAAAAACTTAAAATTTCCGAGTTTTAACAGGAATTTTTTAATTTTTTTTTACAAACCATCTCCTGAAAATTTTGAATAGAATAAAAAATATTAGCCAAATCACTCCAGCCGTTCTCATGTGATGAAATTACATACATGGACCATTTAATTTTTATATATATATCGACATATTTGTGTTCAATATTATTTTGATAGCAACATGTTTAAGAGAGTTATGATCTTTTAAGGAATTTTCGGAAGTGGTCCTAATATGGCAGCTATGATCAATCACATCCGTCCTTGGGTCGAAAAATATCAGGTACCAAATTTTATTGAAATATCTTCAAAATTGCGACCTGTACTCTGCGCACAAGCTTTACATGGACAGCCAGCTAGACGGGACGGACGGACGGACATTGTTAAATCAACTCAGGTAGTGATTCTGAGTCGATCGGTGGGTGTTACAAACATCAGCACAAATCCAATAAACCCTCCTCACTATGGTATTGTAAGATGTAAATATAGATAACAACATCATGTTGTGCACTTTCTTTTTCTGTTGTAATCTGGCTGGCTATTGATTGTGATTTTCGTTTCTTAATTCGTAACTTTGTATGAAGAGTGCCGATCACTGGTTTAAACAAATCACATTCAGTGTATTTAATCCCAATTAATATACATATTCAAGGTGTTAAAAACTGTAAAGGAAAGACATTATAATTCAATAAAATGAAGCGTTTAAAACACGCTGCATGATTCGGTTTTAGCAATTAATGTCGGCATGTGGGTGATTAATTTTATGATTTATTTTAGTAATACAATTAAAGCTGTTTTTCTATATTCTCTATATATACATAAATAAATGAAGTTGTTTTGTTGCTGTTGTATTAACTCAAAATGGTATTGTTTATATTCAAGTCAAAAGAAATGTGCTAAGGTCATAAAGAGTCAATGTTGTTGTATTTTATTAGTTATTTTCTTAATAAATTAATGTTTTGTATTTCAAAAATTTGCAAATAGTTTTTTTTTTTTTTTTTCTTTTTTAAATATGTACGTTTTTTTGGTATTTTGATTTTTTCCTAACAATGTTATGATTTTTATGAATTTCGGAAACGGAAATCTTCAATGCAAAATGAAATTTTTGTTTAAAAATCGTTAATGTTTCTTTTGTTTGTGTATAATAAAAAGATGATTATTAAGAAGATTTATTTCGAAAAAAACTGATATTAAAAAATCATGGGAATTTTTTTGGTATTGTTGTTTTGCATTATATATTTATTTATTAGTGTTGTTTTGAGTTGTTTTGATTGTTTGTTTTGAATTTTACCATTTTAGCTTTTGTTTTATGGTTTAAATATATTTATAACAAAATTTCATAATTAAATAAATATTTTTATGGTACTTTTGCTTTTTAATAGTATATTATTGCAGTCATTAGTTAAAACGAGCTGTTAGGCGTGTACACAGAAGTTAAAGTTGTCTTTTATTGGCTTATGGTTGGGAGGAGAATGAAAAATATTTAAATGAGGATTTTAATTCTAAGTGGCATTAAATGCAATTGCAATTTAAATAAATTAAATTATTTTAAAGGTGTTTGTATTTGGCCTACAGTAACTTTTGAAGAAATTTTTAATTTTTTACTCGATTTTATTCTATTTAGCACGATTCAAAATTTGATTGACTTAAATTTCTTTTGTTAAATGTAATTTTTGTGAAATATGTTCATATGACAAATTTAGGAAAATTCCCTTTTTATGGATACAAGCAAATTTGCTGGTCAAAGCAATTGTAAATAGCACAAATTTATGGGAATTCCCTTTTAATACATACAATCAAACGAACTTGTAATACATTACTTTTGAGTTTATAGCGCATATCTTTTTTTTTCTTTGTGTAAACACACATTGTATACATATGTTATTTAATACTATAAACCAGATTAGTTGCTTTTGAAAAATCCTTGTTTTTCACTAATTTCAATCGATTTTAGAGATGAAGAACCAATCACCTATTTTGCATACGACCAATGTCTTTTTTACACAAAGTTTCCTGCAACCAATTACCGTGTAAAAACAGTATTAGGTGTAGGCAAGCCAGTTCAGGTTTGAACAAAGAAAAAGGGGCACCTTTGAACATGTTAATTTATCAATCGAAGTACCAAATATTGTTGATTCTCTCTTATTTTCTGAAAATGACGAATCCAATGCTGATCATGATGCTTTAAAGGAAAATGTAATGTCACCTGAAATCGCATAATATAAAACTTGTTTTTGATCTGATTTTTTTTTTGTTTTTTAATTGTTAATGTTTATGTTTTTCTTAATAAATAACTCGAATTTATTATATACATATTTAATTATAACTGTTATGTTATTTTTGGACATAAGCTCTACAAGAAAAAATTGCCGTTCAAAGCTGCCCCGTATGGGGGGCACATTTGAACACAATGACTTCATCCATTAAAATAATAAAAAAAAAATTAAATCGAACTAAAAATAAATTACTTGTAGACTTAAGCTAGATTTTATTTCCATATATGTATATTAGTTAAATTATGTAAAAAGTCAATAATTCAAATATATAAATTTTTATGTGGCTTAAAAGCAAAAAGTGTTCAAAGGTGCCCCCCTCTCCCCTATAGTCATTTTCGGTAGAAGGACTTATATCGAAGCCTTGATCGATTTTGGACAACAACAATTTGATAAAGGAAATTTTTTCTCAAAATTAACTCTTGATAAAACTGGCAAAGCTTTTAATACATTTAACATTCTACAATGCATTTTATGTCCCGCTACGCTCGTTCTCAGTTGTAAGTACCTATGTTGTAATATTCATCTATTTAACTCGCCATGGTTAAGAGATATAATTAAAACATTGGCTTACAAGTTGTTATTTGCTAACAGCTCATCTGTTGGCAATTTTTACAAGTTTGCGTTTCATTCCAAATGAACAATAATCAATTGCAAAAGATTTCATTTATGTAATAATCACAAGTATTTAGCAATTTCAAGAAAAATCCGACGATGATATAAAGTTGGCAGACAAATATTAATCTTTTAACAGCACGTGCTGGTAGTTATTTAAAGTAAATAAAGACATAAGTATGTAGAAGATCACTTTAGTTTGTGAATAAAAAGAATACAGTAAAAGCATGAATAAAATAACTCTGAACATTTTATAACACAGTGCTACAGTGCAAATTTCTTAGTAAAGATTTACTGCCGTATTCATAAAAAATAAAGCAGGTTTGAATTGTGCTTTTAGACAAAATTTTCTTATAAAATTTTCTTAAAGTACATTTGAAGTCTACTTTAATTTTTATGAATAAGGGAATTAAAATTTAAAAAATACAGTCAAAAATAGTGTTATTGACGCACGATGTCGAACGATAACGTTCGCTTAGATAAGACTTAAGACACACACTTTTTATCGTATCTATTTTTTACTCCATCAAGTTTGTTTATTCCACAATCAAGTTTGTGTCTTAAGTCTTATCTAAGCGAACGTTATCGTTCGACATCGTGGGCCAGGAGGTTAGTGAGTACTAATATAAGAATTAAAAATTAAAGCACATTGAATAGATGCAACCAAATATATTGGAAAAATAATCGATTTTATTTCAAGACCATTATTTGCAGTCTTTACTGTTTGTGTAGTCTGGTGTTTTATTAATACATAAATAGTTAATTCCATAATACATTCATACATCAATATGTAAGAAAAAGTCATTAAATCACGTTTCTTCTAATGATCTAAAGATTTAAAATTGTTTAAACCACCGCAAACATAACGTAGGAGGTTCGTACATGTACAATTGCTCATATTTGCACCACAAAGTGCAAAGACCTTTCAGACAATCTTTAGATAAGACGGACAATAACGAAGATGTCACTACAGCTATAAAGTTTATAGAAATCTGGTCGTACTCATACTATATGGTAGATAAATGGTGAGGTGTCCAAACAGTGATACCAAGGAATTCATTCTTTAATTGTATCCAATAAATTCTCTAATTAAATTAATCTACTCAATTGATTTTTTTTGTATTTTAAAGACATTTATTTGTATTTTAAAGAGATTTCAACAAATTAAATTAAATTAATTTCAGTGAAGATTGTTTAGCTTAAAGTTCTGTTCCGCTATCATTAATGATGATTTTGTATAAATAATAAAGCTGTATACAAAATTCATAAAAGTTAATTTACAAAACAAAAAGAAGCTAAAAAATAAAAAGAAATATTACTAAATAATAGACACAGAACATGAAATCTTCATGTAAATACGAGTATGTATGTATAAAACACATTTTATTTGTTTGAAAAAAAGTGTTGGAAAAATGTCTTTAGTGATGTGTTGTCCAGCCCACCACTGCAACAACCAAATTGTCCGCCTGATGACTATAATTTAAAATAATTTACACTGAAATTAATAAAACTCGTAAAAAATCAAACTAGGAATTGTTGTTGTTGTTGTAACAGCAGTAATTGCTGAATTGACAGCCCTTGGCCGAGTGATATCGGGTCATTCCGGTGCGTAGAACCGGCTGTCGTAGGAGTAATTGTTTTTGCTTCAAATTGTTTTCCAAATTATGGTTCATGTGTGAGAAAATAAATACAAAATAATTAGAACATTAAGTTGAAAGACACGCATGTCTCATTAATGACAATACAAGTGTTGAGTTTTAAATTAAGTTTTTTCAAAAAAAATCCTATTTATATTTACTAAATGAAAACAGATATAAAACAGTGAAGTACATGCTTCAGTATGGTGTCTGTCCCAGAACAGATACATGACATCATTTGTTTTTTACAAAACAAAGTCCTTTTTTTACTAGCTTTTGTTTTATTTTAACTACTTTTTAATATAACAGAATTGCAATAAACCAAAGATGTGTTTAATTTTGTTATGTCGGAAACATCCAGTATATTTTTACATAATTTCAAAATTCAGACATTATGATTATTTAAGTAAATAATTTGTGTTAAATATGTATGTATATTGTAATTTATTTAACAAAGCCTAAATTAAACAAGCGTTTGCAAAGTAATTATTTTGTAATTATATCTAAGTAATAAATTAACTTGGAAATGTTATAATGAGTTGTTTACAAAATTTCAAAAGAATTAAACATCAAACTTCGCAATAAATAATTAATTTAAAATATAGTTTTTTCCTTTAAAAAAAACTTGTATCAATCCCCTTATTAAAACTTGATACTAAGTTTAAGTAAATAACTATATCTTAATAAAGCCCTTAATTCTAATTCTCCCTTCTTCCCTTTGAATTTTTATACTTTTAAAATAGTGACAGATTGTTGTCTATTATCACAAAATATTTTGTAAAAAAAAACATCTCGTACTTAACTAATAAATCTACATATTAGTGAAGAAATGTTTATTTGTATTTTAAAATATATATATATACATACATATATACACAAGCAAATGAAACATTTTGGTAGAGTTTTTTGATGTTTTAACAACTATTATCATAATCTTTTGTTTTAGCACAAATTCTGTAGTTTGTGTTAAAAATATATGTAAATTAATAACGCTACTTTTGTGTCATTTTTTTTCTCTGCAAATTTAAATAATTAAGCAATTAAAGAAACAGTCGAGAAAAGGTACTAGAAATATTCAATGTGATGAAACATGAAATAATAAATAATACATGGCGCTCATTTGCTACTAAATGTTCACAACTAAATTTGTGTTATTTTAATTTTTTTTTATATTTTAAAAAATTCCTATTAAATTCGATGTGAGAAAGATTTATTATCATGAACAACAAAATAAAAACTGATATTTTAATGTTTATTATAGTAGTAGCATTAAAGTTATAAATTAATTGTAAAACATTAAAATCTCTTTTAAACAAATTATTTTTTTAAAGTGAAGTGAAGTAACTTTTACTATCTACATATATTTTTTGAGTTATGACTTTTTTATCGCAAACGAGCGATATATTTTAAAGATTTATGTATTAATCATAATTAAGTTTATAACGATTGGTTCCACAGATCTTGTCGACTCCTTATATAGCAGTGTTTTTGTTTTATAAATATTCCTTTAAGTTTCTAAACTATCATTTCGTTTTTTAAATAAACATTTTTTTTTTATGACATAAACTTCTGTCCAAACCAAATTGGTAATTATATAAATAAATCTACAGTTTCATATTAAATTAAACAATTTAAAGAGCTATATTCGGTTATGACTAATCTTAACACACTTTACTTTGCCTTCAGATTCAATCACTGGTCTTGAAAAAATACAGGAAAACTTTAGTAAAACTGTAGTCAAAGCTTTCGAAGTTTCCTGTTCAGTCACTAAGGCTAAGAAAAGCTTCCCTCCATGATGGAATTCGAAGCTATCTAAACTACGCACACTGTGGCCGTGTAGTGCATTTAATGGCCTTAAATCAAGGAGGTTTCGGAGCTTCATGAAATTTTGCACACATTTATGTTAAATTTTTTAAGAATTTTATTTTTTTTTTTTTTTTAAATACGCCTACTTTTACGCCCACCTCCCATACAACTTAAATAGAAAATGTAGCATAACTTCCATGATTTTAAATATATCAACTCAATTTTCATAAAACGTTAATATTATAATTGTAGAATGAGCTCCTGAAAATATGAACTTAATCCGCCCACTTTTACGCCCACCTCCCATACAAATGATATTTCAAAAATGCCATATCTTCTGTAAATTTGTAACTAGAATGTTTATTTTTCGCAAAAATGCATACAACATCTATTAAATGCTGTTTTGAAAATATGAAGAAAATCCTCTTCTTCATCCAATGTATCATCCACTACTTCATCAGTCAACGTATAAGAATGTGTTAGCCATTCTTCATTGCCATTAAAAAATCTTGATGAAGTACGCTTGTTTGTTTCAAAAACCGTCTGAACTTTTCTTCTCAGACACTATTTTATAATTCACGAAAACTACACCAATTATAAGATCAATATCTTTTTTACATTGAAAAACAATTTCCGAAAGCGTGCTGAAAGATATTTTTGACTTTTCCATTGTTTATTAAATAAATTTGCTTTAATTGCTTAATAAACACTCACTTATAGTATGTATAATGTAATAATATAGTATGTATAATGTAAAGAAAGTTTATAACGGATAACGGAGTTAATTTTTAAGAGAAAAAATGCGATCAATGTTAAGTTATTGATAACCCTGGTTTACAGCCAAAAAATACCAAGAACGCCACATGCCTAGATAAGTTAATTGGGACCTCCTGAACACGAAAAACGATGTAATTTTTTTTTTTTTACAATATTTTCATCTTCATTGCTTACACACTAGCAAGTTCAAGTCGCTCGTCATTTTAATTTAAAGTTTTTGAATTTACGCCGAATATAGTGTGTAAAAATTAAGATGAAAATATTGTCGTTCCACAAAATCCTTAATAAAAACTTTATTTTTCATCCGATTTTTTTCAAATTACGCTTAAAATGTTGGTAATTAAATAAACTATTTGGATAAAAAATAAAACATTTTTGAAAAAAACGTAAAAAATAGACAAATTTCGAACTTTGAGGTGCCATAACTCAGCTATTTCCTATCAGATATCAGCATATCGGCGGAAAAGGCATTCGATTACCTTTCAAACGATATGCCATTCATCTCGATCGGGCTCTTCGGTTGGGCTCCACAAGGGTTTAAATGGAACCATACACCGAAAAACACAAAAGTACCGTTATCTAAAAAACGGTACTTAGAAAAAAAATTACAGCGTTTTTCGTGTTCAGGAGGTCCCAATTAACTTATCTAGGCAAGTGGCGTTCTTGGTATTTTTCCAAATTAAAAATTTGTAAAGCAGTGTAATATATGTAAAGCTCTTCATTTAATGTGGAGTAAGTTCACATTTAGATTTTTTGTTGTTTAGTCTACGTAAACAATGTACTGATATTGCTTTGATAAACACTTTTGTGTACATTTGTTTTTGTAATCGGGACTCAAATTTAGGTTTTTTCTATATAGTACACATGCAATGAAACTTTCGTATTTCTCGATCTCAAATTGGCACCGACTACGTGTACGAGTAGCAAAGAAAGAAAGAATGCGCATTTGTTTTTGCACGCGTAAAATAACGCATATTTTTTACTGTAATTTTTTGGTTTTTCATTGTTTTTTCGGCGGCGGGCAAATTGGGGCAGGTTTTTTTTTTTAGTCTGTTAGCTGAGACTCTCAGCTTTAATTTGGTATATGACTCCATGTGTCGCACTGCTTCGCACACAACTAAAAGTCTAAAAGAAAATCATAAATGTTTATTTTTTTGGCTCAAAATATATTGTCAAAGGAAATTTTTTTTTTAAATTTTTTAAAATTTTTTTTTTTAATTTACATAATGCTTAATGTCTATTTTAAGTGAAAAAATACTTATAAGGTACATTCGGTGTATAGTTTATAAGTAACAAGCTTTTGAATATAACATAGAAAACTATCACATTTGAGACTTGTTCAGATACTTCAACTTTGTGCTGCTCGGGACAGAAAACCAATGGAGGTATTTGCATGAAATTTTCCACACATGACCTTCAGATAGTTTTTAACCATCTGTGCAAAAATCATTAAAATCGGACAGAAGGTCCAAATTGATTTATTGCCGCAGTGGACACAGTGTGCTACGTAGGGAAACTCGTAGGGCCTTTAACATAAGCTATAATAGTAAATCATGGCAACCTTATCGTGATCTATTGAAAGCTTATAAGAAAGCTATAGTAGTCGCAAAAAGAAACTCATCTATAGATAACACAAAAGACTCTGCAAGACTTAGCAGAATTCTAGCCAAGGGGCAAGCCAATCCTACCTATATCAAAAGGAAGTATGACTCCTGGTCCGAATCCTCAGCACAGTCACTTGACATCCTACTGAATACTCATTTTCCAGGCTGTAAGGATGTTGCTATGGATATTGAGAATGTAGGTAGAACTCTATCCAATATCGATAGTAACATCATCTCCTATGACAGAATATCTTGGGCGATTGACAGTTTCGCACCATTCAAGTCACCTGGGCCAGATGGTATTTTGCCAAAGATGATACAAAGTGCTAAAAGGTATATCATTCCCTGGCTTCATAGAATTTTTACGCTCTGTCTCTCCCTCAACCATGTTCCGGTTAACTGGAGGAGAGTCAAGGTTGTTTTTATTCCCAAAATTGGCAAAAGAATTCATGAGAAGGAGAAGGACCTTCGTCCAATTAGTCTCTCATCTTTACAGCTTAAAACGTTGGAAAGACTCATTGTCAGCATGCCTACCTTAAGGGTCGCTCTGCATGAGGTTGTAAGAGTTATAGAGAGATCTCTCGAATTTAAACAATATACAATGGCAGCCTTTCTGGATATAGAGGGTGCTTTCAACATATGTAAAATACATGCCGTGTGATAGCACTTTAAGTAATAAAAAGTCATTCTATTAATATGTTAAGTCATTATATGATAATAAGAATTTGTAAAAATAATCCGAAAAAGTAGAAAAAATATGAAAATTTTGACTTGGAATAATTTTGCAAATTTCTAAATTAATTGAGTATTCAAAGTCAGAAAGTTAGAATTGGTTCTTAGAAAAATGTCAAATAAATCGTGTGTTAACAAACAAAATCTAAACTCTTAAATAACTATGTACATAGTATAACCATGTTTAACGAGTAAACACTACAATTTCAAGGAACAACTTTTAACAATTTGTTAACTTTTAAATTTGAAATTTCCGTTTCATGATATTGACTATTGTTCTATGCAAAAATATCTACCCAATGACACTAACAACAAAACCAAAAACAAATAAAAACTAAAAACTATAAAAACTATAAAATTAACCAAACTTTTCGTATTTTCGTACAAGGTACAACCTATAAAAACTGCACCTGTCTTAGACTGTCACAGCTAATTTGTGTTTAATTGCAGTAAGTTTTTGTTAAAATATGCATTTGTTTTTAAAAAACACAAACTTAATTGTTTGTTGGTTTTTTTGTTTTAGAACTTTTTTGTTGTGATGAGAAGAAACAGGGAGACAGACTTAAAAGCCAAATTTATCTGCAGTAGAAAATCTTAAAATGTTAAACAAACAGTTGTTGTTGTTGTTGTAGTACACTCGTATGTTCTATCTGATTTGAAAAAGAAAAACCAACAAACAAATGCATAATTATAAATATCATTATTGTAACGTAACTTTATGTAATTGAAAAATATAAATTTTAAGCTTCCTTTTTCAATTCAATGAAAAAGAAATAAAAATACACTACATATCTGTTTTTTCCACTCATAATTTAAAGTTGACAAATAAATTCAAGTCGTTTATTTTTAGATAGGTTGTAATTGTTTAAAAATAACCCCTAAGAATAATAATACACACACACATTATAGATTCACAACACAATACTACAACCACACTTTAGAAATAATTCTTATTCGTGTGCTTGTGTTGCTGCTTGTATTTAACATTTGTCATGCGAATAACATGTGCCCGGGTAGCTCAGTCGGTAGAGCATTGGACTTTTAATCCAAGGGTCCAGGGTTCAAGTCCCTGCTCGGGCGAGTTTCATTTTTTTTTCTGTTTTTTTTTAGTTTTTCACTTTTATTTTCATGTTTATTAATTAATTTTTTCTCTTTATTTCAGTTTACATTCTTCCTCCCCTTCAGGCATCATTTTTACACTATGGTAAATCATAATTGGTTTTTGGCCACTGTGCTACTGTGGCTGTTACTTTGTTATCACAACTTGTGTATAAATGCTCAGGTGGGTCAACATTTTATAAAACAATAATAATATTATAACAAATGTATATTATTATTATTATTATTATTATACTTAATAACGATGTGAAATTGAATGAATAATTTGTTATGTAAATTTTCAAGAAGCAAACAAAATTGCAAAAAAGAAATTATTTATTAAGGAATTTTAATGAATATTATTAACTCGGCAGCTTAAATAACAAATCATCTCTAAGTAAACGTTCAGTTTTTTTTATTTGCCATTTTTTCGCTCTCCGTTTGCTGAGTAATTAATGTTGATTACGACGATTTTAAATACAATAATCATACATATTTAAATACTTCGGCAGTTATTAATCAAAGAATATTTCTCTTGAAATGTAAATGTTTCCGTAATTGAATGTAAAAAAAACTTATTAAAATAAAGTTATTAACCTAAGGGGCATATTTATCTCTTAATTAAAACATTTAACATCAAAAAGTTCAAAGTCGAAATTAATTAGAAACAAATGGATATTTGTCAAATAAATTGTCTTAATTAATGAAGATAAGTCAATGGGGTTACGTGACATACTTTATATATTACAGGTAATGCAGCGTGAAGTCAATTGGCACTTCAATGTCTCTAAGTAATCTAGGGTATAGTCACTTATAAGACTTTAGTTATTTTAACTACCAGAAATAATCTATTGGAGAGTTAATTGTCACTAAGTTTTCTTTTGTTATCCTTTAGTCTTTCTAAGCTAAGTTTGACTTCCTCAAATGTTAAAGTGCCTAGTCAAAAAGCCTATTCTTAACTAGTAGTTAATAGGTTAAATCACTAGTTCAAGGCACTTAAAAGTGCTGGAATACTTGTAAACATTAAACACCAGCATGGTACAAAAATGGTCCTCTGACCCTAAGGAACAGGTTGTGATCTACCGATTTGTTGTGTGCATAAAAATACCTAACAAATATGTAATTGCATTTCATCCCTTTTCCACAGGCATCACACTAATCGTTTTAGTAGCTTTTTATTATACCTACATACATAAATAAATTAAAATCAATTAACAAAAGATTCCAAACGGCAGAAAAACGTGTACACGTTATAATTTAATCACGTTTTTCCACATTTTTTTTTCAATTTCATTTAATTATATGCTTTCTATAGTTCAAAACATGATTAAGTGGATTTATAAGATTAAAAACTTGGAAATGTTTAATCAATAAATGATACGGTGGTATAAATTATTTAAATTGATTTACTACGTTGCATTTTAAACATTTTTTAACAACATTGTTTAAAAACATACATGTTTTGTTATCAAGAGATTTTAATTTCCTAGTTTTAATTATTTCTCTATTTAATTCGATAAAGCCCATATTTATTAGTAAAACATTTCTATATGGGATGAACAGCAGTATATTTACCTACACTATTGTTTAAATTTATTTGTTAGAAATCTTGAACGTAAAGTATTTATATTTTAAATAATTTATTTGTGTATTTTACGTGCAAAATAAGATTGCAATCTTTTATCAAAGTCACGTTTTATTTACTGTAGTTTTAGGTTTCAAAAAGAAGAGTATATGACTTTTTTACTTCAGGAAATTAATTGGCAATTGTTAGGAGAAAATAAAGAAATTATAGAAAATAATTTTAAAGATTAGTATCTGTCACATGATGTTGTCATAAAACAGGTCTGGGACGATAGTGTCAGACCAACGGTTACAGAAATTGAGAAAACCGTAAAGCGGAAATTTTCATAACACAAAAGAAATTTTGTTTGGTATAACTAAATCAGCCGATTACCAACATATTCGGTAGTGACAAGCAAACTTGATTTCTTTATTTACTTAAAAGGGTATTTTTGAGAACACTGAAATGCATTTTAGGCACTAAAATACAATATTATTAAAGATTCATAATTAAACTCATATTTTTTGTTGTTTATTTTTCGATTTCAAAAAAAAAGAAAAACAAACAAACAAAAAACATATTGAAAATTAGTGTTTTAATGCCCTTTGGTTGTAAGAACATTTAATTTATTTGCAAACACATGTAAAAGATACAACAACAAAACAATAATTCTACTAAAGTTTCGTACACGATTGAGTGCAGCTATGTAAATTCTAACTAGTAAGTACGTGCTGTATTCACTCAAGTATGAATTTCGAGAATAGATAGATAGATACTGGTCGGTCGCACGGCCAACTTTAAAAGTTGTATGTCGAATGTCTTGAGGAAAATCTTCTAAAATTAAGGTGAAGGTTAAAAGAAAATCGTTTAATAAGAAATACACACAAGAAACACTAATTTCAAATTAAAGACAAAATAAATTAACACCATCTAAGTTTAACTACTTTTTTGGGTGTTTTTTACTATTTATGTATTTACTACCTCCTACACTATTTAAAGACTCTATTTTATTATTTCAACTGATTTGTTAATAAATATTTCTTTTACTTACTAAATACATATTAAAATAAATAGTTTTGTTTTTAAAGTTACAAATTGAAAAATGTGTGAACCGTGAAGTTGGCAGGGCGTCTGTCTAAGTGTAGACCCCCAGCGTTTAAAGTGTAATTTGATTGTTACAATGAGCTTCTATTGTAAACTGTTTTTTTTAATTATTTTTTTTTCATAAAACCTATTATTAAATTTGCGGCAGCTTTTATAACATAATTTGCATAAAAAAATTACTGCTCCGCATGAATTTCAGTAGGCGCTTCAAAGATTGTTGGTTAAGAGATAAATAAGAGAAAAAAGTTAACATTTTAATTTATACCTATCTCTACACCAATTCTTTACACAATCATTATTTTTATAACATTTTAATTTTTTTTATTTTCAATTTCAATAAATTAATCTTCTCCTTCTAGTTTTTAGGAGGACATACATACATAGGTACATATGTACTCGTATATATTTTAAATTAAATTAAATTGAATTGAATTGTAATCCAATTTACCCACATTTGTTTGTTATTAAGATTATTTTTAAGCTCATTAACCTTGTTTCACTTTGTTATTGTTTTACTTCAGCAATTGATAAATTGTTATAAATTTATAATAATATTAACATCAAGCTGCACTACATTGCCATATAGGGAATTTTATATATTAAACAATTAATGAAAATATATATTTAAAATAAAAAACTAGAGATTTTTATAAATTCTTATTTCCAATTTTTTAAAGATTAATAAAACAAAGTTTTCATGCATAATTAGTTTTATAAAACTTTATGAAATACTAAATAGATATAGATATTTGGGGTATTCACATTTTACAATGGTTTAAAAATATTGTTGTTGCTTTGTAAACAAAAAGTGTCTTAAATTAATAGAACTTTGCTTGCTATGTTTATTGTGCTGTCGTAATTAAAATTTTCTTGTTTATTTACTTGAGTTTGCCATCACAACATCTGAAATGTATTTTTCTCACAAACTGGCTATTATTTTAGTTTTTTCACTTATTTTTGGCATTGTGGAAAACAATATTAATTTTTATATTTGTTTTAAATCAGCTGATTTAAATTCAAAATAGCACACTGAATTATGAGGCGTTGTTCACAGCAGTCGTATTTTTTCATGTTATTATTTTAAGACATATGAATTTATGACACCTTGTGAATCCCCCAATTATTTAAATTATATATCTATAAATAATTATAAATTATTTAGTCCCAATTTACACGTAAAAAACAATTGATGTAGTGCTGGCAAAGTATTGAGTAATGGGTACCGAGTATCGAGTATTTGCCCTTTTTTTGGATACTCAATACTCAAAAGTAGTTACTCGATACTTTCCGAGTTGTATTTTTAATCAAGTTGATTGGGTACAATAGTGCATAAATGCACATCACTGTATAAAAAGACAACAATCTGTAAGCTACAAAATTAATCCAACTGTCTAGTATTTCTTAAGTTGTTTTTAACGTTGAATTAAAAGTTAGCTTTACATTTATTTTTGATTTAATAATAAAAGACATACAAAGCCAATAATAGTTGAAGATCTATTTTTATTTTTTGAAGAAACTACTTAATATTGCCAGCTAAAAGTAACCTTTTATGATTAGTCTATCGTCAATAGTTTCATGTTCACTTACTGGTACCCATAAAACCAGATAACATATCAATAAATGCCAAAATATTAAATTGGCGGCTGCTCAAGTCATTCTATGGGGTAATTAGAATAATTTTAATTTTATACCCAGTAAAAATCTCTAAGCCTTTTTTTACATGTAACCTAGAGTTGTCAAATCTAAAGGCTGTCAAAACTCATCATCTCAAATGTGAAATGAAAAATGCTTTAGAGCTCTTACTCTTGCTGTTTTTGACAGAATTTTAAAAGGAAAATAAAACAAATCATTTCAACTTTCCAATTAAAATTCTTTGAGTTGCTTAAAAGTAGAACAATTTAATGTAACTAACATATCTACATACTGCCGTATTCATAAAAAATAAAGTAGGTTAGAAGTGTGATTTTAGAAAAAAATTCATACAAAATTTTCTTAAAGTACATTTAAAGTCTACTTTATTTGTTTTTGCGTAAAGCTGATAGTGTGTAAACATTTCACAAATTTGCTTTAAAAATTAAGGTAAATTCTAAAATTTGTGATCAATATACTCTTGCTAATTTACTTTATTTCATAATAGACAACAATTTATGGTAAATAATAAAAAAAATGTACTTGAATTAAACCAAAAAAACGTAAGTATGTATACATATGTAGGTATACATGCAAACATTTCAAGACAACAATTTATGCGTATAATTTTTTGTAAATGTCATCTGGCATGTAGCAAAAGTTTAGAAGAGTGAAATTAGATTTGAAAAAATACCGTCAAGGAAAAAAGTGGCTATAATTTATGCATAATTGTCGTATTGATTGCACTGTGTCGTTTTCCACTAAATGGCAAAACACGCAATAAAAATTTTTAAAGACAAAATGTCAAAGTGTCTATTAATTAAAAGCACTGATTCAGTTATTCATTCTGTTCTTTATAAGGGACATTGTTATGTTTTTCTTAAATTTAAATGAAAACTTTGAGTTATTTTGAGGAGAGGCCAACCTTTAGATTTCAATTGTTTGTTGTGGCTTTTGAAAGGCGAAATAGCTTAGAAATATAGTATACACTAGTTAAAACGTTAAATTTCCTGTACATTTCCTTGGTTGTAAATGAAATATAGAAAATAGATTTATTACATTTCTGTCTTAAGATCATAATTTATTACATGTATCTGGTAGGATTATCTCCGTTTCATGTTATAGTTGAGGTTTTAACTGTCATAATTCTTTCAGAGTGATTTCAGATTAATATGTTTAAATATAATAATTAAAAAAAAATAATTGATGATAAGCTTCTTATAGTTATTTATCTGTATTTCCTACATTAACATTAAATAAAAGAAATCTAAAAGAAAATTTCTGTGTGTATTTAGAAACAAAACTTTAGAACACAAAACAACCTTCAATATCATGTACCTATTTGTATTTTTCTTCTTCATTCATATTTTTTTTATATATTTTTGTTTTAAGTTCAAGGTAACATGTCTAAAAGTGCTAACTAGATACATACATAGATACACAGATAGATAGATAGATTGTGATGTTTTAAGAATTTCAAAACAAAACTCTTTTTAAGGCTTGGCGCAAATAGTAAAAGATAGATTTGTTTTAGATCGTTAACATTATTTTTTTTTTATTTTTTTGTATACCTAGGTACATATTTTCATATTATTTATGAAGTAATTTGGTTGAGTTGTTGTACATACAAACAACTGCATTAAATAACGAGAATATAAACTTTATATATTTATATTATAAAGTAAAGCAAAAAAGAATGTCAATGAAAAAATTATAAAAATACAATTACAAAAAAAAATTGTAATGCCGAAACCCGGGATCGAACCGGGGACCTTTAGATCTTCAGTCTAACGCTCTCCCAACTGAGCTATTTCGGCACATGTGAATTGAATATAAAACTCTGTAAATGAACATTGTGCCGTTTGTTGGAATAGAACAAGGCGTTTGTTATAAAAAAATAATAAATTCCGAAAATTAATGTACCTATGTAGTTATGTGTTAAAGATCCAGAAAAGTATGTATGTATAATTGTTTTTATCCCCTTTTCTGACGTATACAAGTAAAAAACGTCGTCACTTAACATAAATGAATGCTTCTTTACAGAGATGCCAACTATCCAATGGCAAAACGTGCCGAACGAGCGTCAAAAAGAGCTAAAAAGTGCTAAATTTAAAATCAATGATTATGTATTCTGTTTCAAATCTATGTATATGTATTATTAATTTTTGTACTTCAAACTCCTTTATATTAAACAAATTTTTTAAACGCAGGATTTGATTCCCAAGCGTTTCTGTACTTTTGACCGTATTTATCCATTTTAATTATTTTTTACAAACTGTCTTGTGCTTTGAAAAATACTTTTTAATCAAAAGCGGTTTTATTTTTTCTGCGCTGAAAAATGTTTTGTTAAAAAGGTGATTTACATATTTAAATTCTAAATACAACATACATACATAGTTGCAAAAAAAGAGTATCTCATTTGCAAAAAATGTGTACAAATATTATCTTTTTAAATGAACCATAGACGAAACAAATGGGTAAAAACGGGAGTATTTACTGATAGATGCAAAAAGTGTTAAACGTGCCAATATCATGTTTGAAAAGAGCCCGTGTTAGCCCTTTTTTAAAGAGCTAACGCAAAATATTATTAAGCGAATAATATAATAATAATAATATAATAAAAGCAAAAAAAAAAAAACAAGTAATTGGCTATTGCAAATAATCTTCATTTAAAATACTACTTTTACTAAAAAATTCAGAAAATTCATTTAAATTTGTGTATGAAAAAAGACGCATTCTCGTTGAAAATATTTTTTAAAATACTTATCATTAAATATAAATATTTTGCCTATAAAGTGAACTTAGAACCCGAAATATATCTAGCCGAGACTAGTTTTTATAACATGCTATTTCTATTCCAATTTTGCAATTCTAAAATTCGCCGAAGTATATACTTACATACAGCGTTACCGTTGATGCGACTAAAGTCGCAATTTGACTCTTTTACAGATGCCTTGCCACTTTTTGTGTACCTTTTTTTTTTTGTTTTACTTGATACATATTAGTTTTTTTTTTTATTAATTTTATTATTATATGCATATGCAAACATACATCATATACAACATTTAAATGAAAAAAAAAAATACGTTTTTTATTTTCGTTTTGTTTATTTTCCATCTTTTTAAAAGTGGTGCCCCTTTTTTTTAAGAAATCCCCTTTTTGTGCGACTTTCTCAAATTTGCCAACGGTAACGCTTCTTACATATAACATATTCATGTAAGATTTGGGTTCGCCAAATATCTGGGGCCTTCGATGTATTAGTAACCGAGTTATTCCAACCAAAGAAAACATAAAACGAAGAATCTCAAGGCAATATTCTGACAAAATTAATGTCAAACAAAAACGTATGTAGTTTTTTCTTTATTTTTTGTAATTTTACACTCAGAGTAGAAATGTCTATTTGTATTCAACTTAGACAAATGTTTTCAGTATTTAAATTGATTGTGTAATAAATTGTTAAAAGACATTGGCAAATATTCTGAAATCACACTACCCAATAAACAATTATGTATAATTAAAAATAAAAAGGTTTAAAAGATATAACTCAACATAAGACTTTATGTAATTTTGAAAATAATTCTTGAGTTTTGGGGAATTTCCTACTCATATAATTTTCTTCGACTCATGTTACTGTCATTAAATTATGCACACAAAATAGTAATAATAATGAACTTTAAACTTCAACGCTCGTTATTTTCATTACATTTTTCGAAACAAGCAACAACTGTTTGTTTTAAACAAAATACATATATGTATATGTATGAACGTACATATGTATAAAATTAAAAATTATTCCCAGCATGCAGACAGACATTGGATCATTACTATTATATTATTGGTAATAAAATCCCTTAAATTAAAAAGCTACAAAGACAAAAAAGAACGTGGTAGAGTAACATGTTTATTGCCACTTGTCACAGCAAGTGACATCATCATTTTTAAACAACAACTAGATGGATGTTTCTGTTTGTTGTGCATGTTTATACATAAATCGCAGCATACTTATGAATAAGAGAATACATAACATTACAGTCATACTTATTTGAAGTTGCAACAAAAAGTTGCAATATCATACAACACAACTTAGGAGAAGACTTCATAAACTTTTCAAAATTACTAAGCAGAAAAATAGAAACAAAAAGATTTGCTACTACTATTTGGTAAAACTTATTTATTGCATGTTTTCAACAAGAAACAAAAAACATCGAAACTGAAAAAAATAAAATTAATCCAGTACATTAATTTATTTGGGGACATGAATATAGTTTGTCTAATGTAGTCATACTTGCATTTACATCAATGCTATAAACAAAATATATATGCAACACGTACTCACAGAAATAATCCAATTAATATGTCACTGAGATCTGCAATGATCTACTTACTGTGCAACTTCTGCTTAAATATATAGCGCGTGAGAGTATTTGAATGGATGGTATGTATGTGGCTTAGATATAGTCTGTACAAACATACGTCTCGCCGTACATAGAAGAAAGGTTGTGCCCTTTTCTACTACTTATAGCTACTGCAACGACTTCTTCTTCGTATAGGAGGATTACGTTGTAATTGTTTACTACTACAGTCTTTGGAGTTTGATTTTCTTACAGTTTAAACGCCAACACAATTTGAAAATGCGATTTATCTAGCTATGACTTCATTGTTGACAGTCTACCGTCAGCAATTAATCTTTTTGCAAATCTATGCTTTTTTGTTTCTATTTTATGCCAAACATATCTACGACCGTTGTTTGTTTGCATTTCTTACTATTGTAATTTATTGTTAACAAAAAAACTTCATTAATAAAAAATCAATATTTCTCTTCTTTTTTTTTTTGTTTTTTTAATTTGCAATTGTGTTTAATCATCTTTATTGTGAACAGAGTCAAAATGCAATTGGAGCTCATCGAATATTTGAAAAAACTTCATTTTCGTGTTCTGGACGACCATCTGGCTACTATGCTGATATTGAAACTGGTTGTCAGGTATAGTAATAATGAGTGAATAAATAAATAAATTTGTCTGTTTGATGGTTCCATCAAACGAAAACCACGATGCCGTTATTATTGTTTATTTAATATTATGTTTGTTTTTCTTAAAGGTCTACCACATGTGTGATGGTCTGGGACGTCAGTTTAGCTATTCATGTCCAAATACAACATTATTCCAACAGCGCATGCTAATATGCGATCATTGGTACATGGTGAATTGTTCCAAAGCTGAAAGTGATTACACTGCGAATTTGTTAATAGGTCAGTCAGTCAGTCAGTCATTCAATCACAATAAAAACATAATACCTATGCAATAAGTTTTGAAAATGCCACCTAGTGTGTGAGCATCAAACAGATTTTTTTTATTCTGTATTAGCTAATAAATGAGAATTAAACTTTGAATATATATAAACCCTAAAGTATGCTTTATTTTCTTTAAAAATATTAAATAGTGGTGCCACATCTTTTGTATTTTCAGGGCAGCGTGATAAACCATTTGTTAATGATGAAGAAAACAACTTGCGTACCCCACGACCAGATCTTTTAGATCGACCTTATGCCCCAGATTACTCAGGAGAATCATTTAGAAATCAATATCAAAAGGTACAATATAAAAATAAGTTTTAAAATTTTTAGTATTTTTAAAATTCTTAATATTCTTATTGCTTCAGTCGCTTTCATCTGTGCTAAATCAAATCTATGATCACACAGCCCTAAAAATGAAAGAAAAAAACTTGCAAACAACTCAAAATCAATTGGGTACTGGACAACAAAGATGGAAAATACCACCTCCTAGTCGTATAATATTGCCACCAGCCTACGAACCTCAGGTACTAGAGGCAAGTACTGCAGGACCCACAACCCGTACCTCCTATTATACTTCAACGGCTACCACGACAACACGAAAACCTTCGACCTTGAGACCTACCGCAAACACTAGAAATCAATCTAGTAAATTTAATAAAGTTGCTGCTTTGCACAATCGACACGATGATCACTTGCATTTGGAGCATGATGACTTGGGCACCAGCCACAGTACACGTTACAACACTTCGGCCGATTTCAATTCAGCCGAAGATCGTTTTGCCAAGACACCACAAAAAGCTACTACAACACGTAAAACCACATACAACAGCAACTATAATAATGCCTTTACCACAGCCAAGCCTGTAACTACCACGAGAAAAACCACCCTAAATCCCATAATCAAAGTACCCTCGAAAATCTATGAGCCTCCTTTATTATATCCCATATATAATTTAGATGATGCCACTTCCACAACAACTACTACAACAAGACCCACATACAGAGCTTCAACGGCTTCGCCGTTTGTAACACGCGTGTCTGCCACCAAAAGTTCAACAACTACCAAAGCGCCCACCCGACCAACGACAGTAGTTGGCAAACCATTTACTCGCTCCTCTTTCAGCACAAGCACAAAAGTAGGCCCAAATACCAATAACATCAATAGATTTGATGTTTCTAAACTCACTAAAGAAATTAGAACACCCGCACCAGCCCAAGGATTTAAACCACCCACACCCAGGCCTCCAGTCAAAAGCACTTCCCAAAATTCCACCTTCAATAAGGCTGATCGAGGAAGTATAAAACATGAGCAGCCTTCAAAACAGTTGCTACCACCTTTGGCCGATTTCGTAACACATGATGTTGCTACTACTCAAGGACCTCCCATATATTATGAATGGAAAGTTCCCTCAGATGGTTTGGAACCGCCTAAACTGGAATCTCCTATAGGTGTGGATGGCAGGGTATATCCAGAAACTGCTATCGACTACAATTCCATTAGCACAAATAATGGTTTTACATCAATCTCACAATTTGGCATCGATCAGAAGAAAAGCAACAATACAAACAGCAGAAAACCAGAAAATAAACAAACAAATTCCTCACGATCACCCATTTCGAGATCAATAAAAGAAACAGGCCAGCCGAATGCTGTAAATGAAACAAAATCTAAATCATCCACCATTACGACGACCACGACCAGAGCGTCCGCCAGTACACAACAATCTAGTAATCCAGGAGATATATTCCAAATACGCAAAGAACTCTCGGTGCCCGAATATGCCTTCCCTCTGGAAAATGTCGGTCGTACCGGCTATTTAGATACAGATGTGTACAATTCATTTCAATTAAAAATACCCGAAAGGCGTGCCGATACCGAAGAACATATACATTGGTATGGTGAAAATCCTAAATGCCCAGAATGCCATCCGTCCTATGTAAGACCGGGCACCTGTGAACCCTGCCTACGAAGATAGGGCGAGTGAGAGCATCATTGCTAAAAAAATAAAGTATTTCGATTCGTTTTATAAATTAGTTGTAAAATACATATGTATACATACATAAATCATAAAAATCTTCTTCATACTATTCAATAGCAATTGACATTATTTCATACAAAAAATTAGCTTAAATATGGAAATGATTAGAGGCATTTAAAATTATTTCTCTTTGCAATTATGAATCATTACATTAAATATAAGTTATTATTTACCATATTAGAGTAATTTGTTCAAGAATTTCCTATATTGAATAAAATCTAGATAACATTATACCTAATACATTAATACAAACAAGGCAAAATAAATGTTAGACAGAAAAGTTATTTAATGAAGTGTCTAAGAGTGTATATTATTTAAAATGAGTGGTATTCATGGATATTGTTGGGTTTGTGTTGAAGTTTACTGATGTAATTTTAAATTAAATCTCAAGCTACTGCAGGGTTTTTGAACGAACAAAAAACACACATAAATTATTTGTCACCTTTAAAAACAACATACAACAATTTATTGTTTTATGACAAAACCGCTAACTGCGACACTCATTGAAAATCTATATAAAAAATGTAGCTTTAGTCGCAATTGTTTGTAATGTTTGTTTCTTCTTTGTTTTATACATACATATGTATGTAAATATTTTTAATGTTCGTTTGCAAATCAATCATTCCTTTTGAATTGTTTTTTTTTTTTGAATTTTATTATTGTTTATACATATCGTCAAAGAAATTACATCAAATAAACTTTAATTTTGTAGAAAAATTTTATTTGACTTTGTTTTTTGAATTTGAATCTTCTAGGAGAATTTGCACAACAAATTTTGATTTGTGCCAGGAAAAATCTCTTGGCTCATCCAAATAGGTATATTGAAAGTAAAAATTATATTCATAATGAGATTGGTTAACATTTTAAAGACTACCTGAATACCCTTATTTTTAACTTTTAAGATTTTACCTTAGTATTTTTATTTTTATACAAATTATTATTTAACTTTTAGTGCGATTGGCTTTTTTATACAATTGTTTGTTAAGATTTTATTAAAAAAAAAAATAAAAATAAACAAATAATATAAATTTGTTTGAATTCATTTAGATGAAAATGTAAGTAAAATTTAAAAAATTTTCGGAATTTCCAAAATAATTCAAAATTTTGTTTTACTAAACTAAAAAATTATGGATTTAAATTTCTTACTACCACATATGTATGTTTTTGAATTTGTACATATATAATGTTTAATGTTTATTAAGTAGGAATAAAAAAAAGGAAGAAATTAAAACTCACCACTATTTTTTAAAATTATTTTAAATTAAATCTCGCCATGCAAATGTACGAGTATATGATTACATTTCAGCAATATTGAATTCGCTTTGGTTACACTAACTTGTTTACACTATTTTATTTGCTCTATTTACTTCTACTTTTTTTTATTAGAATAAACACAAACAAACACACTCACTACCAGCGTTGTCAACTTGGTGCGTTTCGCACCATTTTTGGTGCTATTTAAAATTTTTTGTGCGAAAAATTCCTTAACTGGTGCTCGGTGCGCTTTTTTGTTAATTTCGGTGCGTTTTTTAATTTCGGAAAAATGTGATGAAATCTTTATTTTTATTAATTTTTAACTACAGTTTATTATTATGTAATTCATTATCATGAAATCTATACGATGAAAAAAACAAAAATAATTTAAAAAAAGTACCAAATATGTACTGAAATTAGCCTTTTTTACCAATTAGTACTTTAGTTTCGAAACGCTATTGTGAGTTAAATTTTGAGTGGTTAAGTGCTTATTTTATCTTTATTAGTTTGTTTATTTTAAAAGACCTTTACTTTACTACTATAGAATTTATGAAAAATAAAAAAATGTATAATAATTCAATAAACATTTTAAAGAAAAATAAATTCTTAACTTGGTGCGTTTTTTTAAATGGTGCGTGTTTTTCTCCATTTTGGTGCGTTTTGAAATTTCAAAGTGGACAACGCTGCTCACTACATATTTTGATTTCACATGTTGTTGTTATTTTCATTTCATTTCTAAAATCTGCATTAACGGTGCTTTTACATTTCATTTAAATACTTTTCTCACACATTTTCTAATAATTTCTTGAAATATTTTACATAATCACTAACTGCAGACTAGTAGCTTTATTTTGATATAAATCTTATTTAGAACAAATTTATATTTTATATATATTTGTGGTTAAATAAATAACGCTAATTTAAATAGATTAAAACGTCCGAACAAGTTCAATTAAAAACGCGAATTAAATGGAAGTGGCAAATTACTAGAGAGAGAGAGAGAGAGAGAGAGAGGGAGAGACTTAACGAGAGATTAGGAGATGACAATAAGCAGCGTTGTCAACTTTGAAATTTCAAAACTCACCAAAATAGAGAAAAAAGCGCACCATATACAAAAAAACGCACCAAGTTTAGAAGTTCGGTTTTGTTACAAATATTTATTGAATTAATTTAAAATTTTTTAATATCATAAATTCTATAAAAAACTTTTCATAAACGATTATTAGTAAAAGTAATAATAGTAAAAGCCTTTTTTCAATAAATTTAATAGTTTTTAATTTAATAGTTTTTTTTTAGATTAAATTTTAAAGCAAAGAGTATATGGTTATTAATGGAATATCACTTTGGCCTCCACGACTTTGCTATCACACTCGCCCTTTATTGTCGAAATGTGGGTATTTTGTGCCGAATTATCCAAATAAGATAAAATAAGCATTTACCACTCAAAATGTAACTCACAATATTATATTCGGAACTAAAGTACTAATTGGTAAAAAAGCTAATTTCAGTACATATTTGGTACTTTTTTATATATTTTTGTTTTCTAGCTAAAGTACTTCTATTTGATTTTTTTTCCAAAAAAATTTGTTAGGATTCCACTGGTACTTTAACCCTGGTTGTTCGGCGACAGTTCAGTAGACCAACCCATCAGGCTATACAAGAATTTTTATTTACATGTTTAAAGTGTTAATTCGATTTTCAAACAAAGATTTTTGAAGAATTTGATTTCATTTATCATACATTCGTATGTATTTAAAATTCATTTCTTCATCGTATAGATTTCATGGGTTATAAATTATTCATCACATATTCAAAAAATTTAAAAACGCACCGAAATACACAAAAAAACGCACCAATTATGGATTTGGAATTGAATGAAATGGTACTCAAGCAGGTGTATTTTATTGTAGAAATATTTTTTCTCACACTGAAACAAAAAGTTGTGTTAAATTTGCTTTGGTGCCACCAAAAATTAAAAAGCGCACAGCGCTAAAGAATTTTTCGAACCAAAAATTTAAAAAAGCACCAAAAATGGTGCGAAACGCACCAAGTTGATAACGCTGACAATAAGGATTTAATAAACAAATGTTTTTTTAGTATGTTTTTGTTTTTTGATATTATTACATGTGTTATAAATACATACATATTTAATTAATGGCACAACTCAAGTCCAAATATATATTTAAATATATGTATGTATATTCCAAAAGTAAATATGTAGGTATGAATGTACGAGTACATAAAAATAAAAGCCTAATTTTCTCGGAAACTAAAGGCCTAGGCCAAAAAGACGAAAATCTGTAATCACTTTTATTTTTCCAAAGCTAATATTTGAATGAAAATAAAAAAGTCCAATTTCTCGGAAACTATAGGCCCTAGACTCAAAAAGACAAAAAATTGTGTTCATCTATAAAATCATATGTATATATAGGTATAAAGAGACAGAAAATTCATTTAATTTAAAATTTTTTTGAATGCAATAAAAAAATGCGTTTTTTAATTTCTCCTTCAAACAAATATAATTTTAATTTTACTTACACATTACCCGTATGTTCATCTTTCCACAACAAGAACACAATCACTTTTCTGCTTTTATCGTTGGTTTTTGTTTTTTCATTAACTCCTTATTGTCATCTCCTAATCTCTTGATAAGTCAGTCCCTCTCTCTCTAGTAATTTGCCACTTCTATTTAGTTCGCGTTTATAATTGAACATGTTCGGACATAGTTTAATCTGCATACTTATGTACATACATACTTATGTGTAAATTAATAATATATTTAACTAAAAATATTAAATTGTTCTAAATAAAATTTACATCAAAATAAAGCTACGAATCGCTATGTGAATATGTAAAAATATTTTCACGAAATTAATTGCAAATTTGTGAAAAGTGTTTTTGGATGAAATGCAAAAGCACCGTTAATGCAGTTGCTTAAAAATTGGAAATGAAATGAAAATAAAAAGCAACAATAAATTAAATCAAAATATGTAGTGAGTGTTTTTGTTCGTGTGTATTTTAATACAAAAAAAAAGCCATAAGAGAGCAGATTTTGTTCTTGTTGTTTTATTATTTTGGCTTTTGAAAAGATTGTAAATAAGTTATTGTAAGCCAAGGCGAATTCAATTTTTAAATTTTTAGTTTAGTAAAAGGTGAGTGAGTTGTAAAGAACTGTCAAAACTATTATTATTTGATATTTATAATATTATTAAATGGTTTATTTTATACTTTTCATATAAAACATCAGACATTAGTAAGAAATTGAAATATGTACATATGTACATATATACATAATTATGTACATAATTTCATTTGGCTTTTGCATATTCTGGAAACTAGGTATGTCAGACATTTTTTAAAATAAATTTCCACATATAAAATCAGATTCAGTCTCGTCTCATCGAACTGTTCGGACGTGTTACTTTTAGTGCGGCTGAATTTTCGGTGAAAAAATCGTAATAGGTGAAAAAGTGTAAAAAGTTGAAATTAAACAAAAAAGTGAAAAAAAATCGTAATAGGTTAAAATATATAAAAAAAAAAAATAAACATTAAACATCACATAAAAACTGTATGAGTGTTCCTCTCAGATGTAATTCTGAGAAAGAGCTTAGCTCGACTAGAAAAACTAGATGCATCTCTGAGGAAGAATCCATAAAAAAATCTTTGGAGAATTTTCTCACTGCAAGAGCCGTGGAACGGCGTCGTTCCTGTTCGCCCAATATTGTGATTTCAACAGATGTAAAAACATCATCTTCATCAAATAGTGCAGTCAAACCCAAAAAACAAGTAGGTATGGATAAGTACATAACCGTTCTCAAGCGACAGAGGAGCCCGAAGTCTGCTCAAGTGTCATCAAATGCAAAAGCTCCTAAGACCGTGAGTAATGATCAAAATAGGTTTGCTCTCTTCCAGACGGATGAGCCAGAACTTCCGAAGAAGACGTTTAAGCCCCCACCAATTTATCTGAGAGAGCCGACTTCCAGTAAATTGGTACAAGGAATTGTTGCTGTAATAGGTGAAAACATGTTTAGCGTAACCTCAATGAAACATGGAAATATCTGCGAGACAAAGATTCAAGTGAATAGGGAAGATGATTTTCGAAAATTGTCCAACCAGCTGGAAAGGGAGACTAGGGATTTCTATACCTACCAGCTCAAAAGCGCAAAAGGACTCCAAGTCGTTCTAAAGGGTATAGACCCATGTGTTGATCCCGCGGAGATAAAAACCGGTTTAATGGACAAAGGGTTCAAAATCAAGAGCGTAGTGAATATTAGAAACCGTGAAAAGATCCCTCAGCCCATGTTCAGGGTAGAATTGGAACCTGGAGATGTTGTCTTAAAGAAAAATGAGTCCCATCCCATCTACAATCTGATGTACCTTCTGCATCGTAGAATCACCGTGGAAGAACCACATAAGCGTCAGGGACCCGTCCAGTGTCTCAACTGTCAAGAATTTGGTCACACGAAGGCGTATTGTAAATTGCCGACAGTTTGTGTTGCGTGTGGGGAGCTACATGCAACTGCTCAATGCGATAAGTCGAGAACTGACTCAAAAATCAAAAAATGCAGTAACTGCGGAGGTAATCATACCGCAAATTATAGAGGTTGTCCAATTTACACTCATTTGAAAGGCATAAGAACCAACAAGACGTCAGTATTGCTTAATCGCCCTCAACAGCCAAATTTAGCATCGAGTGACAATTTCCCTCAAGTATTACGGTCCACTAGTCATGTAAACGCGCCAAGTTCTAGACAAGTTTCTTACGCAAACGTCGTTAAATGTAATATGCCAGGTCTGGAGCAGGAACCTAAACCCCAATATTCTGAGCCGCATATCAACAATCTAGAGACAACATTGCAGACACTTGTCCAAACTATGAACACTTTCACGACCACCATGACATCCATGATGCAGGAAATGCTGAAAATGCAATCCACTATCTTGCAAGCCATTTTAAAGAAATGATTTATTTAAAAATTTGTTTCTGGAACGCGAACGGCCTCCGCCAACATAAAAATGAACTGGAATACTTCCTGATGGATAAGCAGATTGATGTTATGATGATTGCTGAAACTCACTTGACGTCGACAGGGTACTTCAAAATTAATGGCTACGAGTTCTACGATACTAAAGACCCCCGCGGTAGAGCTTGTGGAGGTTCGGCAATTCTTATAAAGAACAGAATAAAGCATTATCTAATGAATAACATAAGTGAGGATTACCTCCAAGCAACAAACATTTGCATTGAATTCTGTCAATACAAATTTGTTTTATCATCGATTTATTCTCCGCCTCGATTTTCAATAAAAGAACACCAATACCATAACTTCTTTAAATCCCTTGGAGCTAGATTTTTAGTTGCTGGTGACTTTAACGCCAAACACACATTTTGGGGTTCACGTCTGGTAACCCCAAAGGGTCGCGTACTCTTCAACACCATTGCTAAAATGGGCTTAGATGTACTCTCAAGTGGACATCCCACCTATTGGCCGACGGACCGACGGAAGATTCCCGATGTTATTGACTTTGGGGTAATGAAAAATATCCCTGTAGAATGGATGCAAGTGGATCCTTCACTGGACTTGTCCTCAGATCACTCTCCTACTATCATTTCAATGCATTTCCCTCAAGTGTGTGGTTCTCCATTTATGAACATGACTAAGACCCGAGTAAGTTGGATAAAATACAAAAAGTATTTAAGTTCTCATTGCACGGAAAATGTTGTGTTGAGAACTACCGACGATATTGATGAGTCGATTGGCAACTTTACCGAGGACCTTCGACGAGCTGTGCATCACGCTTCCACTTATCACGTTGAATGTAGAAATAGGACAAACAGAACTTATTTCTCTGAACTCGAACATCTCCTATCAGAAAAAAGAAGAATGAGAAGAGAGTGGCAAATTCACAGGTCTCCTGAACTGAAAGCTAGGCTACGGGAATGCAGAGATATACTAAGACATTTCTTAGAAACCCAAAGAACGGCCTCACTTAGATCTTACTTGGAAGGTCTTGATAGTACCCCACAATCTGACTACTCGTTATGGAGGGCGGCAAGAGGTTTAAAAAGACCAGTAAGAGGAAAACCTCCTTTGCGAAATCCGACTGGTGACTGGGCTAGAAATGATTCCGAGAAGGGGACTTTATTTGTTAACCATTTGAGAAATGTGTTTACTATAAACAACTCAAATAATAACGAATCTGATTTGCCACCACTTGTTATAAGGCCTCCTGTACCTCTAAGACTAAACTTTCGTGATGTCCAAAACGCTATTGGTACTCTGAACCTTAGAAAGGCTCCAGGTATGGATAAAATCAGCAATAAAATGCTTGTGGAGTTACCTCGTGTAGCAAGAAGAATTATCCTCTTTATCTTCAACGCTATTTTACGCCTAGAATACTATCCTGCAGATTGGAAGGTGTCTATGATCACTATGATTCCTAAGCCAGGGAAGGACCATACCAAAGTGGAGTCATATAGGCCAATTAGTCTACTGCCGACAATTTCAAAACTGTTTGAAAAATTGTTAATGACTAAATTGACTCCAATTCTGAATGACACTGAATGTATTCCTAATCATCAATTCGGCTTCAGAGCTAAACACAGCACCATCGAGCAAACACACAGATTGGTAAATGTGATAAGAGGGTCGTTTGAAGACAAAAAATACTGCTCCGCCCTTTTCATTGATGTGTCGCAAGCGTTCGACAAAGTTTGGCATGACGGTTTAATGCACAAAATAAAATTAACTCTGCCTGCTAACACCCATAAACTCATGGAAAGTTATTTATACGGTCGCAAATTTAAAATCAAAGAAGGTGATTTTTTAAGTACCGCTCAGCCAATTGAATCAGGTGTGCCACAGGGTAGCATACTGGGTCCTACTTTATATTTGATATATGCCTCCGACATGCCGTCAGACCCTAAAATCCATACGTCAACTTTTGCAGACGATACAGCCTTTATCAGCGTCCATCAGGACCACCAAGTTGCATCACAGAATTTGCAGAATTATGTTTATAAACTAGAGAATTGGCTAGAGCTTTGGAAATCAGGGTTAACGAACAGAAATGTATTCATATAACTTTCACATTGCGAAAAGATACCTGCTCGTTCATCAGAATAAATAATCAAATTATCCCGCAACACAATGAAGTCAAATACCTCGGCATTCACCTCGACCGCCGTTTAACTTGGAAGTCTCATATTGAAGCGAAACTTACACAAATGAGATTAAAAGCAGTGCAACTTAATTGGCTAATCGGCAGAAACTCTACATTGAAATTGGATTGCAAACTTTTGTTGTACAATGCAATACTAAAGCCAATCTGGTGCTATGGAATTCAATTATGGGGTACTGCCTCAGCATCCAACATTGAAAAAATTCAAAGGGGTCAAAATAAAATTCTACGTATAATTACTGCAGCACTATGGTATGTTAAAAATTCTCGAATCCACAAAGATCTAGGCGTGCCATTAGTAAAAGTCGAATTTACAAAATATGCGTCAAAGTATGTCAGCAAACTTGAACACCATCCAAACCCCCTTGCACGAGACATCCTTAACTTTAGTGGCCACAATCGGTTGAGAAGGAGGGATACCCTTGCTTTAACTGAAGCGCAAAATAGATGACTGGATCAGTTGATGTGAAATTTTTTTAGTATCATAAAAATTTTTGTCTAGCACTGGCTGGGCTTATTATTTTCTTTTTAGTATTAAGATTTGAATACTTATTGTCATTTCATTTTGAAGATTCAATAAATAATTAAATGCAAAAAAAAAAAAAAAAAAAAAAAAAAACATATAAAATCAACATAATTCGAGAACGTTTTTTATTCACATTACCAAATTTATTTTATTATTTTTGTACATACTGAATAGTTTCGGTGTTAAGTGAAAGTAAAAGGCAGTTTTAATTAGAATTTTCTGCTATTTGATAAAATTGGAGTAATCTTTTTCGATTTATGCTAAAATATAACGATTTATCTCTAGAACAAGGGCCAATTCAATCAATGTAATTTACAGGCGTAGAACTTCCTATCATCTCAAAATGTATTCCAGATTTTAATTTAATAGTTTTTTTTTAGATTAAATTTTAAAGCAAAGAGTATATGGTTATTAATGGAATATCACTTTGGCCTCCACGACTTTGCTATCACACTCGCCCTTTATTGTCGAAATGTGGGTATTTTGTGCCGAATTATCCAAAACAAATCTGTCGATAATAAAAAGTTTGTTAACAATAATTGAAAACTTGTTCGTAACATAGACATCTTGTACTTCACCATGTTGTCTAAACAGGAGATTTAATTGTCATAAAGTCAAAAATTTGCTTTATACAAATAAGAGGTCGTTTCACTATTGTTCGTTTTACTAAAACTACTGGAAGAAATAAAAAAACTTATAATTTGTTTATATATTTTTTCAAAACTTGTTTATTAAACATTTTTTCATAATTTTTTTTTTAATTAACACAACTTAATTTGTTTTTAAATGTAATTTTTTTTAATAAATGTGTATTCAATGCAACAATTTTTTATATGTTTTTTGTTTTTTTTTTAATATTACAAAAATGCTTAAATGTATGAATATAAAAAAAAAACGCTGTAGCAATTCGTCATTGATATTTGAAAATTATCATGTTTGTTTTTCATTTGCAAAATTTAAATGAGTGTGTATGAATTTTGACAAAAACAAAAATGAAATATTTACAAAAAGAAAATTACTATGTAAATGAAAAAAAGTCTAAATTAAAATAAATTAAACACAAAATAATTTCAAACTAAAATATAGTAAATCAACTAAAATTCGAAATTAAACATAAAATATTAAATATTATTTAAAAAAAAAAAAATTAAAATATTTCGAGTTTTTTTTTACTTAAATTTTCAAAAATAATTGAAAATAACAAATTTATTTTTAAGGCACTTTTTCATAAATATATTTTTGTTTCTTTACAATTTGATAATTTTTTGTTGGTTTGTACATGAACTCTATTGTTATTTAAAAACAAGAAACTTCGAAGAAAATTTTCAAAATAAAACACAACTTTACATAATAGACATGCAATTGTTTAGATCATTATAATGGTAGACAATAGAATCCTTAATATGTATGTTAAATACATTTAATAAATACAGTAAATATTTTACAAAATAAAGTATTAAAAAAGAGTTGGGATTGTTTTGAAACTATCAAACTCATTGAACCCAAACTTGCCTTACAAGATTCTAAATTTGATTTGTTGTAATGATATTTACGATTACATACTTTGATTATTACATGCATTCTTAACGAGTTGTAAGTATGTATGGTGTTAGTGTGTCTGTGTGTGTGTATATTGTCCTTTTGGTGTTTACGTTTACATTTTGTCCACTTGATTTGCCATTCATTTTGACTTTGACTAGCATTACTTACAAATAATATTGTTTCTTAGTAGAGTATCTACTTCATGTTGGGAAAAATTACAAAAAATTTCTTAAATTGTTTCATTGGTATTTTTCATATGTTTTTTTTTCTTAAGATGTTTGTTCCTTTAAAAATTGTCTCTCACAATGGGCGGCGTTGCAGTTGCTCTGCATGTGTCCGGATTATATAAAAATATACTGGGTGTCCATAAGGCAGCATATGATTTGTGCTCCTTGCCTACATCTGTTTTCCAGGGTAAACATTTGGGTTTAATGTTAGCTTTTGCTAAGTTACACATTAATTCTAAGCTCTCGTCATCGGCAGTAGGTTGTGCCAGCAGAGTAACTTTGTGTGGCAAAGTGACATCGATATGTGTGATAACAGCAGCATCGTGTCTACTATTGTAATAACGGTTGGTTAAATATCCGTCAGTGTAAATCTGCAAGAAAAAAAATATTATTTCTTAATGTTTTTTATAGTTTAGGATACATTCAGACTTGTATATTTACCTCATAACCTCCAATACCACAGCAGTCGTGGATTATCCACTTGACATACAATGAATTGGCGCCGAGGTCTGTGATGTCGGTAATTGTAACTGGAAAACTATCACGGGCACAGAGTCCTGATTTGGACTTACAAATGTTCTAGAAACAAAACACATTAAGTAAAAACTCCATATATAGACATTTAACACTCCAACTCTTCCATCCTTACCTTCTCGAATTGGGATTTGCGTCGTGCGTATTCCATGGCTTCAAAATCCATAATAAGCGAATCAATGAAAAATTTCTTTAAGGCAAATAAAACATTAAATTTAATTTACCAAATTCGAATGCAACTTACCATTTCTTCGGGAGAACCCTCACTTTCAAGCTGTTTTATTGTGGCCAATGCCGTACTAGCTATATCATCAGCATCAGGTATTTTCTTTTTACGACTTTCAGCTCTTTTTTCCTTTGCCAATTCGTATTCCTCATCACCTAGCAACTCACTTTCCTCTTCGCGGTAATAAGAATCAAACTCTTCCTCAGAGTCATTATATCTAATGATTTGTTTGAAGTCTCCTACGCCAGCTCTATCGATTTCGGGCAAAAAGTTGTACACATTTCGTCCGGTTGATGGTGAAGTTTCAACTATATAGGGGGATCTTTCGGTTTCAGTAACTTTCAGTGTTTCATCAGTTAAATGTTGAGATGATTTGTCAAGTTCAGCATTGTCAAGCGTTTTATTTTCTTTAGGTTCGACAGGGTCTTCAGGCACCAAGATCTGGGAACTGGTTATATGGTCTTCAATAGATTTATTATGAAATTCCAAATCTTTAACCTCAGTAGCTTCTGGATTTTCTAAATTAGTGTTTATAATGTCTGGGAAACTGGGATCTTCATCATCGTATTTTATCAAACAATCGGGACTTGGTTCATAGTTATCAGAAGGATATGCTTTCATTTTAACGTAAGTGGGCTGTAATTCCTCATCTACGTCTTCATCTGACGACTCGGATTTGGTTTTAATTTCTGGTTTGCAAATAGGAGTTTGCTGTTCTTCGTTTGGACTACTGCACACAGGTAGTTCAGACTCTGATTTAGTGTCATTAACTTTGCTATTCTCAATGCATAAAGTTGTATATTCTTCCTTTTTAAGCATCTTGTTCAAAGGTACATACTTGGGACAAATAGTAGTGGTATTGGAGCATAAACAACATGTGTTATCCGAAGTTTTGTCACCTATTAAACTCTTGTTACCGCTAGAACAATTTTTAAAACTGTCATCATAAACAAATGGTTCTGGTATTTGAGCTGCGCAAGAAGACATTAAGTTGTAGGGTGGTATTGAAGGCATATTATACGGTTGGCCTTCTCTAAAACCCATGCCATAAGCACAACATAAACAAGGAGGGGGCCAAGTTAATGGAGTCAACTGAGCTGTTGGAGGTTTTAAATCTTTCTGTTTGCACTCTTCTTTTATTTCCAATTCTTGTGTATTTATTCGACTACTTTTATTATCTATGCTTGATGGTATCACCTGAGTAATGCGCAAGGCTTCATCTCTTATGGGATTATCTTTATTGATCAAATGCACTACTTCATGCAACAATTTTAAAATAATATAATTTTTATCCGTTTTGCAATGTTTACGAGAGCGTTGCAATTTCATTGGCAATTTGTTAAAACTACTAGCTTTAGAAGTGCTATCACTTTCTGAATCTTCCGAACGACATGAATAGAATTGTTCACAATCAGAGGATAAATAATTTGTTGTGGTTAGTGATTGTAATCTCTCCGGCCTTGGTGCTGTAGAGGTTACAAAAATTGGTTTAACTTCATTTGTCAGCTGTCTGATTTTCGGTAAAGGCATTTTATTTTCCATTGAGTTTGATTTTAGACTTAATTTTACGGGAAAATGATCGGATGTAATGCTACTTGAACTAGAGGATGTTACGTACAATTGTTTGCAGGAACATTTTTTCCTACTTGTTCCCGGCACAGATGAAGTCGGGGTGCTATTTAAGCAACAATGGGATTTATAAACTTGTGTAGGAGCAGGATACTTTAACAAAACGGCGCACATGTGAGATTCTGTTTGGCTGGTTTGAGATGAATTTGAGGGACAAAATTTATTATGAGAAGAGCTTATATTCTGGTTATTTCGGTCAAAATAAGCTTCGGATGACTTTTCGCAGGTTTCTGTGGAATAAATAAGGAAAAAACTAATTTAGTTAAAAAATATCACTTAAAATCAAATAAATTTTTTTACTGAGGGAAAACTGAACATATTTTGAGATATTTTTAATTTTTTCTATCTAATTTTATTAAAAACTTTTTGCACATTCAGTCATCTTGAAATAATATGTTTCTTGGAAATGTCTTAATTGGTCGTTTCTTTGTATATATTTCCTTCACATCTGTTAAGAGAACTTCTTCACCCCAGAATTTGTTCTTGAGTTTCTTATCATGATTCCACATTTCATAACCATAAAGCTCTATATGCTTGGACTCGGCTTTTTCTCGACAAGGACACACATCAAAATATGAAATCTGACTACATGCTGAGTCATTATTGGTGAGAGCATTAAATATTGTAGTACGATGTATGCACCGGCACACCTTTAGTTTACTATGACGTAGAACATCCTCTAAGCTGGGTTTAGGACGAGGCTTCCAGGCACATAAACAACAGCCACAATTGCCTGGACAAAATATGCGACCATCATGATCGATTAAAGGGCTAGGCTCGAAACGGCACTTAACACACACATCTAAATCCTTGTGTTGTGGATAAGCCAGTCGATAGCGTTTAATGGGTGGTTTAGGAGCAGGCTTTGGTTTTTCCTGATCATAAATACATTTCAGTTTATTTTCAAATGTCAGGGCAGAAAGTCTAGATTGAGGATTTTGCAGTAGTTGATCGAATCCTTCCTGGGTTAATTTTTCTCTTTCACAATTGCAAACATTAAGCTTGGAATCTGATTTATCTAGGAGTGGTTGTGCAATATAAGGTATTGGAGGTACGGCTTCCTTTGCTATTTCTTTAGTAGATTGACTGTTACACTCACACCTCTGCGATTTCTGTAGGGTGCACCAGCAGGCGGGCATGTAACCAGCTTCAAATAGAGACTGCGTAATTGTTTGTGAACTTTTATCTCGGCAATTTAATAATTCTCTAGTTTCAGTATGAGTGTCCTGGGGTTTTCTCACGCAACACCAGCATTGTGGCATAAAACCATTGTCAAATAAACAAACATCTTTAGTTTGCATAGAACTGGACCGGCACTCACATGCCTTACTACATATAAAAGATAATTTTTTGGTTAAAGTGCACCTGCAAGATTTATTTTGATCCTCTAAAGAATGTATATGGTCTGTATGATGTAAGGTTTTTACACAACTTGACGTTATAGTTTGGTTAGCTGGAGTTTTAGAGTATTTCGAAAAAGCTTTTATATGAATTTCTAAGGGAATTTCTAAATAAAGAGGTTGTACAGAAAAATACTCAATATGCAATTGAGGTTTGTGTTTATATTCAAAATTTGGAGTTTTATATTCCCGCTGATTGCATTCGCATTCAATGGTCCTCTGGCTGGGAGGTTCTATGAAAGTATTAGCTAGATATTGGCTTAAACTGGTTAACTGTTTTAAATTGTTTTTAAATAATCCAGGATTCTCCATTTGTTGAAATACAGTTTTCATATCTAAACCAAAGTCTGTAAGGCTGCATTTACTACATATTGATTTTATGCTTTTCATACTCACTAGCTGGCATGCAAGTTCTTTTCGATGAAGTCGATGTTATACTGTCAAACATTTGCGTATATTTATCGGCTTTCTTCTCTATTCCTTCCACAGAGCATGACTGTATGAAAGATTCATCTTTTTGTTTCTGTTTCTCAGGACATGTCGAACGATCACAACAGAATTTATTCATGTCCATTTGGGAGGAAGGAAACATTTTACAATAAGAATATCACCAACAATAACAACTTAAATTTGGCTAAACAAGAATAATAGATCTTAAAGATAATAGATTTTAAGACAAACTATTTAAATTGGAAACAATATGATTTTCCTATTTTCAAACGAATAAATTTGTTTAAAAAATAAGTTTTTCTTTGACAATTGATAAACAACAAAAGCAGTGTTCATTTGAGTCTAAAAGTCTCCAATTTTAAAGGTTTTCACAATAAGAATATTTAAAAAATTGCCGAAAACTACACTTAACAACACTGCACAATGGGGCATATAAGCTATATTAAAATTTGTTATAGAAATAAATTTTTGCCAAACAGACTTTAATATGCTTCGATCTAATCACATTAACAAATGATTTTATTAATCATATTTATACATACAATTTATTTACAATGAAAATTACAATAAAAAATAAAAACAAACGATCACAGACAATAGACATTACAAACAATTTCATTACAGCACAAACAATTTGCCTTACAACTCTAAAACAGAAAACGAATTGCTTTCATCTCTTCAATAATTGAGTAATATCCAGGCCACTTTTTCTCTTAACGGGATAGTAAACAGTGCAATAAAACTCAGATTCCTGTTTGTGAGTATGAAAAGTCATTAAACGCTCATTGAGTTCTGCTTCAATTTGTTGCAGCAGCTGGGAAGGAAGCAAATAAGATTTAAAATAAAACCAAACGGGAAATTCAGAAAGAAATATTTCAATCTAAAAGAATTCATGGAAATGAAAACGATTTCTTTACATATGTACATAATATGAACCCTATTCTTTGAAAGCTTAATACCCACCACAATTTTTTGAGGCATGAACATGTCTTCTAAAACACTTAGGCAATTCATGGCATTAACAAAGTCCTTATAACTTTCTAAAGGGCCACTACTGGAAATATCAGAATTGAAAGACGAGAATGTCGACAAAATATCTAAACCCTGGCGGAATTCCTCATCAGTCCTCCAACGTTGCATTATTTTCATATTGAACAACAACGAATTGAGCAAAAATTTTGTGTTGGATGCAGAAGTCTTTAACAAGTTCATAAAACAGCGGATATGCGTGGGCATAGACTCCAATTGCAGTTCCGCTGCAATTTCGTCATTAACTTGAATGCAGCTGTCACTTTTTTCTATAACAGTAACAGTAGCAATATCTCTTGTATCAATTTTAAATTCACACTCTACACTGACATCTATTTTTTCGCAAACTTCTGTTGTTATTTCTATTTTTTCATCTAATTCCTCTCGCAGTGAGTGGAAACTTCCATACGATATATTACGTTGTAAGACCTCAGATTGGTTGACATCCAAATCGGAAGCATCTTGAAATATTACCGGCTTTTGGTGATCGAAAAGCCATGAAACCATGCGATTTACTCTAAGATGTAAATTACTGAATCTTCCGCGAGTCATACGCCTTTTAGAAAAACGTTTGCTTCTTTTTAATTTACAAGACTTTACTTGCATTTTTTTATGATCTAGGAAATTTGATTGTATGTCGTCTGTTTCCAAGGGTTTCGCTAGTTTGCGCATTTCTGAGGGTACCTCACATATGGTTTTCTTGTGAGAACAAGAAGGTAAGAGACTTTCGTCTATATACATTGGTGGTATTACAGCCATGCCCACAGTTATGAATCCTTTTGTTTCCTCAGATTCTTCTTGTTTAACTATTTGAGTATTATCCTGTTTAATGTCTGAAATTTCTTGGTCAATATTTTCGAAAGATTGAGTTTTTGGGGTGGAAGTTGCTGCTGGTTGCATACCCTCTGCCAGTAGTGTTAAATTATTCTCCTCTTTCACATTGATATTTGATTGAGTATTATTTTCATGATATATTTGCTCCGATTTATTATTTCCAAAAGTTTGTTCATTTTCAGTTTTCGCTCTAGAAGTTTTAAAACTGTCATGGCTTACCTCTTCTTCTGGGGCATCACTCTGTAGCAAAGTGTCCGCCAACTTTTTAACATCACGAGCTATGGTTTTGAACTGTTTTTGAGTGGGCAGCATGCGTTCGCAGTCCTAAAAAAAATAAATTATATTATATTTAAGTTTATCGTCAAGAAAATGTTAGCTTCACTCACCCCCATGTGCCTTAAAGCTTGACCCAAACCTTTACTTGCCGATTTCAAATCTTTAACGTCTTCACGCTTAAACCGTTTTGAAGGTGAATCGCCCAACTCATCGGCCAGACTATAACCCTCCGAACGTTCCAAACGTTTTTCCAATTTTTGACAGATTTCATCTTTGGTTCTGATCTCATCTGTCAGGCAACGAATTTTCTCCTCACTTTCACATTGGACTTTTTCCAAATTTTGAATTTGTAACTCGAGTGTGGCTACTTCTTCCCTGAGCTCACCATTTGTCACCTCTATATGAAGAAAATCTTTTTTCAAATCAAACATTTGACCACGAACGTTTTCCAATTCATTTTTAGCTAGACTTTCTGTTTCTTGTTGAAGTTTGCGCATAAATGTCAACTCATCAATAAGACCCTTATTGCGTCTCTTTTCGTTTTCCAGAGCTTCAGTTAGGGGCTTTTGTTGTTCTCTAATTTGCTCATGTTGTTCTTTGAAGCGGTCGAATTCGGACACCATTAATTGGTGATCTTCTTGGAGTTTCTGGTGATCCTTGGAGACACGCACTAAACAGGACTTCAAACCTTGTTCAGCCTCTTCGAGCTGACAGATTTTCTCATTCGCCGAGCGAGCATCCTCTCTTAAACAGTCTTGCAATTTTTGTATCTTTTGCTTAAGGCACATTTCTTTAGCCCGGTATTGCTCTTCACGTTCCTTGTACTCTCTTTCGAGGTCGACCCAGTGAGAATCGGCTGATTCCATGGCGGCATAATGACGTGTGTTTAGTTCCTTGATTTGATGTCTCAGACATTTGACTTCCTCCTTTAAGTACGGCACTTCCCTTTCCTGGCAAATACAGGTTTCAGATGACTTAAAGAAGTCTTTCTCAAAGCCTCCAGCAGAGAAACGTGTTGGGGAGTTGGCTAAATTCATGTTGGAACCTTGGTTGCCCATGGTCTCGTTTCGATTTCGCACTTGAGCCAAGATGTAATAGGTATTACAAATTAGCAGCAATAGCAAAGTGTTGTGTAACAATTCTAAATTTTCTTTGGCCTTCTGTTTGTCCTCTTCCAAATGACGTATTTGTGTCTCACTGGTAGCTAAATCGTCGCGTAGTATTGAACACTCTGAGTGGCAGTCTTTGTACTTGGCACTTAGTGCCTCTCTGGACATTTCCAGCTCAATGTTACGTTGGCTGAGAATCTCCAACTCGACTTCGAGTCTTTGCAAACGAAGTCTGGTGTCGTTTTCAGCCTCCTCAAATTCACACTTCTCTTCCTCAAGCGAAGAATTCTCACTCTCTAGAAACTCAACTCTATCCCTCAGTTCATTGACCTCTTTTTCAAGTAGAATTTCCCTCTGCAAACGTTCGGCTAGCCGCTTGGCTTGCTCGTCACCCGAACTCTCATAAATGAGCACTTTGCCTTCGAGCACTTCTACGCGTTCTTTGTAATATTGCAGGCGTTTTTGATCGGTTAAACTGGAAGAGTTTTGTTGTTGTACAGGTACCTTTTTGGTGGGTGAGTTAAAAATGTGATGCGTAGAGTAAGATGAAATACCGCCGTCCTCAAAGTCGGTCTGCGTACAAACGTTATTCTCGCTTGAATCGCTATAGAAGTCCGACTCCACAAATACACCGCTCTCGCTAAGACTATTCGTCTGCCAGGGCTGGCAGCGTCCTTTGCGCGGCGAATCTGTTGGTGTATTGTTCGGTGCGAGTTGATGGCTGTTGCTGGGTAAATAAGGAGCCGTGCTGTTGTAGGGCTGGACTGTGGCCACAATACGCGAGGGAGTTGAATAGTTTGTTGAATTGCTGTTGTTAACTTTTGTTGAGTTTACACTGCTGTTATCGTATGTTGAACGGCCACTGGTGGTTGAGACGGAAGATGCTGAACTGTAGTCCGATATGCGAGATTTGACCTTTAATTTTTAATATATTATTTTACAAAATAAACAAATATAAAAATATTTATTTCAATAAATATTTAATAATAAAATTTCGTTTACTATTAAATGATTTAAATGAATGTTTATGAAATAAAAAGTAATGTCAAGCTATTTATGAGATAATGGGGATTTTTGCCCAATTATTTACTTACCAAATCCAAACTACTGGCCTCATCACTGGATGAGGTAGCATTTAGGGAATTGGGACCACTTCTGGGTGTCAAGGCATCCAATTGTTGCACCAAATTCAATACCTGATGCAAACAATGCCTTTCATCTTCCTCCAGTGAGGATTTTTTCAAAAGGTCTCCCAAACGTCGACACAACTCCCCATTGGATATGTCTATCAAATCATCATGATGATGTTGACTCTGAGGTGATATTATACCCGAATCAAGTTGTATACTATGAGTATTTTGACTGGTGTGACTGTTGTTGCCGAATAACATTTCGAATGGATCTGGTTTACTGCTGTTGTTGTTGGCGTTCAGGCCACTCGGACAAGACCATAGATTTTGTGTGTTATTAGCTACAGTGGTAGTTTGCATCGACTCTAACGATTCGGATGTGGGATTTGTATTGCTTTGAAGCGACCACTGTAAAGACAGAAAATAATGAAGGACATAATGATGAAAACACGGTAATATTAACTGGTAGGGCTTCGCTCGATAAATAAATAAATATAGCACTTACTAGATAGCTTCCTAGAAGTCAAATTTGTAAACTTTGTAAAAGTAATTGATGTTTATAAGAAATGTTTACTCATTAATCTGTAGTTTATTCTTGGTATTTACTAGTCTGTCCACTATTAAAAGATTTTACTGTTATTCTCTAAACAATTAGAACATCATGCAAATTTAATATTTCTATTATGAAATTTTTCTTTAACGGTTTATAGATTACAACATTAATTTATGCTACTTTCAATTTAAGAACTACTTTAAAAATAACCGTTTTTATTTTTTCTGTTTGTTCTTTTCCATTACTGTTAACAACATTAATTACAAGAGGAATTATTTTAATTAATAATAATAGAACAAAAGTATTCTTTTGTTTGTTCAATTGCCAAGACGAGTACAGAATGCATGTGGAAATTTACAAATCATGGGAAGTTTTAAAACTTCTGTAACAAGGTGATAATGAATTCTAATAGGAGTTACAATGAAAATACTTTGTTAAATGAAAATACTTTGTGATAATTGCAATTTGAAAATACCTTCTTTCAGACTCTTGGAAAGATTTTTCAACAATAAATTAAAAAAAGATTTAACAAATTTTGGAAAATTGAAAACAAACACCAAAAAAATAAAACTTTCCACATAAATTATGGCTAATTAAAAATGTTGTAAATGTGTATCTATATAAATGTCTGAGAGTCTACGAGTATTGGTTAAATAAATATGCAGCCGTATGTGTATACGCTTGGTTAGCTTTAAATACAGTTTATTTTTATATTTTTAAATTTTAGTTTGTTGTTTTTTTTTGCAACTATTTCTTCTTCAAATTGTTACAACGCTTTGATGGTGTGTTGGTTAAACTCTTGAGGCGATTATTTCTTTAAATTATATTGAACTTTTTTTTTAGTTTTGTTTTGTTTTAAATTTAAGTTATCTACAATATAAATAATAAAAAAAAGTAAACTAAAGTGAAGTCTTCGACTATAAATGTGAATTTTATTTCATTATTTTCAACTTCAATGGTTTTTAAGGTCTCTTTTGTTAACAATTTTTCTAAAACTTTTTTTTTTACGAAAAGCAGAAAAAATCACAAAAACTAAAATAGAATTGAAAGCAGGTTACTAAACATGCAAAATAATAGCAAAATTAATGTGAACACAAACAATTCTAAAACGAAATGTTCATAGCAAAAACGTAAAATTATTTTTCTTCCAGTTTAAAATAAAAATGTAAAAACCCGTTAATTAATAAAGTTTTTCGAAGTCATTTTGTATGACTAAATATTTAACATTTAAAACATCTACATATAACGGCGGGGGAGAACATTTTATATGGGTTGAATAGAAAATAAATGAACAAGAAGAGTATTATTTCTTTGTTTAATGTTTTTTAAGAATTTTTTTGCCAACAACATAGGTAATTTAACTATTTCTAACACCCCCCCCCCCACCACCTTCACTTAATTTGTTTATGAATTCATAACCATTACTCAAATTATGTACATGGTATAAAAAGCATCAAAATTTTAACGAAAATTTAACATAATTTTGAGTTTAAACAAAGAAATTTCTTAGCGAATTATTTCAAAAATCATTATTATTCTTAAAGCATATTAGTCATTAAGTCGTGTAAGATTTATTGAGTTTGAAAGTCATTGTCGTTTTTTATATATAAATACAGTTCATTTTTAGCCTTACATTTAGGTGGTAATATGAGATCTATTGTTCTTTTGAAGACACTTGCAAATTTTTATAAATGACGGACAGAACATATAATACTTAATATTGCTACTTAATATTGCCAGCTGAAAGTAACTTTTTATGAGTCTATCGTCAATAGTTTCATGTGCACTTACTGGTACCCATAAAACCAGACAACATATCAATAAATGCCAAAATATTAAATTGGCGGCTGCTCAAGTCATTATATGGGGTAATTAGAATAATTTTAATTTCATACCCAGTAAAAATCTCTAAGCCTTTTTTTACATGTAACCCAGAGTTGTCAAATCTAAAGGCTGTCAAAACTCATCATCTCAAATATGAAATGAAAAAAGCTTTAGAGCTCTTAAGGTACGGTCACATTTGGCAAATATTTGCCGAAAATGACGTAACCACTAAATAACATTTATTTGAACTCATTTGTTTACTTAAAAAAACTTTTCTTATTTAGGCCAAAGCACAACAAATATTTAGTTTTAATTTATTTGATGCTGTTTGGTCTTGCAAAACTCTTGTAAGAGCAAACAACGTCAAACAAATTTGTGCTAAAACAAGTGGTTACGCTTTTTTGAGGAAATATTTGTCAAATGTGACCGTACCTTTACTCTTGCTGTTTTTGATAGAATTTTGAAAGGAAAATAAAACAAATAATTTCAACTTTCCTATTAAAATTCTTTGAGTTGCTTAAAGTTAAAACAACTTAATGTAACTAACATATCCCTTCAAGCTTAATTTTATGAATATTTATGTAAATGGACATTAAAAGAAATTCAAAAAATTATATAAACGACAAGTTTTATGATTTTAACATTTATCTCCATCAATTCTAGCGACAAAAGACAAATTGCAGGCGGTTTTTGTGAAATAAAAACACTATAAAATAACACATGAAATATAAATTAATAAACATTTTATGAAAAACATTCACACCTATCGTGAATAAAAACTCCACATGAAATTTGTTCAATTTTCACATTTTTCCTATTAAAATTCAATGTTAAAAAGATAAAAGGGAACAAATTTCATGTGGAATTTTTATTCCATTTATAAAACAAAATATTTATAAAACTATTTTGCTATGAGAATATTTTTAAAAGTTTTAAAAACAAAATTGTCATTAAAATTTTTTTAATTGTTTAAAAAAATTTGTTCATAACAATTACAATTGACATAAACATGATTTGTTTTTTTTTTGCAATTTACTGAGTAATATTTATTAAGTTTTGAGTTGATTTATGGTCATTGGTTGTATTATTTATATGAATATTTATTATTTGATTGAGCTCGTTGAACAATAAAACTGAAACCGAAACAACAATAACAAGCTAGAAATAAAATAACGTATTAATTTGCATAAAAACTTAAATAATTCTTTAGGTATACAAACACATGACTACTTTACTGAATGTGTGTTAAAAATAAAGTAGCAGTTTTTCGTTTGTTGTTTATAGGAATCAAATATGTTTGTGAGAAGTTTGAATTCAGAAGTAGCAACTGACAGTTACTTATTAAAGACCATTATACCCTACAATAACACAAAAAAAAAAAAAAAACAAATAATAGCTTATAAATTGCAATTAAATGTGAGCTTTTTGGTAGTTAATAATATCTATACATAACAATTAAAAAATATTAGCGAAGGTAGAATAATTATTTTGAATTTTATGATATAATTATAATTTCTGCAACACACATTAAACTTGCAGTTTCATTCAAAAATTTGTTTGCTAACATTAGCAGCAGAAGCAGGCGCGTAATATAGGGGAGATAAGGAAATTTTATTACAAAAAAAAAAAAACAAATATTTAGAATTTTACAAAAAGTTTAATCCCCTCCAATATAGCAAAACTCTCCATCTCTGTTATATTCTTAGTTTATCAAGATTGACATGTTTGCATTAATAATATTCATTTTTCCATGATATTTTCCATCTGTATGCTTATGAAATAAGCAGTATATAATTATCAAGTATTATTGATTTAATGGATTTATTAACACAGAATTATAGAAGATTATTGCATTTTGGGTGTGGAAGTGAAATTCTATATTAAATCCGTCATTGGAGTGCATGTTCAATGACTCATTTTCATATATTTTTTTTATGTAAAACAGATCAACATAACTTTACTAAAGGTACGGTCACACTCGGTAAATATTTGCTGAAAAAGATGTGACCACTGAATAACATACTCGTACATATATTTGAACTCGTTTATTTATTAAAAAAAAAAAACTTTTCTTATTTAGGCCAAAGCACAACAAAAATTTAGTTTTAATTTATTTGATGCTGTTTAATGTTGCAAAATTCTTGTAAGGTTACGCTTTTTGGAGTAAATATTTGCCAAATGTGACAAATTAAATAAAACAAAAAACTTAAGACGCGAACTTTTTTATAGATGACACTAGATGAAAAAATTACTAATAAACATTTACATTTAGACTGATTGAAAAACAACTTGTAAGTTCTTTTTTGGAATACAGAGTGAGCTACATGATGTCAAAGTTTATAAAAAAAAACAATTTTTATATTTAATATATGCAAAAACAGACACGGGACAACGTCTTTGTTGCTTGTAATCGTTAAATTTACATATAAGTAGAAGGAACCGTGTCTTAGCCTAACTGCAAGTGATCAATTAGTTTTCGCCACGAACAAAAAAAATTAAATTATTAGCAAGCCATTAAGTTAGGAACTTAGTGTATTAACTGACCGATTTTAAGCGTCAAGTGCGCTGACATACTTTGAACCAAATACAAGACCATCTCTATGTAATCTATGTAAGGTATATTAACTCACTTCTAGAATACACACTAGTCACTTAGCTAATTTGTTTAATTTAAGTTATAGATGTGAAAGTTTCGAAAAAAAACCAAACATTCTAACTTGTTGCTTTTTTTCTGTCCCACTTAGCTGCGGCTTTTTGGCTCTTTTCATCATATCAGTTATAAATTTTACATTTTCAGAAATAATTTCTGCTCCTATCCTATAATAAATAAATCTAGAACTTTATTATGTATAATTTTACACACATGCATTATGGTGTTTGAAAAATTAATAAAAACTCTAGATTGACACATTAAATCCAAGTCTTTTTCTCATCTAACTCAAATGTCATTGCCATCTGCTAAAGTCATGGTAATTTATGCAAATAAATAATAAGAAACTTTAGTAGACTACAAGTGTAACAGATAAGATACGAAGTAAAAATATGTACTAGCAACATGATATTAATATGTTTCTTTTAAATAATAACTATATTAACATTATCATGATCTTTCATTTAATTGGGTTATGAGGTTAAAAGTTTAAAACAAAGATTCAAATTAAAGTACAAAAACCACCGGCTATAATTTTCTTGTCTGTTATAGGGACTTATTAAATGTTAAGTAAATATTTAATGTTGTAAAGAAATTCTTTTAGCACTTACTAGACAAATAAAATCATCATCACACAACATTTCATTCATAATATCTGAACTTTTAATATCTGTTAGTGTTTGATGTATTCCAAGTGGGTGTTGCTGATTATGGAGATGTTACTTTTTTAATTCAGATTATTAATTTTAAACAATACTGTGGCAGATGATATCAGATATAAGCAGGTGCTTCATATGTAGCTTCTTTTGTTTCGCTTTTAATTTTTGATAATTTAACTAAGAAATTACGTAATTTTTTTCGATTCCTTAACATTTACAAATATTTTTCTTAATTGGCAAAAAATATTTGAAAGCTATAGGAGTTTGTAATAAAACAATAATATGTACAAGCAAGCAAAATTTCCTTCCAATTGTTGATTCGCTAATATTACTGTGACATTTTTTTTGTTTAAAATGTTTTTTCGTTGTTTGTTTAATTAGCAAAACAATTAAAACCTGTTTGTATATGTGTAGTTTGATATTGTTTAAAGTTTTTGTTAAATTTTTTAAAAATTTTGTATATTTTTTTTCAAATATTTTTATACAATATTTTTTTTTTAATAAAAAAATATGTAACTTTTTTCAAAACAATTAATTTTTTATTGTTATTTAACATTTAGATTTTCTTTGATTTTTTTCTTATTTAACATTTTAATTGTTTCTAAAACACACTTTATTTGTTGTCGTTTTTTTTTAACAAATATTTCCAGTTTTTGTTGTTTTGTTTTATAATTTTTTTTATCTTTGGCCAAATTAAACAAATTTTTTTGTACTTGTTTTTTTATATTGACGCGTCTTAAAATGATTTTTTTCTTTGCCTTTAGTTTTCTTTCAATTTGAAATTTAACCGTTTTTTCGTGTGCTTCTTCGTCTTTGCTCCGTTAATTTGGCGCAAGCGCTGTTTGTAAAATTTACGTTCATACTAAACAATAACAAATTCAAAACTAAAACTAAAACATTTTCGAGTTAGATTGTATGGCAACAATAGCAAAAAAGAACAATAACAACAACAACCACTACACCAACAAAAACAACGAAATGAAAAAATTTCATTCATATATTTGAACTCGCAACAGCAGTGCCAATTTAGCTATTTCGGATTTATCTTGCGATTTTTTAGCAACTGTTATTTTCGTACAGAATTGTATAGGTATAATAACTCTTTAAATTATGTTGTGAAATGTTTTTTCGGATCATTCGGTGCCGGCCTGAAAAGCCCGATTTTGGTCAGACTCTAAAAAAGCAAGTTTAATTCGTTTAAAACAATCGACCATTTCAAAAAATGTCTTATTTCTCAGTGAAAATGGTGACTATGCTATTGTTCTATGCAGTCATAGTTTTTTATTACACATGTTTATGTTATGGTACAGTGCACTCGGGAAAACGTCAGCTAATTAAAACCGCGGTTGTTCACAAATTGTTGACGTTTACGAATGTCAAATTTTTAAATAAAAAACATATCGATAATGTGCTTTTAAACGTTTTTATAGTGGAAGGCCAATGTAAGCGGCATGCGGCCGCGGGCGGCAATCAGCTGTTCTTTTTGAACGAAAGTTGAACAAAATTCTACTTTGCCGCTTCTCACAGCATTGCCAGATTAAGTAAATTGCGATACTTTAAAATTTTTGTATGAATAATTTTGTAAAAAAAACAAAAATTTTATTCTATTATTGATTATAAACTAAAACCAAACATAAAGAAATTCAAAAAGAAAAGAAAACAAAAAAGGCATTCAACCTGACTAGAACCATAGAAGACAACTAGAACTAAAAGAATACAATTTAAATGAGATCATATTTTTATATCATATGAATTTAATGAAAATCTGTTATTTTTTTCTGTTGTTTTTTTTTTCTTTCCAACACTTGGAAGAGAGCCTTCTATCTTAAAGGTCTTAATACATTTTTATCTTGCTAACTGTTGACTTTGTTACACCATATTGCTTCGCACTTGTACTTTTTCTAATAAGTCCAAAATATTTGCCTTTTCTTGTAATTTACGCACTTTCGGTTGTTTTGAGCTCATTTTGGTAATGAGATACTTACGAGAACAAAAAAAAAACAACTGAATATACATAAATAAAAAGACAATACATACAGTTGTAACTTCTTTTCTACTCTACTTATAAGGGGAGTCCCCACTTTCTGAACTTATTTCATTAAATAAATGTGTGTATTTTAACTGCTGCTGAATTCAAAATTTTGTTTTATTCAGAGTTGACGTTTTAGAGCTTTAACAGTTAACCTTCTTGAGACTAATACTATAAAATTCTGCTCCTCAATATTACTCATTTATCATGCATTCGTATTTACAATACATTTAATAGGGTCCTTTTTCATCGTATAGATTTCATGACAATAAATTATTAAAAAATTGTAATTAAAAATTAGTAAAAATAAATTTTTCATCACATTTTCGTAAAAATTAAAAAACGCACCGAAATTAAGAAAAAAGCGTAACGCGCACCAACTAAGGAATTTTTGGCACAAAAAAAGCACCAAGTTGACAACGCTGAGTATAATCGTGAACAGAAGAGAAAGAGAGAGAACTCTGTTGTGGAAAAGAGCGCAGAGAACAATTGCTAATTTATTTCTTGAAACGTATTTGCACAATCAATACTACTTAAAGATTTTTCAAACAAGATTTCGAATTAATTTGCAAATTTAATTTTATTTTTTAAATTGTTATCACTATTATAATTTTATATCTATCTGTTTTATTTAGTAACAAACTAAATACATATGTATGTTAGTGTTTTGTTTTGTTTAAATAATAAAAACTTCCCACAATTTTAAACCTTTACTCATAGTAGCTAAAATGACGATTGTTCTACTTAAATGGTCATTTGCAAAGACTAATAATAAAGGAAAAAAAACTAAACACAAATAAATTGTTTAACATACATAGTTATAAAAAGAGCAACAACAACAACAACAAATATAAAAAGTAACTTTGTTTATAAAATGAATTAGAAACAAACAAAGTTTAACCACATACATACATATTTACTCTATTCATAAGTTTTTTTTTAAGAATTACAAGAAGCAGTTTTAACTAAAAGGGCTTAAGAGACATTTATTATTAAACTTATTTAACAAAAACACAATTTAATTTCAAAACAAAATTTGAATTAATTTCTGAGGCTACATTTTGCTAGAAACTTTTTTCAACAAATTGTCTCATAAGACCTTTTTTAACATATTATATATCGAAACCTAAGTCTTAGCAGTTTATATTATATGTTAAATATAGAAACCCTGCCTTAAAAAGTCATTGTTAGTTTTTTATATTTGTTTTTGCAAACATTATTTTCTGACAATTGCGCGCCAAAATGGTTTTAAAATGCGAATTTATGGTGGATTTGTTTGTATCCAAATACTTTTGATATTCTTTAATGACTCATAATGTATTGCTTTGTTGCTGTATTTTATTGTAAGTATAATCTAGCTTAACAATTTGCACGTGCGTGGTTGAGCTTTTTTGTCTACTTTTCAGTTTAAGGTTTACATTTTGTTAAAGTTTATGGCATTACAAACTAATTTGGAGATAAACACACTTTTATGGTGTCATCACATTAATCAAATTGTGTTAATATTATTGTTTTTTTTTCAATAATAATGAATGTGGGTTGCAAACTATTTACTAAGTAGGGAGAATATTTGTTGCTTAAATATTTGAAAATTAAAAACCTAGTTTCTGTATTTTTTGAAACAATTTAATTTGTATTTAAATTAAAATAAAAATGTTTAAAGATGTGTTTGTTTCTTAAATCTTTTGCTGAAGCCATTAGCTAAACAATAAAAGATTTAAGACACAAACATTTCAGAGTCCAAATAAACCTTTAATCTGCGATTTTTGCAAAATCTAACTAATTACAAAAATGTTTGATAATAAAATTAAGAATCCAGAAAAAAATAAATACAAAGCACTTTTTAAAGTTATTGAAAAGTGCTACAAGCGAACACGGTAACATGTGTTTGAACATTTTCGTACACAGAAACAAACATACTCGTATGTGGCGTCAAATAAATAAATGAATGAATGAACAAATGTAAAGTCCAACATATTTCATATTGAGTCATGGCAAACAAACTGCACGATTTTTGCAATCAATGGCCACAAAAACAACAACTTGTCTGCATTGACATATTATATTAGATTTATGATCCGCTATGGTCCGACATAAAGCCAAAATTAAATTGTCTCTTTTTTTTACTGCCAGTCACTTCAGCTAAACACTTTTCATTTCAAGCTTGCGGTGGTGGAAGAGAAATATTATTAAAATAGTTTTCAGTTTTGTAGTGACCAGAGCTAAATTAAACACGCCCTTCCTTCCTTTACTTGATTGCACACACATGACAACTTTTTGACATTTTCTTGTAGATTTTTTTTAGAAAAAAATATTTACAATATACATATGTATGTATGTGTGTATGTATATGTATGTTTTGTTGAATAAAGAAAAGTGTTTTTTTTTAATTTTATGTGTATCCTAAATTAAGAAATATAATAAATAAATGGCTTTTAGTGGTATTTAACCTGTGACCTTTTTGTTTTATGTTTTTTAAACTAAACTATTTCAATCACGTTTTATAACAACGAAACCTGATTATTTTTTATTATTTATGCTTATTTTACTGTTAGAGGAGCTGAAGTGAGCTTTTCATTTCATTGATTTTTTCTACTTTTCCTTTATTATTTACCCCGGCATGCAAATCTTTTTTATTTGTTTAAAAGCGTGACTCTAGCAAAATGATGATGATGGCAATAAAATGTTGATTATGATTTAGTGATATTCTCAAAAATTAATATTAAAGTGGGAGAAATATACAGACACTTTAATTTGCGATAATAATGATATTTTGGAAGCTTAAAAGACAACCAGTTTTAAGTCATTTACAATAGAATTTGTATTTATGTAAGAAAGATTTTTCTGTAAAAGCTTTATAAAGTTTTTTTCTTGTAGTGGCATTTTTTGTAGAAAAAAACTGTTTGTGTAAAAATTTTTTTTGTTGGTTTTTGTGAAAATATGTGTTTTAGAAAGAAGCGTTCTTGTACAAATTATTTGTGTAAAAGCTCTTTTTATAAAACTGTTTGTAAAAAAACTTTTTTTATAATTTTTTTGTTTTTAAATAATTTATTTACCTCCTTATTCAAAAACGATTATTAAAGTTAACAAACGTATATTAAGCAAATTTTTATATGCAAATCTGTCTTAATAAACGTTTGTTAAATTTAATAATCGTTTTTGAATAAGGGGGTTAATGTTTTTAATTTCTTTTTGTTCTATTTTTTAAAAAATATTCTTTAATATTAAAGATTTTAATATTCAATTTTATGCTTCTTTTGAAAAATTTCTGTTCTACATTACTACATTTATGAAAACAATTTTTGATAAACTTTTTTAGCTTTATTTCAAAAAATCTCTGTTTTTGGAATTTTTTAAGATATTTTTTTAACTTTTTTTTGTTAAATGGATTTTTTCATAAAAAATCTTGTCATAGTTACAGTTTGTATCAAAAAACTTATTTGTAAAAAAATTAAAAAAAATAACATTTTCAAGTTTCTATAAATTTTGAAAATTATTTATCTAGAAAGTATATCTGAGTTGTGATTGATTCATTCAACATCGCACAGCCCAAACCGCTAAAGCTAGAAACTTGATATTCGGGTAATGGGTTCCTTTTACAACATGTACATACATCCACTAAGAAGGGATTTTTGGAAAATCGGTCGCTCTATATCTCCAAAACAAATAAACTTAGAAATATTATTTTAAATCCGTTCGCTTTTAACCAAAAAAAGAGCCGACAGGTGTCTGGTACTTTTTTGAAATTAGAAATTCAAGTGACCATATGGGGTAAAAATAGTCCCCGTAGAACGCTCCGTTAACATGTATATCTCCTACATAAATAAACATAGAAATACTACATTAAATGCATCTGGCTCAGATCAATAAAGACTAGAAAATTTTTTGGTACTTTTTTGAAATTCGAATTCCTATGACCTAAAAATTGTATTCTCTTTTGGTACTTTTTTTATCAAAATGTATTTTCTCATTAAAAATTCCATGAACTATTGTTTTGAAATAGTACGTATTACGGATAATTAATAGGTACTTTTTTGAAAATTATTTTTTCACGGGTGACAAAAAAGGGGGAAAACGGGGTAAAAACGATTATATGATATTAATCATTGAATTTAAAAATAAAAAAAAATATAAAATATTCTTCCATCCACACAAAAAAGAACCCAGAACATGGTATTCACGACTCAAATATAAAGGTGTAAAAAGGACTAAATTTCAGTACACTTATATTTGTACTTTTTTAAAATTAATTTCTACTATTCTATTCTCGCAAACTATATCTGGTCATGTTATTATCTTCGACAAAGTTGTTGTGCATGAGCCCGGGAAGGTTTCTGAGTTGGTACGACCACGCCTACTTTAACGCCCACTTTTTTAAATTTATTAATTGCTTCTGCATGACATTTTACAGATTTACTTCAAACAAGTTGCATACACAACTTACTGAAGGCGAGGTAAAAATAAAAATGTTATGTGCCACGCCCACTTTCATGCTCCATCTCAAAAAATAAATGTTTGTATGTATGTCCTTTATAGAATCGTAAACTATGTATTTGATCATGTGATTATCTTTGGCAAAGTTGTTGTGCATGAGCCCGGGAAGGTTGCTAAGTTGGTGTGAATACACCTACTCTAAGAACCACTTTTTTTAATTAATTACAACGCCTGCCAGGAAGGCCAGACCGCTGGACCGATCTTACTAAAACTTTGACGAGATATAACTAAGACTCCGGCATGACTAAGAATACTTTTTTCGACCGCCTACTTTTTTTCAAAATTAACAAAATATTAAAATTATTCGAAATGGATTGAATATTTGTGTAATGCCTTTCTTTCAAATTAATTTTATTGGTGGCGTAGCAACGCGAGCAAATGCCATCTAGTTTTTACATAAAACTATACAAAAACTCTATTTTGAAAACTATAAATTGTACGTACCTACATTTTTCTGGCATTATAAGTATATGAAACAAAAAGAAGCATTCATTGAGCTTCCAGCTTTTTTATATTTTTTGCTCCGTTTATAGTCCCTTTTGCGTTTTAGAATAATATTCAATTAAAATTTGTTAATTAAAAAAATAACATTTTTAAATTATGCAAAAGCATTAACATTTGTTGGCTCTGTTAATTCTTTTAACAACTGTTTGTTATCAAATCCACTTGAAACATGCAACAAATTGTAATTCAATACAAATTAATTTTAAAAATTTGCAGCATACTTTATAGCGTTCATTATTAAATGTACCATATTAAACATAGCATACTTTAGGCATTTAAACGATAAATATAAAACTATTTACCTTATCATTAGTCTCTTCCAGTTCGAGTATTCTAAATTCTAACAATTCATTTTGTTCACGCAAATCATTGGCCTCTGCATGTAGTTCATGCTCCTGATCCTCCAAATACTTAATGCGTTCCATTAGTTGTGGTATTTTTGAGTTGTTAGCACTCTGTTGAAAAACACAAAAAGACAATTAAAATTAAAATAAACCACTTCTCTAAGGGTATAATTATATGTTATTATTGTTTATTCTATGATTAATTTACCTTCATGGCATTGGTTTCCAATTCAACAATTTGATCCTTGGATATATTTAGTTCTTGTTTTAGTTGTTCGTTTTGCTTTTGCAATAAGTCAACTTCTTTTTGTAGCTTCTCAATGTCATGGGTATAGCTGCGCATCTGTAATAGAGGAACAAGAAAACGAAATATTTTATGATTAATTTTTTAATACTTCTTTCTTAGGCGCTTGTGCGACTTTCAAAACAATATTAATTCATATAAAAACAAACTATTTTTGTAACACCACTACTTGTTAAGATTCTTCTCCTGCTTAAGTATTTTTGTAACAAAACTACTCGTACTGGCATTTTGGTCAAGAGCCAATAATAATGGTCATTACTAATATGAGTGTGAAACCACCTTCATTGTTGAACTGCTGCATAAAAAGCAGACTGTGTTTTAAAAACTCTGTTTTGTTTCTTCTTAAGTCTAAAATATTATTGTAATACGTTTGTCGGCAGCTATAAAAACATGACTTAAAAAAGGATGCTTTAAAGAAAAAAGGCAAAAACCACGACACGAGACGAGACGAGAGGAGTATAAAAGTATAAAAATGTGTGTAGAAAATCATTTAGCTGTGGTAACTAAGTTACGCCTTTAGTTTTTGAACTTTTATCATTTGTATGACCATCAGTTGGCTGCAGTTGTACATATTATTGTGTTATTGTTTATTTGCAGACAAAAAGGCAAAGACCTTAAAGCCATTGCAGCTAGTATAATAGTAGCATTGTCACAAAAGGTCTCTATGACAGGAGACTAGGCTTTTTGTAAACTAGCATCTACTTGGAAACCCACATGTACACACACATATTATACTCCGTATTGTAACATATATAAACTCAAGTTATTTTAACTATACCCAGAGACCATGTGTATTTGTATGCGGCCCTGAAATAATCGTGAGATTTTTCTTTATTTTTATATTTTTGCAAGTTAACAATTGGATATAAATCGCATGTCTGCTAGTTTTCATTTCGTTTTATTTTATTTCAGTTTGTTTATTTGTTGGTTTGTTCATTACTATTATTTTGTTATAAATATGTGTCATTGAGCCAAAATGCATTGTCAATGTCTTGAAGCAGAGTCACTAAACTAATGTGCATTTTTGCAGCCTTTTTTAGGTAGAAAGATTTAAATAAATAATAAATATTATTTCTGTTTTTTTTTGTAAATTGATTTATTAACGAAAAAGTGAAATTGAGTAGTACTTTTTATTAGGTTTTAATAAGGTGCATTATTTTTAATAATAAAAAAAAAACGAAAATAAAAGGTTCATGTAGAATGGATCATATGAGACCAAACCAAAAGACAAAAGCAACAATCTTTACTTTTACGGTTAAAGGCCAGTAACGAATAAATAAATAAATATTATTTTCCATTGTTTGGATTTATAAGAAATGAAATATGTTGGTAAAAGTAATAAAAATAATTTCTTTCTCTAATTGTGGGTAATCAATCAAAATTTTTTTAAAAAAATTTGCTTTAGATGAAAAAATATATTAGGGCATTAAATTTAGCAGGAATATTTTATTTATAAATAATGTGTTTGAGCAATTGAACTAAGCATTTAATTTTTATTGTTTATAGTGATCTTTTTTTTTGCAAAAAAAATATCTGAGAAAATTTTGGTTATGGTGAAGAAATGTTGGTGAATTTAGTAAGATTGTTCCTTTTTAGAGTCCTAAAATAAAAATATTTAAAATGAAAGTTAAATTGCTTCTGAACTAAAATATTTTCATTATTTCATAATTTAAATACAAGTTATAATTCAGATTAATCGGTTCAAACTTAAGTAGATGAGATAGTGTATTATGACATCTTATACTCCAGAAGAGTAAAATCAAGATTAGTTGTCTGAAACTTTAGACTATACTCTGTAATTTTTCTGTACATTGTATCAAATCGAACCAGTAATTTATAAGTTATATTATTTTTGCTACATGTTATTACATTTGTACACAATTTTTCAGAATATAAATCAATAGACTTCGCACACAAACTCATATTTGTAACAAACAAATAAAAAAGGCAAAAGAAAACAAGTTTTCTTCTTAAATCTTTCGTTTTCAGTATAAAATTACAAAACATATAAACTCACCGTTTGCCATATATCTGTGGGTTCTTCACCATTTGCCGGCGGTTGAGGACTTATACTGGTTGGTGCGGAGGATAAAGCTGAATCGGAATCCGAATGATTGTTGTGAAGATGATGATGGTGGTGGTGGTGATGATGTCTGTGATGATGATGTTCATGATCATGATTCTGTTTAGCATCTTGTATGGCTTTATTTTGTAAATGCTGTGTTAATTCTTGTGTTATGTTTTGCTCATCAAAATGATCTGTTTCATCGCATGCTGCTGCTATTGACGTGGCCATTAATGTGGCTGTTGTTAATGGGGTATTTGGTGTTTGTGTTGTTGCCGTGGCTGTTGCAGTCATATTTCTAGTAGAATTTATTAAGGATGAGGTGTCGGTTGTTTGTGTTGACGTTGTCAGCAATAATGGTTCATGCTTTTTATGCAACAAATTCATGCAACAACTATGGCCATCATTGGCATTGTTGTCGTTTTTGTTGTTGTTGCTGTTGTTATGCAAATCTGGTATTTCTAGGGCCTTTAAATGTTTGTGTATGATGGTTATTGAATTCTGGTCATTGTTATTTTCAACAATTTCTGTTTCTTTTGCATTATTGTTGTGATGTGTATTGAGTATTTTAGTTGATTTTTGTAGATTCGTTGTGACATTTTTTGTATTATTTATCAGCTCAATATTCTTGAGTTTGGAAATCTGTAAGAAAAACAGTAAAGTTTTAATAAAATTATAAAAAATTACACCAACGTTTTGTATAATTAAAAGCTATTTTAGTTTTATAGAATTTTGTCCTTATTCACAAAACTTACAACAGGTTTATAAGAGGTTTATAAATCAAATTTTGTATGGAAATTTGCTTTATGAACCTGTTGTAAGTTTTTATGAATAAGGGCATTTATATTTAAGCTTGTTTATAAAGTAGCTGCTAAAAACATAAATTTGTTGAAATTTTAATTGCAGAGTGTAAAAAAACAAGTTGCCTAAATGGAAATTTTTAAAATTTTTATTTCGTTTATTTACTTTTAAACTACTCCCACATTGTTACTTAACTACTAAATAATTGGTGTGTTAAGTTTTGTTTCGCTACTCATTAACACTTAACAAATTCCATTTATGTTTGTTATATTTTTTATAGAACTTTTGAGCAACAAAATTAGCAAAATCATTTCTTTTAACACTGACTTGTAGTGACACTTTAGACAGATTGACCAAAAAAACTCAGATAGACAGACAGACAGACAAAACATTTTTATTACTAGATGTTAAACTAACACACAACAATCAAAAATTATTTGCTCTACTTGATGTTTTTTCTGCGTTTGTTTGTTTGTTTTTTATGTACATTTTGAGCTTTATAAAATATTTTCTGACATTTTTACCTTTTTGTTTTGTTTAATTGTGTTAAAACACACAAGTCTGTGTAAAATGGCCTTAATATGGCTAACAATATTAACAACAATAGCAATAACAAATAACATTAGTAACTTTTTTGCCACAATAATAATACAGAAATATTGAGGTTTTTTTTACATTGAAATAAAAGCATCATAGAAAGAAGTGCTCGTAATAAAGAAATGTCTTAAATATAAATAATAGCTATATAATTTTTTGCTTAATTTGCCCTATACAATATTTATGTAAAATGAGAAAAATGTGTGAACAATAAATATGTTTTAATAAAATCTTTGTACCATTCAACATAAACTTTTCTTCTTTGCACTTTAGTTCCAATTCAGTGTCTTTTTTTTTGTTCTTTTTAGCAATTAAAATTATTTATTATTTGTTTGTTGTTCTAATTTTTATTAGTTTTTTATTTGGTTTTTGTGTGACTTTAACAAATATAGTCAACTTTTTCTCCTATTTATTTATTTTTTGTTCATTATTATGTTGATATATATGTATATTCTTTTGAATGTTCATATGTGACAGGTTAGTAAACCAGTCTCACATAATATTACTCTAGATAAAGTTGTAAAATCGAAGATCAAACAGACAACAAGCAGACACCACTTTTTTATTGAAGAGAGACAAAAGAAGAAATAAACTTAAACACCAACATCACTACTACTGCCAGCTAATACCCACTTTAGTGCAGTGTACCTAGGATTGTAATCCATAAAAAAAACTACTACATATTAAGTTTTATTTAATGTCATAAAGTCACGATAAAATTAAAATCAACTCACAAAAATATGTTAGTAGTTGTAAGTACACCATCCCTAGTAATCAGTAGAAAAACTTGAAAAAATCTCTACAAGATACTAAGCCATAACAGAAAAAAAGTGTACTTTAATAGTTAAAAAGTTGACTTTTGTTAAAAGTACATTTTACTTTAACTATAGACACGTAAAATTATACTTTAAACGCTAAAATATATTTTTATGTTTGCTTTTAAATAATTTAACATCACTTTAAAATCAACCAGCTGTTTATGCAAAGAACAAAAACTAGATGTATACAAAAATATAAAAAAAAAGCCATAGCAGCCCGAATTGTTTTCCATGTGTTCTTGTTTTAAGAATCATGGAAGTGTCGTTGCCTTTGTGTTCGACAATCAGCGCTGCCAAATGTGCAGATTTATCTGTTGTTTGCAGTTTTTTGAAGTGCAAAACAGGCTTGCAGATTTTTACTCCAAAAAACAGTTTTTTTAAATCAATGCAGATTTTTCAATTTTATTCGAATAAAACAAAGAAGCAATCAATATTATTATTCCCACTCTATGTGGAATTTTGCGGACCAATGATTTCAAAAAAAAAAAAAATTCAATTGCAAAAATTTTGTACAAACAAAAGAAATGGAAACTAAATTTAATAAGAATATGTGCAACTATGATTTCTATGATCTCTATACATATGTATGTGATAATTTAAATGAAGTATTATACGTTATGTTTTTACTGTTAATTTAATATACATATGTATATTTTATATCAAATATAAAAATTATATTTTGTTTTCTTTTTTTCTTCAATAAATTAAACATATACAAATATGATTTTATTACACCGCACACATTCTTCAAAAGTGACTCAATTCAAAATTTTAATTTTTCGGGTTTGTATGCTTAAACAACACACAACACACTTGTTTATCTATAAGAAAAAGATCCAAGCATTTTCTTACAGTTAACAAGTTACTAAAAAACAGTTAGATCTTTTTTATATTTCATTTGGTATAAAGTTGCAATTTAATAGTGATTTATTTTTTAATAAAAATTTTGAATTGAGTCACTTTTGAAGAATGTGTGCGATATTATTTAATTTTGTTTTGAAGATGCAGATTTTTTTCGAAAAAAACAGATTTTTTTGTGAATTGTCAGATTTTGTAAAAAAATATGGCAACACTGCGCCAAAATAGCCTAATTATGATACTAATCTTAGCTTCTCCATTTTTCCACCGCAAACACTTTTCTTAAATTTTCCCGCTTAATTTCAATATTTTGCCGATTTTTGTTTTTTTTTTAAATTTTCAATGACTTAAAATGACCTTAAATTTTCACTATAGTTACAAAATAATTAAAAGTAGGTTCTAAGTTTAAAGTTGTTTTTAAAAAGAGCCGACTTTAGTTTTTGGTTATGGCCCATTGTTTTATATCAGCTTTAAGGTTTTCTAACTCTAGTATAAAAAATGCTTTGATTTTCGTCATGAGTTGTCATTAAATTGCTCTCAGATATTTTCACTAAATTATTTTATATTCAAAAAATTTTCCATAATAAGAAACAAATTTTTGAAACCAGGTTTCTTCTTTATTTATTCAAACTTTTTTTGTGGAATTTTTGTACAAAAAGTCAAAATTTCCTGGATAGACAAAAAATTTTTTTCAAGTTTAAAAACTCTTATGCCCGTATTTATAAAAAAATAAAGTAGACTTCAAATGTACTTTAAGAAAATTTTGTATGAAAATTTTGTCTAAAAGCACACTTCAAGTCTACTTAATTTTTTATAAATACGGCAGTTAAAATTTAACCCACTTATTCATAAAACTTGTCAAAGGTTTATAAACCCTCGATAAGTTTTTGTGAATTAGACTGTAAATCGTTGTTGTTTAGAAACAAAATTAGAAAATAAAACTCTAATAAGAAGAAGGCAAACTAAATCTTGAAAAAGCTTATCACTTAAAAACAGTTATTAACTTTAATTAACTTTTTTCTTTGAGCGTTGTTTAAAATGTAATTCTACATTTTTGTTATCTACATACATACATCTATAGGCACACGTCATTATTTTACAAACAAAAAAAAAACTAAAAATATAAGCAAATAAACTAAATAACCAAGACATTCATAAAATTGTTTAAAAAATTTGCATTTTGCTTTTTGAACTAATAAAAAAAAACCTGCATAAACTTTAACTACAGACATAATTAGAGTGCAATGTAAGATAGATAATTTATTGAAATTGTTTTAAATATTTACGTTTTTTTTTTCAGAAAGATGTTGAAAGTTGTTTTTAATTTATAAAACTAAATCTTTAACAGAATACCTTGACATTAATCTTCAGAACTTAAATGAGTGTTAAAAACAAACCAATATTTGTGCTCTTAAATCAAACCGCAAAACCCATTACCAAATTTATTTTGCAAGCTTTATGCAAAATAAATAAAAGTCGCTTAAATAATAAATAAAATTCTTAAAATTCTTTATACGATTGTTAAATTTAATAATAAATTATATATTGCTGAATCACTATTATCACTTGGTACCTGATCATCACCTCACGTTGCATGTTAATTATTCACAATTCATAAAGAAAATTAATTTGCATTTTTTGTCTTGTTTAAAACTTCAATATTTTTATTTCTATGTATGTAAATATGTTTCTCGTTTTGATAATTTCAACTTGTTATTTGCATAATCAATCAATAGCAGATGGAGTTTTAAATGCAGTTGGTGATTTAACTCAGCAACAAAAGCCGGATTTTGTTGCTTAATATTGGTAATTTAACGATATAAAGAAGAATCGTAAAAACACTCTTTAATGTGTGTCAATATTGTTGTTAATTGTTAAGAGAAAAAAACATTTCAATTATTAAATAAAAAAAAAATTAATTATTCAATTTTATAGATAATTTTTATTATATTTTACTCTAAGCAAATTACGTTTTCATAGATGCTTTTGATTGAAATATTTAATGGTTCATTAAATTAACGATTAGTTCATATACTTAAATAAATTTCATTATTGCAACCAGGTTATGGGAAGCTAAGAAATGTATCTTGTATTAATAAATTTATAAATTAATTTGAGGTTTTGTACAATAATTTGCTAAATAATAATATTTTAATTTTTGATAATTTTTAGTCAGGCTCGAGTTCATTAAATTTAATTTGGTTCGATCCCCAACTCAGCCAAGAAAAATTATCAATAAAATTTTAATAAGAGTTCATGTTGTAAAAACAATTCCTACCTTCAGTAAAAATAATAATTTAATGAACTAGAGCCTGACTAAAAATTATCAAAAATTTAAAAATTAACAGTTCAACTAAAAAATAATAATTGTTAATAATAGTTTATATTGTGCATTTATGAGGGCTTTAAAATCCTCAGTTAACTTACTGCAAGCATGATAATGATGTCGCTATTTACTGTTGATTTTTTTAAGCTTTGCTTAAATACTCTAACAATACTTTCAATCATTTAGCTTAACAACTTTTTGTGTTTCATTTTTTTTCTTTTTCTTCATCTTCTTATTCATGCATACATAATATCTGCTCTTTAATGTATTTTAGTGTTTTTTTGTTGGCGCGAATTTCCTTTCAAAATATTGCATACACACAATTGCCAGTTGAGCCATGCAACAGTCTTTGTACGTAATAAATATGAATTTACATTAAACTTTGTTGCAGTTGTTTGATTTTCATACAAGTTTTCTTTTTTCTCTGTGCAATTTTCATGTTGTAATCGATGACAGCAATATTGATGCCTACGCAGCTATTGATATGATTTGGCAATATGTTTAAATGTTATGCTAAGAACACAACTGGAACGAACGACGAATTAGCCAGTGAAAATTCACTGTGTAAATTCGTCGTATGAAGCACAATAACGACAAAAAATAATGTTGTTATTTTCATATAACAGCTGATAGATAGTGTGACCATATTTAAAAAAATACATACCTACATATATAAAATAAACATTAACAAAAGCACAGGTAAAAATAGTTTTTATAGTGAACTATTTTATATGTTTATTATTTATATTAAAGCACAAATTAATATTATTTACTAACACATTAAAAACTAAAATCAAACATGGTCACCCCGTATTGTTTGTACGTCGTTCGCCGGCATAAGATTTTTTTTTTTTTTTAATTCAAATTTATTTACAATCTATTTTACAATATTTAACAAATTCAATGATTTAAATAAGATTATCACATATGTTATTAAACCACAATAAGTTTAATAAACTATATAGGATATACATATGTAAGTATGTACGTCTTTAAATAAATAAACATGTTTTATTTTCTATAGTGGAGATCTAACACGTGAAATCTGTTCAGTCTTCTAAGTTCATTTGTTTCATCTAATAAGGAAATCGCCAATGGGTTTTGATGGTTGCTTAGTCTATTTATATATATACCTAGCACTATATCTGTTTATTTCATTTAAAATAAATGGTACTTTCAGATCCCTATGAATTTGAATGTTGGTCAGAAACCATGGAGCGCCAGAAATATACCTTAAGGTTTTGGATTGATAGCGTTGCAATATCTCAATATATAAATTACTGGCCATTCCCTACAGCTCAATATCATATGTCCATATAGGCTTTAATATAGCTTTATATAATTTTATTTTGTTCTCTAAACTAAGTTGAGACTTGTTCCTAAGTAACCAGTTCATTTTCTTGGTTTTCACATTAAGATAATTTTTTTTGCTTTTAATGTGGTCTTTTCATGTCTATATATATATAGACAAAGTTGTGTTCCTTGTATTAGGTTGTGTAATGAAATATCAAGGAATACCTACCTATAGGTTTGTATAAGGAAAAGGGCATTTTTTAGGAGGGGGATGAAATAAAAAAAGACCCATATTGCGGAGTATAGATTTTTACTAATTTACAAATATGGTTTCAATTAATTTACATAAAAACAATTTTATTTGGACTAAAATTTACTAAATATGAAGAAAAACTTCATAAATAAATTAATAGGAAATGAAGCAAACACTAAAGTTCGTCCGTGTTTATATACTGCAGCACTGATTCGATGAACCACGTTTCTTGTTTTAATCTTTTAATACAAAAACAAAACAATGGCGGAAAATAAAGTTTGTAGTTTAAGTCTTTTTTGTTTTTAAATAATAAGTAAATAAAGTTTGTTGCTTAAATCTTCTTTATTTACAAATAAAAGGGTCAAAGAAAGAGAGAAAAGGTTTGTTGTTTGAGCCTTTTTAAAACAAAACAAAACATCTAAAGAAACTGTTGGAATTTTGAAGTTTTTTTTTTTTGGTTTGTATTGTCTCAAACGCCTTAACACAAATCAAGTTTGTCCATAGAATTTTCAAAATTTCATAATTTTCTATAAATAAATTCTATAGATAAAAGAAGAAATAAAAAACCAACAACAAAAAACCCACAGACGTGTGTTGTTGAAAATTTTACATTTGAATTAAAATCATCTACCATTAAAATGTTCTGTTATTTTATGATGTTTACCAGACATGTGTCTAAACGTTAGATGCTTGTTTATATTGATGTTGGTTTTTCTTTGAAATGTATACATGTTAATATTTTGAAAAGTTTAAAACGTGGTAAACAATAAATTTTCTTACACACACTCTTGCCAAAAAAAAAAAAATAAACTGAAATCTTTGAAAAAAAACCCAGGAAAATAAACATTTGTAAAGAAAAACCTTTTTAGGCTTCGTTAAGCAAATGATTGATGACAACAAAACATACATACAATACGTAGATTTGAAATAAACTTTTTGTGTGGATAAATAAAATCTTTACAATTAGATATCAATGGGTTATCGAAACAACAAACAGCATAAAAAAATCAACAAAAAATCATGTTAACAAATAAAGGAAATTACTTATTTGACTACATTTATAACCACTGCAAGTAAGTAGATAACTTCAAGTTATTTCTAACTTAGTGAACTTTATTTTTCTTGCTGATACCATGTAAAGTTTTTTTTTTAACGCATGTGTGGTGGCATGTTTCATAATTTCGTTTGAAAGAAAATGAAACGAAACACAACAAAAACAAAAAAATTAGCAAAATTTATTCAAAAAACTCTGTTGCATGTTATTAATATCAAGTTGGGATTGTTGCACAGAAATGTGAAAATTATTTTGCAAATATGTTTTCCGGCATAGATAATGTTAAAAGAAATGCTCTTTTTTTTGTTTGTTTTTTTATTATTGTTGTTTGTTTTTGTTTTGCTGCCTTTAACTTAGCTGAACGCTGCGCCTGTTTTCTGTTTGGTATTGTTTTTAAATAATTATAATTTAATAACTTTTATAGCAATGGGTGCCAGTTAATAATGAAAAGAGGTTAAATTTTCATTAATTCACACTGCATATATTTATGAAACTATAAATTATACATACAGTTTACCCGTAAATATGAAAGAAAGTTGCTGCAAACATGAAAAATAAAATAATAATATTAAACAACATAGACAACAAACACCACAATAACTATATGTACAATTGTAATAAACACACCTCTTGTATAAGTAGCTACATATTTACATGTCTGGAGTTGTTTATTTAATATTAATAATTAATAATTATTTAAATTGTCATAAATATTTTCCACATTTTTTATTAATTTAAGATTTATATTATTGGCCATTTCACTTTTATTAAACTCTTGTTTAAAAACACACTGAAACTTATGAAAAATTTGTTGTTTATAAAAAAAATTCAAACGAAAAGAAACTTAAAAATTACATTGATTAAAAATGAAGTTTTCGTTATTTGTTTTTTTTTTTCTTTTTTTTTTGACCTTTCCCACTGACACAGTGAAATTATAATCTTTTCAAACATACATACATATGTATGTCTGTATGTAGATATGTATGCTTTTCTAATTTGTATGTATGTATGCATGTAAGTAAATATTTATGCATTTTCTATTTTTCTTTCATTTCATTCAATGTGTCAACTGTGTTTTTGTTGTACTTTGTAATTTGCAAATTGAAGATTTTTATCTTTAACTCATACATACATATACATATGTTTATTTTTGTTTCTTTCTCTTAATCTTCATCAAAAGTCAATAAACTTTAGCTACACACCAAAGCAAATACATGAGCAGTAAATGTAAAGAAAAACTTGGCAAACATCCAATCAGGAATTAAGTATGATTATTTGCAGTGACACTGTGCACCAATGCTCCTCCGCTGAGCGCTTTTGTAATTTCAGAAAAACTATACAAACAAATAGCAAATAACATTGACATTTACGCCAAGTAAAATTTGACAAATTTCATTTAGCTGGTGCACATTGTTTGTTGACACAAGCCTAAATGAAGAAAATATAAATTTTATGAGATTTAAGCAGTAAAAGAAATGCAGAAATGTGCAAAAACTGGTACTGTCATTAATTAAAACTTAAGAGTTTTAAACATAGAACAGGTGCAATAGCCTTAGTTTCTTAAACTCAATCTCTAGTCTAAAAGCCAACAGGTTTTTTGTTGACATTACTTCTATATGCTTCTTTTTTAAGGTTTCTGGCCAATTTATACAATATGTTTAGATCAACATTAAAAACGTGACTTTATTTCAAATAAACTCAAATAAAATAAAACAACAAAAAAAACTTAATACCTAAGAAACACACACACACACCAAAACATAAACGAAATAAATATCCAAAATAGAAAGAAACAATGTCAAAGTAAAAAAATTTATAGCAAATATTTGTATAATTTTAAATATTTGTTTAAGCTTAAACCTGCAGTTACATATGTAGATATAGAAATACAAGGTGGCGCAAAAGTAATCCTCCTATCAGAAAATGCTATAAATTTTGCGATTGGCCCCTAATGTCAGTTCTGTTTTGACATTTGTGTAGTAAACACATGCGAAATACACGTTAATTTATAGCAAAATTTGTAGCATTTTCTGATAGGAGGATTACTTTTGCGCCACCTTGTACATTTAATGACTTAACCTTCAAAAGGAAATTAAAAAAACAACAAAAATCTAATAAAGAAAAAAATAATTAATTATAAATTTGTTAATGATTTCAAGTGTTTACTACAATTAATGATTTTATAAATTATTTTTTAAGAAAATTAAAAAAAAAAAAATAAATTTGTATTGAATTGAATCAAGCCCGACCAAATTGTTCTTTGCCGCTAATTCTAAAGAACTATTTTCCAGTATCTAATGTATTTTCTGTTAAAGTTCAATATTTGTCTCGAATGAACTAATTCACTAAAGCAATTTTGCAGTATAAAGCAATACTTGACTTAAGTACTACAAGTTCCAGCACTCTCAAAACAGCAAAACGATAATGTCGTTATCTTACTGATAATGCTACTGTTTACGGCAAAACAACACTTAGCGATTCTCCTTATTTTCCCTACAATTGCAATTTTCTTTAGTGTATATACAGTCATGTGAAAAATAATAGGGACAGTGCCCACCCAAACTTATAAACTTATTTACAACCGGATAAAAAATCGAAAATTCTTTCTTGTTTAAACGATTTTTAAAAGATTAATAACAACATTTTTGCTATTCCCATAATATATTTTGATTTTTTTGTGACTTTGTATGAATCATATAGTTGAACGTGTGAAAAAAATAGGGACACTTTGTTTTACTCGATCACTTACAAAAAAATTTTTTTTTTAATTTTTATTATTGTCTCTTTACCAAAACGAGAAACTGTCCCTATTATTTTTCACAGCAGAAATAGCGCACTTTGTAAATAAAATAATTTGTTATCAAAACGAAGGAAAAACACAAAATGTAACAGGATTTCTTAATTTACAATCATTGCAAAACAACTCTCTTTTATCACTAATTCTTTCTTTCCCCAAAGACGGCGAATACAACTGTCCCTATTATTTTTTACATGACTGTATAAACATAAGCAGAAAGCTGTGTGTTGCAGCTTAACTACTTCCACTTGTCATAAAAAAACTAAATAAAACGTCAAAGTGTTAGACAGATCGTAAATACTAATTTTCGCCTAGTTACAAACTAACCATTCACCTGTTCAACTCATTCTCCTCTACTGATAAGAAATCCTTTTGTCCAAATAATTGTCAAAATAATAAAAAAAAATTTCCAATTCCTTTGTGTCATTCCTTGCTTCAATTATTCTGAGTAACAAATCTAAACGATTTTGTTACGGAGAGTTTGATAAAATTACCCAATTGTCCAAACAATTCCACTTTCAAGAGCTTTACAGCTAAACAGTTACGTTTATATTTGTAATTATCAAAAACCTATTGCAAAATACTTAATGTAAATTATTGATATTAGCATTTATTTAGTTGCATTACTCTGCCAAACAAATAAACTCTTGGCAATTTTAGTAACAATAACTATAATCAATTTACAACATATTCATTGAAAATTGTGTAAATCATACATATCTTTTCATATAAAACAATTTCTTAAACGCTCTAATTTATTTTAACACATTTTATCTGAAATTCATTACAAAATTTGTTTAACAATCAGCGAAAAAAAAAGTGAAAGTCTTATAACGTATTAATTTGTAATGATGTTGCAACCCCAAAAAAAAAAAAAACACAAACTAAAAAACCAAAAGCATAAGATGCGTTTGTTAGATCCATATTTGTAAATGAGTATTTCAAAATACAACACCAAAGAGACAACATATAGTCAACATACTCAAAAAAAATACATTGTACTCGTATGTAAGTTTAAATAAATAAATAATTTGTTGACCGACTCTGTCAATAAACTGATGAAATGCAAAGAAACTTTACACACACACACACACACATAAATTAAAAATGTTAATAACAAAAAACAAACAGTGTGAGTGTTTTGTTTTGTTTGTTTTATTATTTAACATTTAATATTTTACAAAATTAGAGTTTTACTGGAAGGAAAACTATCTGTACAAGTTTTTCGAATTGTAAACTTTAAGAAAAATGCCACACATATTTATGCAATAAAAGCCTAATAAAGTGTTGAATGTTGTTAACAAATAATAAGCAAATGTTGATTTAATCATTATTTTTCAGGCACGCTCTCCTTCATAGACACAGGCCACTCACTAAACATGGTTAAATGAGCAATTATTACATGTTTAAGTCTTTAATGGGCAAGACTGGATTGAAATACCACAACCATAATAATGAAACCTCAAATGACACCTTTCTGAAATTGTCAGCAAGCTGCAATATTGTGTAATAATAAATGAGAAATAATAAGAAAATGTTTTCTAAAATTGTTTAGAGATTTTTTATACAATTTCCCCAAAAATAATTTATGTGTGTGTTTTTTGAGGCAGTTGATGATGCTGTCAAAAGTACTTTCTTCTTCGAAACGCTTTCAATTATTGTTTTCAACAATGTTTCATTTCTTTTTCTTTTCTATAATTAATTTTAAATCATAAATTTAATTATCTTCAGATGAGTATTTTTTGTCTACCGCCATTCAGTCATTCTAATAGTATTAAATATATCGCCACAAATAATGGCTTGCTCTCAGCTTCTTGTGTGTTTAACTTTTGGTAATTTATGTGTTTGTGGTCTTTTTTTGTTTTTGTTTTTACTAAGCTGAGGTGTTTATAAAGCCATCATTTATGTTTGAAATCTAAACATTTTCTAACATGTTGTTTACAACCAAATTTTTAATGTTTATTTAATTTGCCAACAACTACTTTAAATACTAAACAACCGACATTTAAACAAAGCACCAACTGCAAATGTAAAGAAAATATTAACAGTATTCGTTTATTTATGTAAGTGAGAAAATGAGTTTACACTAGCTAAACATTAAAATTGGAATAACTAGTAGTTTTTGCAACATCTTGCTTAAAAACTTTATTCCAAATATTTTTGTATCAGACATTAAATTGATTTGTTATAAGTTTTGTCTCAATCGAGCTGAACAATTTTGAAATCATTCTGTGTGTCAGCAGTTTTTATTAAAGCCATTAGTTAAGAAGATCTATACAAAATTAAACTAGTTCAGCTCTTCATAAAACAAAGACATTTTAAATCTATAATAATCTCCTTAGGGACGATATTGTTTTTTCCTTAAAATTTTACACAATTTCTTTAACAGTGTAAACACAGCAATTTCTGCCTGTACTCGTAATGAGTAAAGATCATGCTGTTCTTTGTTCATGTTGTTTGAAAACTATTTGCTGCTGTTCACCACTGTGTCTGCCAATTTACCACTAACTGTTTTTGTGTTCGTTGCTGTTGTTGCATTTAACAAATGTATTTATTTAACCAACATTTAGCTTAAAGTTATTTGCAATTATTGCTCATTTTACTAATTTTCTGTTAAGTTTAGTTAAACTAACAAATAGCGTTTAACACAATACAACTTTCTCACGGCTTTTGTGGGGTAAAAATAAACAGAGAGAAAGAGTTGGGGAAAGATTTATAGATTATTTATAATTTGAATTTCTACGCTTCCTGAAGCGTTTGTTTTTTTAGTTAATAATTGCAATTGATTTTCTTTCATGTAATTAAATTAAGAGAAAGAAATGAAAAACGATTTAAAATGAAATGTTTTATACCTCTAGGGAGTTTTAGACCGTTTCAATGGGAACGATTTCAAACATTTAATGAGGAATTTATAAAACGGCCCCCTACTACTACTGTTTAAGTAAATGATAATTGTAATTGTATGGGAAAATATTTAAGGCAAGAAAGAGTTAAAAATGCCTACAAGACTTAAAGATTTATAATTAATTTATTATCTCTATCTCTAAGATCTCTAGTAGGTCTTAGACCTTTTTACCTTTTACCTTCGACATCAAGTGTCTCTGCATATACATATGGTTACAAAATTAGCCACGAAATTGTGTGTCCAAATGCCAGATAATTTAAAAAGTTTTATATAATTACGGGCACATGATATACATACACGGTGGCGCAAAAATATTCCTCCTATCAGAAAATGCTCTAAATTTTGCGAGGCCCCTAATGTCAGTTCTGTTTTGACATTTATGTAGTAAACACATGCGAAATACACGTTAATAAACACTGCTCCAGAACACGGAATATTGCTGACAGAACTGACATTAGGGGCCTCGCAAAATTTATAGCATTTTCTGATAGGAGGATTACTTTTGCGCCTCCTTGTACATACATTAAGTATTACATTACTCGACAAGTCCACAATGTAATACATTACATAAAATCTAGTTTTGTTTGCCAGTATTGTCTTGGTTTTTGTTACACTTAATATTTAAATCAAAAAAAAAAATGTTTGTTATTATTTCTCCTATAATTTTGCAATCAACAGGATTGCAATGAAATTTTAGCCAATAAAAATGTTTGGCAGACAAATCAACAAACCAAAGTTAAGCAAACAAACAAAATATACACAAAAACAATCCACCAAATGTTTCTTTTCTTTGTTTTTTTTTTTTGTTTAATAATGTATTTCTTTTATTTTTCGCAACATGACATGATCTATGGCAACAAGATTATGGCAAGATCAGCAGCAGCAAACAACAACAGTCACCAGAAACTACCACGAACAAATGAAACGGCATACAGGCAGGCAGGCAGGCCAGTGCAGTTTTCAATTTGAAAACTGCATTTACTCACAATACCAGGGACTACAATACATTTTAAATAAAAAATATTTTTTAAAACAATTTACTCCTTATACATGGATCTACATACATACATACATACATACATACATACATACATACATACATACATACATATGTATGTATATACATCTAAACATTATAAGCCACGTTTAAAAGATTTTTATTTTGTTTCATTTAATTGCAACAAGTGAAAGTAAATACAAAATACAAAAAATAAAATAAAAAACTAAAAAATCTGTTTAAAAAATACCGGTAGTTTTTATCTGTTTTTTATGCTTTTCGGCGTAAAAAGGTTACTATTTTTTTTGTTTTAGTTGTTTGCCAATTCTCCCTACAAAAAGTGAATTGCAACTACTGTGTGAAAACATTTAATGATTTTAATAAAAATTTGTTATGAAATAGTTGCTGATATGAAGTAATAGGCGCTTAGGTGGATGTTTTTAGAATAATTCAATTACAGTTATTGTATTACAAATTAAGTTTTTCATAAACTGAGCTTTATTCATAAAAGTTTATGTTTCATGCATTTGCACAACAGAGAAAAAAAGCAGTTTTCTTAAAAAGAACTTAAAATTGTTTAAGTTTTAATTTTTTGAATATACAACTAATTCTGTTTTTACACATTGTTTTTTATGCGGTTTTGATTTAACACGTATTGAAAATAAACAATTTTACATTTTTTTACACGTTTTTATTCCATTTAGCGCAATTCAAAATTTTTAAAAGCTTATTTTTTTTTGGGTTAAATTTAATTTTTGCGAAATATGAATCGTTCAGTGGATAAAGGGAATGAGTCCAAAAATTTGAAATGGACAAAAAACGACAGAACAGTTGACGTTGACTTTAAAACTAGTTGTTACAACAAAACTCAAAACTAAAATTGCAAAATTAATTATTAGGGCTTCTTTTACAATTTGTAAATATATAATGTTAGTATGTAAGTGTATGTGTTCACAAAACCTGTTAATATGATACAAATATGTTTTTATTGATAAGAGATTCAGTGGAAAAAGGGAATAAGTCCACCAAATTTTTTGTTGTTAAAATCGATAGCGTAAAAATGCAAATTATTTATATTTTGACTTTGAGCATTCGTTCGGAAATAAAAAGAAAAAATATTAGTATATTCTGGAAAGAGTACATTTTTTATAATTTTGCAAAAAAAAAAGGCTGCAGATAATTTTTTTTTAGTTCACTGCATTCGCACAGTTTTATTTTTAATTAACTTAAAAAAATAACATAAAAAATTTCTTCTTTTTAAAAGAAGAAATAACTAAAATAATTTAACAAAATATTATGTCTTCTTCAGAATAATCTTTCTTATGTTTTGTATTTTCAAATTTAAAATTTTCATCGAAATTATTTTTATATTGTATTACCCATGGTTTCGATCTCTTTAGTTTGATCCACCGCATTTGGAGCCAGTTTACCGGGTTTCCTACGGTTAGACTCAATAATGGCGAAATCGGCGTCATTTGGTAAGTAGGTATGTCCGCTTACTAAAAATTTCATTTCAATCGACTTAGCTTTTATATCAGTACTTTGAACTAATTTAAATAAACTTAAGACAGTTTTGATATTTCTTTTTTGTCCAATACATGAATCAGATCACAAAACAATCCGATCGTGTGTACGTAAATACAACAAAAATTTAAAGAACACAAAAAATTGGCAGGTAGCGAAAGCTCGAAGAGATGGCAAGAAATAGAAACAAATAAGAGTGATTAAAAGCAAAGTTAACAAGTGATTAATGCAATATAAATGCAAGCATGGACTTATTCCCTTTTTCCACTGAAAATAAAAATTTTGTGTTTCGTACACAAAAATGTTTTGTCTTTAAAAGCGGTTTTCCGTTGAAATTTGAAAACAAAATTTTTACCATACATTGTTAGTCAATGCAAATCTCAAAAACGCCAAAAATGGTTCGTTCCCTTTATACACTAAACGACTCATATGTTCATATCACAAATTTGGGAATATTCCCTTTTTGTTGATACAAGCAAATTTACTGGCCAGAGAAATCTTAAATAGCACAAATTTAGGAGAATTTCTTTTTGTGCATACAATCAAATGAAATTGTCACACATTGTAGATGTGATTTAATATTATAAACCTGAAAAGTTGTTCTTAAAAAAATCCTTGTTTTGCACTAATTTCAATAGGTAAAGAACCAATCACCTATTTTGCATACGATCAATGTCTTTTTTAAACGTTTTTTTTTTTACACGAAGTTTCCCGGGACCAATTACCGTGTAAAAACAGAATTAAGTGTATTAAGTTTCATCCTCTGAAATACAATATTTGGCTTAATAATTTAGAAATTAAAATTGTTTTTACGCACTTTTTTACAAACTGAAACTAAATTATTTTTCAACAATATAATCTAAATAATTTCCCATAATAAATATTAAACATTATAATGCAAACGAAATGAATGAATTTTAAATAACAATTTATTTCAATTATTAATTTGTTTCTTTGTTTATTGCTATTTTTATTTACATTTCATTCATAACACTTGAAAGTTGAACGGACTTTTTAAAATATTAAAATTTATTTACTAGTTGTGGTAGTAGTTGTTGTTGTTGTTGTAGCTGTTTGTTTAGTTTTGCATGCTGCAACATTTTGGTGCAACATCTAAATTTAAAATCGGATTAATATCTTAATCTGATGATTTGAACATGAAGTTTAACTAACCATAACCATGGCAGCGATTGGAGTGGTTTGGATTGAATTGAATGTGGCGTCCACACAGGTATTTGTGCGGTGGCATTAGCAGAGGCAGTGCCAAAACTACGCCGATGCCGCCATTAGTTAAATAATCATTATTGATCTAGAGAAATGGGTGTTAAAAATAAAGCTAAAAAAATAAGAAAATAATCTAAATAAATCTTTTTGCATTGGCGACTATTTAATAGACACAGTGTAAAAGTTGTTAGTGGTGGTGGTGCAAGCAAAATGCAAAAACACCCGCTGTGTAAATTTGAATACATGAAAAACGTAACTACAAATGCAAACTGACAATGAGATTCAAACAAGAAACTCGTAAAAGACAAAACAAAAAAGAAACAGTAAACAAAACTTTTACTTTCTTCTTCTACTGCTGCTGGATTTTAGTTTAAGAAATTTACATTATTAGCAACAAAAAAATCAATTTCAATTTTATGTTGTTACCGAGCTCCTGCCACAAGTGCAACAACGCCTTTTTGATGTTGCCTGCTTTTTTTTCTTTTCTTTAAATACACTTTATGTGGCCAAGATTACAGCCGGTGCCTTTTTATGCTGCTGCGAAAATTAAGATACCGGAAAATTTACTCTTATACATTTATGGTGTCCGTATGGTTGGTCAGTTATGGCTGGACGTGATGTTTTTAAACTACTTATGAATTTATTGTCCACTTTATGAGCTGGTGGTGGTGATTTACATTAAATACTAGCCTGCATTTCTTATCTTTGACAGCACCTTGTTATAAATTTATTTGTTTGTTTTCTACTGTTTTTAACAAAGCAAGTTTATCTCTATTGTCTGTTTAGTCTTTTTTATTCTCTACTCCTTTATTTGTGGTGCAAAAGGGTTTAAAACACTTATAAGCACTAATAATAAAAATTGGACAGCAAACAATTCTCAAAAAATCTAAATACCGTTGTTTATGAATCAAACATATTGGGAATGGTATGAGCTCGAAGTCGGCGTAGTAGTCATACTTATATCCTCTCGCATTTATAAGTCAACGTTGTTGTGAGTTTGAGTAACTCAGAGTAGTTAAATTTCAATGATGTAAAACCACTTATACTTAAAATGTTATGAGTAGTTGTGAATCGTAAAAAACGATTCATTGCCGATCTCTGGTGAGAACGTAAAGAATTCTGATGAGAGAAAGTGGTGTTTTTTTTTCGAAACATATGTAAATTCAACCAACAACCATAGCTGCCAGATTTGACGATTTATCGTCATTTTGACGATTTTTGGTTTCAAAAATAGCAAAGTGACGATTTGACGATTTTTTCATCGAAAGTGACGATTTTCTGAATTATTAAAAATTTCTATCATTTGTTAGTTTTATTAATGTTTTTGTTACCAAATTCTCTCTTTTTTTGAGACAACAACTATTGTTCTCATTTAATACCATAAATATTAAGAAGAACATGATATATTTCAAAAACAAAACTAGGTGATAGTAGTGTTTTCTTAATTATTGGTGTTAAGTTTAAGTAAAATAATTCCAAATAATATTGAAACAGGATAGTCGAAATTACTTATTTATCTGTAAACATAAAAATCAATTTTAAATACTGAATTCCACGAACTAATATTTTAAGAGGAAACAATTTCTGAATTTCCACGAGGAAATTCTTCTACAAAAACTTCTCCTATTTTAACAAAACATCGAAAGCATATTCAGCCAAATAAATTTAAATAACAAAAATACGGAATTCTTTGAAAATAAGTACCTGTTCTCGTATATCGAGCCATAACCGCCGAAAAAATGTATCCCACAAACTCAAAATTTTATAGGGGAAGGTTTTTTTTAAATAAAATCAGTTTGAATAAAGCCATTATTTTAAAATTTATAATGTAAATATTGTTTTGTGTAATACATTTAATTTTAATAATTTTAAATGATGTTGAACTATCGATTTCGATAAAAACACAACAATCGATTATGGTGTGGGATACATTATTTTGGCGGTAATGGCTCGATATGATGGATGAATTGAATTCTATACGCAAAATTATATTTAAAACTTAATAAAATAAATTGTTCTGACATACGTTGAATCAATTTTCGTACTTTTTAATGTAAATCAACATGCATGAAAAAAAAAAAACAGAAGGAAATAAGAAAATTGACAGTACCGTCAACTTTGTACCCCTTTTGTTCTTATTTCCCTTCTCATCCAAAAATACTTGCTTTGACAAGTCAGAAGTGAAAACGGACTGAGATATTATAAAAATATTACACAAGTTGTGTTTAACATTATATGTTTTGTGATTTGTTATGTAAAAAGTTAAAATTTATGTATTTTGATATGTATTGTACAAGAGACTATATAAAATTGAATTTTTATGCTTTCGTTTAAATAAAAATTTCAAAATACCATTAGAAATAGTGACTTTTTATTTTTCCGATTTTTTTGACGATTTTTAAAATTCGAAATGACGATTTTTTTCTTTTTTATCGGGATTTTGACGATTTTTCCCGAAATTCATCTGGCAGCCCTGCCAACAACCCAGGTTCGAATCCTAAGCCAGGAAAAATAATCAATAAATTTTAATAATAATTTTCATGTAACAATTCCTACCTTCAGTAAAAATAATTTAATGAAAAATTAAATTTAAGAACTCGAGCCGAAATAAAAGAAATATCAATGATTTATAAATATTTATTTATTTAAATTACATTTAAGTTTTTGAGTGGAAAGGTACAGTTTTAAGACCTATGATTGAGAGTTGACTATAAGTTAAGACTTTATTGTTATTAAGGGTTTGAAATATATTTCAAGATCGTATTTAGTATGTAAATATTCTTATTACCTTTAAAACTCTAACTACGAGTATATTTAAGCAAATACTGCAAAAGACTGAAAGAATATGTTTCGAACATAATCCAAATATTAAAGATCAAATTGTTTAAAAAAAAAACACAAAATTCTACTATAAATAAATTCAAATGATTCCTTAATGAATGACAAACAACTATACAAATAATAGAATATAATAATGATTAATTTATCCAGCAAGTAAAACACTCCACTCTGATACAAACAAATTTTAAAGAATTTAACACTTGAGCGAAGTGCGCAGCAGCAGGCAGTTCTTTACAAGTTTTATTCAGACAAGTCATTAAACTCATTAAAATGTTGTACAACAAAAAGAAAAGAGACGGTGTGGCAGTTGGAAAGAAAGAAACCCAGCAACCGGTTCAAAGGCTTTGAACTTGATATTCAAACCAACTCAAATTCACAATAAAACCAACCAAATAATAAACCGTTAGTTAATGCAGCTTTAAGAATATTAAACTGTTTTTTAAATAATAATGTTTTTTAATAAAACAAACACCACTTTTAACAATAAAAACTCCGCGCTCTAATTAAAGTTAGCAACAAACATGCCGTATTAATATAAGAGGAGGCGTAATGTCCAGTCTTTTTTCTTTTTTTAAGTCAAAAACAAAGTATTCAAGTGGCCTCAAGCTATTGTTGAAAAACAAAATGAATTCTTAATAAATTCCATACTCTAGTTTAAATTTGTTGAAACGCGGTTTTAACTCTGACACTGCAATTTAACAATTTAATAATTTAACAATTTGTTGCAGCAATCATAACATTTTCTCAAAGGAAAACCAAGTAATTTCTTGTTATGAATTCCACCTAAAAATTAAACCCTTTAGGGTTACAACACACAATAACAACAACAATAAGCTGGTGGAAAAACTCAACAAGCTTGGAAAATTTCTTTGAAATTTCTTCTCAACATTTCAGCTGAACAAATCTAAAAACAGCCTAACTAAAAATAATAAAAGGCGGTACTTTTTGGCGGCTTTAACAGAAACACACAAAAACTAAAGTAATCTAGTTGTTAGCCTAGAAAGCACTACAACTAACACAATTACACTGCAAGGCTTAAACAGTTGTTGCCTATTGTGGTAATAAGAAACTCAAGTGCAACAGAATTTAATACGTAAAATTTATACGTATAAAAAAAATAAACTAAAACCATCATTAATGTTACAAAAAAAAAAAAACAAAAAAATAGTTCATTAACAAGATCAAGTGCAAAAGGTCTTGCAATGTTGACAATATTAAAGAAAACCAAAAACAGCAACAACACCAAGCCACACCAATGCTTCCAGGCAACAAGAGCAACAAATACAACAATGTTTTTTAAAGCGGTTTTCAAACATAGTGTTTTGTTACTTAAAGTTTAAACAACATGTTTTACCACAAGTGTATTATTATGATTTTGATGTTTGTTGTTGGTTGTTGGTTGCAACAAAACGTGGCTTATTTGTGAGCCAACCAACAATAAGCCAGTGAATGAGTAGTAGGTTTTCCTTTATGACTTATAAAAAAAATAAACATTTCTTAAAATTCAAAATCGTGATTTACGGTTAAATTTTGTATTATTTCTTTAAAGAAAAAAAAACTTGAATCTTTTTGAAGTTCAGTTAAGAAATTGTGTAGTTTTAGGGCATATTAGTTATGGCCTTTTTGTATTTTAATGCTCTACATATTTATAATAATTTTCAAAATTTCTATAACAGAGAAAGAAAACTTTGTAAATTGTAACATTTCTTTAAAGGTCAAAAAGTTTAGCTTTTTATAAAGTCAAATTAGAAAAGCATATTTTGGGTTGAAAAAACTATTTTCAATAGATAACGTTTTTCATAGAATTTCGAAAAATATCGTTGCATTTCCTCTGAAAAATAAATCCTCTCTCTTAAAATTTTCTTTGTGAAATTGAAGTTAACGATAAATTATTACAGAAAAAGTCTTATTATTTCGCCCAGGCCGAAATTCTATAATTAATAATAAATATAAAAAGTACAACCATTTTTCATTAAGAAAAACAGTAGTCTCTAAAAGTTAATGATAATTAAAGTTATTGATGCCAGTTTATAATAAATTTTCTAAAGCAATAAAAGTTATCGATACATTGTCTTTATGAAGTTCAAGTTATCGATAAAATATTCTTGACTATTTAAAATTATTCATACATTTTCTAAAAGTTACAGAAATATTTTATTTTAGAAATCTATGTTATCGATAGATTTCGTTTGAAAATTTTAAATTATTGTTTAAAAATTAAAGTTATCGATAAATTTTCTATAAAAATTAAAAGAAATATATATTAATTTTCTACAGTAGGTTAGGTTAGGTAGGAAGGCTGGTGTGAGTCACCTCACACCCTCACCCAGAGACCAGTATGAGTGGTCTATATATGTCTGACTGGTCTACAAATGTGTGACTTATCTCCATATGTCTGACTGGTCTACCCAGAGACTTTGGCGGGAATCGAACCCGCAATCCTTTGACTGATAGTCCGGCACTCTATCGTCTAGTCTATCCATCTACAGTAAATTAAAGTTATTGATAAATTTTAATAGAAAACAAGCCCGACCCTACACCCAGTATATGTATAAAACAGTTTTTCAGAAATAGCCGTGGGAGATATTACCTATTGTGGACCCATCATCCAAAAGTTCAGTGTCATGATGTCTGTGAATATCAATATTATATGTGCTAAACTTTATCTCGATATAAATACTTTTAAAATATTTATGCAGGTTAAAGTTGATTACGGGGAGGCTCTTATATGGGAGCTTCGACTAATTATGGACCGACCATTATAAAATTAGGTGTCATTATTTATGTATATAAGAAACTTATTTGTGTCAAATTTTATTTAGATATCAACATTTTTAAGAGAGTTTTGCTCTTTTAAGTGATTTTCGGAAGTAGGCCTTGTATGGGAGCTACGAGTAATTATGGACCAATCTGCACAAAATTTGTAGATGTGATTTGGCTTCATTTGCCACTAATTTTTGATGAAATTTGTGTGGATACTTACATAATTCAAACATTTATAATCGGTAAACCCCAATTTCGGGAGGACATTTGTATGGGAGCCAAGTGAAATAATGAACCGATTTTTACCAGTTTCAATCCCATTCATCTTTGGGGCGAAGAAATATCACGTACCAAATTTTATCTAAATATCTTCAAAATTGCGGCCTGTACTCTGCGCACAAGCTTTACATGAACAGCCAGACGGACGGACGAACCGACGGACATGGTTAAATCGACTCAGAAAGTGATTCTGAGTCGGCCGGTATCACTTTAAGGTGGGTGCTGGACCAATATTTCTGGGCGTTACAAACATCAGCACAAATCCAATATAACCTCCCCATTATGGGGGTGTATGTTATAATTAAAGTAATTAAATTTATCGATAATTTCTTTATGGAAAATTCAAGTTATGCATAAATTCTCTTTAGAAAATTATTGTTATCGTTTTATTTACTCTGTCTCAATGTGTCACAATATACTTATACATATAAATACGTGTATGCAAAATAAATGTCTCTTAAACAAGTTCTGCTCTAAAATTGTGACCTAAATATCAACCGATTTATCTTCATTATTCGAATATTAACAAATTATTTTTTTAAACAGTTTTATTGATGTTAAATTTAACGGTTTAAAGCAAATTAACATTATTAATAAATTAACAGAAACGCATATTAAACAAAACCGCCTCTTGCATACTATTTTAACAAATTAAACAAATTCATTTACAAACAACCCTGACTTTTAAATCTTTTGGCTGGCTGACTGACATCGCGTTTCTTTAATGATGAGTTAATGTTTTAAGGCGAAACTTAAAACTTTAATTATTCATGTGGCATTTTAGAATTTCTTTGTAACAAGAACAACAAATACATATATAAGTATATATGTAAATAAATAAAGAACACAACTTGATCAGAAGTTTTCAACACGTTCTAACTAATATGATTAATAATTTATTAACATACAAACATATTTATAGGTATGTAGGAGTATGTATTTATATTTGTTTATTAACAGATTAAACAGCAATTTTAATTCATGTTTAACTGTTGTTTATTGGCTCAGAAATCACACCATCATCTTTAATTGTTTTGAAGGCTTCAAAAACGTTTTTGAATATTTTATGTTTAAGTTTGATTTTTTTTTTTTGTAACTTTTGTATATAGTTGTTTGTCTATTTGTCTGTCTGTAACACTTTAAAACACGTAATGATTAAAATGACTTTGACATTTTAAAACGTTTATTTTATTGCTGTTTTGTAGTTTAATTTGTTTTTCTCTCCTCTTTTGTACTCGCATGCAAAGATCATGATTAATTGAATTTAACATGGAGTTTTAATTATTTTTATTATTGTTTTTTTGTCATACTGTGTGTTTTTTGATGTTTTTCACTTAATAAAAATATAAAATTAAGTTTTTACTATCGCCCTTCTAAACTTTTATGAAGATGTAAGAAAGTTTAATTATAATTTTTTTTGTTTTGATGGTTCGCTGTGACTAGTGTGACCAAATTAATCTTGGCTTTTAGTTACCATCAAATCATATTGCAACATCTCTTTAAATCTGGGACATTTATTGCACCTAAACTAACATTTGCTTTTTATTGTCTGCGGGAGGGAATTGAGAGGTATGTAGGCAACAAATTCAAGGTCATAGTTAGACTGTACGAGTATCATTTCATATCCATTATTGCAAAAATTTTTATAAAATCAAATGAACCAAAAATAAAAAAATATGACTTTAAAGTTAAATTTATGGCAATAGGTTTTGTGCAACATTAAAATTATCAATACATTTCTATAAAAAAAAAATAAAAATAACACTGTACAACATTTTTCAGGTGATTCGGGACTCAATCTTAAGCCAATTTTTAAAATTCATACCTTTACGTAATCTATATATATAAAAGTGAATGTGTGTCGTTATGTTTATTATTATTAGTTTGAAGTCTATAGACGGCTGAACCGATTTGCTTGAAATTTTCACAGTATATTTCTGTATGTCTGGAAGGAGCTATAGGCTACTTTTTTTTTGGAAATTTTAAGTGGGCGTGGTACCTCCCATACAAAGTTAATTTTAAAAAATACGGGTAGCGAAGCACACCGGGTTTTAGCTAGTTGTGAATAAAAGCGAAACGAGTTCATCGATTTTCATGATTTATGTCTCATTTTGTTCATAGGTTATGCGACTTTTCGTAAAAGTAATATGACTTTACGTTTTTTTTACCGTTTTGGATTTTTTATGAATTAAAAATAAAAAAATCTATTTGTTAGGCAAAAAATATTTTTTTTCTTCATACATTTATTTATAACTGCGAAACTGTTGCTTATGTAGCGAAACCGATTAAAGGAATTGTAATTCTTAATTTTTCTAAATTTGTTTCAGCTTATTCGGACTAGTAGTTTTCGAGTTATGACAAACAAAAGAGCCTAAAACGTGACAAATTCCCTATACGATACTTACTAACTTCAAATTAGTTTTTAAATTACTTCTTCATGTAAAATGACCAATGATGCAGAAGTTCTTCTTTTTAGGGCTACTTTCATAAACAATTATCAGAATTGAGTCCGGAAATTATGTGTTGTACAGTGTAATGAAAAAATTTTAAAGCTGTCGAATTGTGAATTCACTTTATCGATATCGGCCAAATTTCTTAATGGAATTGAAATTGTTGGCAAATATTGTATTGAAGACTAAAGTTGTTTTTTAAACATTTAAAATTATCCAAAAACGTTCTACTACCAAATTAAGAATATCGATATGTTCATTTCTTTGAGACATTAAAGTTATCAATAAAATTAAATTTTTTCTTTAAAAAAAAATTATCGATAAAATTAAGGATATCCAGAAGTTTTCTTTGGGGAATTTATGTTATCGATTAATTTTGTTAAAGTTGTAAATGAATTATTTATGCATTTTCGGGGCCCGCTACAACCCTCTACCCAGCCTCCTTTTGAGCCTTTGATTTATTTTTCAATTTTATTGTTGAATTATATTAAGTCCTTAGTATAACTTTTTACTCGTATATAGCAGCAGTCTCAACCATCGAACATTTAGACAATTTCAATATTTAAAATCTTAAACGACTCTTTAACTGAGACACTATTCACCTTTAAAACATAAATGAAAACTAAAAACTACTTACACAGTATTATTTTAAATGCATATTTAGATAATAATTGGATACATACCTGCAAAGAAAGAAACAAAACAAAAACACATTAGAAAACATAATAATGGCAATAGATATTTGCATATTAAAAAAAATAAAACTAAACATGTTGGAATATGTTCAATTTCCTAAACTGGGTCATATTTAAATTCGTGTAAAAAATGCAAACTTAAAAAAACTAGTGCACAGACGCATTAAAATAAAAAAAATGCACATTTTGAAATAAAATTCACTTTCTGCATAAAACAATTGCAAACAATTTCACTGTCACACAACATGAATGAATGTCACTCTGCCAATGGCCAAAGAAACTTTGCCACAACAACAGCAAATATTTATTTTGAAAGTGAACAAAAAAAAAAAAACAAATAAAAACGATAACAAACAAACCACAACTAACTGGGTTAACAAGTGTGTTTAACGCACATTTTATACTAGAAAATGAAATTATGCACTTCCCCTTAAAGCCATACGAACAAATGAACAACCGACAGCCAAGATGCAGCAACAAAATTGTTGCAACACATTTATATATATATAAATATAGTAACAGCTCGTTATAAATATTTAAGCATCAAGAAGAAAAAACGCTTTAAACAATTATTTAGACATGGTAGACAACATTGCAGTTTAGAAAAAGAAATAGCAAAAAAAATAACAAACAAAAAAAAAACTCTGAAGAGAAAATTCTTGCCACCCAAAATGAAAAAAAAACCAACAAACAAACTAACAGACATGTTATGTTGTTTTCTTTAAGGATTGAGAAATTAAAACAATTTCTCCTTTAACTAAAAGCATTGACTTCTTTTTGTAGCTTGTTGAATTTTTTTTGTCTTGTTTTTGGTTGGCATCGATGATGTTCAAATGATCTTGTGAAATTGTGAAGTTTTTCATTCATTCATTCATAGACTTTTACTTCTAGGAGGTCTTGTTCATTTATTGTGTGTACATATATTCTTCAACACGATGTGTAAGTAATTTCTAGTAGAAACTCTCTAAGAAAGCTGACATTTTTATCAATGAAACTTAAGAAGAGTAACATGAGACTTGTGCGTATACTGAAGATCCACAGTGCGTAAACTAAACCATAAAAACTCACATACATACATACATATATACATATATGTGTTATAAATAAATTGTGTGTTCACATAACCATAATTGGCTTTAAGCGTTTTACACTCGATACGATACGATAGATAGATACGTTTCTCTAAACAATTTGCTTTTGACTGTTTCTGTTTCTTGTTACAGAAGAAGTCACATTAAACGTGTGATGCTTACGACAAGCTAACAGTCTGAAAGTTTAGCACAAGAGTTTCAAGAGCTAAAATAGGAAAACAAAAACTTAAAGATTATTTTTTAAATGTAGTTCTTAATATTGGTTGGTTTTTCTCTCTGCAACTCTCTTTGCTTGCTAAAATTTTGGCCAGAGGAAAAATAGTTTTTGCCTTAAATGTCTTTACCAACACAAAGTGGAAATCCATTTAAAGAAAAGGAAATTTATAAGATCTCGGCATTTTTTGTTAAGCATTTTTCTAGATCCGTCAAATTGTTTGTGTGTGTCTGTGTTGTTTTTCTTTTGCATTTTAAAGGGGTTAAACAAAACTTTTACTTTAAAATATTGATTTAATTTAATATTCCATAGTACATGCATAATTGATTTGCTATGATTTGATCACTTTGATCTCTCTCATAAATAAATTAGTAAAACATGAGTTTTTCGATCATTTAACGATTTTGCATTTAAAAGGTGTGTTTGTCTGTTTGTGTCAGCATGTCTTTTCTTTAGCAATGACTAAATTATGAAAAATTGCCCGAAAACACGTTTAAGTTTATTTACGCAGTTTATTGAAAACCCGTTAGCCAAATAAATAAATACATATTCAAAATAATGATATATAAGAGGGTCTGACTTATATATATTCCAGAAGAGGTTTATTGAATTTAAAAGTTTATAGAAATACTATACACAATTTAGTAAATACAAACATATTTATTGAGAAGAAGTTTCTGATCGTTTTGATGTTTAATTTATACAACATTTTATTAAATCCCATATTTTTCCAAATTTCTGATCGACCTAAATATTGTATAAATCGAATATTTCGCTAATAAAAAATCAGTTAAATTGAAATTGACAATTTCACAAAAATTTTTTAAAAACTTGGATTATTTTAAAATACAAAAAGTGGCTTAAAAATGATTTCTGTAAAAGAAAAAGATACAAACAATTTTTCAAAAAAAGTACTTTTTTGAAATTATTAGAAAGTTATTTTTTAAAGTACTGAAAAAGGTACTTTTTGAACTACTGAATTAAATTCTTAATTAAAATAATGAAAAAGGTAAAATTTTAATGTGTTGAAAAGACTTTTCACACAACAAGTATTTGCTTAAAGTACTGAAAAAATCACTTTATTTAAAGTACTGAAAAGGTATATTCGATAAAGTACGCAAATGTTTAAAATATTAAAATTGTACTTCTTTATAAATTACTTAAATGTGAACTCTTAAATAAGATCCCAAAGAGAAAAATGCAAATGTACGAAAAAGTTAATTTCAAGATATTTATAAAAAGGTACTTTCTATGAAGTAATCAAAAAGTACTTTCTATAATGTAATCAAAATGGTTACTTTTATTGAGTTTGAAAAGCATTTAAATTTCCTAATTAATTCAGCATTGAATAAATAATTTTCCTAAAAAACTGAAAAAAGTACGTTCTATGAATTAGTTTTCTATATAATTCTAAAAAAGTACTTTCTAAGTACTCCAAAAAAGTTTTTATTTTTTTATATTATCAAAATGTATCACAACAAAATTCTTTTAAACTTGAGTTAATAATACTTGTAAAAAGGTAGATTCTCGAAAATATAATTTCTATAAAAAATATTTTAAAAAGTACTCAAAAGAACTCTTAAAAAGGGCACACAAATGTACCATAATTTGTAAATTATTTTTAAAAAAAGTACTTGTAATAAATAACCTGAAATACTTATAATGAAGCTATTTAAAATGTATGTAACTTTTAAAAAAGTATTAAAAAGATATAAGGATTGGGTTAAACTTCAGTCAATATTAAACTTAAGTTTATTTTTTTTTTATTTTCATATTAGCTAAGACTCTTAGTAGTACTAATCTTAAAACTTACGTTATAACCCTCGTATTAGGTTGACCAATTGGCATTAATTTTCAGTGTAAATAATTTTCCACATGTTACTACTTATGAATATAAAACTGAGAGCAGTAAGCACACTGCACAGAAAAATGATACCGCTTGGAAGACTAAAAGTCACGTTGTTGGTTGGTTTTGTTATAGCAAGTGTAACCGGAAGTTATGAAGTTGTTTCTAACTAAACCACCAGCACAACCAAGCACTAAATAATAAGTACAATAAAAAACCATCACCTTAGATGCTACTCAGACACACACAAAATACCACCAGTGATGAGGCGTTCTAGCCATGATTATTAATGAATGAGTAAAATACACTCCAACAAAAAAAAAATAATATAAATGTAATGGAATGAAATGAAATGCATTCCCAATACGTTGAAAAATATTAATTTGTTTAACAAATAATGACTTGTGTTGTATATCATTTTTATTAGTAAATTGTGTGTATTTTACTTGAGGGCTTTTGTCATCCTAACAATTCAAATATTTGTTTTTTAATTTTGATTTGAAAGATGTTTTGTTTTGTGGGCTTATGACATTATGGCGCGAAAATTATAAAATTAGTTAGTTAGTTAGTTTTATTCGTTTGTAAAACACTGAGCTAAACAGCACTTAAGAAGCAGAAATGTAATAGTTAAAGTTCTAGTGTGTTTTCGAAACACGCAAAAAGAAACTCAAAATATATAATACATTTTGTTGTTTTGGAAATTTTGAAAAGTAAAAGTTTTTACTTTATTAACAATAAACATAAAAATACTCATGTGAGTTATAAAATCTTATAAAATTATAGTGATACATCAGTTATTTGAAATCTTTTCTTCAGCGCTTTAAATACAGGTGTGCCTTTGTTGTAAAGTATATTGTGTGAACAAAAAAAAAAACGGAAACAAATAACTTTGTTGGATGGATAGTTATTGAATATCAGAAATACACACGAAAAAACAGAAACAACAAATTGTTTAACACCTGTCAAAATTAGAAATTTAGACAGCATCACGAATTGTTTTCTATTTTTTTTTTATTTCAAATAAAGAAATTTATAATTTTTATTATTTGCAAAAAGAAAACATAATAATGATTATATAATTTGTTGGCCTTAACTTTCACGATTTTGTTAAGAATTTAATTACAAATTTATATTTAAAATTAACACCCCCTCTTATTCATAATGAGATTTTTAATTTATAAAACAAATTTTGTATAGAAAACCTTTGATAATGAAAACTATTATATTTGTTTGAATTTCAATTTACAAGATAGTTTTTTATCAATATCAATTTACGTCACATTATGTGGAAGGAGGATAATGCAAAATTTCTGTCATTTTTTTCTGCATTTTTTGTATTTGTCCTTCTGACATTTAAAGTAATATATGAAAAAGACAGCGGCTTTATGAATTTTTATACCCTCCACCTTCATGAGAAGGTTATATATAAGTATGTCATTCCGTTTGTAATTTCCACAATATAATTTTCCGACCCTATAAAGTATATATATTCTGGATCCTTATAGATAGCGGAGTCTATTAAGGCATGTCCGTCTGTATGTCTGTCTGGATGTTGAAAAAAAATTTCTGAAGTCCCCAGATATCTTCGGGATCCAAATCTTCAACAATTCTGTCAGACATGCTTTCGAGAAGATTGCTATTTAAAATCAGCAAAATCCGTCCATAAATAACGGAGATATGAGAAAAAATCCGAGACAACCTCTGAAAATTTCATCAAAAAAACTAAGTGTATTAATATAGTTACGAACAAATTCATCAACAGATGGCGTATTTATCGACATAATTATGCATAATATAATGATGCATCCACAACAAAGGTCAAGGGTATGTAAGATTCGGCATAACCGAATATAGCACTCTTACTTGTTTATTAAAAGATTTGCATAATGTCAGTAGGTCAAACTTCGAGATTTTAAAAAATTGCTTTGACATACATTTTTGTAATTTTTCATATCTGTACCTCTTTTGAGCAGTTTATAATAGTAATGTCAGCAGGAAAATCCAACGCAGAGATTTCAAAAATAGCTTTTAAGTACTTTAAAAGTATCATTTAATGTGACTTTTCATAATGTTTTTTAACGTGCATTTTTTTTTTTTTGTTTTTAAAGAGAAGTAACACTCAGGCAATTAATATGTCTATTTATACTTGCGTTACTTTTTTGGTGAAGGGGATAGTTGAAGAAGTAAAGGTGGTGCAAGAAGAAAGCTTTTTATAACACAACTCTGCAATTGCGCATTATGTTTGTTTATGTTTAGAATTGCAGCGCCTCTGGTGGTGAGTAGGCGCATTGATCAAAGCTTGATTTATAGCCATTATTTAATTATTTTACTTCGGTGGCGTTTAAATACTATATTACCGAAGGAGAGCGCTGTGATAAATATTAATTATGAAGAAGAAAACTAATAATTATCAGAAACTGATGTTGTTTGAGTGGCAGCGGCTGGGAATCGAACCCGGGCTATAAATACAAACTCATTCTTAATGATCAAACGCGCTAATCAATTAAGCTAATAGCATCGAATCCTTCAAGCATATAGTTTTAAAAAACGCCTTTCCAAACACGTACTTTTACAAAAGTACTCTTTCAGGATATTAAAAATTTACTTTTCCAAGTGCAAAAGTACTTTTCCAAACGCATACTTTATACGTTTGCAAGCTCTTTAAAGTACTCTTATACAATGTATGTATATACTTTTAAAATAATTTACAAAGAGGTACTTTTTAAAAACTTTATAAAAAGAACTTTTCTAAATACCTTTAAAAGCAACTTTTATCACTATGAACATTGTTTAGGAATTTAATAACATTAAAAAAGACCATTGTATCAGATTGCCCAGTGGGCGGCAACTTCCAGTAAGGAATTGAAAATTGAATACAATTGGAATTGGTGTATCAAATTTGTTTCCATGTAAAATCTTACAAAATATAATTTTTATTAAATACATACATACATACATATAGTATATGTAAAAAAATAAACAATAATAAAATATAATAAAAATTAAAAATGTTTACTCATATTTCCCTTATTTCCTGATTTCAAATAATGGTGTTGTGAGGTTCACCTAATTACCATTAACAATACGGATAGACAATCGCACAAAAGTATTACCAACATACTAAGTATTCATTGTCAGCATTATTTGTAACATTTATGACTTTGGCAAGCAACAACACCACAATACACCCAGATCGTGTCACACAAACTCCAACTTCATCAAAACCATCATCATCATCATCATCATCATTTGCTGGCTGCAGCATTGTATAGATAGATAGGTATCATAGACTCTAATATTTGTTTGTAGAGTGGACTGTCTGTCAATCGGTTGGTCGGTCGGTCGGTCTTTTTAGCTGTTAGTTATGCTGAGACAGTCTGACTTCTCAGCATTTCCGTCTCATGGTCTATTGACCATAACAAAAATATAAAATGCATTTACATACAAATAATAGAAACCCACACCACTAAACTTAAAACAACCCTGCAAATAACGCGACTAGTCCATACATGCATGTAAAGACTAGTCCAAAGAGGAGTAGGAGTACTCCAAAACTACTCCAAATATATGAAAAAAAGGTGGTCCATTTAACATTGCGATGTCCTAGGACTGGACCATATAACCCATGGGAGTAGTCCCAAAACTACTCCATGGAGTACTCACGAGGGTTAGTTTTAAACAACAACAACAACTCAATATGCAATCGTGTTAACACGAAACCATGTCGTTTAACTACAAACTCTTGTTTAACTATGACATGGTCCATGACTGCATAACATTGGACCATGTTGTGAGTAGTCCATATCATCTAAAATGGATCACGTAGTCCAATATTATTTGCAGGGAAATAAAACACACACACACACACATATATCTACTCTATATTTATTTATAAACTCTATTGTGTGTTTGTTTAGAAACAAATTGAAAATACATAAATTGTTATAATTATGAAATCATAAGTACACACAAAAAAAAAATAAGGAAAAAACGTTGACTTTTATTTGTTTTTGGCACATTCAAATTAAAGTTATTTTAAATGTTGACTCGGAGTTAAATATAAAGGGTTAAATGACCTCAGCTCACAACCAAATGATAATGACTTGTAAACAAATGTAAATATTTATGAATAAGAACACAAAAGAAATTCTAAAGCATGTAATTTTGGAAAAACAATGATAAAAATGTTTTTATTTCAAACAAATTTCAATAGATTTTTTGTATGGCATTAATATTCTGAGAAACAGTTACATACATACATACAGATATACTATTTGTTTAAATTCAGCAAAAATCATATCTGTAAGCTCCCCTGCTTATCTCTTCAGCTCTTTTTTCACACTTTTAACTGTTAATGATTAAATGTTTAAAATAAAGTTTTTTGTTTTGCCTTTATTCTGCGGAATTTGTACTTTTGTTTAAATATTATTTACCTGAACGCATAATTACACGTACCATTTAAATCATATTCCCCACAGACATTTTAAAACACATATATACATATGTATGTATGTATGTACATACGAGTATTGACGTATATTTATATTTTAAAGTTAAGTACTTAAAACAAGAAAAAAAATTATGTTTTCTTACAATTCATTGACGTTTATGAATAACTGGCAACATAGTCAGACAGTAAGACAGACAGACGGACAAATCACAAAAACGTGTATAAACTGTATAAGACTTTAAATGCTGAAACAAATATTCTTTACTTATGAAAACAAAACCAAAACTTTTTGCACATTTCCAAATCAAAAGGCTATTCACTCACTCACTCACTGCCTTTTAAAGTAAACGAACATTGAAAAAGTACCAACCTAAAAAATTTGCAAAATACTTTATACTCGTATTTGGAGAACTTATATTACTTATATGAAATACTTCTTAGTAGTGTGTTTTTTTTTTGTTCTTTTTTTATACGGATTATTGCTCATAAACTGTTTGGTATAGAATAATCAAATTTGAATGAAATCAATAAAAAAAAATCGTAATAGTAAAGGAACAAATAATGATATCACAAAAACTTCTCTCAAGTAAAAATATTAATACAAAACTTGGTGTATGACTGATTCTTCAAAGAAAATTACCATTTCTAATGGCATAAATTTAGCCTAGGAGCAGGAAACTAACAGCTTTTAAATACTCTTTCACATACTGGCTGACATTTTCACTTTATTCCCTATTGGAAACTCTGAGGACCCTTTACTCTTGCTATATCAGGGGTTTTATAAAATTTTTGCTTGGCAGCAGTTAACTGGATATTTAAAAAATTTGCGATTTTAATGCATGCAGAGAAAATGTATGTATGGTTATTAAATGGTTGCGGCAAATACACTATGCTCTAAGATTGTCGCAAACAACTTTATTGTTGAGTGATTTTGAATGATGTAAAGTTTGTGAATATTATAAATACAACTAAATTATGGTAACTAGGAAAAAAAAAATTGTACAATATTTATAATCATAACATAATCACAAATATTTTATAATATGGTCATGTGACTGCAAACATATTAAATTCATATTATCCATCCAAGTTTAAAATAATTATAATAGCTTGACAGAAATTAAAAAAAGTTCTTAATTATAAATACCGGTTAATCTACATACATAAGACTGGATTGTCGAATAATTCGAAAGTATTAAATATTCGAAACCGGTCAAAGCCCCGGATTCAGGCTTTGAATACTATAGCTACAACCATATGTTGTACATAAACAAATTATCAGGTATGTGATGGAAATCGAAATCGAAAACGAATCAGTTTTGGAAATACATTTTAATGCATTTATAATATAATTTTTAAAATTTTTCTTTTAATATTCTCTTTAGTAGCACAATATCTTTAAAGTTAAGTTTGTCAATACAGAAATATTACGAAACAATTTACTTTTAAAACTCATTCGTTTTCGTTTTCCATCATATGCCAGTATATTTGATTTATATTTTATAATTTTATTTTATGTCCAACCATAAACATATTATGGTTGGCAGCAATCATGTTGTTATTGGAAATAACCATAATATGGATTGACTACTATTAGAATATGATCGTTGGACCATCATAATCATATTACACATGATTACGAGTATATTATGATTAAAAATAACTAAATAATTTTTTGGAATTATGGTTAAGTAGGATCATATTATGATTCTACACAATATGGTCACGTAGGAACTATAAAATATATCAGAGATCTGCCTTAAATTTATTGCAATCTAATTACCCGAAACAGATTAGTTTAGTAGTAAATCGTTCTGACACTATTTATGCAATTTATTCAAAGTTTGAGCAATGTTTCGTCCAAACTAAAACACTAGACCCGTTATTCATAAAACTTGTCAAAGGCCTATAACAGGCTTATAAAGCAAATTTTGTGATATTTTTGGATATTTGCTTTATAAGCCTGTTATAAACCCTTGATAAGTTTTTATGAATTAGACTGTAGGAATTTCATTTTTAAAAATTACAATTTTCAATTAAGATTTTTATGTTTTATTAAAACAAAAATTATAATAATAAAACTGAATAAAGTTTTTAACAAGTCTGAGAAATATTTAAAACTTTTACTAAAACCAGTTAAAGTTTTGTGTTTAATTAAAGTTTACCTCAATTATAGTTCAATAAACTTCCTATATTAACAATTTAAGCATTAAACACTGTTGCATCAATTGTAATTTATCCAGCAAATAATTGTATATTTTCCGTTATTTTATTAGTCATTCTTTGTTAAAATATCTTGAAAATAATATTGAAATTAAGTTTTATGTATTATTTTTCATTGAATTATACTCTTCGCATACATTTGCGTATTTTTTAGTAGTAATGTGTGTAATAAAAATGTCTATACATATATATTTAATTTTAAATGTTTTTCTTTATCAATTTGCCTCGGTAAGAAAACTTAAACTATGAGTATTAACATGAATGCGATCATTTAGTGTAACAAACATTGATCATGAATGGTTTGGTCGGTTGATCGATTGAATGAGCGGTCGATTGATTTGATTTGACTTGATAGATCGAATGAACGAACGAACGAACGATTGATAGTTGCCAATAACATGGGACAATTGACAATTATGTATTGATATTTTATTATTAGTTTTTTTTTTGTATTATTTTTTTATTATATTGTGTGTGAGTGTTTTTCTTTGAATTTTTTTATTTCTTCTGGTAATGTGAGTAAAGTGAAAGATAATGGCTGGTTGGTTGGTTGGCTAGATGGTCGGTTATGTAGGATATTTTTATTGAACAAAAGTTTTTCTTTAGTTTTATAATGTTGCTGCTAATATTGTTTTATGATATTTATCCCAACAGCATAATAATACATCCACGAGTAAGTATCTATCAAACGAAGTAAAACTAAAACATTATTTCCTTCCGCAATTGAAAGTGCTTGCGCGCATTAATTTTCCTTTCTGCAGCGAGACAAAAAAAAATTACAGAAAAACAACAACAACTGGCAAGAAACAATAAAGAAATAGACAGATTTTCTTATAATATCTGTTAGCTATTTTTGTCTGTTCATATTTCTTTCCTTTATTTTATGATTTTTTGTTTGCCTAATAATACCAAAAAAAGCGTTTCTTTGCAGGTAAAAGCAACACGATCTCAGTGGTAGCAGAAAAAAATGTACTTTTAAAGTGAATGTTAAAGACGTTATAAAACATTAAACTTACACAAATTATATAATTTTTTGTCTTCCTTTTTTCACGTTTTTTTTTTCTTTATTTCGTATAAGGCCATAAAATCTAAATAAATTGAAATTCATTACACATTTAGATCAATTCTTATGAATTCTTTTCAGTTTGAATTTGAATTTATTGCATTTAAATTTATGTATGTCTGTGCGAGTTTGGAAAACCGCTGTCAATAAAAACAGTTACGGTTTGAAAAGAGTAAAAGCTATAAACTATAAAATACATTTGTTTATTTGTATAAACAATCAAGAATTATATCAAGCTTGAAGATCTGGTTTCTTTTACTGCTTTTATGTTTATTTTCATTTATTTTTGTTTGTAAATTTTTCGTAATAATATTCTTCACATGTAATAAAAACATGATTCTCATAAATTTTGTTTAATAATGTTGCAAAGAACATAAAAATAAAATATACGAGTATATATGTAGGTATTACGTTCTTATTTAATAATAGAAGACAGAGCACCAAGAATACGAATGTATTGCAGAGGTATTGCCAACAATTGGTGGTATATATTTGCTTTTTTTTATTGAAATGTTTGTTAAGAATAATAAAAATAATAGTCGAGATCATTCAACTTTGATAACGAGAAAAAATAAAAAAAAAAATACTTAAACGAGCACATACTTATCATGATTACCGCAAAATATGAGCAATAATAGGGGTATTCATAGCAACTTGAAATTAAAATCCAGAATCAACTCATGCATTTGTTCGAAACAAATTTGAGAACAATCAGTTCCATATATATGTCTGAATCAAAATAATGATATATTTAGTCTCTCAATACAGAGGTCAAAGGTCAAATTTTTAGAAATGTTAATTTTATTGTCAATTTACTAGAATGCTTGTTTAATTTTTGCCCTCAATCTTTAACATTTAAAACCTGTTAATTTTGTTTGGCTATACAGAGTCTAAATATTATACTACATTTACACCTACGCAAAATCTAGTACTTAAGGGATTTTAAGCGAAATCTTGTTCATGTCTACTCGATTTCCCATACAAAACAAAATCTAGTTCGTCTCGAGATTTTGGCAAAATCTCACAAAATCTTGCAATACAACTCTGAATTTCATACTAAAGTACTAAAAAATACAGCACTGAACAAGAAAAAATTGACAGTGCCACAAAAATAAAAAGAGCGGGATATAAAAGAAATTTGCGGCAAACTACACCGTATACTAAATAAATAAATAAACATTTGTGGAAATGGATAAACCAATAATAAATAAGGGGTATGTAAATTATTATATTAATATAAACTGTAATGCTACAAGCGACCCTGAAGGAAATCTGGGGTCAAGTGTCTCCAAGGCACCACTTTTGTCTACTATATTGGTAACGGTTTGGCGACATTGTCACAATGGTTATTATTATACAATTATTTTTTTTCAATTGTGACCCCGATTTTTATTTTCTATTTCAGAAAAGTACCAACAGTGTAAACAATGTGGTCCCAAAAGAACTACTAAGTCAGTATTGACGCAGTCTACTGGTAGATTTCGTAGGACAAGCCTGTGCTAAATGTCAAAAGTAGATAACATTAGTAAGGGTATAATTCGTCAATAGGTAATGGTGACATCGTCAATAGGTAATCAGTATAATTTTACTATTGACATTTCCTGCAGGGGAGCTTAATTTACAGAAAACGTTTCTTCTGGCATAATAGGCACATCTTCCTCATAAAACGAGCCGTGACGAGTCTATAATATAAACGTATTTAGTTAAATTACGCCAACTTATTTCCCAAGCTTACGTGTGTCCATTCCAACATCTTATATAATAATAGCGTGTAGTACATTTGCAGAAGTTTGTGAAACCTTATAGTGCATTTACACCTACGCCATAAACTAGTTATAAGTTGTTTATGATGATAAACTAGTTTGAGAAACTTGTTTATCCATACAAATCAAAAACAGGTTTTGTAACTAGCTTTTGAGATAAACTAGTTACAAACAACCAGTTTCTGCTAATGCAACTCTGTTTTTTAAACAATTTTTTTGGCAACGCTGGACGCATTTGACATTTGCTCAAAAATAAAAAAAGTTTTCTTTAAAAAAAGAAACTGTAATTGAATTTTATTCATCCTGGATGAAAAATTTTATTTTTTTTTTTTCATAACAACGTCCATATTTTTATTAAATTTTTAATATTAAAGTCAGCTGTTTTATGACTTGTCAAAGATTAACCACTTAACTGTCAAAAATACTGATGTAAACGGTATGGTTTATGAAAGTAGCTTATGATCATAAACTAGTTTGAAAATTACAAGTGTAAATGCACTATTACATATGTTTAACCCTTTCACCCCTGAGTTTTTTCTCGAAATCTGGAAGGTTTTTTTAATTTTTGACGGCAAATTCGGTTATAGGGCAAACATATAAGATGTTGGGTGTACATAAAAAGTCGGATATCCTTACCGTTGTCCTGGGATATATAGTCCCAATAAGATTTTACAGTGGGACAATATGTCCCAATAAAGCTAAAATAAAAAAAAACATCAAAACATTGAGTCGGTTATATTATCTTCTTCTTCGTCATCTGATGGAGTATAGTTGGATCCGGAATCACTGAAGTCAGTACCATCATTTTCGCTATCATCATCTTCAAACATAATCTCGAGCATTTGCTCTTCCGACAATATCTTCCTTGCCATCCTTGCGGAATAAAAAAACAAAACTTGTATTTGCAACGATATATTGGGATAATAAATCCCACTGAACAATCTTATTGGGACAATATGTCCCATAAGCAAAAAAACTCTCTAACACTTTACAGTTCGAAAAATGATTTGCTGCAAAGTGTTAAAAACGATATTACACTACTTACCTTTTGTTATTTTATAGAATTGTGAATAAAAACACAAAAACTGGAGCTTTATTGACAAAATTATGAGACGATTAGCGAAAAACACGTGCTCTCATATGAAAAAATTGCTCATAAATGACATACCGTTATAATTTAACACATATTTTTTTTATTTACACAGCATATAAGCTTCAAACTTTATTGGGATACATTAGTTATAAGAATATAATTGGTAGAAAAAAAGTTATATATAGGAAACATTGCTGGGACATATAATCCCAGTAGGGGCGAAAGGGTTAACAAATGCTGCTGTTTTTTTGACGCAAAAATGTGAATTCCGATTGTTTCTTTTGCAGATCTGGATGTAAAATATAATAAAATTTGTTTTTGTCTCTCCATTTTTGTAACTAAAAGTTTACAATATAATTTATTTTCTTTTTCAATCAGCTGTTTTTATTATGAAAATGAAATCCAACAATATGTCAAAAAGTAGTAGTGTAAACGCCAAAAATTTTCTTAAAGATTTTAATTAAAATCTACTAGATTTTGCGTAGGTGTAAATGTATTATTAAAATGTTAAAAGTATTACGCATATTTTTAATATATATATACATATGTATATATTGATTCCTATGGTTCCAAGTTGGAACAAAGGGCCGTAACAAAATTCTGCCGTTGGGATCTGTCCTGTGCGATTAGTCTGATCTCAGACCATGTTCTTCTTGTTTCGCTAATCTCGGATTCTAGTTGCCTTCTCCAGGTGTTAGCTGGTCTACCTCTTCTTCTGCTGCCATGAGGGTTCCAATCAATTGCCATCTGTGGTATATCATCATGGGGTGTTCTCAGAATATGGCCAACCCAGCTCCATTTCCTCTTTGCAATTTCTATGCGAATCGGTATTTCACCTGTTCTTTGCCAGAGGTCTCTGTTGGAAACTACGTTCGGGCAAAATATTCGCAAAATTTTTCGCAAGCAACGATCAACAAATACTTGCAGGGATTGGATATCGCTTGCAGTAGAGTTCCAGGACTCGCATCCATATAACAGGATAGACCAAACATTAGAGGAGAAAAGGCGAAACGTGGTTTTTATATGTATTTGTGGTGACTTCCATACTCTTTGTAATATTTTTAATGGCTTATTATAAATTTAATTTTTAACCATTTTATTACGAATTAAAAAACTTAATTTTAACTTTAAGTTTAAATTTCAAACTATTTACAACTAACTTCAAGAGTAACATTTTTGTAAAAGGTCATCATCTCATTTAGATAGTTATCTTTGGCAAACTATGAAAGATTTAAACATTTTTGCTTCGGTGTAAAACATTGGCATTTAAAAGTTAAAAATTAGGTGATTTGAGGCAAAATTCCACAATATATTTGCTGTATTTTGTTCTATAACATTATAAAATTTCCTTGTTGACAAATATTGGTTGTGGTAATTTCGGCCAATTTGATTCCAATGGCAAACTTTAGCATTAAATAACACTTTTCAAATTTAGCCAACATGTTTGAAAAAAAAAGAAATTGTGAATATTTTTAAATTGTAATTTTGGGTCCTGCTAAAAATCATTTTATAATCATAGCCTCCATAATTCAGTTGTTTTCTATGAAATTTATTAAAATAAAACAATATATTCCCCTCATTTCTTTCTATTTCCTTTCCCTGCATAACACAAATCACCTTCTATTCCAGCACTTCCTTTAACATTAACATAAATAGCAACACAATGATTACGATACCTACTCGTAGTAACCCAGCAAGCCAAATGAGTCCGGAAAGATTCTTTTCTGACACCTTTTTCGGAGCGTTAACGCTCTTTATGAGCCCAAAAAACAATCATAATTGCTCCGAAAACCTTCAGAAAAGAGGGGCATTACATTCGAAAATGGTCCGTCAGAAAGAGCTCTTAGATAATGTCAGAAAAGAGTCTTTTATGAGGTTTTTTTTGGGCTCTGTGTAATCTTGTTTTTATCATTCTTGTGTGGTACAGCTATGTTTTTTTTTTGTTCAAAGCACAAATAACAACAAAGCTTTGGTACACACATAATTAAGTGGGATTTCTGAGTCATACTGCGTGTCGACTCAGGACAGTAACAAGCAAATTTTTCTTTCGCTCCGAAAATGCTCTTTCGTTGGACTCTTTTCTGACTCCTTTTTTCGGAGCGCTCCGAAAATGCTCTTTTGTTGGACTCTTTTCTGACACCTTTTTCGGAGCGCGCCTAGAATGGTATGCTGGGAAGTAAGTGGTTCGTTCATATTTGTGTTTGTTTAAACTCAATTTGCTATCATTTGATATCAAGCCAGTGTTATTTATTAATCTACGATAATTTTCTTACTTGTTTTGTGGCGAGTGTTAATATCCTGTTATTAAAATTAAATGTTTCCCATTAACAAGCCATCATCATCGTCATCATATTGAAATTTACTTATGTACTTTCTTTAAGTTTTATATGCCATGGCGTAGAAATAAAGCAAATATTCTGGTGAATTGTTATCAGATACAATGTTAGATAAACAGGCACGCTTGCAACATGCTCGTGTTGGTTTAAACATGACGGTGTATTTAAAATATTTTTTTTTAACATTAAACTCTATAACAATCAGCTCGTGCCAATTTCCGTTTCAACATTAAAAATGGAGGGGAAACTAACGAAGAAGGTATTATTTTCTTAATAATTAACTTAAAAATAAGACACATGTTCAATTTAACAAAACAAACAGCAGAAAGGGTAGATTCTTTTCATAAAAACTAAATTTGTAATTATAATTTTTTCTTCCATTATTTAGCATATTGTCAAAATTACAAAAACAAAATTAACATAAAATATCAAAAAGATCTTGAAGATGAAACTAATAACAAAAAAAAAAACATATTACAAAATAATATTTTGCAATAATTGTTTTGGTGCAAAAAAAATAATAATAATAAACAGACCTAAAACTAAACTGCCACGTACAGAAATAGTGTTGCAACACTACAACTGCTACATCAAAAGCAGCAGCAGTCTTAAACAGCATTAAGCGTATAAAAATTATTTTATATTGCAAGTGTTTGAAATGCTGTATGGCTGTGTGTATCAAGTGCAGCTGCAATTCTAAGAAAATCTTTAAGATCTCTTGATGCTGCTGAAAACGACGAAGACGTTGGTTGATGTGAGATGCTGTTTGATAAGCACAGCCACAAACAATCACAGAAAGAAACCTTCAACAAAGAGGAACCAACATTGAAGAAGTCAACAAATAATATTCATACTTCGTACAGGTATTGTAATCAACACACGTGTGACTTTAAAGGCGGTACACGGAAATGTTGACAATTAAAGATCAATGTTTTCAATCAGTGATCGCAATAAAGACAACATAAAACATGGAATATTGTACACTTCCTTGACCAGCTATTGTGATTTTTGTTTCTGATTTGATAATTTTTGTGAACTTTGTTGACATAGTTGGCAATGAGTGCTGACCACTATATGAAATGTAAAAACTCCTTTATGTACCATCTTTAGTTTTCAACTACCTCAACACAGAAAACTACAGTCTCTTGTAGACAACTTGCCATAAATTACGCTTAGAATCTACAATTCTTAAGGGTTTTTGTTTATTAATTTAAAAAACAAAACAGAAGAAATAAATAATAACAAGAAACTAATCTCAAAATCTGAAAGATTAATATAAGCAACAACAAAAACAAAAACAAATTAACAAGAAAAATAAAAGGGAATTCAACCATCCTAGGTACATATCAGCTTACACTTGTTCTTACCATCATAATCAAATTACCAGGGTACTTTAATTACAATTTTATAACCAAAGAAAATATTAAAACAGAAACATTTTGTGGCACTAAACTTGAACTTGCCTTAAACAACAATAAGATAAATGTAACTTTAAAACCAGCAGCGAAATGTTATAAATTTATATGGCTAAGTGTTGCAAGAACGCTTTTATTTAATTCAAATGTAGAAATTAAATTTAAAACTAAAAATAAAAATAAAAACTGGCCGTATGCCAATGACCGTTATACGTAAACTGTTTTTGTTGGGGTTTTAAATATCTAACAATTTCATTGTAACTATAGCTGGTTAGTTTATCATTTAGTGTGTTATTTGTTTGGTTTAGCTGCAGGGCTGGTTGGCTGGCTGGCTTTTGATTGAAAGAATGACAATGGTTTTAATACTAACTATAAATTCTTAGTTATTGAAAATGTAACCGTAATTTGTTTGCTTGTGTTTTTAGTGTTGTCTCTTTTTTTTTTTTTTTTTTTGCTACTTTTAATCGTGTTGCAGTTGTTGCTTGTTGTATATGTTTGTTATTCCTGCTGCCGTTCAACTATCTATTAAATCGCCACTGTATCTGGGTATCTTTTAAATTGTTTTATTGTTTAGTGTCTATAGTTAAAGACAACACTTTGTTTTAGTTTTAGTTGTTGCTTGTGTTGCCGTTGATTTTTTAGCCGTATTTGTATTTTAGTTGCAACAATAAACACTTTATTTATAGTGTCTGCCACACATGCCTTAACCATAGATATCTATGTATATGTGTGTGTGTATATAAGAGTTTATCTAACCATGATTGTGCGGAGAATAAGAGTAAAAATGCTGCATTTACCGCTTATTAAATCGTGGTAATTTACGTATCAACAGTTTCAGATCAATACATAAATGTATTGCTAGAAAAACACACAAAGAAATCTGGGGAAGAGGTTTGCAGCTTAGATAATTACATATATTTATCTTAGCAAATCATTTAAAAAAAGAGAATATTAATTATTATATAAACATTTAATTTCTTTTAAATGAAATGTCTTCATTTTTGACCTTAAATGCAAAAAACAAAAAAAAATGTGAATCATTTATATGCTAAGGATGTCCCGATTACTAGGCGATAGAGTGCCGGACTATCAGTCAGACATATGGAGATAAGTCACACATTTATAGACCAGTCAGACATTTGCTAGAGAATCTAAGGCATCGCAATGGACCATATTGGTCTCTAGGTGAGCATGTGAGGTGTCTCACACCAGCCTTCCTATCTACCTACGAAATGTACTTTTCAAGTAACTATTAATAATGTTATGCTTATTTTATTTTCATTGTGACAGATATGTACATACATACATATATATGTACAGTGGGTGGCTAAATTATTAGTTACACTATATTAATTAAGATTCAACCGCTTTTAATACGTATATAAATTTATTTCTTGTACCAGATGTTTTCGTATTTCAATTCTGGTAATACTGTTAAATATTTTGTGCAGTGTCAACTAGAGGTCTGCATGTGTGCGATTAAACGACACATGAATTCACACATCAAACTAGCAAGTAGTGTGTTGTGTGTGATTTAAGAATCACAAAAAATATATTGTGTGTAAGAAATAACATATTGTGCAAAGCGTTCAATTCATTATGTGAGTGTTGTGAGAGGAATATTTGATTCAACTGTAAATAACAAAATGTTTTACACGAGTAAATACAATTGTATTTATGTAAATCCAAACTAAAGAAAAAACAAGACTACTGGGCAACCGAAACACAACAACTTAGTAAACGCCCGTATCAAAACAAAGAACGTTAGGGAAATTTATTAAATAGGGGATATCCAATTTTAACAAAATAAGAAACACAACAAACGAATGAATTGTGTGATTTTTAACTTCACACAGGTTTTTTTTATTGTGAGATGTCTGAATTTGAGTTTATCAAGCAATACAATATAATTGAGACGCACACACAATTAGTGTTAGTGTATGGGTTTCACTTTTTCATGAACGGTGTTGTGTTGATCTTTCATTTAAAATGATTGAACGTGGATGACTAGCTCTCATTTGTTTTACACATTTGAATTGAAAATCAAATACACACACAACACTCATTTGGCTGTCAAATACATTTGTGCAGACCTCTAGTGTCAACAATGATTGGTGACATTAGAGTTGTAGATCATTATCTGTCATTCTGCTCTGAAATGTGAAATATGCAATTTTGATTAAATTGATTAAAGTCTGGCATCACGATGAAGAACTAAAAGAAAATGTTCAAAAATGCATTCAGAGCATGCCAAAAAGGGTGCAAGCTGTAATTGATGCCAAAGAAGGTTCTACGAAATATTAAGATTTTTTTTTTAAAAATTTTGTAATATTTCTTTTCCTCAAATATATATTTTTAAAATAAAAGAATTTATTTTTAATTGAATTAGAAACACTTAATTTACCTAAAAGAACAAATAAAAGGATAAATTTCCACTATTTTAAAATCTTATACGGCTTCAAACTAAACAATTTTGCATGTGTAACTAATAATTTGACCACCCACTGTATATGCCAATATGCCCACATGGGCTTCGGAAAACCTATTTCAACTAACACGCGCTCATTGCTTAATCGACTACGATATTTGTAAAAATTTTAACCATTCTAACATTTTGCCCTTTCAAAATCTTAAACTATAACCAGACTTACTTATTATATACTTAGGTAGCATCGAATGTGCTGAGTAATTGTAATTCAATTAAATAAAACACTAACTGAGCTGAGCTGAGCACTCAATTGAACTAATGAGCGCAAAAAATATTTAAAAATGACATAATAACAGTTAAACACAACTAAATGATATAAACAGGAATAAAACATAATTAAAAACACACACCTATTAAGTGTAAAAATGTAGAAGGAAAAAAAAATACAGAAGTAGAAGCTATGGCAGGCAGCAGCATAAACGGTGTGTTAAAATGGACTTGCCACGTTGTCATTCAACTCTTTATACATTTATATATACAAAATACAAATATTTGTGCGTTGCTAAGCACTTCAGCTGCAACATTTTTGTTTTTCGCAGTTTTGTTTTAAATGTGCTAAAAAAAAGTGTATGAGAGAGACAAGTGGTTAAAAAAAAAAATCATTTAACTGTCACTAAAACTCAAAGTTAAACACACTTGAATAAACTCCTATACAGACAAGTGTTCTGTGTGTGCATCTGTGCATGTGTGTTTGTATAAATGTTTGCTAATCAGTGCGTATGAGTTTTATGCAACAACTTAAAGCAAAACAATTATTGATTGCGTAGCTGTTGCAAGACACACAATTTATTAACTGGAATTTTTGTTGTGCTTGCTTGTTGTATGTAATTTTTAATTTTACTTATAACAACAACAACAACAACAGCAGCAGCAGCAACATACTGCATTTTAATCCATAATACAAACGGGAGGAGTATTATTGGCAAGATTTTGTATTAAAATACCCGTATTTTTATTGAGGCAACATTTTGATGAACAAAAACAACATAAAAACGTCCTCTTCAGGAAAAACAAGTTGGGATGTTACTGTTTGCAAATATGGGTTTATAGTGTTACGAGGGAAACAAATTGTTTAATAACTACATATTAACTTGTTTTAATTTGTATCAACTTTTTTCATATCATTTCAGTTTTTACAGTTGGTTTTTGGATTTCTATTTCAAAGCGAAAAATTTAGATTTACTGAAATACTTAAAGCAAATTATTCGTAAATATCTACATATAGCAATAAAATTGGCTTTCAATTTTAGGTAGGCGCAAATTTATTTTAATTTATAAATAGGTTTAGGTGTCATTTAAAAACATTGATCTATATTAAGTGTCTTAAAGTATGGATGTATGTATGTAAATTATGTCATTTAACAGAAATTAGCAGATTTGTTAATCCTGTTTTTATTCAATATCAACTAATAATATTTGAACTAATATTTAATTAAAAATATATATTTTTTACTTGACACTTAACAGAGGCCTTTTAAACTACTTTCTAAAACTGAAGCTAAATATGAGTAGACGTAGAGTTAAGCTTTTAATATTGTATGGTAAAATATGTCATATTTCAATAAAACTAAACCACTTTAAAAAGCTTTTGTTATCCTATTTGCAGAAGTGTCACACTTAACCGGGTATCAAAGTATTTTTCAAAATAATAAGTATGTATACATACATATATTCAACATATATGTGTGTTGAAAGATCTCTATCACCTTTAACGATTTGGAAAATATTTTTAATAAAAATCGTTTAACAGTTAAAATTTTCGCTTTATATTTTTTACATACATATTTTAATTAAAACTTTTTACAAGCTTCTGAAGAGTTATTCCACCAAATTGTTTATTGCAAATTAGTTGAATGATAAATTAACAAATAAAGCTTTAAAATAGCTGTAACTTTTTTCACATTACATTATAAAAAATAAAAGCTTTATTCTAGTAAAAAAGCTTTTACCTTTTTAAGAACATAAAAAGATGCCCTATAAAGCTTAATAGTAACACTTTTCTCTTAAAAAGCTTTTATTAAAGTTTTTCTCGTAAACAGCCTTACATTAAAGCTTTTCTCAAAATTTTTTTTTTTGTTAACAAGTTCTATACCTATTTATATTTTATTATGTTAAAAAGCTTCATATTAAATTTTGTCGTTAATAATCTTCATTTAACTTACCTAAATATTAGAGCTTTAATATTATATATACAAAACGATTTCGATCTTACACGAAAAAAAAAAATTGCGGAAACCCTCCTCATCTACAACACGGTTTCATTCTAACACGATAATATGGAATTGCAACTTTATCATGATTGAGTTGTTAAGATTGTACCAAAATAATACAAAAGTACCAATGTACATATTTCTATGAATTTAACGAAAATATTTAATTTAATTAATTTAAAAAAAAATTATATTTTACACTGTCTCCTAGCCTCATATAACACGTTTTCCTACAACACGGCGTTTTCTAGGAACCTATCTACCGTGTTGTAGGAGGGTTACCTGTATATTTAGATATTAAAGCTATTCTGTTAAAATTTCAACCTTTATATAAAAGTTTTACTATTAAAAAGCAATATTTATATCCTACACCACCATAGAGGGAAAGGAATATTGGATTTGTGCTGATGTTTGTAATTCAAACAAATAAGTTTCATATACATATATAGAAATGATGGCACCTAATTTTATAATGGTTGGTCCATAATTAGTCGAAACTCCATTCATAATATTTAATATACATAACATATACTATACATAATATTTATATTCACAGAAGTCATGGCACTAAATTTTTCGATGATCGCTTCATAATAGGTCATATCTCCCATAGAGCGTTCATTTCTGAAATTTGTTTTATACATATACTGGGTGTAGGTTATTATATGGTGGGGCTTGACCGACTATACTTTCTTACTTGTTTTCTATAAGAATGCTCGTAAGACATTAAAATGAAGGGAACATAATTGCAAATTTACATTGCCGAATATAGTCACTTTTAATTGTGTTGATTTCTTTTAAATTAACTTGAATTTTTTGTGGGTGTAAAAGTTCTTTATCAATAATTTATTGTTTGCTATTTCCATTGCATTATTTACGAGCACATATTTTCTTATGTGCTGTTGTTTCAGTTTTCATACTTTTTCTTTCGGCTTAATTACACAATTTAGATAAAGTCTGAAAATTACCATTAATCGTCACGGTTGTATACAGTTTTAGTTGTTTAGCACTAAAAATGCCAAAAAAAAAAACAAAAAAAATACAGGCACAGCCACAATAACAACATTACAGCACACAACAATTTAAGTTTGTGCAACATTCCAGACAAAAACAACACCGCACAACACAACGCAACACTTGTTTGTATCAGCAGAAGACACTCTTATACATTCAACAGATACCAAGATGCCAGGAGAAAGTTCAAGTTCTTTAAAAAAAACATTTTTGAAATTAAAATAATAAAAAAACCAAAGTTGTTTTTATTTTGTTAAAAATGCGATTTAAAAAATAAAGAAAACAAGTTCGAGTGCTATATTCGGCTGTGCCAAATCTTTAATACCCTCCACCTAAACGTAATAAGAAATACAGAAACTACACTGGTTATAGGACTAGCATATCCTAATTCTGTGTTTTCTATTCAGTCTTAGTGCAAATTTTATTAGTATTTTATATATTGTTTGAAAGGTAATTTTACGGCCAACATAGTTTATGTTAAATATATTGCAATTTTGACCATTTATAATTGATAATTGATGTAATTACCGATTCTTACAGAGTTTGTTTGATTTTCATAATAATCTTGATTGTAATTTAACAATTTCTAAAATTAAAAGAACATTTTTCCATATTCACAACAAGTTAGGAAACAGAGTATAAAAAAGGATAAGATATAAGGTGAGGCTTTTTTGTTTGAATTTGATCTCAATAATATTATTAACAAAAGATTTATGGGTGGCATAGTAGAAGTGGGCAAGTTGTGGACTGATAGCTTCTAAATCCAGTATCCATTTCTACGTATTTTAGGCTTATATTTTAAATTTCAGCTCAATTTCAGCTTTTTCGGATGTGGTCCTTATGACCAATTATGGGTCGACCTCCATTAAATTTAGTACAACAATTTATTAACCTATAATGATTATTTATGCCAAATTTTAACCGTTTAACATTATTTATATCTGTTTTATATGAATTTAAGTGAATTTTGGAAGTGAACTTTATATGAGGTCTATGGTCAAACATGAACCGAACTAAAAAAAAATTAGTTTTACGATTTCTTTTTGCATGAAACTTATTCCTGCTGAATTTTGTCTTGATATTCCAATTTTATAGGTATTTATGTATAATTGAGCAATATTTCGGGTAGATTTTTGTATGGGGGCTATGAGAAATCATAGACCTATTCTTACTATTTTCTTCACACTCAAAAAACAACGTATACAAAATTTCATGGAAATACCTGCAATATATTTAGGCCCATTATTACAACTTAACAATAGCTAAAGGTATGATGTTATCGGACAGATAAGAAGTATTTGGTTATTATAAGTTTACTTTAATCTAAAACCGACCGATAAGCTAAAGGGAAGATCATCTTGCCTTTAAATTTTATAGTGAGGTATGTATTTGAAGTTGCCATATGTTCTGGAAAAAATGTCAACTTCATGAAAAATAAAATAATTTTAATTTTGTTTTGCCAATAAATACTTTAATAAACAAAAATGGAAAGCAGACGTTTGATTTATATTTTTTCACACACAAATGTTTTCACAAACACAAAAAATTTACTGTTTCTTGTCAGTAATTTGTCAAAAGTAATCGGTTTTTAACTGGTATTGCCATATTTTAGAAAAAAAAATATTTTATTTTACAAGGAAGTTGTAATAACGAAAAATTTTAAAGGTCACTTTATTCCTCACTTTAATTAAAGTTACCTTTTATTATTAAGAACATTAAAGGCAAGTTGTAATAATGGGCCTTAAAAAACTTGGAAGAAAAATGTTTCAAAATATCAATTTTTATGGAGGTTGTCTTACATTTTGATCCATAACTCTTGTTATAATATACCGATTTTGCTGATTTTCAATACCAAACTGCTTAGGAGAACTATAAACGTTGTTTTGTAAACTTTGTTGATTTCGGTTTTGTCCTTTGGACGTGAGAGTGTTTTACACAGCCAACAGACGGACATGGCTCAATAGACTTATGCCGCGTTTTCACTATGTCATTTTTGTTGTCAAATTGTCCAAATTGTTGGCAATTGTGTGAAAACGGGCTGTCATATGGCGTCATCTATGATCATGATCATGATTGCAAACATAGATGACGCCATATGACAACCCGTTTTCATACAATTGCCAACAATTTGGACAATTTGACAACAAAAATGACATAGTCAAAACCAAGCATTACAATTTCTTAAGGACCAAGAATATATATATTTTGTTGGGTGTCAGATGTGTATTTCTCAGTGTTACACACGGAATGACAAACTTATATATACCCTCATTCACCACTTATGGTGGTGGAGGGTATACAAAATTTGGCAAAATAATATTTAAAATTTCAATTGTTGAGAGTGGCTTTTCAGTAAAAGTACCCTGTTCGTGGTGCTTATTTTTTAAGAGTTGCTGGTGATGATGGTGTTGGTGTTGTTGCAGAGACAAATTATGCCTGCCTGGGTGCCTTGTAAGTCGGTGTTATAATTGATTATGTATGAGTGGATGATATGATCCATACGAAAATACATAAAAATAAACTCATACAGCAACATTTTAAGTATGAGTGACTGAATGAATACAGGCATAAGTGGCGGCAATTACTTTCGCTTTTAAGAGGAAATATTAGTAGCTTGTTATTGTTGGCTGCTGTTATAATGTTGAAAATCCAAAATTACAAGTAATAACAATTTATTTGAAAACAATATATAAAAATACACCGTCTATCTCATTTAAAACATTATTAACATACAATATTACTTGATATGAAAAAGACTCTTTAATATAAAATATCTTAAAACTTTAAAATCGGCAGATGAAAAGAAAACAAAAAAAGGGTTCAATGACTTTATTTACTTTTACTTAGAATAAAAAACAACAACAAATAACTTATAAAAAGTTAATAAAATATTTAACTAATTTGTTTAATTATCATTTAAAATTATTGTCTATAAAAATCGTATAAACTTGTTGGCCCTTTACTAAAAAAAAAAACATTTTTTCATTTAAGAGCAGAATTTATGATGGATGGATTTTGTGTTATAAATTTTTAAATGTTTTTTTATAGTTTTAAAAATTTTATCTTCATCATCATCATTAATCATGTTCATCAACGATGTATCAGAGAAAGTCTATTTGAACTTTGAAAACTAAAAATGAAATGATGACATTAATTTTGCATATTACGGGTAATAAAATGTCTGAATTGTGTTGTTTAGTGGCGGCTGGTGTTGGCCATGTAACAGTTTTTATTACCATTTTTTTTTTTTACTTTAAAAATATAAAATTATTATATGCATTATAAGTATATTTAAATACATTGTAGTTAGTTTTGCGTTAGTAAAAAAATAGGTTTAAAAACCACCTACTTTTGTGAAAGACATTAACAATCGTGATTATTTATTATTTAAGGAAAAGTAAGTGCTTTTGAAAATGTCGATATTTTGTTGGACATTTATTAAAAAAATGAAAATAAGTAAATAAATGTACTGAAATATTTATTTATTTTTACATGTGAATAGAAGACTACAGTTTATTTGGCTATATTAGAGAAAAGCTTTTAATAATGTAAAAGTGTTTTCAAAAGATAATAAAACGTTTTTTTGTAATACTACATTGACACCTACGCAAAATCTAGTAGATTTTAATTAAAATCTTAAAGAAAATTTTTGGCGTTTACACTATTACTTTTTGACATATTGTTGTACTTCACTTTCCTAATAACAACAGCTGATTGAAAAAGAAAATAAATTATATTGTAAACTTTTAGTAACAAAAATGGAGAGACAAAAAGAAAATTATATTATATTTTACATCCAGATCTGAAAAAAAAACAATCGGAATTAACATTTTTGCGTAAAAAAACAGCAGCATTTTTTAAACATAAGGTTTCACAAACTTCTGCAAATGTACTACACGCAATTATTATATAGGATGTTGGAATGGACACACATAAGTATGGGAAATAAGTTGGCGTAATTTAACTAAATACGTATATATTGTAGACTCGTCACGGCTCGTTTTATGAGGAAGATGTGCCTATTATGCCAGAAGAAACATTTTCTTTAAATTAAGCTCCCCTGCAGGAAATGTCAATAGTAAAATTATACTGATTACCTGTTGACGATGTCACCATTACCTATTGACGAATTATACCCTTACTAATGTTATCTACTTTTGACATTTAGCACAGGCTTGTCCTACGAAATATACCAGTAGACTGCGTCAATACTGTCTTAGTAGTTCTTTTGGGACCACATTGTCTACACTTTTAGTACTTTGCTGAAATAGAAAATAAAAATCGGGGCTCACAATTGAAAAAAAATAATTGTATAATAATAACCATTGTGACAATGTCGCCAAACCGTTACCAATATAGTAGACAAAAGTGGTGCCTTGGAGACACTTGACCCCAGGTTTCCTTCAGGGTCGCTTGTAGCATTACAGTTTATATTAATATAATAATTTACATACCCCTTATTTATTATTGGTTTATCCATTTCCACAAATGTTTATTTATTTATTTTTTTGCCGCAAATTAATTTTATATCCCGCTCTTTTTATTTTTGTGAAACTGTAAATTTTTTCCTGTTCAGTGCTGTATTTTTTAGTACTTTAGTATGAAATTCAGAGTTGTATTGCAAGATTTTGTGAGATTTTGCCAAAATCTTGTGAAGAACTAGATTTTGTTTTGTATGGGAAATCTGGTAGACATGAACAAGATTTCGCTGAAAATCCCTTAAGATTTTGCGTAGGTGTAAATGTAGTATAAAACTATTTTTTTAGATGAACACTTTTTTAGTATAAAAAGTTTATAATTAATAAAATTTTTGATTTACTTAAATTTTTTAAATGAAAAGCTTTTTAGGGTTTTCCCAAAAAAAAAATTAATTTAAAAATGTATTTAAAATAAAATATTTTAAATTCAATTTTTAAATTAATAAAGTTTCAAAAATGATTTTTGTGAAAAAAAAAACTTTTAACGACTTTTTTTTTTAATTGATAACTTTTGCCGAAATAGCTTTTTATAAAACTAAAACTAAATTAAAATATTAAAACACCAACAAAACCTTGTTTGGGAAAAAAACTCTAATTATCTAAAAACTTTTATAGAAAAACATTCTTTTTTTGGATTTTGTTTTTGCAAAATATAACTTTATGTGAATAAAGTTTAAAAAATGGAGAGTGAAGATTGTAATATCTAGTATAACAAAAAATATATTCACCCCCATCGTTAATAAAAATTTCACATGAAATTTGTTCCCTTTTATTTTTTTAACATTGAATTTTAATAGAAAAAGTGTGAAAAGGGAACAAATTTCATGTGGAATTTTTATTCACGATAGGAGTGATAGTTACTTCAATAAAGTGAACCAAATGGGAAAGCAAAAGATCGAAGTAAAATGTAATTAGTCTTTTAAACCAAACTAAAAATAATGTTTGTCTCACTGAACTAAAACTCGATTACTTTATAACATCTTATACGAGTATAAATTAGCGGGAATTATTATTTGAAAACATTTAAATGAAGAGGAAAAAAACACACATGCCCAATTCTGTATTTGGGGTAGTCTAGGTATTTGGTTCAGTAGGTTTCCAACACAAATTAAATACTAAAAAAGAAAAAAAAAATAAGAAAATTACAACGGCAGTATTATAATAAAAACTTTGTAGACAGTTTTTAAGGAGTGTAAGCATTTTCAAGCATGATTAACGTTTAATTAAAAAAAAATATACATATTAACTGTTTCTTCTGCACAATACAACAATGTACTCGTAGTACTGATAGGCAGACATTTTGATGGTTCCTAATAAAATTCAATGAAATAAAACTAAAAACGCAGTCTCTTGGAAATTAAAGAAAATAAAAACGAAAGAAAAAAAACTGAAAAATATATTGAAAATTTATTAAGGAAATGAACAATTTTCAAAGGAACTAAAACAAAAAAAATTGATTGCTTCATACTTGAATAAATGTCTAAAGAAATAATTAATGAATGCAAGATATTTTGTATATAAACATGATTTTATCACAACATTGAAATTAATTGTAATAAATTAAAAGATTTTTCATACTTTACTGTTTGAGTTGAAACAGTAACTAGATACATATATACATACATACAAATGTAGCTATGATCGAATGCCAAGCATAAAGCAAGCATTAAAGTGATGAAACCCTTTGAAAGCTCAAGCTTGATTGACTATTTCGGTAACTTGTAAACAAAAATCCCTTTCCAAAATACATTTAACAACAAAAGTAATTTAATCTTAATCTTTTTACATGCACATACATAATGTATGAAACTATATTATTATTATTATTATATATATATATATATGTATATTACAACCGCTGATATATTTACAAGTGCGTGTCTTGCTTCCAACAGACAGAGTGTGTGAATTCAGTCAATAAGGTGCGGCGCGGCGCACACTCATTACGCAAGTTTTTGATTTTTAGTTTTCGCTGTTTTTTTGTTTTTCTTATTTTGATTTTTAAGTAATTGATAGCCGGCGGTTTAACCTTTTGTAGTAATTCATTCACAAACGGACATTCATACATACATGTTTAAATAAGAAACTTATTATATAAAACTTAATAAAATAAAACGAAACGATCATTTCAAAATTTTATAAATTTTACTTCATAAATACATTTTATTTCCCAAAAATCATGTTTCAACCAAAAGATTACATTTAACACGCTCATCTGGTTGAGAAAATGTTGCAAGTCAAAAAATAAACCGTAAAATGTGACATCCTTGTCTTGTTTCTTGTTCAATTTTGCATAAACATTTTGCTTTACAAACCATAATAATATAATTAATTAATAATTTATGAAAAAAATAGAAATAAAAACAAAACATTAATAAAAAAGTATTCATGTGCAAAATTCACAAAAATTATGCAATTAAGGCAAGAAAAATTGTAAATGAGCATGCACATGTTTCTTTTTCACTATTTTTTTTTTTTTTATTATTGCATTCAAGGGTTATGAAAATATTATTAATTGTGGTTTAACACACTTTTAGCAAATACAAAAAACAAATTACAACAATTATGCATACCCTGTATTTAACCGCAACTGTTTAAGTTTAACTTTGGTAATATTTTTCTTTTCTTGGAAAAAAAAAAAACAAATGAACAGAAAACATAATTTCTAACATGCAACATGTTAATACACTTTAAAGCTTCAATACATGTCATAATTATGCTAATATTTGGTTAAATTTTACAAAGAGAAAAAAATTACCCACAATTTTTAAGTTTTAATATGTAGACACTCCCCATTTCTAAACTACCTTTCGTTTTGCGCAAAAAATCAATTTTTTTTATTCACTGTTGTGTTTATGTGCCAGTTTTAGGGGATCCCATTTATATGAGAAATATTTCAGTAATTTTTAAGAATTGAGTAATAATTATTCATTACATTATAAACCGGGCGGACCCGTAACATGAAAGTTATCAAATATAGAATTTAGAAAACTTTTTCATAAAACAATAATTGTTCAAAAGATTTTTCCAAAGCTGTTATTCTACACAGAAGCTTCAAAAATAAGTAAGTTTTTCACCAAAAAAGCTTTTTCGTAAAGCAAACAAAGCAAATAAAGTTTTTGCAGCATAAATTATTTTCAAAAGTTGGTTCCAAAAATTTAAATTCACAAAGAATAATTTAATTTATCATTGCTTTTTTACACTTCAAATCTGCCAATAATCGTAAACCTTTAAGCAGACGTTTTGTATCTTGTACTGTTACTCTTTCTAGATAATTATACTCTTCAATATTACATTTAATAGCACATTGTTGTATAGGGTGTATACGATTGACCACTTGAAGGAAAACATTCAACGCGTTATTGCCGATATACGTCCACAAATGTTGCAAAAGTCATTGAAAATTGTATCTTCAGATTAGACTACGTCCGAGCCAGTCATATGCCAGAAATCATATTTAAATTATAATACCAGCAAATTATCTTTCAAATAAAGTAAATTTCATGTCAATTTAAACAAAATCATCTTTGTTTTATCTCATTTCAAAGTTCTATAGATCTAAAAAAAAACAGAACCATGATTTTCAAAATAAATTTTCACAATTTGGAAGCGTTGTTCAGGCGTCAGTCTATTCATGTTGAAATGACAAACCAAACTAAACATAAGGTGTAATTTTTACTCTAATCGCAGATTGTATAACCATCATCAAAGACAGTCTCGTATTTGCTTCAATCATCAGCGTTGTCAACTTGCTGCTATTCGCACCATTTTTGTTACTTTTTTAAAAATTTCTTAGTTGGTGCACGGTGTGCTTTTTTTAAATTTCGGTGCGTTTTTTTAATTTTTCCGAAAATGTGATGAAAACTTTATTTTTACTAAGGACCCCATTAAATGCGTTTTATATACGAATGTATGATAATGAAACATTCGTCACATGAAGGTTAATGCTGAATAGGATGAAAATATTTATTTGAAAATAAAATTAACATTTTAAACATGAAAATAAAAATTCTTGTGTAGCCTGATTGGTCTACAATTAGGGTTAGAGTCCCAGTGAAGTCCTAACAAATGTTATTGAATAGGGTCAACGAAATACTAGAAGAACTTAAAATAGAAAACAAAAATATGTAGTGACATTAGCCCTTTTTACCAATTAATTCCGAATAGCATATTGTGAGTATTTTTACTATTATTACTTTTACTATTAATCGTTGATTTCGTTTTTCGTTTTTCTAAAAACGCTGAACTGTTGAAGAATGTTTTATTGTTATATTTATAAAACAAAATTATTATATTTTTTATGTGAAATTATTTCAAAAAACATTTTAAATAAAAAAAAGAATTCTGATGAGAGAATGTGGTGGTTCTCGAAACATGTAAATTCAACAACCCAGGTTCAATCCCCAACTCAGCCGAAAAATGATCAAGAAATTTTAATAATAATTTTCATGTAACAATTCCTACCTTCAGTAAAAATAATTTAATGAAAATTAAATTTAGTAAACTCAAGCCTAACTAAAGAAATATCAAAAATTAAAAATTAACAGTTCAACTAAAAATAATAGTTGTTCTAAAAAAGAAAATCTAAATTTGGTGTGATTTTTTTCAAATGGCGCGTTTTTTTCTCCATTGCACCAAGTTTTGAAATTTCAAAGTTGACAACGCTGTCAATCATAGATTGTTGTACTGTGCCAGTAGTAGATCTTTAAACAGTCCTAACTTTCTTCATTTTAATATTTTAATAAATCCTGCAATCATTAAAGACAGGTCAATGACATTTTGGAACATAATAGTTAATACCAATGAAATCATTTAAAAATGTTTAAGAATTGTAAACTGCATTTATCTTTTAAGGTTCTATAAATAATTTTTATTGTAAAACAAACTAAACAAAAAAATCTTCAAAATCAAATAAAATAAATAATTTTGGAAAAGCAAGAAACACATTTAAATGATTTCTTTTTCTTGTTCAAGTTGTCACAAAAACAACAACAATATGTTTTAGTATTGTTACAGAAAAACGATAAAACTAAATCATACAACGACCACACACTACAACAATCCGACAAACACTCATACAATTTCAAAACAACTTTTTTGATTGTATGAATAAATTGTCGGACCCCAAGTATTGAGTGTTTGGTGTCGCTTTTCTTAAAAAAAAAACTTTAAATTAAATAAAAAAAAAACTGATGGAAAAAAGCCGTGGGAGTTTGTTGGTTTATAAAAGTTTTGTAAACAAAAACCAAAAGTTTGGTTAAATGTTTATAGCCACCCATGTGACAAGTGACAGTTCTGGTAACAACAAGTTTTCCAATTTTTATGTTTTCTTTTTCAAACAACAACAATAAGTACTATAAGAAATATAAACCAGCACTTAAATGTTTCACACGCTTAACACTAGATCATTTAGGTGTTTGTAGGTACTATTTGCCACCATACACCACACATTTGTTTATAAAGAAAAGACAACAAAAAATGTGCCAATTTGGGTGAGTGTTTTTGCAAATACAAATAAAACATTAAGCAAATTAGTTGCTGTTGTTTTACATTTTGTAAAAGCAATAATACTTTGACATTTATATATTAATCCAATTCATTTTTAAAGAAAGGGCACTTTTCTCGTTCATTATGGACAAACAAAACACTTTCTCTTCAATAAAATATAAATATTAATAGGTACATGTATATTTCTTTTCATCTCTTGTTTATATAGAAAACTGATTTATGTTTAGTATTTATCTGCTGGAAAACAAAAGAAGTTTTATTTCATGTGTCTCTTTTCCCTCAACAAGTACTGGTAGTGTTGTAATTTGTCAAAGTGTTTTTTCTTGCGACCACTTGTGTTCATAGTATATTAATTTTTTTCTTTTTGAGTAATTTATTTGGTTTTCCAGCTCCGGTAAGTGATATACATACATACATATGTATGTGTTTTAATTAATTTAGTTTTTGTACTTTAATATTGTTAAGGTTTTTTACACCAAAAGAAGAAAAAATACAGGTCAAGTGACGGTATTCTGGGAAATGTGTATTTTGGTTATAAGTTTTACATACACCGATCTTGTAAAGTAAAAAAAACAAGAGCTTATTTCTTATCACAAGAATAGAAAAACAATATAGAAGTAGTAAATGACGTAAAATGTTATGTTATGTAGTCTTAAAATGAAGACAAATTTACAACAAAAAATCCAGTTTATATTAGTCATTGTTTCTGCAACATTTTGTTAGCTACATTGTTTATTAGCAACATGTTACATACTAACTATAGGGCGCTACTTTTTTATACCCACATGTTGCTGTTAATATTGTGAATCGCATTTAGTATGCTGCTAATAAAATTTTATAAAATTTGCTATTAACAACATGTTCGAGGTAATATTTAGCAACCATTTTTAATAACAACAATTTGTTAATAGTTTTGTGCAACAATTTTATTAATCAAAGACATTTTTTAATAAAAGCAAGCAACTATATTTGTTGCAACAAGTTGTTGATTATATTATGCAACTATTTTATTAACATCATGATAAATTTGAATAACAATATGTAAATTGTAAATTAAACAAAAAACAATATTAAAAATACTACTTTAAGCATTATGTTGCTAAACAAAATAAATAAATAATTTATAGTTTTAACATTTTAATTTTTTGTTATTAGTTTTGGCTTTGCAGATATGCTGTTTGCACTTTCATTGATTTTTTGCATTATTTTCGAAATAATTTAAATAAAATCAAACTTTCATTTAAAGAAAATTTTAAATATGTGTATGTTCAATTTAATTAAAATTAAGCAAAAAAGACTTTCAATTTTATTTACACAACAAACTTCATTTTAAACACAAATAAACCATAAATTTTATTTTAACTTAAAAAAAATAACAAACAACAATTTTTTTATAAAATACATACTTTATCATATTTAAATAAATTACAGCAGAAAAACACAATTTTTCAATATGTGCTTTTCAAACAAAAAAAAAATATATTGGAAAAATTGTATTATAATGCAACAATTTATCAAAGTAATAACAAAACTGCAACAATAACAAACAACAACAAATAATTTGATAAATAAAAGTACATACAACAAAATATTAACACGCACTTTTTAATACACGTTCCAAACCCAATCAAACTCAAACACACACAAATAACAACATGCGTCAATAATGGATGATAACAACAAATAAATACAATTAGTAACAACAACAACAAAAAGACACATAATTGGAAAAACAAAAAAAAAAAAAAAAAAACTATGAGAAATAAAATTAATAAAGAAGAAAACCAAAAAAGATGCATCACTGTTTGTAACATGTCAACGAACAACAAACGATTGAACGAACGAACAACATTCGCTTTCATTTAATTACGAATGAATGTTATGACGTTTTTATTGTATTTTCTAACAAAAATAGCAACAACAATTACACACAATGATGCAAGGCATTCGAATATCAACACTAACACATGCACTTTAACTAACTCACATTTACAACAACACCAATTGTTGTAGTCTTTCTCTCTTTGCATTCATATGAAAGCAACAACAAAACAATTCATTGATTAGTAAAGTGTACGAATTTGTTACTGTTGCTGTTGTTTGGAATCGATTGGTTACAAACATCAAACACTTTCTTGTTGTTGCTGTAAATTATTAGACTTTGTTGTTTTTTGTTGTTTTGCTCTGATTTGTTTATGATGATTTTAATTTGTGTAATAACATGATGATGGGAAAAGTGAAACGGAAATATTTACGCGACTTATAAACGTATTTCAAACTTTACAAATACAAAGTGATAAAATTATTAATAAATCTAGCGTAAAACAATATTATTTATCAATATTTTTATTCGTGCTATTGTCAATAAACAAATGTTTAAAAGGTATTTAATTAATATTTTTAAATTGTCTTTAATAATTTTTTTTATATTTATTTTGGGTTTTTTACCTTAATGTCATCCGTATTTAGAGTATTGCGAAAAATTTCACAAAAAAGCAAAAGTTTAGTTGTGTTTCTTTGTTTGTTTTTATGGCCAACAAATGTTATGTGTCTAGATTTTTTAATTATGATTTCTTTATAATGAATCATGTTGTTGTTATTTATTTATGTATATTGAAAAATAATTAATAATTTTTTAGTTTTAGTTAATCAGCGTTATACACGGTTGAATTTTAAAGAGAATAAAAGTAAATGTGAAAAATTGGAAATAAAATTAATTATGGCTGGACAACATGTTGTTAAGAAAATTATTGATATGAAAAGTTATATGTATTTCATATAAAATGAGTTTTCAATTTGAAATTATCAGGATATTATACATACATTTCTTAGCAAAACCTTGTTGTTTTTAGCAATTTTCCAATAGTACTGAGCTAAAATGTAATATTTTTATTAGCAACTTTTGATTACATTTTTCAAAAATATTATTAAAGAATACTTCAGACAAAAAAAAACAATAATTTTTTAACAACTATGTACATGTTGCTAAAAGGTTTGTGTAAATATTTTATTAATTACAAAAATGTTTCTGACAAAAATCAGCAACAATATTTTCAGCAACATGTTGCAGATTCACAGATGCAGATATATGTTGCTGATACGTTTTTTAATAATTTTATTTGCATCATATTTCATATAGAATATGATTGCTAGAAACATGTTGCTAATAACACATGACGTAAATTTTTAATATAAACCTGTTAATGATAACGGAATAATTTTTTGGAATAATTTTCTTAGCAACATATTTCAGATAATATAGTGCAAAAACTATGAATATCTCAATTTCTAAGAAATATGTTTCTAACAAAATAAGCAACATCATTGGTAGTAACATGTTGTTGTTAACATTTTGTACATATTGTTAGTAGCAACATGTTGCTGACAACATTTTACAATAATTTAATGAATACTCGTAGATAATCTATCTTTATTTTTAACAACATTTTGCTGACAACGAAATGATTTTGTCAACAAATAATATTGGGAAGCATTTTTATTTTATTGGTAACAAATTTCTGACACAAATCTGCCACATATGGCACGGTTTACGCAGTCAGTATTAAAAGCATTTGTAGTGTTTTCACCAATCGTTTCAAACAAAAGAAATTTTCGGGTTTCATGTCTTTTTTAGTTTACTATTGCAAACGTAACAAAAACAAGTGTATTATTTGTATTTATAAAAAACTTTTTAAGTTTTAATTATTATACATTATTTAGTTTTTTGTTTGCCTAATTTACTATGTTATTTATAATTTACGGTATTTGTTGTAGATTTCTGTGTTGTTGTGTTTCTTTTTTTGTTTACATTGTTTGCAAAAATAAAAAGAAACACACACGTTGGTTGCATGTGGGTGTACTTGAAATAATTAAAAAAAAATGTTTTTTTTTTGTTTTAATTTTTTTATAGTATTTTTTATATAGGTAGTTATATTCATAGTTACCTATTGCTACTACTCATTGTCTTGCCAGCCAAACAAATATTTATAAAAATGTTTATGTTTGCAATTGCAAATTGCCAGGCAACAAAAACCAGCTAAAATCATTTAAACTTTCGCACGACTTTTTTGTTAATAACTTTTTTATGTTTCTATGAAATTTATGAGGGGACACTTAATGGATTTGCAAAAAAAAAATACAATGTCTAGTTTAAAACTAAATAATAACAAAATTTAAACATTAAAAAATCTTTAACAAAAATATGATAAATTTATAACCATGTATTTGTCTTAGAAAAAAATACCGCTATTAAGAGTTTTTATTATTATCATTTATTAAATTAGCTTTAAAGACAATAAGAATAAATAAAAAATAAAACAACAAACACATTTATTAACAATATAAAAATATTAAAATTAAATAAAAAACTTCTTTAGGTAACTCAATATTAAATAACATATTTTTTACCGATATCTCTCTTAACAACAATAGAATCGATAAAGTTTTTTGTCTACAATTTATGACCGTTAAAACAATAACCGTAAACTTTCAAATTCCGTAAAACCATTAATTTAGAAACAAAATTTGAATATGTTTGTTTTAATGAAATATAAATTAAGGTCAAATTTTACACTTGTAAATAGTTACGAGTTGCTTACTTATAAACGGAAATGACTAAAATTATCGTTTTATAATCTTATTAGTTCTTGAAATGTTTTAATTGTGTAACTGTTAGCCATTAGTATTTGGTGTTTTCTTAAAATGTTTGTGCTGTTATAATAAAAAATTCGTTTGTAAGAAGAAAATTTGAATTAAAAAGTTTAAATTAATTAATTCTTGCAATATTGTTTCTATCAACATTTGATGTGCTGAAATTTTTGTGGAACTTTTTATTTGCAAAATTCTGCTGAAATGTTGCGCTTAAATCTTTACGAAAAGGTGTTAGAAACTTTAAACTAATAATAAAAACACACACCTCAATATTTAAGGAACAATTCTGTTCTACACTCTTTCTTCTTAAAGTTATTTTCAACACTTTATTATACTAAATTATTTATCACAACATAAATACAAATAAATTTTACGACATATTGCTGAGAGCAATGTAGCACAACATATTACCTTAATATAGAAAAAACAGCAAAATAATCCTACAATTCAAAGAAATGTTGTGAAATATTTTCTTAGCAACATATTAATTTTAAATTATGTTACTAGAAAAGTGTTTGGGCAACATGTTTATTCTAGCAACATGTTGCACAAAAATATAATATTTTGCTAAAATGAAAGTGTTGCATCACTTTTTCCAACATGTTGCTAAGAATGTTGTTGTGCTAAGAAAAATTGCTTTATTGAGTGTTGCAAATATTAGTAACACGTTGTTTTGAGCAAAAAATCATTTATATTTTTCACTTAATAATTGTTTCAAAAACATACCTTGAATAAATAACAACAAATTTATTTAAAAATTATTATATTGAAAATTTTAAAATTTTGATTAAACAAAATTTTGACCAAAACTACTTCACCTTTAGGCTGTCAATTATTGCACATAATCTGACAAATTGCTACCACAAACGATATTTTTTCTCACAATGTTTGATTAGCATTTCTACTACTTTTTAACTAAATTCCGAATTTTGTTTCAAGACCATTAACATTTTTAGTGGTTTTCAACTCATTTGAGATTTTTAAATACTCATAACTACATATATATTTTTGCCTCTTTGCTGTTGCTTAATTTATGCTAATAAAGTCAAATTTATATGTTCAAATGTCTTATTTTAATATGATTGATTTTTGAAATAATTTAAAATGTATTTATTTATGTTTCTGCTGTCGTGTTTTGCCTTCGTTTGTTTCTCTTATTATCTGAATAGATCTAAAATAAAAGTGAAAGTTTTTTTTTCTGATTTTAAGTACTTTTAATTACTTTAGGCAGAAAACAAACCCAAAGGCATAAAATTAAATGATAATCTAGATTTTTTCTGTATGAATTACGTAAAAAGCAAAGATATCTAATAATATGTAATTTTTGATGTGAGAGAGAGAGTGTGTGATTACTTATTTGTGTATTCGGGGTTTCTGTTGGCAGTAATTTACAAAAAGATAATTTTAATTTTTATCGAAGCAAATTTTCATGAATCATACAAAGCGTGGCTTAAATTATAACAATATTCTAATAAAATCTTGTTAAATAAGTATTTTTTGGACAAAACTTTAAAAATAAGCTGGTGTTTACAGAAATAAAGAATGAAATTTTAAGCAAGTTGTAATTTCTAATGAAGAAACTTTTAAATTTCATTTATTTTTTTTTTCCTCTATTTCACCATTTAATATTTTGTAATTTGAACTTGTTTTAACAACTTTTAAGGTCAATTTGTAAGCGGCACAACATCCGCAATTTCATTTCATTTTACAAACTTACAAGTACAAGTACACGAGTATCAAACATTTTTATTCTCACATGTGGTTTATGTGGTTTTTACGAAAAAAAAAAAGAATTCTATATTATTTCTACCTATATTCTGGCAATATATTTTTATAATAAACATTTTAACAGACTTTACATTTATGGGATTATGTTTAGTGAAACAAATTGTCTCCTTGCAGTATTTTATCAAAATTAACTCATTAAGCACTCACCTTTATTTCATTTTCATGGGTATCACTTAAATCCATTTGTAAATACATTTTTAATTACATCCTTATTTGTAATAAAAATTATTATTAATGCAATTATTATAACAAGTCGTTAAAACCAGCTCACACACACACACACACAGAAACTTTAATAATTATTCTTTTGGCCATTAAAAATGTTAATGAAATTTACAGTCATTTCAATTTGTCACCAATTGAGGATGACTTTATTATTGAAATGTTTTTATTATCTTTAGTTGTTATGTTTTTATTTTTAATTCTTTTAACTTTCATAGAATTTCCTGGTATTTATTTTATATGAATTATTTTCTTTTATTTTTTCAATAATATTTTTTAGCATTTAACAATTTTCTGTTTGGTAAAACTAAGAGGATAAAAATTTAGTTTTTAGTATTTAAAAGTTTTATGTAGTTGCTTTCTGTTTTGTTTAGATTTTTTTTATTCAGATACAAATGCACTTTTAGAGCTTCCTACTGATAAAAGAAGGGTGTTTGGTTGTTGTTTTCTTCATTGTTCTTTTTTAATTTTGATGTTGTTATTTTAGTTGTTGTTTATTGTGTGTAGTGTCACCAAGTTTTACTTGGATATTATTACCATGAACAAATGCATACATTAGCAGATGATGGTCGTACATGTTTAAAGAATTATGTAGAGACAGGCGTAGACAGACATGAACTAAAGACTTTTTAACACTCCCCACACCATTTCCATAGTCTGCCATAATTTTTATTTCAATATGTTACTGAAAATATTGCACAAACATTTTGTTAGAAATATATCCAAGAAAATAATGTGTAACCACTTTCTTAGCAACATGTTTCAGAAATATACAGTAATATTCTTAGCAACACATAGCTACAAATGTTGCCTAACATTTATCCAAAAAAAACAATAACATTGGCAGAAAAATATTCAGAAAATGTCTAACAACGGCGTGAACTTACAATTTTTGTCTTCCAACTTTGTCAGAAAAATTATTTTCAGTATATTGTAAGACAGAAATAATGTCAGACATCTAACAATCATGTGAACACATTTTTTGCCATTGTAATATGGTTGTAAGATAATTGTCAAACATTTTTTATTGTCAGATGTGCAAAGTTTTTACATCTGACAATGTCAACATTTTTAGAGAAATTATTTATATTTGAAATTATTTATAATGCATATACAGCATAAATAAACGAAAAAAAAAGTTTTAATAAAAGTGTAAGAAAATTGATGAGTTAAATTGAAAAAAATAATAAATGGATAGCGACATTTCAATTAATGAATCCCTTGTCATAGAGTAGAATTTTCCTATTCAGTCACCTAGCCTGTTAAAGGCGACAAAAAGTCAACATCACATGAAAGTATTATCAAACTTTTCGAGGAAGTTGAGGCACGACGAAGTTTATGAGATGCTGGTTGCGTTGAATAAAAACTTGCCAAAGATATTTTATGTCAAGAAGTTCTTTCAACCAAACTTTGCGGCGTTTTTTTTAATTTGTATTCATGCCCGCTACTTTCTAGTACATATGCAGACGAAATTGTTTCAATTGCACTTTTTTGTTTCATGACAATATTTAACATTTTTAAGCACGCAATGCTGACATTTAGCAATGCCTGACAAGGAATTTGAAAATTTTTACCATACAACAATATGACAACCGTGTGAACTGACAATTCCTGTTGAATCATAGATTTATTGTGTGATAATTGTGTACCAATAAAATTGTAAGGTTTTCTTACAGTCGTCTGAACTGAAAATGTACCTTTTACTAACAATTTCTCAATGTCAGTACATTGCTAGCACATTGCCAGATCTGACAACATTGTATGATCTGACAACGGTCACTACATAGCTTTAGTAACATTAAACAAAAATGCTCGTGAATATTATGAAATATGTTGCTAAAAATAATTTACAACATCTTGTTAAAAATGTTATGCTTTCATATTGCTGCAAATATTTGGCTATTTACCAACACGACAACAGAAAAATTACTGAAAATTAACATATTTCAAGAATATCAATTAAGAATTTTAAATCAAAAATGATGCATTAATATTTTAAGATTTGGACGAACATTTGTGAAAATTGAGCAATATTATTTAAACATGCATGTTGAAAATATTGTGAAGCATTTTTATAAAATATCGTCAAACATTTTTACATATACATAATTAGCAAATCGTTGCTTAATGATAGACATGTTTTAACAACATGTTGCTTAAATCTATTTCTATAATTCTGTTGGCAAAACGTTTTTGTAAATATTTATAGGAAGATGTTGCAAAATATTGTAACAAACATTGTTCAACAACATATTGTGTAAATTGTAGCAACTAGTTGCTAAGAATCATGTGTAAAATTTACGCAGCAATCTCAGCTGAAAATATTGATCATACATTGTCTTAGCAATATTAAATTTGTATTTAGATTTTGGTAATTATTAAAGTCTTTTTTATAAAATATTTAAATTTTTATTTCAGTATTTCACTACTCTCTGAGTAGCTTCTTCAGGATAAAAATTTTTTTAAAGCTTTAATAATTACCAAAATCTTAATATAACTTGAAAACCTATCACTCACAAAACCGCCAAATAATTTTTTATCAAAAAAAACGTTCTCAAAAAAACAAGTTTATAAGAATGTTGCAAACGATTTTCAATCAAAAATGGTGTATTATGGGAAAATAATAGACGTGTAGTCTCATACAAGTTAGTGCGAGTACTCGCACTTGTATGTAGAAGGTATTGATGTTGGCCAAAACGCTTTTGGTTGTAAAAACAAATATAAATTATTTATTTATAAAGACTTTTTCGTTGTACGAGTATTTAAACAAAACATAATACATATTGTCGTTAACAGTTTAAACACTTTTCACTGACCCCAATTGGTTCATTTTAGTCTGGCAAATTTTAGTCGTTTTTCTTTTTTTTTTTTTGGTTTCTTTATTCATTTATTATTTTTTTTTTTTTTTTTGCAATGAACTTTTTTTCTAAACAAATTAAATGCAAAGCAAAACATAAATTAATGCATTACAACAGCAATAAAAACATACAACAAAGTAGCAAAGTTTTTTCTTACATCCCGAGTCTGTGTGTTAATTTAGGTTATTGGGTTTTACTTCTTTTTTTTTCGGCTTTAAAGTAAGTAAAGGAAATCTGAGTTGCTTAAAGGTTTTACAAAGGGGAATAGTTTTTTGTCTAATTCCAGCAAAACATACATAAAATACCATTATGTACATATATACTTAATTAGCTCATGTCAACTATAATGGTTTAATGTTTCAGCTATCCATTGACAGTTTGATTCTAAAACTTAAAAGTGAATTCTTGTAAATCGTTTGAAAGCAAAAAATTCACTTTCATTGAGAATACGCAATTGCAAAACTAAACAAACAATCAAATTAAAACCAGGCTAAATTCAATACTCAAACTCGCATGAAGAAATATTTTTCAGAAACACACATTTGTTGTACCTACATGCAGACAAGTATTTCAATGTTTTGATATTGTTTTTCTGTTATATTCAACTTTTAGATACCAACGTTAGATACTTGTTTAATATGAAGAATTGTATTGTTGTTAAATCTTGTCATACTTCATGCATGGTTAATTAAATCGTTATTATTGTTTTTTTTTTGTCTCTCTCTCAGCCATTTTCGCGTTTAAAGTTTGTTTATTTTGAAGTTTGGCATGCTCTGCTTTTAAATACATAGCAACTTTTTGAAATTGTTTATATTTATTAGTTTTAATTGGCATATAATTATAATAGCAATTGTTTATATACGTTAACTGCCTTTTTCGTTTTCCAGAAATTTAAACAATTTCTTAAAAATTAAATTGAGCAAAAAAAAATAATTAAAAATGTAAATAAAACAATGACATTTAGAGAAAATTTAAATTGTATGGGAAAATATTGAAAGTCATGGGATTTATCTAAAAAAGTACCACTCATGAAATACCATAAAGAAATACAACCATTTAATTTACACTACAACTATATTCATTAGAAAGTTCCTTTAAAATCGCACATACATTTAAATTGATATTAAAACATTAAATATAAAAGTACTAAAATATAAATTAAACACATGTAAAAGATACTCATTACTGAATAAATTAAATAAAAAGTACATACTTTGGAGTAAAATAGTACCAAACAAAAATTAATACCGTTTTTAAATAATGCATGTACATATATACTAAAAACAAAAGTATAATTGAATATAACCAATATATGTAGTACCAAATTTTACAGAAAGTAAATCTTATGAAATTAAGTTTTTAATGAAAATATCTTCACACAAAATTACTTTTACATAAAGTACAGACATATATGAAAAAGTGTAAATACCGACTTTTTTAAATTATTTTTTAAATAATTCAAAAGTACTTGAAAAGACATCAGAAATTCATAATCAGGAAACAATTTGAAAAAGTTCCTTAAAAGTACTTTTTGAAAAATAAAAAATAAATTGTTAAAAGTAAATACGAAAGTAAATATTAAGAAAAGTCAAAACTGCTACTACTTAAATCTACATACAATTAGTACTTTTATATAAACATTAAAAAAGTACCACAAAGAGTACTTTTTAGAAAATCAAGAATTCGGTTGAAAAAAAATTACTGAATTGTAAAAATTCAACATAAATTATATAAAATTACTACAAAAAATATAGTATTTTAAAAAACTACTAAAACTTTTTTAATATTTCTAATTTGTATTTCTATTAAAAAAGTACTTTCTGGTACATTTGATAAAAACTACTTAATTTTGAAATTTTAAAGTAAATTATACAAAATTATTACAAAAAAATAGTAACTTAAGAAAGTACTTTTCTATAGTACTCCTAAATATCATTTAAAATTGGACTTTTTTGAAAAGTTAAGCATAATATTGAAATCATTTAATTCTAAAAATCTAATAAAAGTACTAAATATGTGTATTTTTGTGTAATGTAAATTTATAAAAAAAATTATGAAAGTACCATAAAAAGTACTTTTAGGGTAAATCAGTAAGGTACGTACTTAAATTAGCTAATTAATTTTATAATCCAATTTTCTAAACTTTATAAGAATTCCAAGTTATTTTTATCATTTATAGTCAATGAGCCATAACATTTGTTGTATATTTAATTGTTTAAATCAAGTTTTTAATAAATATGTTTAAACTTTTAGGTTCTCTATAGAGTGTTTTCAAATCATATAGAGGTAGTTTAATTTTTAAAATGAGTTTTTTGCGGTTAGTTTTAAGAATTTGTTTTGTTTAACAATGAATCATTTAAGTAGTCGGAGAAGCTCATCAATTCAGTCTATTCATTATTAATAAATTCACACCTTAAGGTTTCTTTCGTCGCTGCTTAAGCAAGTCTTGGACAATTAATTAGCAAATTTGTTTTAATAATGAACTGTAAAGTCAAGTGACTAATTCCCACAATTAAAAGTATTTGTTTGTTATTAAATTAATGTTTTTCTTTATATTTATGTTCAACATACAAATTTACAGCCCAATCATGAATAAAAATTCAGCGGGAGTTTTTTCCCTTTTACAATTTTTCCTATTCAAATTCAATGTTAAAAAAATAAAAAGGGAAAAAACTCCCGCGGATTTTTTATTCATGATTGGGCTGTTAGTTTATTTAAATAAATATTTTTTGTTTCCTTAGTTTAAATTTATTTAACACCTGCAGCAGGTCTTTTTGTTTAAAATAAACATTCTTTAACACACACAGGAAAACATAAATCCTTAAAACATTAAGATGTCGCTCTGCAATCCCCTATTCATGACACACAAGTTGACAGTATGTTAAACACAATGATGACGATGACGTTGGTGCTGAAAACCGCATGTTAAATGTTAAAACATGTCTTTGTTGCTGGTGGTGTGTTTGAATTTTAATTTCTTATTTTTTTTATGCTAATAATGGTATTTTGCACACATTAAATTAAATTGAATTTGAAATTGTACTTTAGGGGACAAACTTAAAGAGCCATTGTAGAGACATTGTAATTCACTGCATAAACTCTCGATTTTCAACAACTAAATAAACAATTTTTCAAAAGGACAAATAAATGAAATGAAATTCAATAAACAACAACTTTAACCATAACTTCTTCATTTATATTTTTTTTTATTTTTTCGATATTTTTCGGGGGTAAAAATGCACTTGTAAACTTGTTGTATGGTTTTTTGTTTTTTTTTTGATTAATTTTACGTATATTTTTGTGATTTTTGTTTTTGGAGGATCTTATTACCACTTTGCTGGATTTAATACGAAAAAAATACAACAGAAAAGAAACTTGTCTTACTGGTATAAAATTTCACAAAATTGAGAACCTTTTTTTCTTCTTACTTTTTTGAATTCAAATGAAATTTGATTTTTATTTTATTTTTTTTTTTTTGCCAAAATAACACTTAGAATCTGTGTATATTATTATTATTATATTAGTATTATTTTGTTTTAATATTTTTTGTTTAAAATTTGAATAGAAAATTAACATATAACACACTTTTTGTTTTAATTAATTCAAGGTTAAATAAAGTATTATAATTATTATATTGCTGTTGTTAAAGTTTAGATTAATTTTATTATTAGTTTTAGTTTTCACTTTTATTTATTGCATTTTGTTTTTTTATCTTGTTAATTTGCCAAAAATTCTGTTTCCGTAAATTCCGGCTTCAGTTATTTTAAAAATATTGCTTCTTTCATTCACACGATTTTCATGCGTTACACCTGCGCACCTGAACTTATCACGAACTCAACTGAGTTTGCAGTTCAAATAAACATCAACAAACAGCTGAAAATAAATTTCTTTAGGTTGTAAACAAATCCATACAGAAAAACCGGCTTTATTTGTATTGAGTTGTTGTTCGCAACGAACATGTTCGAAGCTGCCAAGTGTTGTGGTTGTTCAATGTAAATAAATGCAGGTGCGCAAGCAGCCAATAGAGAGAGGGCGCACCATTTTTAGAGAACACAATATTTTCTGCATAAAATTCCCATTTATTTTTTAAGTTCGCATAAATACAACAAACCCAGTTAGTTTTCTTTTCAATCTCAAACAAAATCAAGATACAGCACACAGCGACGAAGATGACAGACAGGAGAAGAGGAAAGAATAAAAAAATGAAAAGGCCGTGGTGAGTATAAAAAAATCGTGATGAGTTTTTTAGAAATTCACCACAAATACCGTAATTGGCAATTTTTCAAGGTCATAGAAAATTTGTCATCCTAAAAGTAGGCAATGAATTTTATTTTTTACAGTTTTACGGGGTGTTTGCTGGATTTACTAAAGAAAGAAAGAAAGGAGAAGAAAGAAAGTCCTGTCGTTATTTTTTTGTATGTGCAAAAATAATTTCATTTTAGTAACATCGATTAAGTAAAGTATAGGCCCATTATTACAACTTGGCAATAGTTAAAAGTATGATGTTATCGGACAGATAAGAAGTATTTGGTTATTACAAGTTTACTTTAATCTAAAACCAACCGATAAGCTAAAGGGAAGATCATCTTGCTTTAAATTTTATAGTGAGGTATGTGGTTGAAGTTGCCATATGTTCTGGAAAAAATGTCAAATTCATGAAAAATAAATTAATTTTAATTTTGTTTTGCCAATAAATAATTTGATAAACAAAAATGGAAAGCAGACGTTTGATTTATATTTTTTTCACAAACAAATGTTTTCACAAACACACACAATTTACTGTTTCTTGTCAGTAATTTGTCAAAAGTAATCGGTTTTTCACTGGTATTGCCATATTTTAGAAAAAAAATTATTTTATTTTACAAGGAAGTTGTAATAACGAAAAATCTTAAAGGTCACTTTATTCCTCACTTTAATTAAAGCTACCTTTTACTATTAAGAACATTAGAGGCAAGTTGTAATAATGGCCCTTAATAAATCAATTTTAATAATATGTATAAAAACAATAGCCACTTTGCTATTTTTGAATCAAAAAAAAAACATCAAAATGACGATAATTCGTCAAATCTGGCAGCTATGGTTGCGGTTGTTAAATCGAAATAAATGCAGGTGGGAAGAAAATGGGATAAAACCAAAAACCATATAACAACAAAAAGTAAATGATTTAAAATGTAATGTGAAACAATCTTGGGATAGAAAATTAATTAAGGGTTGTTTTTTTTTTTTTTTTGTAGATAAAACACAATAATCAAATGGAATTAAATACATTTGAAGATGGTGTTGAATAACATTTATCTTTAACAGACATCTTTGAAATAAGAAATGTTTCCTATTTGCAGGTTGTCATTCTGCATATAAAAGGAACAAATAAAAAATACTAACTAACATTCGATAAAGGAAATTGTAATTTTCCCATAATTCCAAGCATTTAAATAATTTCAAGAGTTTACTAATTAAAAATCAAAAAATATGAGCGTAATAGGAGCGATTTAAAAAAATGGAAACAAATACCATGTCTGTATTTTCAAAACAACTGTTCCAAATTTATGTTTTCAAAAATGAGGTGGAAGAAACTTGCCGAAAATTTATTGATTTATTATTTGTGTTTAATTAAATATTATGTCAGAAACAATTTTGATTTTTTTGTAAATAGATGGCCATTTATTAAACAACGATTAAACAAAATTTAAACACCGATGGCCACATAAAATACACAGTCACTCGCACGCCGGTTAAAAACCACTTTCAACAAAAATTTTATAGTCGAGTCAATCAAACAATAAATTAATAAATTGTTAACAATTTCTGGCCAAAACAATTTTCTTATCGACACCTTTGGGAAACGAATTTTTAAAAGGCTGCAGAAGAAGACGCTTTCAACATAAAAAGGTGATGAGATTTTTATGTAAATTTGTTAATATAAACGATAATCAGTATGAGACAAAGTCACAGACATTAAACAACTAAATGAATCAAGCCAAAGTGGTTGACGGCTTAAATAATATTAAAAACAGGCGGCTTACTTAAATCAATAAGACAAAAAAACCTAGAGGCTAGAAAAAAATCAAGCTGCACTTTAAATGACCTGGACACACCCGAAGGGTAATAAAATTTTATATTTTTTTGTTTTTGTTTTTCAATTCTTACATAAAGTTATCAATTAAACAGTCTTCTCAGTGTTGTTTACTCTCATTAAGAAAATAAGTGGTAAAAAAGCTGTAATTGAAAACACGATGACAGATTCCAAATACATTAAAACAGATTTGCAGAAAAGAGAATTTCAATAAATATAAAAAAGTTCACATAGAAAAGTATATAAGTTGAACGAACTTGTTTGTTGGAACGATTTAATTAATCAGTGTTAATATCATTAACAACAGTAAATGAACTTTCAACACAAACCTTAAGTAGCTATTAAATATTATTAATAAGAAGAAAGTGTTTCTCTAGCATCAAAAGTTTAAAAGATATTTACATAATTTTGTTTTTAATTTGAACTGTAAACCCAGCTAGCATTTGGATGATTGTTTGACGAGCGCGTTCATTTCGCGACTCTTTTTTAATCGTTCAGACGATTGTTAGAGTAGATTTATATTTTTCGCTTCCAAACGGTGCTTTTGCGAGTCATTTCGACGTTTGTTAGACGAGGGAATCGTCGTTTACGTATTTTAGCTCTTCAAAATTATACTTTCATCGCATCGTAGACGACTCATACGGAAGAGTCGCCGTCATGACACAGTTTCTCCCGTTGCACTAAACTTCCGCGATCGGAATACGACATCGCGGACGATTAATTCAATCGCCAGCTCCGATCGCAGAAGTGTCCTTTAGCTGGGAAGAAATTTCCCCTTCGTTGTGTTTCTTTCTTAAACTACTACCTACAACATGATAAATTTCAAAATAGAGGCTTCTTACTAACTAAACCCGTTTGATATTTGATATATGTATTATGTATTAGCACCACTTACCTCAGAATTTTCAGCTTTTTTAATAAGATCCTTGTTTTTCGTTGTTGCTGTTGTTATAGTGGTTTCTTTGGAAGATTCTTTATCTTTGGAAGATTCTTCGTTTTGTTTATTGTTTGCAGCATTTGTTGGGCTGCTCTTTGGTTTTCTGTTATTTTGATTTAGTTTTGCATTCGAATTTGTCGTTTTAATCGTTAGCTTAGTATTATTAGTCGTTGCATTTCTGCTAGTGGTTTTAGAATTTTGTAAAATTTGTAAATCCTTTTTTAGTTGCCCAATATTACGTTCTTTAGTTTTTATTTCCTCCAGCTGTAAGAACCAAAATACAAACATAAAACAATTTTAATAATACAGAAAATGTTTCAAAAATTTTAAAAACGAATCCTTTTGCTTTCCTAATATTTAAAAAATTGTTTTAAAAAAATCATGAACGAGTTTTTCTTGCTTTTTAATAAAATTTATTTTAATGTGAGAAACTTGTAATTGCACAAAAAAGCTTTCAGTTAAAAAAACAATTATTTCTGAAAAATTATTTTTCATTTATTTTTTATTCATTTTAACTTTAATTTTAATGGTACTTTTTTAGTTTTATTATGAACAATTTAAAATTTTAAAAACAAACTTTTTAATTAAATAATATTAAAAACTTTGTGAAAAACTACTAAATGTTTTAAAAAGCATTTTACCAAAATAAAAAAGCTTTTTAATAGAAAAGTTATTTTCATTCTTACGGAAAGTTTTTAATATTTGTTTATAAATAATAGATGTACATATTTATAAATATCTTAAAAGTAGACACAATTTCTGGAAATTAATTATTTACAAAAAAGCTTTAATTGTACTTTAGTGATAAAAATGTTTCTATTAAATTCCAAAAACTACTTTTGTATAAAAATACTTAAACAATTGAATTCATTTATACATATAGTGAATTTCACGTCAAGTGACCCAATTTTAAAAATCGATGTCTTCCGATTTGGATGAAATTTGCACCAAGGTTAGTACTATTGGATAGTAGGCCAGAGACAAATTTTTAGCTATATCAGTCCAGAAGTGCCGGAGTTAGAGAGATATACCACTCGCATCCCATTAAGCGATTATAAATGCCTTAAAGTAAATTGTATAAGTTTTCTTTTGAGAAAAAAAAGGAGAGACCTAAATTGAAAAAAAATAAAAACAATAATTTTTAAAAAAAAATTTTTTTTAAAATTAAAAAAAAAATATTTTTGAAATGATTGAAGAAATAGCTATCTAAAGTCCTTTGGACAATTTTTCCTAGGACCAATAGGTAAAAAGTTACACTCATTTAAAAAAACCCCTGTATGACCAAAATTGACCAAAATGTCCAACTTTGACCCCCTCTAACTCCGGCACTTCTTGACTGATAGAGCTGAAAATTTGTCTCTGACCTACTATCCAATAGTACTAACCTTGGTGCAAATTTCATCCAAATCGAAAGACATCGATTTTTAAAATTGGGTCACTTGACGTAAAATTCACCATATATCAGGCATGTTCTAAAATCACGGTGATTTTAAATCACTACCGATTTTGAAATCACGGGAAGAATATTTTGACGTTCTGAAAATCACGATAATTTTAATTTTTAGTAGTGATTTTGATTGTTCTAAATCACGAGCTAAAATGGTCCGCAAAAAATACAACGTCTTACTAAATTTGTAAACTTAAAGTTTTTTCTGTGTAAAATAGTTAGTTTTATTTCAAAAACAAATAAATAACAAATGATTTTAAGTGTATGTGATAATTTTATTACAAGAGTTCAATGAAAAATGCTTAAAAAACTTTGAAATCATTAGGCTGTTAGGTGGCCGGTTTTAAATCACGAGATTTCAATAATTTTTGTGCACAGAACACCTTTTCAGTGATTTCAAATCACTTTACGAAAAAGTGATTTTCAGAACATGCCTGTATACATATGTATTTATTAACAAATCAAGTCTTTAAAAAAAACTTAATTAATATATCTAATTTTATAATTAACAAATTTATGACTCGCATAATTATCTGCAACATAAAATATTGTAATCATTTTGTTATGGCTTTTAAATTAAACGTATTTTTCTTTATTATTTAAACGAAAACATACGAGTACATAATAAAATTTAAACATACAATCCAGTCATTTGCCTGCATGAACGTGCGCTGTAAAATCACAAAAACGTGGGAAGTTTTTATGCAATTTGGCCTAAAGTCTTCAAACGCACACACTCTTTCAAATGCACATACAAATAAAATAGAGCTCTTTTACCAAAAACGCACAATTTTTGTGCATAAAACATTCAAAACTATTAAATAACTAAATAATGTATCTTTTTTGTGGTAACTCGAAAAAAAAAATAAAAACATAAAATAACCGCTTTAAAAAAAAGCAGTCGCATAAACATTCTCCTTTGGCCGGTTCGCCACATGCAGCCAGTTTTAAATACCGCTTATGATTTTATACAAAAATACAAAAAAAAAATAATAATAATAATATTAAAACAACAAAATGTTGGTCAACTTAAGAAACCCGAAAAGTTGTGCAGAAAAAAAAAACATTGAATGCCAAATTAAAATTTATGGCTAAATTTAATAAACTAAATGACATGTGCTAAAATTATTTAAAACAAAATGCACAACGCACACTTGCAGAGTTGTCTTAGTTTGGTAAAGACTTTAAATTATTTAATACTTATTTAAAAACAAGAAAATAAAATAAAGTTCAAATATAACGATTTTTTTTAAGAAAAGAAGTTCATTGACTTGTCCAAATTTTAATGTTGAAGTGTTGTTTTTTTTTTGTGATCAGTGTTTGACGGCTTCCTGTTACACCTTTTTATTCAGTATGAGAAAAGAATCCCTTTGGCTGCATGCCAGTCTGCCTGTCTGACGGTCTGCTCTCTAATCGCATTTCTTCACAATATCCACCAAATGCCGGCGATTACCAAATAACAGCAATCGAACATATTTGCAAGCGTACACTTGGAGAAATTCAGTAAATTAGAAAATCTAAAGAAGTGAACTTTACTCAAAATGTCATGCTTATGCGGCAATTAAAAAATCAGTCAGATTTTTTGTTGACCTTTTAAAATAATGAAAGCAAAGTATGCACATTAAACTCTGTATGAAATTCATACAGTTTATACTTTTTTTCAAGTGTAAAAATGTATCTGCACATTGGCCTTAGGCTTCAAAAATATTTTTAATGTGCATTCCTTCATGACTGAGCGCACCAGTTTCAAATATTAAACAAATACAAGACACAGCCACTTTCAAGCAGAACTTTTATGAATGAGTCACAACTAATTCAAAGGATTCAAATTGCAAAATACTTTCTCACGCATTTTGTTAAGAACAGTCAATATTAATATTATACGTTTACAATGTATAAGAAAAGAATGTTTACACAAATGTACAAACAAGACTTTTATATAGTTTGTAAATAGAAAATCTCAGGTATAATATGTTAAAGAAAATACCATAAGAACATTACAAAATTTCTTGCGAAATTTTAAACGAAATCTTATACTTATTTATCTTTTTTCAAATAAAATGAACAATAGGACAATCAGTATCCGTAATGAAAATATTCAAGTTATTACAAATTCCTCCCAACATTATGCGTCTCACACCAAATCAGATACAGAATTTTGTCTAACTAGGGCAACTTTTACTCATTCCCTTTTAATTAAATTAAATATTTTACTGCAAAGGTCAAAAGTCAATATTTCTGAGAAAGTTTCAGTTTCACTGGCTCAAAAGAATATTGAAAAATATTTTGATTAGACTTATTCTTAATTTTTTATTATTTAAAAAAAATTTTAAGTATTTCCAAAAGAACTTTAAACGTTTTATTTGTTTAATTTATACTGAAATTATGGAACACATTTTATGGGGTTATTTAGAAACCATTTTAAATCATGTTTATTTATTTGTTTGTTTCTTAAAAAAAATTAAGTTTTGATCACGACGAAAAATTAAAATATTTATGAAATTTGTGCCTTTTAAGATTTTTTATTTATAAGAATTCATTAACAGATTCTAGAAATATTATTTTATTTATGTTTGTATTACAAATATCTGAGGAAATAGAAACAATTCAATTCCAATCTTAACTTGCAAATGGGTTGGTTCATGGGTGAAATAAGTATTGCGTTTACAAGACTCTATTCTTGCAACATGAAATGTTGAAATATGTTTTTGTACTGAAAACAGTTTGAAGGTATAAAGTAAACTAACTATGCTGCTTTAATATCTACTTTATAGTATCAACAAAATTATGATCATATCTATTTTTCCATCCCTGACATGAATACTTTGCATTCGATTTTAGCTTATCTTACTTATATTCTTATATTCGAAGCAGTTTATAAAAAAAATTCTATTAATTATTTGAATTTTCAGTTTTGAAACATATTTCCAGATGTCAAAGCAGATCCGGCACAGCTTAACAATGTCCGTTTCGACTAACGTTTTCCCAGAATGTGTTTAAAAATTTAAAAATACTATTCTTTGAAGACTAAAAGGTTAAAATTCAACAATTGTTTTCAATAGCACTCTGTTTAATTTAACAACAAATGTTTACAAAAAAAGGGGGACTAAACATTTGCATCATATCTCAGCTGTCACCTGTCACCTGTCAAAATGTGTTAAAATAAATTCATGTTTTTTCTTCTGCAACTGCATTACAAATCGCTATTAAAAACTAAAACTAAATAAAAAAAAAAAAACAAACTTACCAATCGTGATATTTCATTTTTGGCAGATTTTTGTATTTGAGTCAATCGGATTTCATAAGAATCTTTTAATTCGCGTATATCAGCTGCTTTACGTCTATCAGCGTCGCAATTAATCTGTAAAAAGTCATTACAACGCAAATTGATTGCGTATGATTGAGTTGAAATTCCATAATATTTATTTTTTTTTATTTTTTATTTTTGGAGGGGTGACGTACACAAACACTTGTTTAATTTTCAATTGCAACGGAGGCGGCCAAATTTTTTTAAATTCTCATGCATCATTAGTTGAAAACAATTCACAATAGCGTTTTTACACATGTTGTAGCTATAATTTGTATTAGTATTAAGGCAGGATTCTATTTATTATTAAACTTATAACTAACTTCAGTAATTTTTTTTATTAACGAAACAGCGCGAAAAGAAATCAAACACTCCATTTACAAACACACAACACTGACCAAGATAATGTCATTTGCCAGTGAAATATTACAAAGAAAGCAACATGTTGCAGCCTGAAGTGTGTGAATGAGAGAACATTGAAATTTTAATGGAAAGAAACAAACTCGAAAAGAAAACAAAAGTAAATTCATTAATAAAATTAATGATTGTCAACCAGTGATAACCGGTCAATGATGGTTTATGCACTTAGAATGATAGCTGGTCGTTACTATGTCATCCCTTTTTCAGGGCTTTTATTTAACTGGCGAGCTATAAAACACTGAGGACTCTTTGTTGTTAAAACAGTTGTGACCGTTTAATTATAGTGAAAATGTGGCAGCTTTATTTGGCGGCTGTTATCATCTGCTGTGGCACTTCCTTGAGTGCCGCGGACAAGACTGGCAGTATTTGGATTCCCTCTCACTTTATGAGCAAACTAAAACTAATTGACTACACGAGCCGTATATTTTGCAATTCTCAAGTGAAAGTAGTAAATGTTTATTTTGAAAACGAAACGTCATTAAGTTATCCTGGACAAATATTAAAAGTGCTTAATGATTGTGGCGTGTCGCACATTTCCTTTCGGTAAGTAAGTAATTAAACATGAAACAAAAACATGAAGATTCACTCTCGCTCATTTTGAATGGAAATTCCCAGCACATGAGCTGATGACTTGAAGACAGATTATATATGAATTCGAAAAGAAATTATGCAGAAATCTTTTAAAGAAACTTTCCAATTTTTATACGAGTATGTAAACATTTTAAACTTGGTTAAAAATATCTTGAGTGAATTTTCAACCTTGTTTAATTAATTGCAAATTAAAATGGAAATAAAAATATAATTTCCAGAAACAAATTCCGAACAGCACCTCTGGAAATACTTAAAGACGATGGCATTGTGATGTATTTAGTAATGGTTTTACGTGACATCTCCCAAACCGTTAAGCTAAATTTCATACGGAGAAGGTCAGCCTCAAAACATTTGACCTTTATTATCTTGATGATAGAGGAGCCACTGTCCGTAACGGAGAAGTGGTTGTACAGTGTCTTTGAGAACTACTGGAATATGCGTATCCTGAATGTGGCCGTCATCTATTATCAAGCCGAGAAATTACACATTTATCGCTATGATCCCTTTATGCACAGTCTCTTTCCGAAAACAGCTACGGTTTACCGACATCATAATCTTACAGTAAGAGACATTTTTCCTGTAACCTTGTTGAACTTGAGAGGAAAACCTATGCGCATGTGCATGTATGAAGATGGTATACGTTCTGTGTATGGTAAGGGAGACGTGTTAATTGGATCCGATGGTCTGATGTCCAGCTTTTTGGCGGAACGTTTAAATGCCACACGCATTATTAATTGGGTGAAACCGTACGGCAATGCCACGATCAGTAGAGATATCTGCTTTAGAGAAATTGTTGAGGAAATAGATGATGTTGCAGTAAATATAAGATTCTTGTCATTGGAATCGTTCTATAAGAGAGCTGAGTATACAATTGTGCATAGTCGTGATGATTTGTGTGTCATGGTGCCGAAAGCTAAAATTGCATCCTCATTTTGGAATTTATTTCGCTCATTTAATATGGGAGTGTGGTTATTGATTCTAACTACTTTGATATTTGCCTGTGGATTTTGTCTTTTTAATTATCGCAAAATATGCTCAAACAGTGAATTTGTTTTACAGCTGTATGCCTGCATAATAGCGATGCCATTTCTGAAGCTGTACAGACCGACCTCATTACGGATCTTCTTTTTTGTTTGGCTAGTATTTGGCATGCTGATATCGGCAGCGTTTAAGGGCAATCTTACCGGCAACTTAGTGGAGCGTCAATATCTACCCGATGTTAATACTATCAAAGACTTAGCCGAGTCACCATATCCGCTGGCCCTGCTGCCACGTCATCTTAAACACATACATCGCTACATAGACCCCAAGAGTAAGTATGGAGTCATGTTGAAAGACAAACTGGTAGAAATACCCGATTTACAATTTCATTATTTGATAAAAACTAACAATTTGTCGTACGCCTATTTGCTCAAGTATCATGTGGCCGTATTTCGAGTAAACTCAAGAAAGCATTCCAGAAAGGGTCAACCTATTTTCCATGTCATGAACCAATGTATTGTTCCTTTTCATGCTGTTTACATTGTTCCCTATGGATCACCTTATTTGGGTTTTATTAATACATTGATGCGTAAGGCGCAGGAATTCGGATTAATCAACTATTGGGATCGTTTGATGAATGCGGCTTTTCGCAGCTCGAGAAGAAGTATTGCACGAAATAGACGTGATGACGATGATGAGCCTGTAGTTCTCAAGTTGTATCATTATCAGGCGGTATTTTGTTTTCTATTTCTGGGTTTGGCAATATCAACGGTATGTTTTGTTTTTGAAGTCTTAAGTACGCAAGACTTTAGACAGAAATTTAGAAATTGTTATGAGTCTTCAAACTTTGATGTTTAATTTGTGGAATAGATGCATTCAAAAGCTTGCGTACTTGGAATATATATAGAATTTGTTTTTTTGTACTAAACAGTTGGATTTAGAGGTTTTACTTTTATTTATTAGAAAGTATTTTCGTATTTAAAATTTCTTTATAATCACTCGGTTTTTAATACCTTGGTAAAGATGAACAGGATATAAATAAGTTTGTTAAGAGCTCAGGGGCCAAATTACCGCATTCGATATCGAGTAAAATTAATCGTAATTTTCTTATTTCAGATTATGGCATTCGATATCGAACAAGAAATTTAGTACATTTTATCATAATTTCGATATCGAAATCATTTTTCAATACGATAGCTCATTGGATCACGAATGCGGTAATTTGGCCCCAGTTCTTGTTTTGAACTAATTTTAACTAAATCAATAATTTGTTTACTGGTTTGATGATATAATTAAAAGCTTCTTAAATAAGGTTGTTGTAGAGTTTTAAAAGCTTTAACAAATATGTTAGTTTTGAACAGCATTCAAAATATCTATAAAAAAGTGCAATCGAGCATAACTTTTAAACTTTAGTAATTTATCAAATATTTTTAAACTTTATATACAACAAAATTTTTCAGTTTAATTGTACACTAATTTTCCTGTATTAAACTTTAAATATTTTTTTACAAGCCATAATACGAATAACATTTAAGCTTATTAAATAAAACACAAGTATTAATAGGGGGGCATTTTTAACTTAAACATTTTAAACAAGTTTAATTTAATTTTTTTTAATAATACTTTTAACAAACATTCCCAAATTATCAAAATACCATGCTTTTTAACAAAAAGAAAACGTTTACAATTTTATAGAAAAACAAACACAAACTTACCACTTTCTTTTCCTCTAAAGCTTTATTAGCTTCTTTTAGGGCACTTATTTCATTGGTCAGTCTTTGTATTTCATAGTTGACCAGGCCACCCATGGCAGCCTGTGGCAAGTTTTCATTATTTGTGCTGGCTGTATCACATTTCTTATTAGCACCAGCTTTCTTTAAAAGCTCTACAGCATTTTGTAGCTTTTTAACTTCAGTTTTCCATTTACGTGCTTCAGATTCATTTTGGGCTCTAAAAACAAACATTGAAACTTTGTCTTTATTTATTTAATCATAAGATAAAGAAATATATTACCTTAAAACTCGTACAGCTCCTTTTTCGGTAGTTAAACTTGACTTAAGTTCATTGATTTCCAAACGCAGCTGCTCTGTGAGAGCATTAAGCTTTTGTATAGTCTGAACATTTTCCTGAAGTTTGCGTTTAAGTCTAGGTGGCGGATTAACTAACGCCTTAGATTCTGTGTTGGTTTGTTTGGAGGAGGGTGGCAAGGGAGGTTTGCCGGCCAGTCTTTCTGTTGTAGATGGTACTAGGTTGGCTGACGTATTTACAGTCGTGGGAGTGGTGTTTGCAGTAGTTTGTATATTTTCTTTGATATGTAATCTACCTCTACAGTTCAACTGCATACCCTCGATGCGTGTTCTCTTCTCCTGATTAACAGAATCTGTGACTGAAGTTAGGGAAGCTGATAAAGTTTTCTTGCGTTTAAGTTTATTTTTGGGTGAACAAACTTCTTGCCACTCATCTGTGGGGATTTTCAAAATTGGCTTTATAAGCTTTGTGTTATTGTTGTTGTTGTTGGTAGAGCTTTCATTGTTAGGTTTTTTAGTTGGCTGCTGGGGGTGGTGGTGCAGTTGATTGGTAAGATCATTAAACTTTTGCTGTTTTTGTTTAACCATTCTATAGCTATCGGTTATATTTTCAGCCAGCCTAGTCACTATAAGTACTTCCCCCCTATTGGGCATGTGGGGTGAAGTCGTTTGTGTCATATTTACATGTTGTTTATCTAACGATATGCTAGAGGTCGTTTTGGTCATTTTATCTGCCATTTTTCATATGTTTATAATTCATACAACTTCTTTTGTGATTGTATGAAGTTCGTTTGATAATATCATTAATGTTTCATTCAAGAATAGGTCCGACCTTTCTTTCTTTCTCTCTCTCTCTCTTAAGTTAACGAAAGTAATCTCTTCGTTTTCTTTATTTTCTTTTAATACGTATGTGTGTGCAATAAAACGTAAAAAGCTTTTGTTATACAATGTGATTTTAAAAGTGAGAGCTTAATTTTAAAATAATTCGTACTTTTTTCCAATTAAGAGGTACTGTGAGTGTATTTAAGCTTTTCTCTTTTTAGTTTTATGGTTTTATTATTGTCTTTGCTATTTCTTCTTTAATGTAAAAAAGAATTTATAGCAATTGCAGTTGTAATTGTAGTATATTCATTAAAAAAAAAATAAAATAAATGTTGGAAAATATTATTATAATTCAGCTTGGTTTTATTTTGTATTTTTCTTTCAACATTTACTATTTCCGGTATGGCACTTCGTTGGATTCATTTATGGCGTTTAACTGAAAAGATATAAAGGAAAAAAGTACTTTAAAAAAGATTAAAACAAAAAACAAATAAAATTGCTATGAAAATAATGTATGTACTGTGAAATATGTAAATTTAAATAAAATAAACTGTTACAAGTTTATAAATTCATATAAAACATACAGCCTTAAGGTATGCTTTACTTTATGATTACATCAATGTACAATGTAATGTAAAATATTGAATAAGTCATATACATAAGTAGTGGTACAACAACAAAACATAGCCAGCCACTTAGATATTTTAACAAAGCGCAAAAAAACAAACTTATTTTTATAAAAAACAACGATAATCTCCAAAGAAAAATTACTAAAATTTTAAAACCAATTTATAATTTGCTATTATTTAAATGGAAATTTATAACTTTACTTTGTGTTAGGCTAATTAATGATTGTTAATGAACTTGGAGGTTTAAGTGCATTGATAATATTTATCACTTTTCAGGGTCACAAGGTTTGGTTCGGTTTTGTTTTGTAACATTTAACCATAAATTCACCATAATTGATTTTGTTGAAAGTTGAGTGACCTTTTCCACGTAAATTTTTTCTTTAAACAGGCACTTATTAAATCTCCGTGTGACTGAGTAAACAAACTTGCTGGTTGCTTTAAGTGAAATAAACAATTTTCAATAATCATCACCACAAACAGCATGTATCATACGTTTCAACGAAATGAAATAAAAACAAAAGCGAAAAATTATTGATTTTTCTAAGTACATATCGTTGGTCTCATGTAGAAAGGCCCTAACTCGCTATTTTTTCGAAATTTGTTTTTTTTTGCGATTCCAATGCATTCAACGCAAATACACCACCTCACAAAAATTTATTGCAATAGTGTAAAAAATAACGCTTTTATAAGCAGTTGTACAAAAAAAATTACATGTTGAATATTACAGTTTCTATTATGTTTTTACCTTCTCCTGTAAAGTTTCAAATATGCGAGTTAGGGCCTTTCTACATGAGACCATCGATATGTAAGTACAATGTAGATAGTAGTTTTTAATTGCAATTAAATGTTTTTCCTGCATTAGTAACCACTGCGCTACAATAAAAGAAATTATTGTACCTATTAGTAATTACTTGTCTATATCGATAATATGGACAGTGAATTAGTATTACAAAACAGAAATTATTTATGAATTTATATTGAAACAATTAGTTCTTTTAATAATCCTAATATGATAATTGTACCTATGCATATTTATCAATAAAAAAGTGGGGAAGTCAGTCTTATCCCCTTATCTATGTATTAATCATATTGGAAAGTATATATATATAATAAAAAGCTTATAATTCAAAACAATTTTATCTTAAACATTTATTAAGTTTCACAAACTTTTGCAATCTTGAAATCAATTTCAATTATATTTGGTTTTTTATAATATTAAAATTCAGAAAATTTTAAATTAATTTAAAAAAAACAATAGGAAGACTTGGAAAATTGCCCCCATGAACACTTTTTTAAATATCGTAAATATACGCTATTAAAAGTGAAAATTGAAGTAGGAGCCGGACAAAGACAAATCTGAAATTAAGAGCTGTTCAAAAATTTACTGGACAAATTTCAGGCAAAGTTTTAATGTTTGGGATCATCCTAATAAATGCAAATAATTATATAATTTATTAATAAACTTGTAAGTAAGAGAGTTGAAAGCACTATTTTCATATACATATATACATACATACAAACATACATTTTTACTTGTTTGCCATGGCAACTCTTCCTTACCAACTTGTTGAGTAGGGTGTAACATATTCGTCCACATTAACACAAATATCTCATACATGTGTGTCTTTGGTATTATTTATACACATTTTCATTTCTAAGGCTAAACAAAAATTTACAATGACGTCAATTTATATGGCTTATCTTAAAAAAGAACATCTACATACATACATATACATACTACATACATTTTTATGAACTTTTAACACGCACCCACGAATAGTTTATTTAGATTAATTTGAACAAACTTATGGTGTTTTCTTTGCTGAAATAAAATGTTACACCGTTATTATGTACATTTTTATAATGTTTACCCCACATTTTAAAGATGTCGCATTTTTAATGGTCAGAATAGAACATAAAATTACAACAGTGTAACACTTTTTTTCATGTACAGCTGTTTTTGTTTTTTTAAAAAGAAGAAGCTAGATAAGATCGCTTGAAATAAGACAATGAATATTTATCAAAAAGACCAATGGCACCTTCCCGACTAATACGCAAATTCTTCTTAAACTATAAAAATTATATATATAGACATATATTATATATATAAGAAGTAGGAGATATTGTCCTATTAAATTTGACATACATTAACTTCAGAGTATTCATTAATTATGTTCTCTACAAAGCCTTTCACTTTTCCATAATCATAAAATATTTTATCATCATCAGATGATGAAGATGAATTCAACAAGTCATCAAAAATTTTTTCAGCACATAAAAAAGTAGCAATATTTTCCATTTTGTATATATTTTTTTGTTTCTTAACACAAATACATATTCATAAACAAAACAAGTGTCAGCTGCAGCGATGCCAACTTAGCCCTTTTCGGGCTAGATTTAGCCGGATTTTAGTCACTCAAAACGCAAAAAAAAATTGGATGTGATTTTATATGGATTTTTTTTCATTTAGCCCTTTTTTCAAAAATGTTTACGCGTTTTGAGTCTCAAAAGTTGGCATCACTGGTCAGCTGTTTTATCGTGCGATTCTCCCCCTCTAAAAATACAGAGTGTGAAAGGTGCACCATTTTTTTAATTTATAGTGTGACATTTATAGAAAAGAACACACTACACTTTAGCAGTGTTGATATTTTTTCAGAAAAGAACACAAAAAAATTAAAAAAGATGCGAAATGGGAAAAACGTGTAACATTTTTGCCAGAAAAGAAAACGCCATTAGTTAAATAAATTGCACGGTATTTAAATGTTTGTTTGTTGCATTAACAACAATAAGGAATGTTACACATAAAACAGTTAATTATTTGTATTTCAATCTATTTCTTTAAAACAAGATTTTTCTCCAAAAAAATACTAAGTATAAAGAAATGTTAAAATGCAACTTTGTGAGCACAATTTTAAAAGAATACTAAAATTTTAAAATAAAGAAAAGTTTTTTATAATACATTAATTAATAAATACATGCTCAGTTTTTTATATGTAGGTACATACGAGTATGTATATATTTTTTGTTTTGCTTTAAAGAACAAAGAAATGTTCTTGTATCTTTGAATTGTAAAAAAGGAGCTTATTTATGGTTTTAAGTAACTTTCATAGAGGGGTCGTTTAAGACTTAAACACCACCTGGAGTCAAGAAGAATTAAACCTTTCTGAGAATTAATTGAAATCTATTAAAATCTTCGCGATAATGATGTTGGATTAGATGCCAAGGCCATGAAAAATTATTTTATTTTTCGCTTTCTCTCTGTGTTTTAATAATTTTTGGAGAATTTTCAATGTACATATGTATATATGTATATAAATGCAATTAATAACGAGTATAATTGCGATCATTGCCAAAAACGTTTCTTTTTGGCTTTTTCATATTTTGTTTGTTATTTAGAGAAAATTCAATTTCCAGATTCTCAAGAGTTTTTAGTAAAAAGCTCTTGACCTCGAACAATTTATACAAATCTTGCCATAAAATGATCTAAATTGATTTAATATGATGCTCACCGACCCCTCAACCAACAACTCGTAAATTTTTCAAGTTTCTTTTAAGCAAAATTAATGTTTGTTTTTGCTTGTAATTTCAACAGCAATTTCTATTCATTTAAATTCAATTAAAGCAACAGGCGTGTTAACGTTTAAATTATTGCTTTGGTAGATTGGCAAATTTACAATTATGTATTGTGATCAAAATAAGATATATTTTTTTTATTTTACCATTATTTTAATATTACATTTTTATGAAATCATCGACTTCATAAATTCATACTTTTTGTATAATTTTTTCTTTTGATGCTATTATTATGATATTAGCGATAGATAAATACAAGTCCACCTCACTTACACAAGTTCGCTTAACGCTCGCATTTTATTTAAGTTTGTTTTCATATTTCCTTGAATTATTTTGCAATTATTTAGGAAAACAAACTGTTAACAGGCGTTATTTAAATTTCTTGAAATAAATGTTGTTGTAAAGTAGTATCTCCTCAAAATGTGTATGACATTTATAGCTTCTACTCTAATTAAAAATAATTTAAAATAGAAGGAAACACCCCAAAAATAAAATTATTTTTGTATGATGATCTCAGTTTAGAACAATTTTATTCCTTAAAGATTTTTTTGTTTGCCATAATTTGCGTGCAAAATGTTTTGCAAAATATTTCAGAAACATGAAAATAGTTGCACAGAAACTGAAAAACGGAATAAATAAAGGAAACAAATTGTGTTTAGAAAAGGTGTGTTTTTCTAACACAGTTGTTGTGGTGTGCAATCGAGTCTGGTGTCATCGTATAGTTTATTTTATTTGCCAGCCACATGACATTTAATACATATGTATGTATGTATGTATGTATGTACATACGTACGTATATACATTTTATAATCATACTCGTATACTTACATATCATGTCATAACAAGTCTGACTGCCTCTTTCACCTCCTAGGCTCTATCGTTATTTTCATATTTATTTATATTCTTATTTGTATTTAAAGTTTAATTAATTTTAATTTATCTGTTTCCTAATTTATTCGCCACTGGAAATGCATATTCATATGTATGCACATACTATACTGTATATAAATATATTTTTATTTTCCCTTATTATGTTATCAATTTCAAATTGAGTGTCGTTTCTGATAATGGACTGTGGATTTGTGGTTGATGTTTCTGTTTCTGTTTAATTGAATTATAATGATCTGTCTCTCATCTCATCTCTTCTCATTCATAATATTTGTGTGTGTGTGTTCCAGCACGTTGCAGCTGTGATGAACTTTTTTTCAAACTGTTGGCGTAGTTTGCTTTGTCAGTAACTAAACGAGTCTATTATTGAAATAAAAAGATTATTTTGAAACAATTTTAATACAACTTTCGAAATACAAGATAATAAACGATAATACCGATTAGTAGATATAAAAATTTAAATTTAATTCTTGCATGTTAAACGTTTTTTTTTTTTATTTACTGATCAATCAGACCTCGTTTATAGTCATATGATATAAGTAGTATAAAATGATGCTACTTATCAACAAGAGTTTGTAGTTGTTGGTTTATTTAATTTTAAATTGTTTATAATAAAATATTTATAATAAAACTCAGAATTTGCACTTAATAAAAATAAAAAAAAAAACTGAATTGAAAAGCTTTGTTTGTGACCTCAATGATGGACGCTGCTGATATCACTGATGTTCATTAAACCAAGAAAACCTTGTACATAGCACCCTTTTTTCAGAAGCTCTATGCTCTGTATAGATATTTGCAGCCATTGTATTTTTACCTTTCACCATAGCGAAGGATATTTGGTTTCGTTTCTTAAATTCGTTTGTATTTTTCCCCCCCAATTTTGAAAATTATTATTATGGTATCCTAGGTAGTCGATTTAACTATGCAACACAGATAACGAATGGATCTATTTGTATATTCTCAAGATTTTAGGGAATTGATAAACAGCAAAAACAGTTTATAAATGCACAAAAACAATTTTGCCACTTTTAATCAAAATAAGAATCAAGTTTAAGGATCATCTAAAAAAAACTTATTGAACAAATATTTCAAATAAATATACAGGGGTGTCATAGAAATCAATATTGTCAGAATTGGTTTTAAAATCGACAAGAAAAAATTATTTGGTGTCATACTAGAAATATCTCGATATTTATTGAACGTGTAGCAGTGCCCTATGACACCAAAGCATTTTTTCTTGTCGATTTTAAAACCAATTCTGACAATATCGGTTTCTATGACACCCCTGATAATAAATATTTAGGTGAAAATTTTGATAAAAAAATATGATTTTTTTCAAACAAATAAATTTTGCCAAAAACGCCAAATTCACAAATCAATAAAACCTGTCTGTTTTTGAAGTTAATTTTAATAAAAAAAATTGTACAGTTCACGAAATCACTAAAATTAATTTCACCAAAAAGAAAATAATATAATTTTACAGAAAGGCGATTTTACAAACTATGTTTTTTTAAAAGAAACCCTTTATTTAAAAAAAATGCATAATTTTTTGATTTATTTAAAGAAAAGCTGTAAATTTTCTAAAAAAAAAAAGTAATTTTCACAAAAAACTCCAATTTTAAAAATTTTTCTATTTGTCAAAAAATCATTAGATTCACAAAAATTTGAAATTTTATATAAAAACTCTAATTTTACAAAAGAACCTGATCTGTTAACTTTAAATTTTTTTTTTATAAAAATACAAATTTTTTCCCATCTCTTTGTTTAATTACGTTTGTTATTTAAAACTCCACTCCCCCAGCTTATCATCTATGATTCTATAGAAGAAATCAATTTGTTCAAACTACTTTAATAATCTTTTCAAGGTTATTTTTTCACAAGCTCAAATTTAAAATGATCATAAACAGAAATTATAAACAGAAATTATGGTCTTCTACCAAAAATTAATTATCCACATAAAGACATAAAAAGAAAATCCAATAAAATACAGCAGATATTGTTGTAATAATAAAAAAAATGGATGAGGAAATCAACACATTTAAATGTTAAGAAATCAGTTCCTCAAGCGTACAACAAGCCAGCCAGCCGTCCAAGTGTTACAACTAGAAGTCATGATGAATAAATAATTGTTGGCCCTGATAAAAAGGGGAAGTTAATTTTAACCGAAAAAAGAAAAATAAACAAAATTATTATGTTTAGAAGAATTTTACGAAATATAAATAAAATGTGGAATAAAATAAATTTAAACATTTTATTGGGTGTTAAATAATATATGGAATTGTGATGTGTTCCTTCTTTTTTTCTTCTTTTACTACTTAGTGCGTGTAAATAATGTTAAACAAAGAATGTTTAATATTAAAAACAAAATTCAGTTTTTAAAGAATTTTCTCTATTTGGGGGAGATTGGAAAATATTTTTAAAATTCCTTTCAACTTGAAAAGAAAAAACATTTTACTGAAAATACAAAAATAAAATTATGGATAAATAAAATGTGCATCATTTTAATGTAATTTATTTCAATATAAAAATTTAATTTTTCAACAAAAAATTCGCCGCATAGAGGACCAGCTAATTACAGTGGAGGGCAAAATTTGTGGCATTATAAATTGCCAACGACTATTTTAGACTAAAGAGTTGGAATAATTGATAGAGTGATAATTTAGTGATTGTTACAAAATGTTTACGGCAAATATACTATGTTCTCTATGTATTCATAAATGTTTTGGTTAATAGACATTATTTAAATAATATCTTGGTTTCACCAATAATGTTTTGTGCTTCGTATTAAAACAAAAAAACAATTAATTACATGATTGTTTTATTTTATTGGTTCGGAAAGATTCAATTAGCTTATCTGGAATCAAAATATAATTGGAATTAACCATAATATGATAGTATTACAATCATAATATGATCACAATTACATTTATAGCATAATTGTTTTATGACACATTAGTCATATAATATGATCACCACAGTCATATTTTGTCTTTGCGTGTATTAATTTTATATTTTCTGTCTATTTAAATCAACTTTTCGAGATAAAAATAGATACATCTTCTAGAATATTTTCTATTAAACATTTTCTGAATCCTTTTTAGCCAAAATTATAACTTTAAAAATCTCTAACTTGTTTTATGCTCCACTGCAGTTTTCAAAACACATTATTACCATACTACATTGTCAAAGAGTAAAAAGAAGTGACCCAAATCATTTCATTTTTATTTTGCTATATCTTCTAAATTTTAGAGAAATAATGAATATTACGAGTATTTTTAAAACCAACATTTGTGTGTATTTGTAGTTATGTGGAACATTTAAATGACAAATTGAAGCATTTTTTATGTCATTCTAACAAAATGAGCCATTTCATTTTTAAATTTCTAAAAGTGAGTCATTAGTTTTAAAAGAACTACGTAAAATCTGGCCAATAAAATTCAAAAATAAATAATTTAAAGATTTATTATTGGAAACAAAGAAAAACGTGTTTAAAATCCCAAAAAAACACTTTAAAACTTATTAAATTTATGGGATTTTTTACAATATTTAACAAGAAAAAAATATGATTTATTTAATTTAGTTTTTAAACAAATATTTCTTTTCATCTTTACCACTGTGCGCCAGCAGACAGACAAATTAAAAACCAAAATTTTTGTTATAAATTTAAACGTGTAGGAGAGCATTTTGTACAAGTTGTATATTTTTGTTTTATTTTTTGTTTTATTTTTTTTTTGTTTTTGGTAGTTTATTGATTCAACAATAATTATCGTCATCATCACACTTGATTTGGTCATATACCACTGAATATGTTGAAATAAATATGAATGTGTGGCAAAAAAAAAAAATCCAAAATCGAATGCCAAAGTGAATGTTATTTATAATTATATTATATATTACTTTTATTAAATTATTAAAAATTTTAATTAAATTAAAACGAATAACAGTATAAATTGTAAACTCAAATTAAAAAAAAAACCCTAAAGCCCAAGAGTTCTATGAAAAATTATCTCAATTAAAATCAATTAACCTAAATTCTCTCTCTATTTTTTAATTATATTCAGCCAAGAAAGAAACTCAAAATATTTGGGCAAAACTGTTTACAAACGCTGCACAAACACTAATAAATATTTATTAATAAATAAAAACTACTGAATATAGTTGTTTGTTGTTTTATTTATCTTTAAAATTAATTTGGCAAAACTTATGCTTGATTGGAGTTTAACCCATTCCAGGCGTTATTTATGGAAATTTAAAACAAACATTTGTTTATAAAATAACTACCACAAGTGTAAACAAAGTTTGCAATAATTTATTTTAAAAATTATTTATTTTAATTATTAAAATAAACTATTCAAATAATTAATTTTTAAAATAAACTATTGCAAACTTTGTTTACACTTGTGGTAGTTATTTTATAAACAAATGTTTGCTTTAAATTTCAATAAATAACGCTATTAAACGTAATACAGTCGAACTTCCATAACTCGAATCACCATTATCCCAATTCGAGTTATGGAGACTTCAAGATATAGAAATTTTTGTAAAACCAAAGAAAATTCAATACAAGGATTGTATTTTAAGTAATGAATACTTATTTTTATTGAAAACTATTATTTACGTAGTTATTGGGTACATACGTAGCAATAAGATAATACATAATATAACGATAAGTTATATTTCAGTCAAAAAATTCTGAAATCAAGGTCTGAAAATTTATTTTCTTTTTGTTATTTTCATAAAAAAATAACTCCAATTTTTTTAAGGTCTCATTGTGCTAATCAGTTGTAGAATCATTAGTTTGCAAATACAAATTAAATGTTTGGAAAGACTTCTCTACCGGAATACCGTATTTAGGGTAGCCAGATTTGAAATACGGAAAAACAGTACATCTTATACAAAAAACAGTACAATTCAAAAAAAAACAGTACATTTTAATTTTTAACGAAAACATAACTCTTTATTCATGTAATAACATTTTTGTAATATTAATTTAATAAGCAACAAAAAATTTTTAAAAATACTTAAAAATATGAGATCATAACATATATTATGAACGTTTTTGAAGAAGGTACATAGAAAATACAATTTTAATGACATATTGTATCTTTTATATAATCAAAGTCCTTTTAGATTACAATAGTTTTGCTTTGCTTGTAATACAAAGTTTTAAATTTATTAGTTTTTGTAAATCAATCTGTATATGTATTAATTTACATTTCAAAAGTGAACTTTAAATTTAATGTCAACTCAATTTTACTCCTTTTTTAATCTTTTTTAGTAAAAATAATGTTGTTCCAATTTACATGGTGTAGAAATTTATTATTTAAAAATCAAGAAGTATCATTTATTGAAAAAAATCCAAGTAACATTTTATCTTAACCCCCTATAACATGACTACTTTAAAATTAAGTGTGCCATCAGTTTTTCGAAAAATGTATTTAAATACGTTGTATAAACAACGATATTTTTATGAAATCCAATTTGTTTTTTTATTAATCGTCATGTTAATCTACAATGTTTAATGGTTAGAAATGCCTTTAGAGCAATGATGTCTATTTCATGAAACAATTGCTGTTGTATTCATATCATAATGACAAACAAATTTTTTTGGACACAAATGCTTTAGAGCCATTAACACTGATCTCCTAATCAACTTTAAAGTGGATTAAACCCCAATAAATAAATCCTTTTTTTAATAAAGCAATACACTGAATAAAAATTTTTTCTTATCAATATTTTTTCAATTTTAATATAAATAAGCTTTTAACGAAAAAACAGTACAAAAAACAGTACAAGGTGTAAAAACAGTACATTTGCGTACTGTTTTGAGTCTTGTGCATAAAACAGTACATTTAAAAAAAAACAGTACGCGTACTGCTAAAAACAGTACGTCTGGCACCCCTAACCGTATTTTTCCGCTGCTTCTTTTTTCTTTAATCCATCTTCAATTTCATTGATTAACTTATATTTTTCTTCGATCGACAAGCACTTTAAAACGGTGATGAACAAATTTTATTTTGTTTACCTTTAACATCAAACACGACTTTACGCACTAAACTGACATTTACGCAAACAAAAAAAGAAAATAATTAACAAAACGGGATTTCCCCGAATAAAAAATAACAATTCGAAGTTTAAAGCAAAAAAACTTCGACTTATAGATTTTATATGTATACATTTTAGTTCGAATTACGAAAGAAGAAATGTATGCTATTTACTCTCTTGACGCTATTGCCAACCAATGTTGTTCGAGTTAGAGAAAATTCGAGTTAGAGAAGTTCGAGTTATGGAAGTTCGACTGTAATATCTTACGAGAAACGTAAAGCAGTGGTCGGCACAAAAAGATCACGTAACATTATATTGTATTGTTATATAAAACGAATTTTAATATTGTATTTTTCATGTTGAATAATTTTAACGATTATATAAAGAATTATTTACATACGTAACGTTTCCATGTTAAACATTTCAGTTTTAAAAATTGTAAGCGGCTTAATGCTTTGTATTTCTAATTTAAAAAATTACTTTAAATGAAGGTTTTACTCATCATTACATTTAATAAAAAAAACGCTTCAAATTTTACGCCAACACATTAATTACATCATGTCTGATTAAAAAAGTAAATTTTCAAAGTAATTATGTGGTAAGTAATTGCTCAATATACTTGTAAATATTTGTACGAATGATACTACTTATGTATTGACATGTAGTTGTATCTAATCTAACATCAGCATTTTAAAGTCAGACATGTTCACAATTTGCATTTTTTTAAAAAAGGCATTCAAAACTAATGTTGGTCTGTATATAACATTATAATAATGAATGTTTGTTAAGATAAGTATTGCAATATTTGGTACGGGATTCAATAAAAGTCGTCCTTCGCCAGAATCAAATTTTTCCTAATTTTTTTTTTTGCTCACGGCTTATATAGAAAGTCATCAGCGCAAGATCTAAAAACTCTACAGTAAGTAGTAAGTGAACCTTCTTAGGGCAATTATGTTTTTTTCTACACATAATTCAAACCACAGACTTTGTCATATTGTGCCGTAGTATATTCATGGACATTATAACATCGTTCTATATACAGAGCATAATTTAACAACATTAATTTAAATATCCTTCGAGAATTATGTTTTCGAAATTCATACATGGTCGTTATTCGTTTCAAAATTAATTTATGTCAACTGTCAACTGTTACCATTTATCTGTCAAAGATCTTTAAATAGATGCAAAAGTTGTCCCGAATTAATGTTTTTTGTTTGCACTCTTTTTAACTTCCACTGATATGCAACCCAAAGACTACTTTTCATCGAAAAAATTGTAAATAAATTAGAAATAATTTTCTTTGAAACAACCGTCAAAGATCAATTATTCTCCGATCGCGACAAGACTTCGATCGACCAAAAATAATAATTATTAAGTAATCAAATACTGACTTCACCCATTCACGTAACTATTAAATTGCTAAATAGAATTTGTTGATATTTGAAAAGTCAATAATTTCCCATTGTGATCTCGACTTTGATCGCGCAAAACAAGATAATCAATGTCACTATATCGAAATCAAAAACCTGATTTGGACTCAAAGACTTTCACTTTCTCCAGTACATGACACATAAATTGGGATATGAAATTTATGTTTAAAGCCACCAATCACGACTACCCACATGATGCCCCAAAATAAGATTTTTATTAAGCAATCAAAACATCACATCTGAGGAAGCTGTTTTTCGAGTTAGCTTTATTCCCGAACCTGAGTTTAATCATTCAAAAAATCTTTTGATAAGCTATTTACTAACTTTTCAATTCATATTTATCTGGAGTATTATAAAAATTATTTAAATTAAAAATGTTTTAAATTGATTTAAATTTTCTGGCTTTCAATTGGAATTCTCCATTTTATTTGTATTATTCTCAACTATTCAATTTCAATAGGAGAATTTCTAATTTCATTTAAATTTTTCTCAATTGTACATAGAAATTCTTAATTTAAAGTGGAATTTTCTCAATTTCAAACTGATATTCTCAATTTAATTTGGAAAATTCTCAATTTAAAATCGCAATTTTATTTGGAATTTTCTTAATACCAGTGTTAAGTTCTCAATTTCAAAAAGTCTTGGAATATTTGAAAAAGTACAAAAAATAAATTTCCTTGCGTCCTAATGTCTGGATTTTGTCTTAGTCTCGAAAGAAAACACACCAAAACAAATAGAAAACAAACATCAGCTAATTTTATTGTCAAGTTGTGTGTTTGAAGATTTTTCGATAAATTCGTTAAGTTATTTATAGATCCCAAAGATACGAGTATACAAGTATTTTTCTATAAACATTCGAAAACCATACACCAGAGTACATATGTATGTAGAATGTATTTTTCTAAACATTCAACTAACATTCAAGTTCACTTTTGTATATTTCAACACTTTTGTTTCATTTTCTATTTGTGATAGAAAGATATTGTCTTGCCTTTACCCCTTCATTTCCGATTTCTCTCAAACAATTTGTCCCTTTTTCTTCGTTATTTCAATGAATACAAACGTGACCTTAAAAAACTCTACACATAACCAAACACAGCATTAATGATTTATCTGGCGATAATTGTTTAGAACTTAAAAAGCATCTGTTAAAAATAATGGGGAGAATTTATCAACTTCCAGAGCAACGTCAACAACAATAATAATAACAAGCACAACAAACTAACAACCAAATCCCTTTAACAGATCATTTCTTTCGTTCATACTTTAAGATACAAATAAATACGAGTGCTAAGAACTATTCTTTTCTATTCTTCGAGTGTATGATCCAAGAACGAATGTGTATTTTTATATTTTATTTTTCTAAATATTTATTTATGGTTTCTGATTTTTTTCAAACTCTTTTGTATTTTGTTTATTTTTATAGTGGCTCTGCATTTTGTAACAAGTCTCTATTAAAGTTGTTTATAGAATTGTTGTGTTAATTTGTGAATAATAAATATTTACAAAATTTCCACAAAGTTTTACACAACTTTTGTAGCTTTAATTTGTACAATGAAAGCGAGCTGAAATGAAAACAATTGTGGAAAATGAGTTCATTCATACATATTTAGAATGAGAAGAAGTTTTTTATAGACTCCCACTTATTTAGGTTGAAATTTCAAAGTATGTTTATTTGGATAAGTTTTCAGGTAAAACAGCAAACAATTTTTAAAATTTCAGACACATGTTAAGGAATACATACATACTTTTTCCTCAATTAACTTTTTGATAGACTTTGCCCATGTATTTTTTGCTGGGTGGTGTAAGTTATAAAAACTTTATTTAAATACTATGCACTTAGATTCTCATTCTCATATTTTATCTATTATTTGTTTGTTTTCTATTATGCTGTACAGCATCATCTCCAATATATATCATTTGTATAAGTTTTTGTTTATTGATCCCGCCCGCTGTTTTAGTTTACCAACTAAAACAGCAGCTGCATTGAATGACATCACCGCTGAACAAACCATCTCTGGCCATTAACAAATGATTCAAATGTCACTAAATCATCATTTCATTTTTAAGAGAGCGTCTTCTTCTCCGTCCGACTGTGCAAGAGAAATGCTTATGGTTAATAATTTTGGGTAAATATTAATAAATCATACATGCCAAGTCAAACCTGTATGTACTCGTATGTATTTATTTAGTTTGTTTAAATAGTATGAAAATATATACATACGAGTATATATTTTATTATTTTAGATGACTAATAATTAGTAGAGATGATAAAGTGAGTGATCGAGAACTATGTAAAATTAATTGTAATTTACTTTAAATATGGAGAATTTGAAAGGCTTTAGAATGTAATGCATCAAAGGTTCCAAAACGTTCTGAATTTTGCAAAACTAGTATTATAAAAAACTAGCGAGAAATCATGCACCAACCATTCTATAAGATCGATCGATGAACTATATCAAATATGAAATGAGTAATAGATCCAACTAACAAATGAAGTGGAGGTAAAGAAAATCCGTCACCTCATGTACGTGGTGTCACTGTAATTCAAGAGTTTAAAGCAAGTCCCATAATTGATCATCCAGTGACCCATAATCAGCGTTACCGTTGATGCGACTAAAGTGGCAATTTGACCCTTTTACAGATGCCTTGCCACTTTTTGTGTACCTTTTTTTGTTTTACTTGATACTTATTAGTTTTTTTTTATTAATTTTTTTATTATATGCATATGTAAACATACATCATATACAACATTTGAATGAAAAAAATACGATTTTTATTTTTGTTTTGTTTATTTTCCATCTTTTTATAAGTGGTGCCCCTTTTTTTTAATAAATCCCCTTTTTGTGCGACTTTCTGAAATTTGCCAACGGTAACGCTGCCCATAATCCTCGAAATTTTCTTTCACTTGCTTTTTCCAACATTTTCCTGACAATCTTGCATGTTTCCACTTATCGCAATCAATGGTGGACCTCCTGGCAATAGTGTCTTAAGATTTCGTTTTTAATAGTTTCAAGCGATATTGCAACAAATACGGCATCTGAGACATTTTTAAGTTTATATTTCTAATCTTTATTGTTTAATCAACCTTGTTAAAGTTCGATCTTAAGCGTAAAACAATAACGATTTGATTAGCGGAATACAGTGTTGTCCTGCATGGTATTTAAACTTTTTTTTAACTCCCTAAAGATTTCTCATTACTTCACTGATCTTACGTGACTGATTGATGGATGGGCCCTCTAAATGTTATCATCTCTATCATAGCACGATGACGTGTTTTCATGGTCTAGACATTTATTATGGTGTTGTACAATTCAACGACAGTTGGCCATTTATGAAAATTTTCACTTTCATTTACGTTTTCTTGTTAACCATAAATAATTAATGATTAGCGCAAATATCAAAAAAAAAAAAAAAAAAATAGCAAATCTTTTATATATTGGTATTATTAGCTGACAACAGAGATTACAAAATATCTTCTTCAAGTTACTTAATTAAATATGTATGTATTCTAATAAAGTTCTTTAGTACATACATACATAGATGATATTTGTTCATACATTTTCTATTTCACAGTATATTCATGTAGTTAATTGGAATTCTGCCAATATGTGTTTTACTTTCACGTGCACATACATTTGTTTGAAAAGAATTAATTTTAAACACAAATATTACAAATACGGACACAGCGCCCAAAAATAATGGAACGAATATATAAAAACAACCCAGACGTAGCTAGAAATAAGGAAAAGTGTTTATTATATTTATATAGAATTTCTTGCCGTGGAAATTACTTTATATAAATATCACAGGCTCCTTAAAAGGAGCTGTAAAGTATTTTAACAAAACAGGTGGGATACTAACTATACTATAGTTTTCAAGTTAAGCGTTACGTTACCGGTAGTTGGTTTCATTCCTTTAACTGATAAAAAGTTGAATTAGCGTTTACTGAATAAAATATTACTGATCTCCGTTGTTTCGGTAACTTTCAAAGTAAATTGACGGACTAAGGCCAGATCTTTTTAAATACTACAATCAAATAATATTACACGAGCCTATTTACAACAATTATCCAAATAACGCCACATGTTCACGAAATATTATTATACGAGTAATATGCTAGTGGAGTTATAAATTATAAAGGGTGTCCCAACTAGAACGCAATTTTTAAATTTTAAATAAAACCCAGATATTTAAAAAAAAAATCGTGAAACTTTATTATATCATAAAGTAGACAGAATAAGGTTAGGTATGGAACAAGATATCGTGCAGATGGCCGCCGCGGCTTTCTGGCACACACGCGATCTTTTAATGAAATTACCCATGACCTTTTTGCATAAATACTGCGGAATTTCATTAATGCAGCGTTCAATTTCCTCTTTTAAGGCTTGAGTCGTCGTCGGCTTATTCGCGTAAACCATCGACTTCAAAAAACCCCAAAGAAAAAAATCTAAAGGTGTTAAATCGCACGATCAAGGCGGCCATTTCTGGTCTCCAAAACGCGAAATAACACGACCGGGAAATGAAGGATGCATTTTCTCTGGCTGTACGACATGTGGCGCCGTCTTGGTGAAACCACATGCCCTCCACATTCATTTCTTCAATTCTAGGCAAGGTAAAACTGGTTATCATTTCACGATACCGAACACCATGGACACCATTGCGTTCTAGTTGGGACACCCTTTATAAATCTCGCAGGTGGTCTCTTATCCATTTCCGCATATCATTAATATTTTCTGCCACAACGGTTTTGACGTAATATTTACCAATTTATCACCTTATTTCAATAATGTATATGTCGAGATTCAGTTGAAACATATCAAGAGATGACAATAAGCAGAGCTTTAAATGCCTCAAATGCAGTATCTGTAACTTTTGCCGGTAGGGTATTTTAAAAGCAAAATCTTCAACATTTATCGTTACAGAATCACGAAAAGTAGAAAGAAGTTTTATTTATCTTTGACTGTATTTAACCCGCTTGTCATACGTTAAGATATACATAGATTTTTGAACAAACATAGGCTAACGATGATTTATTTGACATAGCGGGAACCCGACTGGCATCTAAAACTGATTTTACAAGTTTCTAGTCTTAATCTAGTTTATTGATTTCATTGAGAGGTATGTTTACTGTTACAAGAGTTTTTTGCAAGACCAAACAGCATCAAATAATATAAGACTAAAAATATTTTGTTGTGTCTTGTCCTAAATAAACAAAATTTTCTTTAATAAATAAACGAGTTCAAAAATATTTTATTTAGTGGTTACGTCTTTTTCGGCAAATATTTGCGAAGTGTGACCGTACCTTAAGTACTTGCCAAAACGGAAATACATATATCAATTCTACTTGATTGCTAGCGATCTCAGAATGTCTAAAAGGTTTCATGCTTACCCCTTCAAGCACAACAAACAACATGTTACAGTGACACTTTACTTCCATATAAAGAGTTAGACATATATATGAGTCCCTACCCCCGTTTAAACAATCACGGGACCAGTGCATACAGCAATGTATTTAATTTTTATAAATTAATAAAAATGGCATAATTTTTCCATATTTTTTATTGATACATACCAAAACTTTTTGAATCATTTGATTAATAATCCTTAATGTTTATGCTTCTTATTATCCTTTTATGTATGGCACTTTTGTCGCTTTTATTATGCTACACACTGTGTTTATTTCATTTAAGAAAATTAATTTCTCTTTTCTCATAAATTTTTGTTTCAATGTTTGTTTTATAATGTAAAAAAATGTTATCTTTTATTTATTATAAAGTAGTGCATTAATAATAAATAAATAATTCGTGTTGTTTTAAAAACGGGAAATGACGTCACTGTTAAATTAATACTACTAAATTTTCTAACTGTGTATTTGAAGGGATGGAATTTATTTTTCCTCTTTGCAAAATAGAGATATTTTTGGTTAATTTTTAATTGCAACTGTATTAAAAAACGTTAATTTATTTTACTTTACTTTGATGTACCGTTAAGCGCGTGGTTTTTGCTTTTTATTTTTCTCTTTAGTATATTTTTTTATTAATTTTCTTTCTCTTAATAAAAAAAATTTCTTTCTTAATAAGTTCGTTTTGCAGTAGTTTACCGTTATTAGACAAAAATGTAGTGGGTTTGTGGTTGTTCGTTGTATATTTTTTATATTTCTATTTATTTATATAGATTTATATTTATTTTATTGTTACTCTATTTCTTTAGTGGTGGTTCGTTTTAATTCGTTATGAAAAATTCACTGTATATTATGTATTTTAATAAATTCTTCTTAAATTCTAATTTTAATCAAGAAGGTATTTGATAAAATTTATTTATTATTTTTGCAAAATTTAATTAAATAAAATTTTTCTTTTTTCCCTTATTCAATGAAAATCGAGATCTTTCGTTTCGGTCGGACACCGATTGACTAATTTGACCAGCAAAGCTTTAGCTGCCTTTCGGCAAAAAAAAAATAAACTTTATTTCGTATAAACAAAAATAAAGCAAAAAAAGAATAATAAAAACAAATTATACAACAACAACAACAATATCAAATAAAATCACCATCACATTTTAGTATCAAGAACAACAACAACATGACAGAGAGACAATTCTAACGCATTAGACAAGTTGAAATAATATTGGTAGTGTGTTTGTTTTTATTGTTGCTGTTTATGTGAGAAGTAAACGAAAAATAAAAAATCGCTAAATTAAAGAAAGCTTTTTTCTTATGCTAAAAATTTCAAATTGCTTGTTGCCGAGAAAATCTTTTTAAATATAACAACAAATAAGTACGCTGTTTTTCTTTTATAGAGTGGCCAGCTTAACACACTCGAAACTCCCTCCCAAACCAATTTTTTATGTTTAATATCCACAAAATTTTATTTGCAAATTATTGCCTTTTTAATTAATTGAGGAGCGATGGATGGAATTCATTCAAATTGTATTCCATTTTTTTTGGGAATTTAATTAGTGGAATTCCAATATTGTTGAGCTATAATTTAGAAAATATGTATGTAAGTGAAGAGGAGAGTATTTCAGTGTGCCATTTGTCTAGAAAAATACAGTTTCACAATGGTATTTCGAGTTATTAATTAAAAATATGAACTCAAGTCAAAAGATTATTTATTATTATTATTTTTGCTAGTAAAAAAAGAAAACTTTAGGTTAACGAATATTTTTCTCGAAATTTGACGATCCCAATTGCTAAGTCGTAATAAATAGCTTTTTGATATGCATATTGTCTATATATTCGAGAATTATATTAATATATAATTTTCAATATTTCATTTGAAATATTTCATACTTGAACAAGCAAACCACATTAAGACCATGTAAACTAATGTTACGGATTTCTTTCCGGTTTCTGCAAAATCAGGTTTGGACCATAACGAACGGTAGCGACTTTTTTTTCTGTTTTTATTAGTTTTTTTGGATTATAAAATATTCAATCATTCATTCTCTTTTGTTGTGAAAATTTAAAGGTTTATTTAATTTTTGGTTCTTTGCAAGAATTAATATAATCAATTTAAAAACTAAATTTTTATTTATCATTTTCAAAATGTATATTAATGAATAATGTAATTAATATTAATTATTCTGTTTTTATTTCTTACAACAAACATCACTATTATTTTGGCTAAATTACGAAGAAATTCTTTTGTGTCCAAATGACATTTTGCGGTCGTTTAGCCCAAAAATAGTTGTTAGGCCGGTCGTCGGTCGGCATTTTAATGATAATTTATTTGAAAATACCAACAACAACATCATTTAAACTAGAGCGAACATTCATCACTTACAATTCTAATTTTACTACTTACAATGCATCCGTTATATAAAAATGTTGGTTAAATTAATTGGTACGTACGGTAAATAAACTGTACTTAAAAATGCAACTCTGTTTTGTAACGGTTATTAACACTTATAACTTTCTTTGCAGTTTAACTAAAATAATATTTTTTTTTTACATATTGACTTTTTTATGTTTTATGTTGTTTTAAAATATTATTAACAACAACTTTTGTAATATTTATTTCTCTCGAATTTTGTCCACTTCACTGTGATCTCGTTTCCAATTGCCTTCTAAGTGATTTTTTTGCATGTCGAAAAATCTCCTAAAGTAATTTTGGTTGTAAATTTTATAATTTATTTATATTTCTTTTTTTTTAATCGCTTCTAGTTTTTTCCAATTCCATTTACGTAATTAGATTTAGAAACAATTTTAGAAAATTCGTTTTGTTGATATCTTTTCGTCTATTTTAAAATCAAATGGAAAAAATGTTGTCTGTTTTTTTTCTATTATGTTTTTTTATTTTAAAATTTCTTTTTCTCTTAAAGTATTTTTTTTTCGGTATTTAAAAATGTTTCGAAAGTATTATTATTGTTGAATTTGTTGCGGCGCATATGTTTACGTTACGATTATAAGAGGATACTGAAACATCTGCCGCACTGAAGAAGTTTGCTTGCTGCATCAGGAAGGCAGCAAGCAAGCAGTTGTCATCTTGTTGTGTGTGCTCACTCGTCTCGTGTCAGCAAGTCGGGCGGGCGTGCATACTTCTATATATTGCCTATGCACAGTTTGACATCGTAACTCTATAAATAAAGTTTTATATATACGAGGTCTGATCAAAAAATAGCCGTCGGTCATTATTTTGCTGCCTTTCGGCAAAAAAAAATAAACATTTCACAAAAATAAAAAAAAAAAATAATAAAAACAAATTATATACAACAATATCAAATAAAATCACCATCACATTTTAGTATCAAGAACAACAACAACATAATATTGAGTAGTGTGTTTGTTTTTTTATGTGAGAAGTAAACGAAAAATAAAAAAATAAAAAATCGCTAAATTAAAGAAAAATCGCTAAATTAAAGAAAGCTTTTTCTTTCTATGCTTTTAAAATTGAATTTTAGCTTGTTGCCGAGAAAAGCTTTTTTGCATATAACTCTCTCTCTTTGTATGTATGTGTCTCTGAGACACATGTTGGTATGTTGTTTGTGTTGAATTTTTTGAATAGAACTACAAAAATTCCCATATTCTTTTTTCTAAAAAAGTTCGCATAAATAGAACATCCGGTGTTTTCAAATCAACCGCAACACACACGACACACACACACGCACCACACAAACATGCAAAAAGGGAGAATGGAGCTTGCCGAGGGAGGAGTGGGTGTGAAAAGGAAAAGAAGAGAGAGAGGAGGGGGGAAGGAAAAAGAGGTAGTGGACGACTACGGACGGACGGATGATGGGATGGTCGGACGGATGATGGGGATGGACGGGGGTGACCGCCGATGGCAGAAATTTTTTTTTTCTGTCATGTGGTGAAAAAATCGTGGTGAGTATAAAAAATCGTGGTGAGTATAAAAAATCGTGGTGAGTATAAAAAATCGTGGTGAGTATAAAAATCGTGGTGAGTTTTTAGAAATTCACCACAAATTCCGTTATTCCAAATTTTTCAAGGTCATTGAAAATTTGTCATCCTAAAAGCAGGCAATGGATTTGCAGTTTACAGTTCTACGGGGTGGTTGCTGAATTAGCTAACAAATAAGAAATTCACCAAATTTGTCATCCTAAAAAATGTGTTTTTTTTACAGAGTGGTTGCAATTGCTAAAGAAAAAAAGTCCTGTCGTTATTTTTTTATATGTGGTAAAAAAAATATTTACAAAAACAAAATGATGAATGTTGATTGAGAAAATTTTTTTTGAGAGATTCGAATTGAAATAAAAACGCAAGAAAATCGTTTTAATGACCATCAATTTGGCTTTATTGGAAGGATAATTATGCCATTAATGTTTAAATATGATTTCAGGCATGTGGCCGCCGCGGGTGGCTCGAATAAAGCCAATTACAGGTCCAATTTTCAACCACTTTTTCGAGCATATGGGGCCGTATGTCGGCAATAACGCCACGAATGTTGGCTTCCAATTCCCCTAACGTTTCTGGTTTGTTGGCGTAGACGAGCGACTTCACATATCCCCAAAAATAATCCAATGGTGTCAAATCACACGATCTTGGTGGCCAATTGACAGGTCCATTCCGCAAAAATGCCAGTTTTATATCTCTTTTCGCAAAAAAACACCCTAATATATATGTATGTATGTACATTAGCTGTCCCGAAAATTTTTTTTTTAGATTTCCCAAATGCAAGATCTCCTAGAATTTGCGCAATTGAACGTATTACCAAAATGATTTTAAAAATAAAATGAAACTATATCTTTAAGTCTCTATCTACCAATCTTCAAAGTTTTGAAAAGTCTGACAATTCCTAAAATCACAATTCGTAAATGGGGGTTTCCCAAAAAAGAAAATTAAAAAAAAACAAAAACTAAACTATGTAATATAATTGTTGCAATAGTCTTAAGTGCGGTGTTAGTGATTAAAAAAAATGAGGGCGAGTCGTAGTGCAACAACTTATTTATATTGGGACCATATAAGGAACTTGATGATTGCCAGCTACCAACGTCCTTAAATATATTTTATTTGTCAAGCACAACATGAAATTAAAGTATAATGGAAAAGATCCATTAAATTCCGATATATGCGATTGTTTTTGAAGAGATTGGAAGTATTTGGACCAAATTCATTCCAATCGTAACTGGCTTATGAAAATTAAACAAAGACTGTAAATTATAGTAAGAATCGGTAATGGTCGAAATTAGATGAAATTTCAAAATATTTAAAAATTATTGGTCGTAATTGTCTTTCAAACAATTATGGATCATTTTTTAGGATGACAAATTTCTTCTAATATGAAAATTTTCGAAAAACGGTATTTGTGGTGAATTTCTTATTTGTTAGCTAATTCAGCAACCACCCCATAAAACTGTAAACTGCAAATCCATTGCCTGCTTTTAGGATGACAAATTTTCAATGGCCTTGAAAAATTTGGAATAACGGAATTTGTGGTGAATTTCTAAAAACTCACCACGATTTTTATACTCACCACGATTTTTTATACTCACCACGATTTTTTATACTCACCTCGATTTTTTATACTCACCACGATTTTTTATACTCACCACGATTTTTTCACCACATGACAGAAAAAAAATTTCTGCCATCGGCGGTCACCACCCCCCGCCCATCCCCATCGTCCGTCCGTCCATCCCATCATCCGTCCGTCCGTCATCCCCATCATCCCTCGACCATCCTCCACCTTCTCCTTTCTTTTTCAAATTCCGTAGTCCACACTATCTTTTTTTCCTTCCCCCATCCTCCCCCTTTTCCTTTTCACACCCACTCCTCCCTCGGCAAGCTCCATCGTCCTTTTTGCATGTTTGTGTGGTGCGTGTGTGTGTGTCGTGTGTGTTGCGGTTGATTTGAAAACACCGGATGTTCTATTTATGCGAACTTTTTTAGAAAAAAGAATATGGGAATTTTGTAGTTCTATTTTTAGACAAAAAGCCCATAGTTCGCACAAACGAAGTGACGTAGATGGCGCAAATGTTGTCAGACTAGCGATTTTTGTGGAATCGAACAAACAAGAAATAAGCTGCCAGATTTGACAAATTTGTACTACTGTTTTTTTATTTTCTTAAATAATAATTAAATCAGTTTTTTTTTTGCTATGTGAGGGAGGGGTGCAGAAAAACAATTAAATAATTGGAAAAAGAAACAGTTTTTATAGAGTCCATCTGTGAATATTGGAAATATTATATATGTTTAATAATGTTTTCCCTTAAACAATTTTATCGCACTGTTGCATCTATATACAACTCTGTGTAAACCATTGTGCAAATACATAAGGTGAGTGCAGTAGCCCAGCTGACTGACTTTGTTTACAATTTACTTATGTCAAAAGTAATACTTTTCCAAGTATTTTTGACAGTAGTACATTATTTTATACAAACAAAATGCCTGTTGTTTCTGTTTGCTGTTGTATTTGTTGTCGATTTGCACTCACCTTGATTAGTTGCACCATGGTGTGAACCATGGTGAAATTAAATACCAGGTGACCGCATTGCTACAACAATTACAACAAGGCAAGAACAACAGGCATTTTTCTATATGAAAAACTTTCGTCACTGTCAAAAAGTTTTTTTTTTATATAACTTTTTGGCATTTTCAAATTCACCATGAATAATCAGCTGGCGCTACGCTATCACCTAGTATTTAAATTCACCTTGGTGTGAACCATTGACAATTACTCATCTCTTCTTCTTATTGTTGTCGTGAGAGAGCAAAAAGTGAAGTCACACATTTTTTTGTTTAACAAATACACCGCGTGAAAAGGACCGCTGTTGCAAATTTAATTAATTGTAAATAAATTAAAACAAGAACGAATCATATAATTATTAAAAATGGTAAGAAACACAGTAAAAAATTTATAAAACAATGAATGCAGCACAAAAAATATTGTAATAAAGTGTAAATACACAGCAAACAATGATCAACACCCATCATCTGGTATATGTGTGGCCGCAATTAAAAAAATGCAAAGAAATTTCACAATTAAAACAAAATTCAAGTAATGAAAATGGAAAAAAAATCTAATTGCTTGCCTAATTAGTTCATCATTTGCAAGTATTTCTTTAAAAAACTTGTCTTTTTTCGACCTAACCTCAAACAGAAGTTTCTCGTTTAAACTTCTCAGTGGTGCTTTTATGTATAAATGACAGCTGTTTGTTACCCGGCCTCATGTAGTTGTTTTTCTGTGTATTTACTACACCCGTGACTCATGTTTAAGAAAGAAAATTATTGCAAGTGATTTAAAAAATGTTTTTTTTTTTTCATAGCAACCCCAAATTGTGTTACTTAAAGAGGGTACTGATACGTCCCAGGGCAAACCCCAGTTGATTTCAAACATCAATGCCTGCCAATCAATTGTAGATGCAGTGCGTACCACTTTGGGTCCTCGTGGTATGGACAAATTGCTTGTTGACTCTCAGGGTAAGGCAACAATCTCTAATGATGGTGCCACTATCATGAAACTTTTGGATATTGTTCACCCCGCCGCCAAAACTTTGGTCGATATTGCCAAATCTCAAGATGCTGAGGTAATTATAGTTTTTAGCATCTTTAAGCGTTTAAATCTTAAAATTTTCTGTATCTATTTAAGGTTGGTGATGGTACCACCTCAGTAGTATTGTTGGCTGGTGAGATTCTCAAACAAGTCAAACCATTTGTTGAAGAAGGTGTACACCCACGCATCGTCATTAAGGCCATTCGTAAATCTTTGCAATTGTGCATGGACAAAATCAACGAAATGGCTATACGCATTGAAAAACAGTCCAAGGAAGAACAAAAAACTTTATTGTACAAGTGTGCTGCCACTGCCATGTCTTCCAAATTGATCCATCAACAAAAAGACTTCTTCTCCAAGATGGTTGTCGAAGCTGTACTTTCCTTGGATGAATTGTTACCTTTGAACATGATTGGTATTAAGAAAATCAGCGGTGGATCATTGGAAGAGTCACTATTAATCTCGGGTGTTGCCTTCCAGAAAACTTTCTCTTATGCCGGTTTTCATATGGCTCCCAAGAGCTACAAGGATTGCAAGATTGCTTTGCTCAACATTGAATTGGAATTGAAGGCTGAACGTGACAACGCTGAAATCCGTGTTGACAATGTCAGAGAATTCCAAAAGATTGTCGATGCCGAATGGCAAATCCTTTACAACAAATTGGCTAAAATCCATGAATCGGGTGCCAATGTTGTCCTATCCAAATTGCCTATTGGCGATGTAGCCACTCAGTATTTCGCTGACCGCAACATGTTCTGTGCTGGTCGCGTTCCCGATGAAGATCTCAAGCGTACAATGAAGGCTTGCGGCGGTGCTGTTATGACCACTGCCAATGATATCAATGCTAATGTTTTGGGCAAGTGTGATTATTTCGAAGAACGTCAAATCGGTGTTGAACACTTCAATGTTTTCCAAGGTTTGTTAATGTGTATGAAAAAGTGTGAATTGATTTTTATATTAAATGAGTTAATTTATTTTAGGCTGTCCCAATGCCAAAACTTGTACCTTGATCTTGCGCGGTGGTGCTGAACAGTTTTTGGAAGAAACTGAACGTTCCTTACACGATGCCATTATGATCGTTCGTCGTACAATCAAACATGATTCCGTTGTAGCTGGTAAGTTGTTTATTTTTATTAATTTATTTTAGAAGTTATTTATTCCCATTGAATACATAAAAATAAGAATTTTATATAAAAGGGGATTTACAGCAAAATGTTTAAAAATCATCTAAAATTATATTTAGTCCTACTTGTTCATTGCGTTTTTTTTTTAAACCCTGAAATTCGAAAACTAATAATTTGCAAAAGACAAGTGACGACTAGTAAGCATATGTTTAATAATGTCGTTCTTAAATGGGACTCTGTCGAAATGTGGCGCCCGCAAAGTTTTTGGAATTCATTTGGTTATAACTCCATATACATATTTGCATTTGACCTGGGGGCTAATTCTGGCAGTCGTGATCGAAATTGTTTTCGAATCGAAATTTATTTCGACAGTGCAAAATTTTCTAATGATGGTACTCGATACGAATCGAATCGATTCATTGCTTCAGTGTTGTAAAAAACTTAAATAAGTACGTATTACAACACTGAATAAAATAAAAGAAAATATAAACAAAAAACATATGGTTCTGCAAAAAATAACTCAAGTAAAAGCAAAATTTTTTAAAGAAGTTCTTTTAAATTAAAAATGAACCCAGTTATGTTTTTTTATTCTTCTTCTTTTGATTTTTACAAAATATGAATGACATAAGAAACACCTTCGTCCCATTAAGATTGACAAACAATGAATAAGTATAAATAAGTACATACATACATACCTACATATGTATGTATTAATGTATGCATGTGTTTTTCTAGACTCAAAAGACGTTTTAGGCTCACAAAGCAAGCATAGCTAAAATTTATTTTTGAAATTTTTGACCTAAAAGTAATAAAATTATTAATATTATGATATTTTTTAAAGTAAGTAACAAATTTTTTACTAACATTTTCTTTTTTTCTTCTGTTTGCTAAAAAAAACGTTATTTCGAACGCTTCTTTGCTTACGAGTAAAAACTCGCAAGGTTGCGTTCGAATAATCATTCGTTATCGAATGCCATCATTAGAAATTTCGATACATTTTATTCGCTATCGAATGAGAGAATCCCAAATGTTAAAAAATTCGAACGTTCGAATGAAAATTTACTCGCATACGAATGCGAGAATTAGCCCCCTGTATTCGAAATTGCTTTTTTTCTTTACTTTAGGTATACAAGGTTCAAAAATTTATTAAAAAGTATTACAATATAAAATTATCCATGTTTTATATACATATATGTATTATTTAATATAGAGAGGACTAACTTTGCTCATTCACAATTTTTTTAAGCCAGATATAAAATTTTTTAAAAAATTTTAAATTCGGTAACCAAAGAAACAACTTGAAAATATATATTAGAAACAAACCCAACCATACATTTTATTGTTTCTTTAAACAAATTTTGGAAAATCGAAAATTTGGTATTTGAAATCATTCATGATTATTAGTTTTGAATAATTTATATTTTTATTTATTACTGTGTATATAAATTTATGTGTTTTACTATTTAGTGGAATTGTAAAACTTTTGTGGTTCTATATATAGCTGGGTTATTTATATTTTGTAATAAAAAAATCAAAATCAAAGATATATACTATATAGACAAAATTACAAGAACTATGGCTGTTTTCATAAACAATGCATAAATCAATGCAACATTTCAATGCATGGAGTTTATAATAGCATTTAGAAATAAAATTCAAAAATTTTTGTTTTAATATTCTCTTTAATAGTCCAATATCTTTATATTTTATGTGATAAAAGTTTTTAAATTATATTCTAAATGCTATTATGAACTCTATGCAATGGAATGTTGCATTGCATACTGCGTTTATGAAAACAGCCTATTTAATTGAACACTTTTTTTAATAACTTTTTGGAAAAGTTTTTTAAAATTTAGATTTTTATTACAAAAATAGCTTTTTCTGATTTTTTTTACAAACCCGAATTTCAAGTTATTTAAAAAGTTCAACATTATTACAACATTACAATATTCACCCTTATTGTGTTTGGCGTAGTTGAAAAACGACAGCTGTCGTAGTTGCTGTCGAATTTTAAATCTCATGCTACCGTGTAAAATTTTCGACAAGCAAAATTTTGTAAATGAATAATAATGTAATAGATTACGCTAAACTACATGATTATGAAACAGCCTGTTAAAGAACTGTCAATCAAATGTTTATAAATAACAAAAATAAAATTCAAATATAGTTTTTTGGTGAATAAGAATATATAAAAAAATATTAAAGAATATTTTAAAAATTAAAAAATATTAAATAAATAAAAAAATAGATAAATCCAAATGCGTCTTTATGTTGGACAACCATACGCATGCCTAATAAATTAATTGCTGCTTCTTCCACAGCAGAAAAACTAAATTTTTTGAAAAGTCCGCCACCTGTGAACGAGTTTTTTTTTAATTTAAATTTAAAATCGCTCCACACCTTCAACCAACCTTCTCCGGAACGGGATGGTGGACCAAGACAATTTAAATCTTCAGAAATCGCGTTCCACTCTTCTTTAATATTTATGGGCTTTAAACTTTTATTAAAGCCTTTTGCCAAATAAGACTTTTGCTCCATTTTTTCAACTAATTTGGCAAATTGTGCTGCAGTTGTAATTTTTACGCTAAAAGACAGACATACATAACATTAGAACAAAATCAAGTTTTTATTGAAGTTTACTTCTTATGTATTTTTGATTTTCTGTAAAATTAGCAGATTGTTGCTAAAGTTTCAAGTTTAATGTGAAATAAATATTCACTTACAGAAAATACAGAAAGCTACTGCAGGAAAACAAAAGTAAAAAAGTTAAACTTAATTTACTTTTATTTCACTGGAACATGCCTAGTTCAATATATTTTTGCATACTTACATTTTATTTCCTTCCATTTCAATTATTTTTTAATAAATTTTAGTAGCTTTGGCGCAAATTCACAAATCGTAATTAAAGTCGAGAACAAATATTTTAACGACAATTTTTTGCACTTTTGACAGATGAATACGCCAAACACAATAACGTTTTAATGGCGGTTTTTGTAAAAGATTAGAAAATTGTTGTACTCATTGGAGTTTTTCGACAATTACGGTACCATTAAAAAAAAACGCCTAGTTTTCGCCGAAAAAACGCCAAACACAATAAGGGTGATTATTTAGGCCCCGATTACTGTTCACAACACAAAATATTTTGATGTTGTATGTTGTAAACTGCGATTACGATTAACAACACTCATCGGCTTAATCGTATGAAAAGTGCATGTTGTGTTGTAGTCGAGACAATACAACATTTTAGTGTTGTGAACGATAATAGGGCCCTTAACTTATTTTGGTAGCAGCAACATTAATTGTTTACGATCAATCATCAAACAGTTGTTAACCAACAAATCACGTTGATCTTACGATACCAAATTATCGACCTGTCAGATTAAAAACCGCAAAATTTTCATAAGTTAAGAAAAGATATTTTAATCAACATGGAACCTAAATCATACATTTATTTACTCTCATTTTATGCACATAAAATAATTCCATTTTTACAAATTAAAAGTAGTTAATTTTATAGTCGTACAATATACATACGTATTTAAGTATTATTTGTAATAAAAGTTTTTTTTTCAATAAAACATTTTCATTCCTTAACGAATGCATTCATTATAATTTATTAGTTTCCATATATGGAATTGATGGAGCAAATACTAAGTTTCCCATTCGTTTGTTAAATTAAATTCAACAACAATTTTGTAGTTTGTTTTCTTAACTGGTAAAAGCAGTTTAAAGACAACTAATTTTGTTTCACGATTCAATGATTTACGTTAATTATTTACTACCTCGACTACAACATAGCTGTTTAATGCAGTTAGGAGCAGTTGTGAAACATTGTATACATACTCGTATTTAACGTACATACGTATATGGCTATATATACTGTATTTCAGATATTTTTATGTAGATTTTCAGGCTATGCTTTAAAGTAAAGACACAACTCGGTGCAAGAAAAATTTCCGCTTAACAAATAAAATCAACTACACAATTTCTATTTAAAGTCATGTGAGTGGGTGGTTTTGGTTTAAATGCGTTTTGTTGGAGATTGTTAAAGAAATCAACAAACAAACAAAAATAAAATACAAAAAACATTTACCCATAAAGAAAAGTTAATGCAGCGATAAATGGGAAAAACAAAATATGCTCATAAAATGGTTTATTTTGTATTTTTATGTTTTTGTTTGTTTATTTATCTTATTACATACTACAGTAGACGCTCGGTTATATGATCTAATTCAAACATAGCCTGTTCACTAAATGGAGAAGTTCATATAATCGAAAGAATATAAAATAAGTAATTCAAATGTGCAAGAGAAGTAAAGCTTGCGCCTTTGTCCAAGCTTGCCAAAATGTCACTTTTTTCAGATAACGTTAACACCTTGCGCTTTATCTTCGATGCACTATGTAAGAAACACTAATGATCTCAAAAGACAACCACTCAAAACTCAAAAACTCAACACTCAAAACATTAAAAAAAATCAACGGTTGAAGGTTCTTCACTTATTTCGGGGAAAAACATACTTCTAATAAGACAAGCATTTAAAAAAATTTTTAAAAAATCAACGGTTGAAAGCTGTTCACATAATACAGATAGGCTGTGTTCACTCTTTAGAACCTCATGTGTTTAAATTTTGTTGTTCACTATTCTGGATGTTTACATAACTGGATATTCATATAACCGAGCGTCTACTGTAGTAACATTTTTGCGCTAATTTGTTTAATGTTGCTAAATAAAATTTTAAATGAATCAAAAACAATAATCATAGAATTTTAATAATATGCAGCAAACAAATACAATGCCTGTACAATATACAGATACGTGCAACTAATGAAGGACACGATACCAACATGTAAGCTTGAAGCAAATAATACGAAAGGTTTTATGGCCAGTCAAGAACAGTAACCTAATCATTGCTTGACGTGATGAGCCGTATGCTTAGGATCTTTATCTTGTTGAAATATCCATTTTACTGACATGTTCTCATGAGCATACGTCATCATTGTATTGTTTAGAATTTTTGCATACTGAAACTTATCCATATTCCCTCGTGACGACATAAGACCCTAAAGCATTATAGAACCTCCTCCAAGCTTCAAAGTGGCGCGGGTGATCTTTGTATCAAATTTTTTTTAACTTTGGCCGGTGAACATTTTTTTCTGTAGAGAACCTATTAATTTTTGTTTCGTCCGAAAAAAAAATAGTCGATCGACGATTTACTAAATCTACAGAAGGTTTTGCCTCATTTTGGCTAAAGACTGCAATCCGAATCTCATCAGTGCATATTCACTTTCTAAAATATTTTACCGCTTGAAAAAGCATTGTTTTTGAAACATTCAAAGCTGTTGCTATCCCGATAAGTGTTTCCATCCTGATGCATTTGTACAAGGTGGCGCAAAAGTATTCCTCCTATCAGAAACTGATATAAATTTTGCGAGGCCCCTCATGTTAGTTCTGTTTTGACATTTGTGTAGTAAACACATGCGAAATACACGTTAATAAACAATGTTACGCTACACTGCTCCAGAACGCGGAATATTGCTGACAGAACTGACATTAGGGGCCTCGCAAAATTTATAGCATTTTTTGATAGGAGGATTACTTTTGCGCCACCTTGTACAATAATCTTTCGAGAACTGACATCACAGGATTTGCTTTTTTTTACCCATGTTAAGCAAGTATGTATTAAGAACTTTTCATATACTGAAAACCAATCTGTGCAATCATAATTAATTTAAAATTAACTAAATTTAAAAATGCTTATAAATTTATTTCTGTCCTTAATTTAGTGCACGATTTGTTTATTTCACAAATTATAAAAAATAACACAAAGAAAGAAAAAAATAAAAGTGTTAAATATAAGTGTTTTATTTAATTAGTTACACAGAGCTGTACATATTTCACAGGAATAACTAGAAAAATTATTTAAAAAAAATTGGATGAAAAGTAGTTAATCATAGTATTATTACATACACTTTATATACCTACATCTAAAGCATTTTATAAGCAAAATTTTACACAAAACATATTTAAATGTTTATTTCTTAAAACTATAAAATAACAACTGATTTTATTGTATAAGTTATTTTATTAATTTAGAAGAGGAATTGTAAAACTTTTCTATTAATTTCTATTCAAATTTTCCTAATTATAGTCGGTCCTCTATTTGTTGTTATAGGTCATTCGATCAAATTCTTTTAAATACATAAACGCATACTTTATGATGATATGCCTCCTTAATTATTGATAAGAATAATTGGGGGATTCACAAGGTGTCATAAAGTCATATGTCTTAAAATAATAACATGAAAAATACGACTGCTGTGAACAACCCCTCATAATTCAGTGTGCTATTTTGAATTTAAATCAGCTGATTTAAAACAAATATAAAAATTAATAATGTTTTCCACAATGCCAAAAATAAGTGAAAAAACTAAAATAATAGCCAGTTTGTGCGAAAAATACATTTTAGATGTTGTGATGGCAAACTGCTCAGCGCAGGTCTCTTCTGATTAATTGCGACAGCACAATAAACATAGCAAGCAAAGTTCTATTAATTTAAGACACTTTTTGTTTACAAAGCAACAACAATATTTTTAAACCATTGTAAAATGTTAGAACATTATGACAATATAACATGATAGCACACCTTGTGAATACCCCAAATGTATAGATTAATTGCAACACAATAAATATTAAAAATAATCAACATTATAGAGTAAATATTATTTTACAAATATAAAATAAACGTTCATTGCACTTTTAACAAGTGACCGGCCTATAAACACAACAACACTAGCTAACTCGGTTTTGATAACGTCAGTTTATTTGTTGCTTGGCACATACAAGCAAGCGAATATTAAATATAAACAATTTTACGCTTATCATCTAAATATACCAACAACAAAAACTATTAATTACACAAAAATGTGTTTTTTTTTTAAGTACAATATAATATTGTTATTCTAATACCCTTTTCTAATAGCTATGCATTTTCACAAGCTCTCAACAAAACTGCTATAAAGAGGGCAGATATAGAAAGGAATGCTTTTTTTGAATTTTTACTGATTATTTTGCAAAATTTTTGAGATTTGGGTGATTTTGTTCTTTTAAAATCTGCTAAAGCAGCTATTCATAACGCTAAGTGCATTGTATACACTTTTGCAATGTTTAGTAATTTTCCTTTGTTGATAACAATAAAATAAATTGCATTTTAACTTTAGTTTATTTATATTTTCACATAGTTTTGTTTTATTATTATTTCTCGCTTATTATAAACACACACAAACAACATCTAAGCAACCTACTTTCCCCACTGTTTTTTTATAAAACGAAAACAAATATAAAGTAAAAACCAGAAAAAGCTGCACATAATATCAGCGTCAACATTTTGTTTGCTACATTTGGTGTAGCCACTTTTTTAAAACCAGTATTCAAGTACCTTCTTTTACAGTTAAAGGCATCTTTATATGAACTCTTACTATTTGGTGGCTGCTAATAAGATTACTATTGAGAATTGTCCAAGCCTTAGTATTTATTTGAAACCTGTTGGGAAATAATTTTTGCCACAAAATAAGAAGTACTTGTTAAGTATTATTATGTTTACAAATAATACGATGATTAATAAAATATAAGAAAAACAGAGATGTATAAAATATTTAAATACATAGATGATCCTATAAAATACATTTGTACATCAACATATTTACTATAGTTGCTGAGGTCTGTTTAACACAGTATTGAATTACAATTCAATGCTTTGCTTTTTGATATATTATAATAATAATTATACATATCTTTACAAAAAGTAGACGTAGATTAGAGCAATATACCCAGCTATATTTAAAGTCAACTCCTCCAAAGATTGAAGAAAAATTCAGTAAGCTAATTGTTTTACAATTTAACAAAAGTATACTTTTAGCTTTTCCCATCAGTGTATACTATTTGCCCCCCAACACCCACTTACCGCACTGTACAATGCATACTTTTTTTTTTTGTAATTTTAAGCAAACAGCTTCCATGCATTTAGTTTAGGATTTTCTTTATTTCTCACTTATTGTTGGAGGTTTCTCTTTATATGTATGTAGTTTGTTATTTGTGTCTGTCCTCGTTTTTAGGGCTTTAAGTGGTAGAATTATGTTTTTTCTTTTTAATGTAAAATTGTGTAATTTAGCCATGCTAAAAAAGCAACTTGCAACGTTGTTGTGTGTTGTGTGTGCTACTTGGTCGGTGCTACTATAATTTTATGTTTTTAATATTTTTGAGTTCATGGCAGTTTACTCAACTTTTATTTTGTGTTTGTGCAAATAATTTTTATTTTTCTATGCTAGTTTTAATTACTTTATTATTCACCCCTATCGTGAATAAAACTTCCACATGAAATTTGTTCCCTTTTATTTTTTTAACATTGAATTTTAATAGGAAAAAATGTGAAAAGGGAACAAATTTCATGGGGAATTTTTATTCACGATAGGAGTGATTGTTTTTTTTTTTTTTAATTTTTTGCTTTGGCTTGGTTTATTAATGGAATTCTTAAACACTCAACAATTATTGTATATATGTAGTTGCTTAATTTGTGGACAAATCAGTTAAAATTTCTTGTATTTTATTTTCAATTTAATAATACGCAACGTGACTTTAAATGATTTATTTACTACGCTTGTAACTGTGCCAGAATTGTATTTTATTTTTTGTGATTGTATTGAAAAGTAGTGAATGCAAATAAATTTTATTCAATCTTGACATCTGTATGTATTAAAATGATATTGATTTCAAATTAGCTTTTAAGCTATAAATAAATAATATGCAGCAATTCCCAAACGTTTTAGACACAAATTGAGAATTTTTAATATGCAAACAGTTACATCAAAACGTATTGAAACTGAAAAAACAAAACAGAAAATCTCACTCACTAAAAAGTTTTTAAGTTATATTTAAAAGTTTAATACAATACGGAATTAATGTTAATTAAAAATGGCGTCTTTTTAAACGTCAGGAAATGTTTTTTCCTGCCATTAAAATCTGTTAAAAATATTTAAAAATTAAAACTTTGACCTCTGCACTGAAATGGATGAAATAAATATAAGCAATATTGTTTTGATTTTTTTAAATATTTTTTAATTTAAATTGTTTGATTTTCTTTTCAAATACGAGTTCTAAACAAACTGAATTAAATTGTCTTTACTAAAAGCATTTATCCATAAATAATAATCCAAATTCCCTTGAAAAACGTTGCAAAATTTAAAAAATCTTTCAAAACATTGTAGGTAACGTGATAAACGGACGAGTATAATGTTCACACACAACAAGCGAAATAAAAGACAAAGAAGTTTTTTTCTAATCTTTGTTTAATATGCTGACGTATTTCAACGTATTTTACGTAAACGAACAACAACAACATCTGTATTATATAGAAAATAAAATAATAAAGTCACGTTGCCTACATTGTGCAATTTAAGAAGGGGTATTGATAGGCAACAACCAGTAGTACTAATTTTGATTGGTAATTATGGAATCCATCCTTCTTTTGTGTAACCATTGCTTTCATCGACTCATATAATATTTCAAAGAAATTTGTGATTTAACACAATAAAATCCCAAGAAATACGTATTATACATTTAAAATACATGGAATTTATATTAATAATACACTTTGAATCCTTGAAGGATAATCAATCACATGAAATAGTGATTGATGCCAAATCCAGGCTAATAAACCGCATAGAATTTTAGCAATGAGTTAAAAAACGGGGGAGCATTTTAAGTAAAATAAGAAAAAAAGATTTCCGTACCTACCAACTTTTGCAGCTATACACAAAATTTTCTATAGAAATACTGTGATACACAATATTTTGTTTAATAAATACAGTTATACAAAAAAAATCTATAAAAAAAAGAGTTAAACAAAGATTCTATAGCAAAATCTTTTATACACAAACGTTCTATAAAAAAAACTGTTATAATTTCTATAGAACAAAGTAAATAATCAAAATGAACAAAAGACAATGGATCGATTGAAATTTTTCATATGTGATAAAACGTTATTAGTCAATAGTCTCAATTTACACGAAGCAATTCTTTAAGCTCAGCTGATTACCTTTTATTTATTTATTTCAAGTAATATATACAAGACTTACTAGGCCAAAAATTTAATATATGTATTACAATGTAAATTCCTGAATAATGCATATATGTAAATTAACTTGGAGTAAATATATATGTAAATACAAAATTACTAACATACTAAATAGCCCCTAACCAAATTAATTATTTAATTAAGATAACATAAAATAAATATCCCAAAATAGTAACTAATACCCGAAAAATACATTAAAATTTTCAATCGAAAGGCATTGTTAGAATAAAAAAAATGTGAAGATCCAAAGGCAAGAAATTCCAGATTATAGCCACTTTTACAATAAAAGAACGCTCAAATACACTGCACTTGATCCAAGGAATAGTAATCTGAGGATTTCTTGTAGAGTGAGAAAAGGAAAACTCAGAACAGAGATTTAGGGCACGCCAGATCGAATAATCCTTTAGAAAAGCATTAATTTGCGAATAAACAACATCCCAAAAAGCATTATTTAGTTCTTTTATTCGACCTTTTTCAATATTCTTTGATTTATTTTTCAAGCAATGAGGTCACTTTTAATATTTATATAAAAATGTTCTTTCTATATATTTATATCCAATATTTCGTTATCACAATGGACAACTTCTTCAGGAATTTACAATTTTAAAATTATAATATAATAATGATTGAGGTATAAAATGTAACGAACCACCACTACGGGTCCTACCATACTGAATACTGCGCTACCTAATAGTCCGGCCGTGCTCAGGGAAAATGGGATGGTTCTTGTTTCCAGAATAGTAGACTCCGATTCGCAACATAAGATTTTAAAATATAGGTAGCTATTATCGTCAAAATTATTACCATATAAACAAAATAAAACGGAAATAAAAAAAATGAAATATGGCGATGTCAATAACCTGTTACAGAAGAAAACGGTGTTATATTCTTCTCAGTTTTCTATACCCTCCCTACCTTGCTACCATTATTTCATATTTTATACTTCAATCATTATTATATTATAATTTTAAAATTATAAATCCCTGAAGAAGTTATCCATTGTGATAACGAAATATTGGATATAAATATATAGAAAGAACATTTTTATATAAATATTAAAAGTGACCTCATTGCTTGAAAAGTAAATCAAAGAAAACATTATTTATTTATTTATTTACAAAGTTTATAGACATAATTAATTATGGATACAAAGAAAGGCTTGGGTACTAACAACAAAGGTCTTTGACCCAATATTCAGTTTTAACTAGATCGAGTTGTATATATTGCAATGTTTTAATAGCACAACAGATGATAGAAAATTTTAAAAATTCAGAAAATCGTCACTGCTATTTAAAAAAAAATCGTCAAATCTGGCAGCTATGCCGACAAGGCAGATATACACCTTTTAGACCCCGTGGTAAGGGGAAGATAAGACGAGTACACGCTTGATTGTACTAGCAATTCGTTTTACACTCTTATTCGTATTACTTATGTGTGTCTTAATACTCACATAAAATTAAGCAATAAGAATTGGGCCGAAGAAATTTCCAGTAAAAAATTGTATCAATCTTTTTCAATAGAAATTGCTTCATGTAAATTGGGACATAGTTTCGTGCTATTGGCAACTAAGATGTGGCAGACATACCCATAAAAATTGTTATAATAAGCACATTTCTACTATGTATTTGCTGGAACATTCTTTGTCATGCCCATAGTTAAATTGATTTCTTAAAAGCCCCCTGTAAAGTAAGAGGGCCCTGTCCAAAAATTCCACACGTTTAAAAGAATTAAACGTATAGGGGTTTAAAATATCAATGGTGTCAGCATCAATACTCTCACTAAACGTTCATTGAGTATTATGCTCCCCATGACAAGGAAGGAAGAGTAACCGCAAACTAAAATAACTTATAGCAAAGATAATATGAAGCAAATGAGAATTATAACAAAATAAAACGAAAAACAAACAAAATTAAGTGAACGTGTGTAAAATCAGTCACACAAATGTATTCAAACTGAAAAGAGTGTGCGTTTACTCCCTTTTCCTTAATAAATACAAGTAAGATACTTAACTTCCTTGTATATTATTGTTGTTAATATGCATTTATGCGCTTTCATTGTGTTTCTAATGAAGTGTAATGTAATTTTAAGAGGAAAAAAATATTGTAGAAAAAAACGTGACGTGTTTGAAAAGTACATTCATAAATCACAATAATTTTATGCAATCTAACGAATGCATACGACAAGAACAAAGGCAAATGTATGTACATACATATAAATATTTATATAAATTTAAGTATATAAAGTAAAGTGCATAAACTTTTTTATGTATAAAATTAATAATTAGTAATAAGTTTATAAGAAAGTTTATAAGTTTGTTCATTGTACATACATATGTACTTAAGTAGAATTAAAACTTTTTTCTAAAGTGCTTTCAAACAATATTTGGAATAATTTTTCTCTCCAATAGCATTAAATTGTAAATTTTATCAACATTTTACATTTAAATAAAATGTAATTACGTTTGTTGTTAAGTCCCCACTGCATTTATTTGATTTTATTTATTTAATTTGTTGTAAATTTAAAATGAAATTTTCATTCAAATTCAGTGTTAAAAGCAGAAACAAAAAAAAGGACAAACTAGTATTATACTGGAAAATTATTAGCTGTGTTTGTATGTCTGTCTATCTAAAGGTCTATCTGTTTGTTAGTGTCTAAGCTATAAAGTTTATTGACTTTTCTAACATTTTTCAATGAATATGACATTGAGTCTTATTTAGACTTTTTTTAAACAGAAATAAACACTACCATGAGTAGCTACAAACAATGCAATTAGTATACTACTACATATTTCGTTTTTATGCTCATGGTTTTTTTTTTTTTTTCTTTATTCATACTGTTGTCTCTAAACTACACAACTATACGAGTTATTTGCGATATTTTTCTTTATTATTTTTCTTCAACTAGAAACTCATAAATTATTATTTGAAAGACACGATCTTTTATTCTCTCTCTTAGATTTATATACATACATACATTATTATATATTTTGTCTAATGACACGACCTGCCTTATAGCCTGCTATATACATACATGCATATATATTTTATTGTGTATATACTTATGTGTTTTATCTTATTTAAACAGAGTTTAAGTTTTGCTAGTTTTTTGTACATGTTGTATTTCTAATGTATAAACGGGTACATACTTTTTAAATACCCTTCCTTTCTACACTTACATATCTATAGTTACATAACTATGTATGTATGTATATAAGTTATACATATTTTATTATACATATGTATTTATTTTGGCTTAAATTTTTTGTTTGATTTTTTATTTGTTATAACCACTTGTTTGTGTTCTAATGAGTTGAGTGGCGGAGCTTAAGGCAGGGGTATTAAATTGTTGTTTGTTTGCTTTAACATTAAAACACAAATAAAGTTTTCAGATAAAAAAATAAATATTGCCAACAAACTTAACTTAATTTAGCTAAATAATACAATTCATTGAAAGTTATTAACATAAGGCCTGTTCGTTAATAAATATGATTAAGATTGCAATTGCATCGACCAATATAACTTTCCAATAACTTGAATTTAAAATGCGAACTTTAGTAAAATTTTCTTAACTTTCTTTAGATCAACATTTTTAACCCGTTGCCGGGGGGGTGGATTTTAGTTACACGGACATGGGGGTTGGGTCATAATGACCCACTTATTAAACTCGGGTTTTTTGCTGTATTTACGAAAAAACAATTTAGATTAAATCAAACCTTAATAAAGAAATAAAACATGACTTTGTTAAAAGATAACGTAGTTATTTTTAATTTTAAACAAAAAACATTTCATATTAAAAAAATTAACAAAGGAGGCTTCTTCTAGCTTAAATATAATAAACACTTATTGTCATATAAATGGGTGGGTCATATTTACCTTTTTTAACTTTAAGGACGTGTTACTCGAAGCACAAAGTATACAGAGGGGTCAACTTTGACGTTTCAAAATCGCTACAATCAGCTACAATAAGACAGTTCTCTTAAAAAGAGAAAGAAAATATTTTGTGGTAGTATTTGGTAATGTGAAAAAGCAAAGCACTATATACAACAAGAATTTTGTGGACAAAACAAAATAAACAAAACAATTTGAGTAGAATATTTGAATTGAAATTTTGTTTAAATGTTTGTGATTTCAATGACTTACTAAATTGTATTTTAATAATTGTTATACTTTGCGGTATGCATTGTGGAGTTTGTGCATTCGTTAGATGATATAAATGCATTTTTTTATGATTGTACCTATCAAACAATACAAATATACTCTGTGACCAAAATTGAATTTTATTGCGCCAGAAAAATAGTAACATAAAGAAAACAAAAAGGAAAGAGAAAGAGAAAGGTATAAAACTACATTTTCTTTCCCCTTCTGTCACCTCTGTATACTTTGTGACTCGAAGTACAATCGCTATGTGACTGATTTGAAATTTATAACATTCAGAGAGATTCAATATCTCCAGCTAATGACAAGAGAAGAGAAGTACAGTTTTAAAACTACAATCAATTCAAAAAGTGACGGATAATTATGACCCATCCCCTCCGCCGCCGGGTTAATGTCAATAGTTATATGACCCTAATTTAATCACTTTTTGGAATTTTACTTGAAAATTGAAATTAATAAAAAAAAAACATTTTCAAAACAACTTTACAAAACAATTTAAATGCTTAAAAAAGAAAAATGTACTTTAATTTTAATCAAACTCTTTATTAGATTATTTACGTAAATATTGCTTTTCGTTTTATACCATAATAATACTTTAGATATAAGGCTAAGCCAAATCTGTGCAATATTTTTTACTAGTATCTAAGGGATAAATGTGTGTTTATTAGATTATAGAATTTATATAAGCAATTCGATCTAGGTTTCGATAACAGATTTAAATTTGTTTTTAACGTATGTTCAGAAACTTATTTTAGTAATTTATAAAACATGCTCGTTCTAGGGCTGATATATTGCATTTTGAATCATGCTTTCATCATTATGACTACTTATACAAACCTCGCAACAGTTGCTTAATTTTCATAATTAAAAAAAAAAAAATCAGAATCCAAAATTAAATTTCTTAATATTATTTTTAAGCAATTAAATGCAACGTTGTTTTTTTTACACCGTACCAATAAAAACAAACTTGCATTGTGTGTGTTAAGTGTATCCATGACAAGTTTATTGACCCCTTCCCCATTCAACACTCAAAAGCAATGATTGCATTCTGCTGGTTGCTTGCAGTTTGGTGCGAAGGTAGTCACTGAGTGCACTCATTGCAGTTGCATTCATTGTACGTCGAGTACATTTGGATTTGTTGTTTGTAATCGAACGTACATACATACATATTTAATGCAAGCAGAGTTACTGAATCTTTTTGGCAAAATCAATAAAGTAAGTTGGGAATCAGAAAAATCTGAACTATTTCATACAAATTAAAATTTTCTTTTTTTTTTGCCATTTTCCCTGATATTGCATTTTTTCAAAGAATTTCTGAATTTGTAATATTATTTTGCCCGCAACCTTATTGTATAAAAAGAAGCTTGCCTAAATTATTGCTAAATATGATCAAAAATGTTTCCTCTTAGCTGTTTGCATTTTTTCTAATCATTCCAGAAGATTTGTTGTCCTCAATTTATCATAGAATAAGAATGTTGTTGCTTTGGTATGGAAATCTGCTAAAAAAAAACGCACTTTAGCCATTTCAAAGTACAGTGAACTCGCGAAAACGTGAACACTCGAAAGTGTGAACGTCTCAAAAACGTGAACAAATTTATTTTTCAATAGAGTATTCTAAAACATGAACAAAATCTGAAAGCGCTGAAACGTAAACATTTTTTTTTACTTTTTGTTTTTTAATCTGTTTTTAAATTGGGAAATCCCCGCCCTGTTTGTTTGTTTACTTAAGTTTGAATGTTTTTTTTTTCGTTTATGTATGGTTTGACCTGTTAGTTGCTCTTTGATTTTGCTACGTAGATGTTGCAAGTGGTTAAAAAATTTTAATTCGTGAAAGTGAAAAATGTCATTAAAAAAACCTAAAGTGTTAACTTTAAAAGATAAAGTTGATATTCTTGAATTATTGCAAAAGGGTTTTAGTGTTAGTGGCTTGGCAAGAAAATATGGAGTTGCAAAAGCAACAGTTTCTTCCATTAAAAAGAAAAAACTGGAACTTACTAATCGTGGTAATAATACACTTTATGGCACTGGAAAGCGTAAAACATTACGTGTTTCTGAACTTCCGAGAATGGAAAAGAATCTTTATAAATGGTTCCTTCACATGCGAAATAAAAAAATGCCGGTAAGTGGACTGATGTTAAAAGCCAAAGCTTTAGAAATTCACGTTCAAATTAAAGAAAATGATCGTGGTTTTAAAGCCAGTGACGGATGGCTTCAAAAATTTAAACAAAGGTTCGGTGTTCGCCTTCTTAAAATTTCTGGAGAAAAGCTTTCTGCACAGCCCCAACTTGTTGACCCATTTAAGGAAAAGTTAAGAGCAAAAATGGAAGAACTCTCTCTTTGTGAAGATCAACTTTATAATGCTGACGAATCCGGGTTATATTGGAAGCAGTTGCCAGATAAAACATATGTGTCATCCTTGGAGAAAAGTGCTCCAGGCGCAAAGATGGAAAAACAACGATTAACTTTCATGGGCTGTTCAAATGCGTCGGGAGCTCATAAACTTAAACTATTGGTAATTGGAAAATCTAAAAATCCCCGAAGCTTCAAAAATTTTACTTGTCCAGTGAATTACAAATTTTCCAAGTCAGCATGGATGACATGTACAATTTTTTATGACTGGTTTCATCAATGCTTTGTTAAAGAGGTAGATTTCAAATGAAAAATTAAAAACTGAAAACTTTGTAATAATTTTTTGCTTTAGGTTACTGAATTCTTGACTAAAAAGGGGCTACCAGTTAAAGCCCTTCTGTTAATAGACAATGCTCCATCACATCCACCTTTATCCCAATTGATTTCTGATAACGGATACATTTGTGCAATGTTTTTGCCACCCAACGTAACATCGTTAATTCAGCCCATGGACCAGAATGTTTTTAAAATAACTAAACTGTATTATAGAAAAAGTCTCTTATCATTAGTGGCTGGAAAACAAACAGAATTGTTAGAATCTATTAAGATGTTAACTATAAAAGATGCAATTAACCTTTTGGACTCAGCATGGAGTAGAATTTCGCAACAAATTTTAAACAAATGCTGGAAAAATATTTTAAATTTAGTTTCGGACCAAGATGACCCCGATGATAATATTCCATTAAGTATTTTAAGAGAGAGGATATCTCCACCCGAAATACGACAGCTAGAAAATAGTGCGGTTCTACTTCTTCAGGCGCTGAATTCTCAGGTTTGTTTTATTATAAGTTTCAGTGTTTTTAGAGAATTTAATTTAAATTTAATTACAGATCGATGTTACTCTTTCCACTGTCAAAGATTGGAACAACAATCCTGAAGAAAATTGCACAGAAGTGGGAAGTATTGAAATTCAGGATGATATCGAACATGATGATGATTCCATTATATTCCAGCCAGAAATTATAATTAAATCCAAGGAAGCTGTAGAAGCCTTGGATAAGGCTTTAATATGGGCTGAAAACGAGATGGTAGACCAAAGTGACATTAGAGTGCTGAGAAACCTTAAAGAAAAAGCTGTGTTAAAAATGGCAAAACAAAAAACTTACCAAAAAAAAATTACTAATTTTTTCCTTTAAACTTTATTTAACTGATTCTTAATTATTCAACCAAAAAAATGTTCCTATTAGTTTTAGCTTATTTTTTTGTTAATCAAATATGAATTTCTTGCATCCTTTATTTTATATTATTTTTTTTTTGTTATTTATCGAATGCAAAGTGTACTGAATATATTGGATTTTATTTTTTGTTATTAAAAAGAAATAAAATAATTAATTTAAAATAGTGTTTAGCATTTTTACTTATTAAAATGTCATTTTTTATATTAAGTAGGGTAATTTTTTGTTTTAAATTTGTTTACTCGATAACGTGAACAAACTCGAAAATGTGAACTGCCTTGGTAAAAATTAGTTCACGTTATCGCGAGTTCACTGTATACATTTCAAAACGAACAAAAAAACATACTGCTTTAACTATTTCTACAATCAATGTTGTGCTATACTTACAACAGTTTGAGAACCTCTAACATATTGCAATGCTTTTTTTTTATTTATAAAAAACTTTGTAATTCAGACTGTGTAGTATGTTAACAACGACTTTTGTTAAGATTTTCATCGTTGTCATATTAAAATCATTTACTCACAATATTAATCAATAAAATTTTAAAAAATTCACACTCAAATTTACAACAATTTTGTTTAATCTTGCAACTTACTACACATTTTAACTGTAATGCAATTTAGTATAAAAATTGTATTTAAAATTTTAAACAAATTTCAAAACAAAGTTGCACATACATATGTACATCGACAAAGCAGTTTAAGTCGGTTGTCGTCTGACTTTAAATGACAAGACAACATTTATTACATTTTGGTTAGAGTCTGAAAACAAACTAAGATTTCTATATACATACATATATTGTTTATATTTAGTATCTTTTCTATATGTAAGTTGTTGGCTGTTGTTTGTTTTTTTTTTTTTTTTTTCTATAAACGACAAATCTTTTGATGCTGACCTAAAAATAAACTAAGAAAATTAAATTTTATTGTCACAAATGACTAAGAGATGACTAACAAATATGGTTTGGTTTAATATTTTAGAAACAAAAGATATAAAAACAAAATAAATTTATACTTGTGTACAAACCTATTGTACAACATACCTTGCCAACAAAATCAAGTCTAACCAAAAAGAAAATAATTTGATTTATGCAATTTTTGCTTAACAATACATATATATAATTACATATTTTAATAATTTTTTTTTTTTTTAAAGATAATTAATTGTGCGTTTACCTTAAAAATAAAATCTAGATGACAAAAAAAACTCAATATTTCACACATATAATGTGCAAAATTCATATTTAAAATTCACAAAAGAATCAATTGCAGAGCTCCGAATTAATTAATTCAATTTATACTTAATTCACTAAAACCATAACTCACACTTTAAAATATTGTCAATTCATTCCATAATACCATCATGGAAAAGATCTACGCGGAGCCATAGTCCGTTGCTTCATCCCGACATCAATTGTGAAATATGTATGAAATGTTCTTTAAATAGTGTAATTTGTAAAAGCTTGTTTTTTACCCTGGCAAAATTAAAGAAGAAAACTTAGAACAAGATGAACTTTGTATAAAGAATAGATACGACCAAAAGTAATATTTTTGACGGAAAAGAAGTCATCATAAAATTGACATTGAAAAAATAAAAATATTTAAAATTGGGTTTGAATGCAATTCATTAATCATTATTCTTAAATCCTCAATAATAACTATAATATTATATAATATTTAATGACCAAAAATATATGTAATTTTTTTTCTCTTTATAGGTGGTGGTGCCATTGAAATGGAATTATCTAAAATCTTAAGAGATTATTCGCGTACAATTGCGGGCAAAGAACAATTATTGATTGCTGCTATTGCAAAAGGCTTGGAGATTATTCCCCGTCAACTTTGCGATAATGCCGGTTTTGATGCCACCAACATATTGAACAAACTCAGACAGAAACATGCTCAAGGTAAGTGTGAAATTAACATTTTTTTTTATATTTATTATTTGCTTAATATTTGTTTGATAGGAGATTTCCCTCGCGTTTTATTTGGTAAATGTTTCTGTTTCTTTTTCCACATGAAAATCATGTTTGCGATTTGTTAAAGATCTTTTGCAAAAGCATGTCATGGCACCCACGATGTTTTTTTAAACAAAAACGTCATAAATTCTCGTTACTATAGTTTAGTATCGTTTTGATTTTTCCTCGTTTTTTTTATAAGTATGGAAGGCATTTAATAGCATGCCACTTAAAATGTTGATTTTGTGTTACATACTTTATTTTTCTTTTGTAAGTAGAGGAGATCAAACTGGATTTACAGAAAAAAAATTCAAGTTTTTCTCTTTTTGTAATTTATAGAAACTGTTATTTATGTTAAAGAGTTTAATTTGATATCATGTGCCACATAAAGTTTAAACGCCGCGGCGCGCCATATGTAAGTTCATTGAGAGTGTACAGAGCAAAAAAAAAATTCAAGCTAGGGGAAATAACCTCTCTAAGAATTGTTAGCTTTTAACTTAAAATCAAAAATTCTAATGTAACTATTTAATTTTCGAAATTAAATCAAATTAAAGTACATAAATTATGGCTCTTAATCATTATTATTCATATTAAAGAATTCATTATGAATTAATTGATAAGCTTCATTTCTGAGTACATACTTCAAACATATTGAATTCATTGCTTAATGCATCATACATAAAAGTTTTTCTCTAATTCATATTAATCAAATTTAATAATAATAATAAATATTAATGATAGAATTTTTCTTCAAGTAGTTAAAGTCTATTCCATTTTCAATTGATTTGGTTAAAACCAATTAGAGAAACCCATAAAATCTATTTAATTTCTTTAAGAAATGCTGTGAAAATATTTTAAAACTATTTCTATTTCAAATATTTCCCCCATATATTCAAAATATTAAAAAAAATAATGCTAGATTTACACAATTGAAATTTTCTTCAAAATTGCTATTCAAAATGCTTCAAACTCGTGTAAACAGCAAAATTTCTTCAAAATTTATTTATATACTATAATATCTATTAATAACTATTAAATAATTGTTGCTGTTTACACGAGTTTGAATCATTTTGAAGAAAATTTCAATCATGTAAATCTAGCTTAAGTATGTATTTTATTGTTAATCGTTCTTACAAAACTTGTTTCAAATATTTCATGTAAATTTGAAATGGAAATTTTTCAATATATTCTATTTTTATTAAATCTAACCTTCAAATTGGTGCCCTTTAAATAAAATTTCAAAATGTTAAACTTATGTGTTTTTTTTTTCGAACAAAAAATATTCGTCTTCAACGTTTAATATTAAGACATTTTTGGTCACGTAGCCATACAGTCTTACTATTGTAAATTTCAGGCAATTGTTGTTGTAGTTCTATTTAATTATCTATTTTATATGATTATAAATGTATGTATTTGTTTATATATTTTTATTATATTTTTTTTTTGTTTTTTAAAGTGTTTACTTTTTAGTAGAAATAGATTAACTTTGTGTTTCGTTTCATATCACCTCAATATTATTTTAAAGAATTTATTAAATAATGCTTTTTTTTTTTTTGTTTTCATAAACAAAGTAAAAAGAATTTTGTGCGCGTCATTATTTGATATTTGGCCCAACTTATCTTTTTATTATTTTGTTTGCTTTCTATAAATACAATTTCTTTGTTTACTGAAAGCAAAGACACGTAAGAAATTTTTGATGTTAATAAAACATAAACAAAAAAAACGCATTTCATTAATAAATTGTTATACAAATGATTTTGCACTTGGCATTTTTTTTTTTTTTTTTGATAATTTTCTGTGAAAATATTGAGCTTATATGGCAATTTCTACTTCTTTTTGCACACGTGTTTACTTATGTTCTGTACTTATTAATATATTTTAATTATATGATTTTAATGTTTTTTCATGCAATAATAATTTGAGCTAATTTCAAAAATAATTCAATTGAAAAACTACTTAACTAATTAAGTTCTTTGTTTGTCTTATTGTCAATATGTAAACAACAATAGTGTCATATATTTTATGATTTCTTTTTTGTTTCTAACCTTGCAGTAAATTAAACCGGAAACGGAATTGATTTTATAGAACTTACAAGTGGTATCTAAAAATAGAAATAAATGAAACAGGTTAAGAAATAAATAAGATAATTACCACAAGCACACAAATTCAAGTTTTGTTAAATTTAATAAAATGTTAGAAAATAAATAAACATATCAAATCAAAAAATATTGTTTGGGAGTTTTCTATGAAAAACTTTAAAAATGTTTTTATACCTATTTTCCTAGATTTATTTCACTTGATTTAGGTGAATTAAAAACGTTACTCCATGGCCCATTGTGCACTAATTTAGGCGATACTACTAATAATAATAAATTTATTATAACAACAATATCTTATCATTAAAACGTCTAGCTAGTTAACTGGAAATATTTCAAACAATTATCAAAAAAGAAAATCATTAAATAATTACTAATTTCAACCTTCACACTTATTCTAAACAACTTAATGCTATAATGGAAAAACCTAAGCAATACAAATGGAATATGTTCCTAAATTATCATGATTAGCATAAAAGGGGAAACATATTTACATACAAATGAACAGCCGCAAGCGAATTAACTTTCGCAGACATGTTCGATTTTCTGTTGTAGTAACAGTATTGTTCAGCTGAGTCACAATGAATCTGAAGTTTTTAGGTGAGTTTTTCAGAGTAAAATAGACTTCAACTTGCTAAAACAACTGTGGCCAAATTACCGCATTCGTGATCGAATGAGCTATCGTATCGAAAAATGATTTCGATATCGAAATTATGATAAAATGTACTAAATTTCTTGCTCGATATCGAATGCCATAATCTCAAATAAGAAAATTACGATCAATTTTACTCGATATCGAATGCGGTAATTTGGCCCCTGTTTTGAATTAATATTCTGAAAGATCAAAAAAAAAAAAAATAAAGAAATAAGTTTTTAAAAAAATTCTAAGAAATTAAAAAAACCAAAAGTCAATAATGAAAACGGCTATAAATTAATTAGGGACAAGGAAACATATTTGTCTTCTATTTTTTCTATATTTTTTAATATTCACTGAAATAATGGTTTTTGATTATTTTAAAGCATGTAACATATAACAAGTTGTATAATATTTTATAAAAAAGTATGCAAAAGAACAGCGAAATCGAGCTACATTAACCGTTATTGTTTTAATACTTTTGTTCAAAGCAAAATCGTTCGAATTTATTCTGTAATGATATTTAAACAATAACGATTCTAAGGTATATCAGCAGTTAGTTAAAAAAAAAATATAAAAAGATCTAGGTTTTTCTTTCGCCACATTGAATTGAATTTGAATATTGTGTAAATTTATCAAACAAATAAATTAACTGTTATTGTATACGAGATATTTTAATCACTATGGTAAACAATATCCCTCCAACTTATAACTACATACAAACAATACTCAAGTACTTATTTAGTCCACTATTTGCGTAAACAATAAACGCAACAATCGCAAATAACAACGACAGCATCACCAGCAACCGCATGTAACCAGATTTCAGTCGCCCACATTGTAGAGCAACAAAACATCATGAGATGATGTTGTCCCCATTTAATGCACGATAGTGTAAAAAGCCCCCCATTTCATTTTTATTGTTATTGAGTATTGCTTTTTTTATACATTATTTTCATTCAATCAAACATTACAAAAATGAAACAAGTTTTTAAATTGTTATGGTTTATTGTCGGATTGGATAAACAACATACATACATATGTATATAAAGGGTGTCCCAACTAGAACGCAATGGTGTCAATGGTGTTCGGTATCGTGAAATGATAACCAGTTTTTTTTTTTTTTTGCCTAGAATTGAAGAAATGAATGTTGAGGGCATGTGGTTTCAACAAGACGGCGCCACATGTCATACAGACAGAGAAAATGCATCAGTCATTTCCCGGTCGTGTTATTTCGCGTTTTGGAGACCAGAATTGGCCGCCTAGATCGTGCGATTTAACACCTTTAGATTTTAGACGACGACTCAAGCCTTAAAAGAGGAAATTGGACGCTGCATTAATGAAATACCGTAGCACTTATGCAAAAAGGTCATTGAAAATTTCATTAAAAGATCGCGTGTGTACCAGCAAAGCCGCGGCGGCCATCTACACGATATATTGTTCCATACATAACCTCATTCTGTCTACTTTACGATATAATAAAGCTTCATGATTTTTTTTAATATCTGGTTGTATTTAAAATTTAAAATATGCGTACTAGTTGGGACACCCTTTATGTAACATACAACAACATACATACAGACCAATATATGTATGCTCTGCTTAAGCATGTGCACATACAAACCTTCTCACACCCTTTCCACCCATATCCATAATTTCAAGTCGAGTTTTCTAAAGGCAGACAGACCATAGTACATACATTAAATATGTACATCGTTATGTTTGTTTGTATTTAGTTGTTGTTGAAATTATTATTGGTCTAGTAATATGTAAGTAAATCGTCGTCTGACTTCGTATGCATCAATTGTTAATTGACAATGTTTGTTTTTGAATTTTAAGTTTTAAGTCAAGCTATTCTGAGCTAAAGTTAAATATACATACATACATATGCAACAAACAACAACAAAAGTTTATTTTTAAGGGAATTACTACATATTACAATTTTCATTATTTTATCTGATATAATAAAGATAATTACAGGCAAATACCTGTATAACGAACCATATGTTGTCAGGCCCATTTGTTAAATCGAAAAATGCGTTATATTGAGATTTACTTCTGGAATACTTTTTTAGCCGCCTGTAATTGTTATTCGGGAGAGTGACTTGTAGGATTATGAAGGAATAAAAAGTGAAAGAGAAATTCGGTACCAAAAATTATTTTACCTTAAAAAATATTCACATTTTATTACAAAATTAGCGGAATATCTTTTATTTGTTCTACGTCGATATCTCTCTTCTCTAACGTGAACAAATAGAGACCAGCTTCGGCCGCCTTTAGAATAACACCAGGAGTAGATTGGTACTTCTCTATTAATAATTTTTGAAATCTTTTTTTGAGTATAGATAGTCAGCCAATGTTAAAAATTTGGCTGTTATCGAGCATACAAATTTTAAGCATTCGTTATATAAGGTATCGGATTTTCGTTTTAGTGATATTCGTTATACCGCGATTCGCCTGTAAAAGTATAGAAAAAGGGTTTAATATTTTTTTGTACTTAAATTAAACGCCCTCAGTCTAAAGTTTTACAATTACAACAGAGCTTAAATTTTTTATTACAACAATTCTCATACATTTGAAAATTAGCGCGGGCGTTTCTATATAGTAACATGTAATATTTGAATTTTGTTATACAAAAATATTTAGGAAGTATGTAATTGCAAATAATAATTTTACATTACTTTCCAAATTAATTTAATATTAAAGTGTCTACGTACTACGTAGGCTACTCAAAAATTGTTATCAAATTGAAGGTCAAACTTTAACTCTTAGTTTGGCATACATTTGATCACATTTATATTTTACTTGTTTTCAGAAATCGACTGATTTTATTTATATAAAAATTTTTATAATTATTTTATTTTTATTATTATAATATTTATTTAATAACTAACTATATAATTTAAATATTTATTTTTTAATTTGCAGGTGGCCAATGGTATGGTGTAGACATCACTAAAGAAGATATTGCTGATAATTTTGTTGAATGTGTATGGGAACCATCAATTATTAAAATTAATGCTTTGACTGCTGCTGCTGAAGCTGCCTGCATGATTCTCTCCGTCGATGAGACCATTAAGAGTCCCAAAGCCGGTGAAGCCCCAATGGCTGGTGCTCCCATGGGCCGTGGCATGGGTAGACCCATGTAAAACACAAAATTAAACTGGCATTCTATTTAACATTTTTTTAAATCCTAATGTTCATTTTATTAATTTTCGTTAAATTTATGTTTATTTCAAAACATACTAAAAATATCATTTGAAATCTTATCTTATCTAAATCACTATAAGCACTATGTATCACAAACGCATTTACATATTCATTACTAAATAAAAGAAACGCTTCTTTTCTTCTCTACTATATTAAAAACAAATACAAAAACAAAATATTAAAACCCTTAAATAAAAAAGAGAAAATGTTTACAAAACACTAGAGAAATTTGTAATTTTTATTTTTGTAATAGAATAATAATATAAAGGATAATTTATTTCCACAAATCGCATTGGCAATATTTTAGGCTGTTTTTGACAAAAATAAAGTGACAAAAATATTGGTGAGTGCAGTAGCCCAGCTGACTGACTTTGTTTACAATTTACTTATGTCAAAAGTAATACTTTTTCAAGTATTTTTGATAGTAGTACATTATTTTACACAAACAAAATGCCTGTTGTTTCTGTTTTGTGTTGTATTTGTTGTCGATTTGCACTCACCTTGTATATTTGCACCATGGCAGTAGTATATTATTTTACACAAACAAAATGCCTGTTAAAGGTATTATGGGATAAAGATCATGTTAATCACAATAATCGTTTTATGGCATGATGCCATATTATTTAATTAATAAAAAAGACTTACAATGAGAAAGACAACTTGAAAGATCAGGGGGGTTACTGCGTATTTCGATTCGAAAAGAAAATCATTTGAATTTGTATACTTTTTACATTGTATTTCGAAAGCTTTTGCTTTCGAATCGAAATACACAGTAACCCCCCAGGATTATGAGAATTACAGATAAAATATTCTTCCCGAGGATCATATGTTATTTTGCGAAACTACAACACATACAATACGACTGAATCGTTCTATGAGCACGGTGATTGTAATTCCACCAACCTAGGGACAGGTAACGAAGAGGAAGATCCTGATCAGGATTTTTTCGGCACAAATCTAGTTTACCGACGCAGTTCCAAAAGTACGTAAGGTGATAGAAAATTGAAAAAATAAAATAAAAAAAATTGGCGCAAACGTTTTTAGTTTTCATAGAAATATGTAATTTTTCCACTAACTAAAGCTTCTTTGCATAGCCGGCCTTCGGCCGGGCGCAATGTTTTTCTCCTCTATGGTATAACAAACACCGGCTTCGCTTACTAAAACTTTTCTGCACCTAAAAAATGCTTAAATTAACCTAAAGAGGAAAATAATAATAGAAATAAATTTAACAATTAGAAATAAAATATGTACTTATTTGAATAAATCGCTCTATTATAGAGCCTCTATATGTAAGTATAAACCCAAGCACTATTTCTTACATGATTAAATAGTATGGCAATATGTTTTTGCTCCCTTTTGCATTATCTTAAGGCCGCATTGCTTGTTTTATTTTGCTTTATTGAGTTTTGTTTGCTTGAAGTGAAAAAAAATTACCGCCAACCTAATCAAAACAAAAAAAAAAAGTGAAAAAGAAGTGAAAAATTGTGTGTTTTGTGCTTAAATGTTGTGTTATTTTTCTATTTTTGAATCATTAAAACAAATATAAAATAAAGTTGATAGAATGGATGAAAAAAAGGCTCTGGAAACCAGTAGAATAATATTTGACTACATGGCAATAGACTTATTAAAACAAATCGAGTGACAACCGGTGAGACTAATTTATTTGTACAATTGCAATTGAAATCAGTGTCTGAACTTTTTTTTTTGGCAATATAACCAAGGTTGGCTACCATTAATGCTAACAAACTTACCCCTAAAACAACTGTTCAGCCCAACTACCATTTTCTCTAAATACCGGCACTGAAATAACTTCAATGATCATTGCCGTAAAATAACGCAAACGATTTCATAGAAAGATATTAATCGCTCTCCATAACTAAGTTTATTAAATTCTACTGAAGTTAAAATGTAATAAAATACCGCCTTAGGAAACTTAATTTAATTTTTGTTGTTGTAATAGCAGTAATTGCTGAGTTGACAGCCCTTGGCAGAGTGAACTCGGGTCATTCCGGTGAGTAGGACTGGCTGTCGTGGGAATTTAATTATTTTTGTAGTTAATTCTTATTAATAATTTCAGTCTGACCAAGGTTAGGTTAGGTAGGAAGGCTGGTGTGAGTCACCTCACACCCTCACCCAGACACCAATATGGTCCATTGCGATGCCTTAGATTCTCTACCAAATGTCTGACTAGTTTACATATGTATGTCTGACTGGTCTATATATGTCTCACTGGTCTACAAATGTGTGACTTAGTCTATCGGGGCACCTCAGTCTGACCAAACTGTTATCAATATACATATGTACATACATATCTGATATATTAATGTAGTCGAAATTAGAAATATCTTTTATCTTTTTCAAATTGGTAGCCATTTTTGATGAAACCCTTACACTCATCGAATGTGGTGTTCAATTGTATGTATAGAAAATTAGCCGAAGTGTTTTTTTTAAAGGTTCTATTTAATAGGCAACATAAAGAATATAAAAACGCGAAGCAATTGATGGGGATTGGGATGCAATTGGTCGTTTTTCTTTGCCATTCTATGATGATGTTGATGAAGATCACAGAGTATAAATGAAGATGAAGTATAAGTCAATATCTGTAGTATTCTTCCTTCCATTCTAATATACACTATTCCACATTATAACCATAGTTGAAAATGATTATTAGGTTTAACGTGTTGTAATTCAACGGTACAACAATCCCTAATAAACTTCAGCTTTTAATGATGTTGGGCTGTCGTTACCGCTATGCTAATATTATATCTTGCCAAAATAATCAAAAATACCATTCCCTCTATAATATAGTATAGAAAATGCCGTTATCGCATAATAATCCAAATTAGCGTTGCTGTTCCTTTAAGCCGAATATTAATTATCACCTAATCCAATTCCCTTTCGTTCAACTATTTACATCTTTTTACCATATCATCTCTTATGAACTTTAATAATCGTTTTAAATAAAATATACACTATATTTTGCTTATATAAAACATTATTTATTTAGCTGATACTTTTAAAGTTCGTTGAAATAATTGTGTAAATGGTTTAATGAAATCTGCTGCTTTTAAAAGAAAAAATGATCGTCTGTTTTGTCCATATAAATATGCCCGCGAAATGGAATTCTATTTGGAGATACGAAGTATTAAATTAGCTAATATTTATGATGCTCATGAAAGTAATGAAAAAGAAGAGACTAAAGTTAAAAAGGAGTCCGATGAGGATGAGCACTCCGTGGAGGAAGATGAAGAAGATACTGAAAACACTGAACCAGCACTAAAGAATAAGAAGATCCAGAATACAGGTACTTCAATGACACTCCGTTGGGCAAGGTTGCGTGAGAAACAAACTTTGCTAGAAAAAAGCCCAACTAGAATGAAATCTATCGCACCAATAAAAAAAAAACAGAAAAAATAAGAAATCACCAATCTCCATCAATGCTAGTGCATGTTCACATACTTCAAAGGATGTCGTTGAATCTGAAAAAGAGGATAATTTAGAAGAATACCTTTCTTATAACATTGGTAGGGCCCAAGCCAAAAAGCCGAAGGCCTCGGTAACAATTCATCATTCAGTAAATATTTCCCAAAAGGGTAATCCTCGAACATCTACAAATCAATTAGAAGAGGCTGATCAAGCATTCTTCGATTTGATTAAACCTGCTCTACGCAAAATGAATGAAACACAAAAAACTGGACTTCCATATTGATATCTTGCAAATTCTTAAAACATTTCGCACTAATTGAAGTGTAATGTTTGGCATATTTTTGTATTTTTATGTTATTTGTTGTTGATAATTTTGTAAACATTTTGCATTTATGACTTATAATATAATAATGGTTAAATGGTTTAAGTTTTATTTATTGGTACCGTTTTATGTTTTAAAGTTAAAAAAAATTTTTGTTGACCATAAATTCAATCAAAATTTGAACTCAATAAAAAATGGATTTTTCAACAAAACAATGTTTTTCTAATTGAAAAATTTTCCTGAATCGAGCAGCAATGTTTTTTATCCTTATTTTTTCGCTTTTTCCTGGTTTCTTTATAACCTTATTACCATGATGAACTTTATAATAATGTCAGTTGCGCAAACAAAAAGTCTCAAGTGTAATTTTTCAAATATTTTTTATTCGACTTCGACTTTTAAATCTGTTTTTTGTTTTCAAAGTTAGCAAATTAATAGATTATGGGCTTTCATATAAAAATTACTTTAGCATTACTGAAAACTTGTTAAACATACTTAGGATTTGTTGCTGGTACATCGACGATATGTTAGTTATGAACTTATGAAAATGTCGAGGAAAATCCCATGATTACAAATATCCATTAACTTTGTGTAAAATCAATAATCTTTATATATTGTCATTATTTAATTTAAGCTTAATAGTGGGAGGCCAATGTAAGCGGCAATCAGTTTAAATAAACGTTTATTAGTGTGTACATTGTGTAAAAAGAATTAGGAAAATGGAAAAAAAATTAATTTTTAACTAAAATCATATGTCACGTATTATATACATGTGTATGGCAACATCGTTTTAAACGGCACATTTGAAAAAATTGAACTTTTGCCGTCCGCGGCCGCATGCCGCTTACATTGGCCTTCCACTATAATTCAAAGGCTATTTATTATTGTTAAATTAATTCGAAATAAATATAAATCAACTTTTGAATCTGCTGTTTCAGATCTATTCCAAATATAATGAAAATATTTTTTTCTTTATTCAATTTGTTTTTAATGAATTGAAAACAAATTGTATAGAATTCAGATTAAGAAAACTTGAAAACTTCAATTAAAAGTTATTTCTAAAAAAATAATTCTCTCTCAAAGGAATGCACCCCTATCGTGAAAAAATTTAAATTAAATTTGTTCCCTTTTCACACTTTTCCTATTAAAATTCAAAGTTAAAAAAATAAAAGGGAACAAATTTCATGTGACATTTTTATTCACGATAGAGGTGCATAATTCAATATGTTGAAGTACTAAGGATGAATGGTTTGCTTAAGATATTAAATTTGCATTAATTTTAAAAATAAAATTAAGAACTAATTCTTTCAAACCTTTGATTTAAGTATATACAATTTGACTTATCAATTTGTATCGTTTACCGTAAGTGACAACAAATAGTGCTTTAAATAGCACTTAAATATCAGGTAGGTACAAAACCTAAATTTATTTTGGAAAATTCGTAAAATGTATCTGATCTAGCTAACAAATGGTTACAGATGGAACAACCAAAAATGTTACATTTAAACAAATTAAGTTTTTATGTTACTTGGCAACATTGAAAACTTTTTGGGGACCATTCTAAAGGTACTGTCATACTTGGCAAATATTTACTCAATTAAGCGTAACCAACTTGTTTTAGCACAAATTTGTTTGACGTTGTTTGCTCTTACAAGAGTTCAAAAAATATTTTATTTAGTGGTTACGTCTTTTTCGGCAAATATTTGCCAACTGTTAACGTACCTTAAGGTAACTATGTACATATGTTGTTTTAGGTATGTATGCATTTATTTACTTGTCTCTACTTGTTACTCAGTGGTAAAAAAATATCTTTTGTTTAAAAAGCGCATGAGCAGTACATAATCTGTATGTGGTTAGACACATATGTATGTACATATCGCTTATTTGCGGCAAGAGTTTCTTAACTAAAACTTCGATTTTTTTGAACTTATTACTTGAGGACTTTACCTGTTCTAAAAATTTACACCACTTCTATTTATATTTTAGAATTTTATTAGAATATATTTTAGAATTTTCTAATTGCACTTAAGAAAATTGTAATTCAATTTTAGAAATTTTTAATTCTATTTCAAAAATATTTAATTGCTTTCGGAATTTTCAAATTGTATTATTTTAATTATAAATTTCTGATATACAAATGAAAATCTCTGAAATACAATTAGAAAATTCTAAAATACAAATAGAAAGATTTTAAATATATTTACATATTACTGAAATTTAACTGAAAAAACATATGAATATAAATCCAAAAAGGAATTCAAAACAAAATTATTTAAAGAATAATAATATCACCTAAATAAAACATTCAAAACCATTTTACTTAAAACTATATTTTTGAATTATGACCTTCTTATTGCAAATGAACGTTGTGTATGTATGTATGTATGTATGTAAATGTATACAGACACAGCAATATACGTATTTCTGTACATACATATACATTTATGGAAGTAAGCTTTTAGGTGTATTTGTTATACAATATCCGGGTTTTATATACATATGTATATAGTACATAGGTAAATCGATGTACATACATAAATATATAAAAAAATATTTCAAGCCGGGAAAAAAATCGAAAATATCAACAGCAAGAAAAATCTTTACACCTCAAATACATTAACTACACAGTATATAAATTTGTTGAGACTAGATTGCAAAAGGAACAAATTCTTTACTGCCTAAGCCTTGGAACAATTTTATTTTTGATTCCAGCCACACCTTGTCACATCTTGTGTTGTGAGGCAGACATTTTTCTATGAAAAAAAAAATAAATAAAAGTAAATGTATTGAGAAATAAAGGATAATGTAATTTTTTGATGTATATAGACGTACATACCATACGTATGTTTGTACATAGGCGTATGTAGATTTTGTTTATCTGTATTTCGTATTCTAAACAATAATTACATATTTTATTTAAATATTGTTTAAATATTTAGGATACACATAAAAATCCTGTCTACATACTATTATGTATGTGATTGTTTATTTTTGTTTTATATTTTATTCACGTACATACATGCATATGGACTGATGTATGTATGTATATACATCCATACGTACGAGTTTATGTTTAAATATGATTCAAGGACATGACCTTGAATAATGCCATTAAATATCTAATATTTGATACATTTCTTCTAATACTGAATATATACATAAATAAATAAACATTTGTATGCATTATATTTAAATCATTTAAAAACAGTATAAACTAAAATTTAATTAAACACATCGTTAAACAACTTTGTTCTAAAACCGATTTGAGTCGTTAATAGGGACCGGGGAAATGCGACGCAAATCGAATCACTTTTTTCTATACAAATGTAGTGACATTTTGTTGAATGAAATGCTGCAAAAATATAAACAAATAATAATAAGAGATTTGGTGGTGTGTATATAAGATTCGATAAAAAAATATTTTAATTCAACTTAAATTAAAAAAAAAAATAATTATTCAAAGGTTGAATAATTCAAATAAAAGCCTTTGAACTAAAGAAAATAGTTTATTTAGTTAATACCTACAGTATTATATTATTATTAAACATTTTTGGTCCTGATTTCAGGTTTTTAATGATTAAAGCTTAAATTGTTTTAATTATTTTGAAGCTCTGTTAAGAATGAACTCACTTTTAGTTTTCCAAATGGAACTTTTATTTGCTTAAATTTTTGTTGTCTTTTCTACGTCTCGGCTGATAAATTTCTTTAGCAAAAATAAGGTTTAAAGTGTTGCAAAATAAAACCCAATAAATCTTTATTTGTGAATCTTTTGGGAATTATTAGAATCCAGTAAAACTAAAACGAATTCGATCGAAGTAGTAACAACAAAGGTTCAAAACCATTCTCAACATAATGTGTGACAGACAGATTGTGAATGACAACCACTTTGTAAATAAACTACCGCTCACTTAATTTAATTATCAATGTTCAATTAAATACATAAAAAAACAAAGTAGGTTTGAAGTGTGCTTTTAGACAAAATTTTCTTAAAGTACATTTGAAGTCTACTTTAATTTTTTCTGAATAAGACTGATAGTGTTTTTTAGAATGTTATTACGTTATACTTATTTCGGACCTAACATGCAAATATTTTTTAACAATTGTGTACCAAACACTAAAGAAACTTTCGGATTTGATTTTAAATCAAGTGCAGCTCGTTCAAAATATTGATTTTATTCGATATCAGCGGATTCATTTACATTATAGAGTTGGATGTATAGTATGTAAATAGTTCTATTAGAAAACCGTTATATACAACGAACGACAAACAAACAAACAAATAAAAAAGTGAGCTTCAAGGCTTGGTCATTGTTTAATAATGTACAAATGAGAAACGTCAATCAATCAATACCACATACATATGTATACAAAAATACGTATGTACATATATACAATTTGTATGCTTCATTGCTTTTAAAATAGTTGTGCATAACTGAAATAAAGTCATAAATTATTCACAACTCAGCAACCATGCAACGAACAGTTTATGAAACTTTATCTACCTCTGAAGTAAAAAGTATCAATCTCCAAAAATAAAAAAATCAAATCAAGTTTAATTTATACCTTATGTTTGGCGTTTATTGAACCTTTTTATTTTTTTTTATATTTCTGTTATAAACATAATGATGTGTAAGTAACCAAAAAATGTGTCTTCCTCTGCTTTGTTTAATAAAAATTGTTAAACTAAAAAACAAGCTTTTTCTATCAAAAATATTCAGCTAACATATGGCTTAAATTAAATCAGTTTTTCCCAGATTTATTTACATGCAGCATACATATTTATTAACATCCTGTGCATTCATATCACATGTCCTGGATAATTTGCCAGCTGCAATTCTAAAATATTTCAACCATTGGTTAGGATGCATAAATCTTTTAAAATTTTTAAATATTGGACCAATTGAATTGATTGAATCTATATTTTACCATACATTCACCATGAGTAGAAACTGGTAAATCGATTAAAATTATTGGGTAATTTTCTGAACTTTTTTCATGTTCGTTTAAATTTCAAGTTTCTCTCGAGTTAAATAATAATCGGTACTATGAACAATAAAAATGAGATTTATAATTTTAAAAGTATTTAACCCTGCTACTACGTTTAGGGTCTTTTGATGACCCATTCGTATTTAACATTGCTTAACTTGCAAAAAAAAAACGTGTTTGTCCGTCAGACCGACACACAATCACTCTAACGACGATATATTGCATTGATCACAAGCCTTAAAAATATTTTCGAAATGTACAAATTTAAATTTTCTCAATAAAAAAATGTGGGGTCAAAATATGACCCAAACATAACATGTGTATTTTTTTCTAACATAGTAGCAGGGTTAATAGTTTTGTTTTCGTCCTTTTGAAATAATAAAATAACCTTTTGTTTTATTATTTTTTAATAATAATATTTATTTTCTTTATTTAAACAATTTTATTTTTAATAGTGATATTTATTTATGTTATATTCACAAAATGTCTTTAATAATTTTCGCTTATCTACATACATACATATGTATTTGGTTTAACGTTCGAATCACTTAATAATCTAATTTACTTCTAGGCTCCCTCTTTATACATTATCAAACATAAGTATTGATGATGTATCATTAGCAACAATAAAATTATTAATGACAAATGCATACCAACATACGATCAACATACAAATAGAATACCACTATATTTGGGAATGCAGAATAATGATCACCCTTAGCAACAATTAAAATAATTCATAGCGAATAACAGCGCTTTATATTTGGGCATGCAGAATCATGATCACTTAAATTTACATCTACATTGTGTGTATGTGAAAAAGAAACAAGATTGTGCATGCTCAACTATACTTAGCAACACGAAAACTTGAATGCAAAACTGATCATTGTTAAATATCAATACTTATCTTATATATTTAATATCTTATATATTTAATATCAATACTTATCTTATATATTTAATAATGATCAGTTTTGCATGCAAGTTTTCGTGTTGCTAAGTATAGTTGAGCATGCACAATCTTGTTTCTTTTTCACATACACACAATGTAGATGTAAATTTAAGTGATCATGATTCTGCATGCCCAAATATAAAGCGCTGTTATTCGCTATGAATTATTTTAATTGTTGCTAAGGGTGATCATTATTCTGCATTCCCAAATATAATAGTACACAATATATGTATGTATGTATGCAAGAAAGTAATTACGTTTAAACGCACATGTTGTAACTGAGCAACAAGTGATTGGTAATGTAAATACAATGTATGCAGGTAGTTAAATCAATCTACAGTATCAACTACTGAGCATTCATAAATGTTATTAATGTTTGTTGTTGTGATGATGATATTATGCTAATATGCATTAATAGGGGTATTCATATGTGTATGCATATAACTGTTAATATCAATAAAATTTTGGTACCGATTAAAAAAAAAAACAATTTAATTTCATAAAAAAATTTTTATTAACCAAAAAAAAAAACAGAATTATGAAAAAATATTGGGTTCAAATTTTAAAAAATAAATATTTTCCACTTGTAAACACATTTTTGAAATTAAGCGTTAGTCTATACACGAGTTATTGGGTGTGTAACCTAAAAATAACAGATGGCGTATCTTTTGAACTCCGTTTTTGTCTTTTGAAGGATACATTTCTGTCATTTATTCTCACATTATATTTATTGAACATTATAGTGTAAACAACAAAGATTTTTTTTGCTTTTAAAATATCGGTTCGTACGGTTCAGAAGTGGTGACTTTGACACGGGAGAAAATGATTGATCAGGACCAAGAATTGGAAGCATTACACATGAATATTGTTGTCAAAATCCTCACAATATGGCTAAATCATTGGGAGCTACTCAATCCGAAATTTTAACACATTTGCGAGCGGCAGTATTCATCCAAAAATTGAGGAATTGGGTGCCATATAAATTGAAGAAGAGAGACCTTGAAAAACAATTTTGCATGTCTGAATTTTGATTTTTGCACCGAATAATAATTAATTTCATAAAAATGGATCCATTACGATAACCTGATCGTATGTAAAGCCCGGCCAATCAGCCGAATCAATACCAAAGCCAAATATCCATGGCGCTAAATTAATGCCATGTTATTGGTTGGACCAAGTTGGTCTTTTTTATTATTAGCTACTGAAATCTGGCCAGTAATCACAATCTTGTACCCAATACATCTGATTCGTCCCAGAATATGCAGCCATCGTCCATCATGACAACGCACAGCTACAACGCCCCCTTATAGTCCAGACCTTGCCCCGTTCGACTACTATTTGTTTTGATCTATGCATAGGTTATCAAACAAAAGTTGAGCAGTTCTTTCGGCGCGGAATACATATGTTACTAGTAAAATGGGAAAAGGTCATAGCTAAAAATGGCCAATACTTTAATTTTTAAGTTATATTGTTTATTTAACAATTTTTTCTTTAGACCCTCAAATCAAATTAAAGTTTATCTCTTAACCATTTCATTAAGATATTACAAAATATGTAGCTTTATAAAATTTGTGTGACCGACATGGCAAATATTTACTTAAAAAAGCATAACCGCTTGTTTTAGCATATATTTGTTTGACGTTGTTTACTTTTACAAGAGTTAAAAGATCAAACAGCATCAAATAAAATAAAACTAAATACAGTAGTCTGAAGAGCCGGGTGTATTAAACAAAATAAATTATTGAATCTTTTGCAATCGCGTCATTGTTCCAGTTAACATCTCAAGTGATTAACTTTATCTGTTGAACATGATCTTCACCTTACGAGCGCTGATAATTTAAAACATTCAAAGCTAAATTCAAGAGTCTGGAAATTTTTTAATGAAATTATAATTTTAGTACTTAAAAATCTCTCAATGAGATACATATTAAGCTGTTGAAACATGTTTTTAGAACTAAGAACTTTGTTGCTTATTTGTGTAATAATTTACCTAAATAGTAAATATTTCCAGGTAAAACAAACCATTTTACCAAGTGATTTGAGTACATAAGAACTATTATCCATAGGTTACTGAAGCAAATTCCATATTTCGTTTTGGTTTTGATTTTGGTTTGAATGTCAATGAAAATTCATTTAAAACCTCTTTCAACATTGGCGATGGAGAGGAGAGTACAACTAGAACAACAAAAGATGCTACTTACTTTACGGAATCGCCTGCCGCAGTAGTCGCACCCATTTTAACGGATATTTGGACAAAACAAGCTCAACTGAACGCTACTGCTAATGACAAACTAAAAGCGTCTCAAGCAGCTGTAACACAGTTGAAAAATGAAATGATAGTTGTGGTGGGTCGCAGTGATTTCATAGCAGCGAAAGTCAAACTAATGACGCGCTATTTGAACAAAGTAAATACTGCTGCTGTTGGTGATGATAATGATGGTAGTGGTAATGCAGCTGCAAATCGTTTTCTAATTTTGCAAGACTTTGTGCAGTTGGTTGATGACTTACGTGCGCCGCCTAATAGTGAAGAAGGTGGAGAACGTTCATTGGATTATATGGTTATGAAATTGGGTTTGGAAAAGCATAAATTAATTGAATTGCAAACACAAATCTTGTTGGAAGTACTACAGGCCATGGAAACGTGGCAAACGTATGTGAAGACACAACTAGTGGATGTTGTTACAGTCTAGTTTGAAAGTTGAAACAATTTTCTTATCGCAAAAAGCTGCAAATTGTACTGTACCGTAGTGAATATTAAATTAAAACTCAAATAAAAATACTAATTTTTAAATTCGTGAAAGCTGATTTTTATATACATACATACTCACTTCGTATGTGAGGTATTTATTTTAACATAACCCTGAAGGAAACCTGGGGACAAGTGTCTCCAAGTCACCACTTTTGTCTACTATTTTGGTAACGGTTTGGCGACATTGTCAACAGCATTGTCACAATGGTTATTATTATACAATTACCCCCTGGCCCACGATGTCGAACGATAACGTTCGCTTAGATAAGACTTAAGACACAAACTTGATTGTGGAATAAACAAACTTGATTGAGTAAAAAATAGTTACGATAAAAAGTTTGTGTCTTAAGTCTTATCTAAGCTAACGTTATCGTTCGACATCGTGGCCAGGGGGTTATTTTTTTCTATTGTGAGCCCCGATAGACTAGACGATAGTGCGCTGGACTATCAGTCAGAGGGTTGCGGGTTCGATTCCCGCCAAAGACTGTGGGTGTTTTCGAATTTATTTTTTTAGATATTTTTTTTAGTATTTTATTTTTTTTAATAAAACTCCAAAAATTAGCAAAAAATGCATTTTTATTTTCTATTTCAGAAAAGTACCAAAAGTGTAGACAATGTGGTCCCAAAAGAACTACCTTGTCAGTAGTGGATTTTCAATGACACGCACATGTTAAAAGTCTATAGTAATTAGCATTGTCTGGGGTATACTAAGTCACTAGTACTGGTGGCTGTGTCAATTGTAAATCAGTACAGTTTCACTATTGACATTTCCTGCAGGGAAACTTTAATAGATATGTATGTATGTATACTACACATTAGGGCGGGTCGATTTAATAATCGCCCATGGTTCACGAATTCTACTACCCCCCAACTGTTGACTTATGTCCCGTAGGGTCAAGTTTTGAAAAATCCCACTTTGACCCATTTAGAGTGCCCCAATCGAGTCCAAATGTATGACCGACCCCCACTAACTTTGGAAAAAAACATTTTTTAAATGTTTGTATGGGGAACCCCTCAGAGGAGTTCCAGGGGGTGTGCCACTGGCATGGGTGGATCGGCCCTCAAAAATTAGTGGGGGTCGGTCATACATTTGGACTCGATTGGGGCACTCTAAATGGGTCAAAGTGGGATTTTTCAAAACAGTTGGGCGGTAGTAGAATTCGTTTTAGAGGTATGGTTCCTTCGGCAAAGTTTCTTATTTTGATCCCTAGAATACGATTTTCACTGAGCCATGGGCGATTTTTTTGCCTCCCCACAAATCGACCCGGCCTACTACACATACATATAAAAGATATGAACCACCATAGTGGGAAAAGTATTAAGGGTTTGCTGCTTGTCCAATAATATTATTACCATTCCTATCTCTGATCAATTTTTGAATCGATGGAATTTCGCATACTCGTTTTATTGTCTCTAGAACAAAGTCCACAGTAGAATGCTCTTTCTGAATATTACATACGCTCTTGTATCCATATCCATGTATTATTAAAATATTTACTGCAAACCTGAAAAAATATTGTCCTCTGGGTCATATTTTTTCAGATTTTGCACACATTTTATTATTATTAAGTATTTAGTTTTCAATTAATTTTCTCATAATCGTAATTTGTGGAGAATTATCTGTATCTATAAAAATTTAAATAAACAAATCTGTTGAACAATATCAAGTTATTGCAACACATAAATATAGAATGTTAAAATAAATTATACATCCTTTAGAAAATATGTTAATACAAGCCTTAATTCTCAGCGGTCGACCATATCATAACTACAACGGGTTCGTTCACATTGAAACTATTTAAGATTATTAAAAGTCAAATAAATTGGAGATTGTGCATCAAATTCTCAATTATTTATGCAAATTTTAATTAAATTTTACAATACATTAACTAATGTTAAATGTTCTTATAAATTGATCATCCATGTAAATTCTTTGATTCGATACCTGATTTTTGTTTTTACAAAAATAAGAACACACAAAATTAATCCATTTTTCCATTTCACATTGAACATTTCGTATTGTAGCAAGAAAAATTCAGCACAATTCATAAACACATTGTCATTAACAATATGAAAAATCCATTTATTTATATGCCTGGATAACTAACGTATAGACAAAAGGATGTGTTTAGGATTCAAAGAAACATTTTTATTACACATGCGTTAAACATAGGGTGTCCAGATCTAATTTTTTCTACAGCGTGACAAGTTTGAAAAAAAAAACATTCAAACCTAAAGTTTATTAGTCGTTTATTAATTATAGTAAGTGCTTGACACCGACAAGCTTTCTAAAAATATTTTTTTATTTTTATTATTTTTGAAGTTATTAATTTTATTAAATAACAAATTAGTCATTCATTGTCTTTTCAGGTCTCGATTTTTAAGTAATTTAATAAACATAAACATAAAGAACGTTTTAAAATAAAAAAAAACAAAAAAAGTCATTCATTGACTTTTCAGTTCTTGATTTTTCAATCATGTAAACACAAATATAAAAAGCGTTTTAAAAATAAAAAAATAAGAAATTCATTGACTCTTATCACGATTTTCGAATCACAAATACATATCTAAAAATAATAAAGGAACATGTATAATTAAACTGATAAATATCTTATCACTTAATTTCACTTTTTTCAAAAGTAAAATCCCTTCTTCGGTGTTTAAATATTTTTTGAATTCAGTGCAGCTCATTCTGAAATTTTGTTTTATTATGAGCTCTGCTTCCATTGTTTCTAAATGCATTCGGTTTCTTTCTTTTCTCCAAGAATTCCCCATCAAACTGAAAATTCTGTCGGAAGATGCATTGGCATGTGGAATTGAATATATAAAACTTAATCACCCCTATTCTGAGTTTCGATTCGAATCGAAATTTTCTCCGTTTGGCAAATTTGGTATTCAGAGTTTTGATTCCGCTACGTGTCTTTCGATTGTAGGTATTCTGTATTACGATCGTAGTTACGTTTTTCTACGCTTATATTTTAGCAACGGAATTCTTTCGATTACTCTTTTTATAAACTTAAAAAGTGTTTAATTTAATTAAAATTTCAGGTAGTTTTTTATTACTATGTAATATATTCTATTTTAATAATCAAAAGTCACAACAAACAATAAAAATAGGAAAATAAAAAAATTTTGCGAATATTAAGCCTTCTCGTAATTTTAATAAAATTTAATAAAAATCATTAAAAAGGTCAAAGAAAATAGAATAAAATTATTAGATGATGGATATGACTGCCTATAATTTCCTCATTAATCAAAATGCCCCGAAAAAAATCATAACGAGTTTCGAAATTTTTATTATTTTATGCCAGATGTTTTTGACAGTAACGAAAGTATTTTACACCCTGTTGTTCTTGCCTTGTTGTAATTGTTGTAGCAATGCTGTCACCTAGTATTTAATTTCACCATGATTTTACCTATCAAATGACTGACACTGTTCTTGTAGGGATGCGACAGCTAATTCATTGTGCATATATAAATTAACTAACGACATTTTAGAAATTGTTTCAGTTTCAACGGTGATTGAAAAATATAATTATAAAATTTTAATCCATCTCGTCTAGCTCTAGCATTGTATCTGGCGTGATTTTTGAAAATAAAACGTGACACGCCAGGAAGATTTCACGCTAAAAGCGTATTAACTATTTCGCAGGTATCCATTATATGCAGTAAACATTCTGCTGATCTGTGGGTTTTTTGTACCATTTAAAACACTTAATGATGATTGTTTGTCCTAATCAGTGTTGCCCATTATTGGGAAAAAATGCTAGATTTTTCTCAAAAAAATACTAAAAAGTGCTAAAAATTTAAAAAAGTGCTAAAAAAAAGTGCTAACAAAAATAAATAAAAAAATTGGCTTTATAGTAAACTATGAGATCTGTATTTCTTTAAAATTCATTTTCATACTTAAATATGAATAAAGAAATTGAAAATACATCTTTTCTTAAAAAAAAAATCAAAAATAAAATGTTCTATTCATTTTTAAAAACAAAAATCGAAAGTAAATTCTTGAAAAACAAAAAGTCTTTACATTACTATTTAAAAATTAACTTTTTAAATTCATATTTTATCACATAAGTTTTAAGATCACGAAAATAATTTGATGAATTTAAAAATTCCAGTCATTATCATCATTATTATTATTATCATAACTTTCACTAGATCCAATTAATTTCAGAAAATTCGTTGGGACATCATATTGGCAACAACACTTTCCGCTTCCTTTTAATCCGTATCTAAAATGTTATTAAATTATATCATAAAATTAAGAAATTAAAATTTAACAATAAAGTCTTACCTAATTGCTAAAACAGAATGTAATGTAATCGGTTTCTTATATTTGTCTTTACGATGTTCATTTGACTGAACACACTTTCAACGTCCGCATTAGACCACGGAAGACTGAGAAGTTTTAAAACAAAATTGGCAATTTCCTCGAATCTCTTGTTACCTCCGGCATCTCTATATGCTTTTACCTCTGCCCAGAAAGATACTGTGTTGTTTTTATTAATCCATTTTATATATTGAATGCTGGAATATTGGTCAATTATTTTTCCAATTTGTTCCTCGCTAATACAAAATAATTTTAAAATTGGTAAAATTTCGCCTTTTTGGGAACTTAAAACGTTTTCGACCGAAAAAAAATCTGTATTTTGTAAAACTTTTATATTGTCTGGTAATTTTAAATAAAGAAGGAGTTAGTTTATGTATTTTTTAATGCATATTTATATACATAGTTTAATTTAAAACACAAATTAACTTGATTGTTAAAGATATTTTTGCGGGAAAATAATTAAAAAGTTATTAAAATACCAAAAATTTAAAAAAATGCTAAAAATGCTAGAAAAATATTTAAAAATGCTAAAAAAAAGTACTGGGTGCTAGATTACTTTTTTTGGTGCTAAATGAGTTTAAAAAGTGCTAGATCTAGCACTAAAAGTGCTAAATTGGCAACACTGGTCCTAATCATTTAAATGTTTTGTTGAGATACTGGTTACTGAATGGAACAGTTTCATTTTTTCCTTTTCTCTACCTGTTTATTTACAGGTGCAGGTTGTTATTTTAATATTTACACCCATATGGTATAGTTTTAGATAGAAATGTAATAAATTGGTAATTAAATTAGTTCTTCCCAACCTTTTTGGTCAAAATAATTTAAATTTAAAAATCAACCATTTCTTCGCTAATTATCATATTCTGAAAACAATTTAGAAATCATTTAGTCTCAACAAAGTTATTGTATATTGCATTTAAAAATGAAGATTGTTCGGAATTCCTTTAATTCATGCCATGGACAGACAGCCTTCCTTGTGGCATTCAGTTACATATATACATACATATTTATACCCTTCACCTTCATGAGAAGGGTAAATATAAGTTTGTCATTCCGTGTGTAATTTCCACAATATAATTTTCCGACCCTATAAAGTATATATATTCTGGATCCTTATAGATAGCGGAGTCTATTAAGCCATGTCCGTCTGTCTGTCTGAGTGTTGAAATCAATTTTCTGAAATCCTCAGATATCTTCGGGATCCAAATCTTCAATAATTCTGTCAGACATGCTTTCGAAAAGTTTGCTATTTAAAATCAGTAAAATTGGTTGAGGCCAACCAGAGTTATGGACCAATATGTGAGACAACCTCCATAAAAATTTGATATTTTTTGTCCATTTTATTGCATTATTTTGAAATATATTGCAGATAATACCATGAAATTTTGTATAAGTTGTTTTTATGATAAAAGAAGAGTGTGTGCGGAAAATAGTAAGACTCGGTCCTTAATTTCTCATAACCCCCATACAAACAAAATCTTTCCGAAATATTGCTCAATTATACGTAAATGCCTATAAAATTGGAATATCAAGACAAAATTCAGCAAAAATAAGTCTTATGCAAAAAGAAATCGCAAAACGAAATTTTTTTTTAGTTCGGTCCATGTTTGACCATAGACCCCATATAAAGTCCACTTCAAAAATTCACTTAAATACGCATAAAACAGATATAAATAATGTTAAACGGCTAAAATGTGACATAAATACTCTTTATAGGCAAATAAATTGTTGTACTAAATTTTATGGTGGTCGGCCCACAACTGGTCATGGCTCCCATACAAGGACCACATCTGAAAAAGACATTTATCCCTATATATATATTGTATAAATATCGGTACCGACTCAAAACTTTGCACAGATTATTTACATATATACAAAAATCATCCCACAAAATTTTGTGAATTTCGGTCAATTTTTAACCGTATGCCCCATATAAAGCTCTCTTCCGAAAATCACTTTAATACTCATAAATTTCTTATAAATAAGGGTACCAGTCCAAAATGTAACACGTTAATACTAATATATATCTTAAATATACCGTTATTTGGTAGAAATTCGACGTGAAATATCCTCATATGCATGTAAATAACTGTTCCAAAATTTAAGAAGTTCGGCCCATAATTTGTCATAGCTGCCATATAAGAACCATTTCCAAAAAACAAATAAATTCGGGTCAAAAAATATTCTTTTCGGATTTAACCCATATTCGGTCCATATTTTATAATCATGATATACATACATCTTTGGAAAGGTATTTTTAATACATTTTATTTAATGTATTACAAATTATCAGACACCCAGTAGTTCCCGAGATATAGACCTATATATTTTCAACTTTACGGGCCCGCCCCCTCGAAAATAGGCGTGACCGCCAACAAATTTTGTTGGCATCTCCTCTAAAAGCCATATTTGATGAAGTTTTTTTTTTAGCAAATTCACGAAAACCGAATTGTTCCCCTTTTTTATACTCTGTTTGTTAAATTACACTCAAGATTATTATGAACATCAGACATACTCTGTAAATTATGGTAAGAATTGGCAATTAAATCAATTAAAAATGGTGAAAATTAGACAAAATTTCCAAATATTTAACATAAATTATGTTGGTCGTAAACAATATATCAAATCAGTGATGCCAACTCTGGAGACTCAGAACGCGTAAATATTTTTGAAAAAAGGGCAAAATGGAAAAAATCGATATAAAGCCACATCCAATTTTCTTTTTTTCGCGTTTTGAGTGACTAAAAACGGGCTAAATCTAGCCCGAAAAGGGCTAAGTTGGCATCGCTGTATCAAATACTAATAAAATTTGCACTAAGACTGAATAGAAAGCACAGAATAAGGATATTCTAATCCTATAACCAGTGTAGTTTTTGTGTTTCTTTTTACGTTTTGGTGGAGGGTATTTAAGATTCGGCACAGCCGAATATAGCACTCTTACTTGTTATTTTTAAAAATAATATAATTTAAATGTACTACTCTTTTTAGCTTGCTACCATTAACTTACAAATAATGATTCTTTTCTGCATTGCTGCCGGTACCTCGCGAATTACGACTGTGATTGCACATGATACCAAAAAAAAAACGTAGAGATGATGATATCATACGATCTGGGAGAACGCTGATTTTCGTAATGCTTTGTTTTTACTATGTCATTTTTGTTGTCAAATTGTCCAAATTGTTGGCAATTGTATGAAAACGGGTTGTCATATGTTTGCAATCATGATTAGTTCAATATATTGACGGCATTTTATTAAGCTTTTTTATCATGACTATAACTGAACTCTTTCTTTATCATATGGAAACCCTCACTATATACATACAGCCACACATAATCATTTGTGATGGAAAAAACATATTCAGGGGTGTCATAGAAACCAATATTGTCAGAAATGGTTTTAAAACCGACAAGAGCACTGCTACACGTTCAATAAATATCGAGATATTTCTAGTATGACACCAAAGCATTTTTTCTTCTCGGTTTTAAAACCAATTCTGACAATGTTGGTTTCTATGACACTCCTGATTACATTTTTCTATGATTAATATCTAATTTCATAAATTTGAGTTGAAATTGTCTCCTAAACAATTGACTGACTATCCAATCTTGCACCCCTATATTGTGATACGAAATACAAAAAAGTAAAAACAAAATCGTTATAAAACGCAGTCGTAGGTATATGAATTTATTAGTAACTGCGTATATTATTTCGTTAATAATGGAAACGAAAAAGTGCAGGCTTGCTTGGCTGGCTGGATGAATGGCAGCAGCCAGCAGATAGGCAGACAGAAATATCGAAACATCTGCCGTATAAAAAGCAGGGAGAAAAAAGTTGTAGATATTTTTCCTACACAAACGAACACAGTTACATATGTATACATACATACATACATAAGTAGATACACGCTACATCCCTACCAACATTTTCTATTGCGGAAGTGACTCAGAAGTGACGCTAAGAAGTTGAAACTCATCTTCTGCGATACCATTTTCTGATCGTAGAAGTGTCTTCCGTATTGAGAAGTTGTACCCCCCGGAAGTAACTTCAAGAAGTCACTTCAGCGTAACTTCAAGAAGCCGCCTCTTTTGCTTTTTTTGCCTTTACAGATAATACACTCATATTGACTATGGGATAACAAATATGTAAAAACTACAACAATAACAATAACAAATCGAAACCACACTTTACCACTGACCGACCACAGCAAATGACAAAATAAAACTAATTTCGATGATGTCGAAAACTTCTTTTTTGCATTCTTTTCATTTCATTTATAACGGGACATGTAATTTTTGGCTGGTGTTGTAAACAACAAACAATCTTCCAAACGTCGTCTGGATGATTAAAAGACGACTGCAATGTAAATTGTTATTGTTATCTTCCAATTAACGTCTGGACGTGAGTAAGACGTAACGCCTTTGACGATGGACGATGAAAGAAACTTCCAATTGCTGGCAGGGATATTGTTGATGATATACAACACTTGAATCCCAACCAACTCTTAACTATGGATCCCAGCAAGCCATATGAGTCTGAAAAGAGTCTTTTCTGACACCTTTTCCGGAGCGTTCATGCTCTTTATGAGCCCAAAAAACAATCATTATTGCTCCGAAAGCCTTCAGAAAAGAGCGTCATTACATTCGAAAATGGTCCGCCAGAAAAAGTATTTTATGAGGGGTTTTTTGGGCTCTGAAAGAGCTCTTAGATAATGTCAGAAAAGAGTCATGTAATTTTAAATACAAAAAAATTAAAGTTCATATTTATTACTTTTTTTAAATTGTTTTTTCTTAAACAAAAAGGGAATTCATTTACAAGTAAACTAAATTAGAAATGGAAAAAAAATTAAATAGATTTTAATTACAGTACAAAAAAATAAAATGGAATTCATTTAAAAAAAATATATAAAAATGGAAAAAAAAATTTATTTTTAAGCAAATTTTTCTTTCGCTCCGAAAATGCTTTTTAGTTGGACTCTTTTTTGACTCCTTTTTCAGAGCGCTCCTAGAATGGTATGCTGGGATATAAATGTTTATATGTATACAAACTAGTATCCCAGCATGCCATTCTAGGAGCGCTCTGAAAAAGGAGTCAAAAAAGAGTCCAACTAAAAAGCATTTTCGGAGCGAAAGAAAAATTTGCTTAAAAAATAAATTTTTTTTTCCATTTTTATATATTTTTTTTAAATGAATTCCATTTTATTTTTTTGTAAAAGGAGTCAGAAAAGAGTCCAACAAAAGAGCATTTTCGGAGCGCTCCGAAAAAAGGAGTCAGAAAAAAGTCCAACTAAAGAGCATTTTCGAAGCGAAAGAAAAATTTGCTTGTTACTGTCCTGAGTTGGCACGCAGTATGACTCAGAAATTCCACTTAATTATGTGTGTACCAAAGCTTTGTTGTTATTTGTGCTTTCAACAAAAAAAAAACATAGCTGTACCACACAAGAATGATAAAAACAAGATTACACAGAGCCCAAAAAAAACCTCATAAAAGACTCTTTTCTGACATTATCTAAGAGCTCTTTCTGACGGACCATTTTCGAATGTAATGCCCCTCTTTTCTGATTGTTTTATCTTTTATGATTGTTTTTTGGGCTCATAAAGAGCATGAACTCTCCGAAAAAGGTGTCAGAAAAAACTCTTTTCGGACTCATATGGCTTGCTGGGATGTAAACAACTCATAAATTTTTGGTTGTTGATTTACTTGCTTTACTTACTACCTTTCATTTCATGTCGTTCTTTATTTTCTTTCTCTTATTCCAGACACAGCAAATGATACAAAAACAATCAATATATGTACATATGTATGTGCATATACATACATACAGACACAGATAAAAATACGTTACTAAAAAATATATTTCTGTATATGGAGTATAAATATGTATATACTTACTCTTCGTACTTCTGTGTATACACATATATATATGGCTATATACTCAAATGTGTATGTTTGTTTGTATATAAAGAGTAAGTGAGTATATAATTAAATACGAGTATTTTGTATGTAAACAATGTATACGGTTAGAAATGTTGCGTTTTTTTTTTTTTTTTTGGTTAAACTTTTTCAAACAACTAAAATACTTTGAAAGCTGATTTTAGATCTACATTATTTGTCATTTCACCATAAATAAATCCGAACAACGGTTTATATTAATAACTTTATTGTAGCCGGTGGAAATCTCCATAGATCTATTATTACTGAGTTTTTTACTCCCCAATTAACCCTAGATGGTTACTCTTCATTTTTGTACATTAATGTTACTCTTTGTTGAATCGACGAACAATTTCTAAAAATAATTTTAGCGGAACAGTTTTTAAAGTTAAAAATAAACAAAAATATTTTTATTTAAGACTTTTATTTAAGGAATAACAAAAAAATATAATGTAACACAAATGTTTTTTTTTTCTATCTTAAAATTCGATACGAATTTGACTCTTTTTTATGAGTTACTTATATGATAGAGAGTATATTAGCTTCGTCGATTCGACGAACAGTAACCATCCGGGGTTAAATTGTAGTAGTGAAAACAATGTTATTTTTCATTTTCCGAAGCCAGTGTTTAATATTAGAATAGTGCCCAATAGTTTAATTCAATGATCACTCATTTTATTTCATAGTTCAAATACGAATTAAGTAGCTCTGCTAGATCAATTGCTCTTTTGAAATACCTTTTCTTATAACAGCTAGAAGCGAGTGCTATTGTGATGAATAGAAATACAAATACATATGTATGTATGTATGTACTTAAGAATGTCTTATGGCGTTTTCTTTTTTGGCAAAAATGTTACACGTTTTTCCCATTTCGCATCTTTTTTAATTTTTTTGTGTTCTTTTCTGAAAAAATGTCAATCTGCTAAAGTGTAGTGTGTTCTTTTCTATAAATGTCACACTATAAATTTAAAAAATGGTGCACCTTTCACACTCTGTATTTTTAGAGGGGGAGAATCGCACGATAAAACAGGTGACCAGTGATGCCAACTTTTGAGACTCAAAACGCGTAAACATTTTTGAAACAAGGGCTAAATGGAAAATAATCCATATAAAACCACATCCAATTTTCTTTTTTTTTTGCGTTTTGAGTGACTAAAATCCGGCTAAATCTAGCCCGAAAAGAGCTAAGTTGGCATTGCTGCAGCTGACATTTGTTTTGTTTATGAATGTGTATTTGTGTTAAGAAACAAAAAAAAATATACAAAATGGAAAATATTACTACTTTTTTATGTGCTGAAAAAATTTTGGATGACTTGTTGAATTCATCTTCATCATCTGATGATGATAAAATATTTTATATGATTATGGAAAAGTGAAAGGCTTTGTAGAGAACGTAATTATGAATACTCTGAAGTTAATGTATGTCAAATTTCATAGGACAATATCTCCTACTTCTTATGTATATATGTAATGTATATATAATATATATAATTTTTATAGTTTAAGAAGAATTTGCGTGTTAGTCGGGAAGGTGCCATTGGTCTTTTTGATAAATATTCATTGTCTTATTTCAAGCGATCTTACCAAGGAGCTATCTGCTTCTTCTTTTTTAACAAAAAAAAAAAAAAACAAAAGCAGCTGTTTATGAAAAAAAAGTGTTACACTGTTGTAATTTTATGTTCTATTCTGACCATTAAAAATGCGACATCTTTAAAATGTGGGGTAAACATTATAAAAATGTACATAATAAAGGTGTAACATTTTATTTCAGAAAAGAAAACACCATTAGGTATAATAAAATGTTAATTTTCTCTGTGCAAACTAAAAAAACAGATACGTGTAAGAAACTAAAATGGCTAACCCAATCAGCCATTTAAATTTAAATTAAATTTAATCTTAACTTAAATTTATCTTATTTCAGTAGGCACTTTTCTCGGCACTCTACAAGAATGAGTGTGATAGGAGTCTTTAAAAGCAACACATTTAGTTCAGAACATGCATTTACATATTTATGTATGTATGTACATATATCAATTAACATATTTGTGAGCGAATGATTTCAACTAGTTCATTTAATTTCATGAACTAGCCAAGAATTCGAAATTTCATCCGTAGACTTCATCAATTTTTTTTCTTAATTTAATTAAAATTTCCCATGGAATACACATTATATCGCTATACACTTTCATAAAATTGTTATGAAATTTGACTTTTGGACTATAAATTTTTTCTAAAATGCTCAATACAATTTCTTTGCCCTAGAAGAGGCGGTGTGGCGGGTATGAAAGAAAAGCTAAAAAAATTAAGACGTTTTTAAATACTATGCCAAATCTTTCTGGGCGAGAATTGTCACTCTGTGTAAAAAGTTCTTAAAACTAAATGAATCTGTTGAAAGCTCTCTAATATACACTAAGAAGTACGAGTAGTTATAAGCCAAAAAAGGATAAGATAAAGGTTTTATGGGATTTTTGCTCCAGTAAAAAAAAAAATAGATAATACCTATAGGTAATATTATCGAGATAAACTTAAACACGAATAAGTTGCATAGGCATACATAAAAAAATAACACTTTAACTTTTTACGGATTAATTTATGCATGGTACTTTTTTTAAAAATTAGATACGAGTTTGGTACTGAATCTTTACAAAATCTTTAAAATGTTCAACATATATTTATGTATGCATAAAATGAAAAAAATGATATGTTATTTTAAAAAGATTTACATACATATCTATGTATTGCGCTTAACCGTACATTTCTGTTACTCACTGTTATTGCTGTTTATATAAAAATCTTGTTTTGCTCCAGTATGAAAATAATATTTTGTAACGTACATAGTATGTACATAAATAAATGGGTTTTTTTTTTATCCAGCAAGTTTTATTTTTGGCTGGCATTTATTTGGTTTTATTCAGTACATATGTATGTACGAGTACTTTTCTTATTATTGCCAAAAGTGGAAAAATAACAATATTTTTAAAAGCCGATTTTTAAAGATTTTAAAGGCAATACTTTAAATATGTATGTATGTTGTTAAAACATGTAAATATTAAGAAAATTCTGAATTATGAAACATTTAAGGACTTGCCGTCTGATGATGATTTTTCTTTTTTTAAAGATCTTTACAAATTCTGAAATGTGAGTCAAATAATTTAAAATTATAAAGCAGTATCAGTGGTAATTGCATAAGAGTTTTTGGTTATCTGGGATACAGTATACTCTGTTTCGTCATATGGTCTTCGCCATTGAAGAAGGAGCCATTCCCTTCATTGGTTTTCAGCTTTCGAAATGAAGCAAAGCTTATTTTCAGGGGGTCTAATAGCTACGTGTGTGAAGATACATATGTATGAACTTTCATTTACTGTTGTGTTCTTTGTCTTTTTCTTGATTAAATAATATATTAATATGCATCAGTTGTTGTACTTGTAGGCTAACAATAACAAGAAAAATATTCATGCACTGTCTTCCTGTTGGTCTTCTTTAGAAAAATTTTCAATTAACTTTTTAATTTTTTATATGTACATATTTTTGTCAATCTGTTTTTGTTTTTCAACTTGTTGTTGTTTTTTTATTTTTTTATTATGTTTTTGCTGTTTACAACATTAAACTCTTTGGACAGACAGACAGGCAGACGTACGAATAGCATACAAATTCATAACAGCAGAGAACAAGCAAGTCAGTCTAGAGAGCGGAGTAGCTTCAATATGTTCACGCAGCACATTTTATGGATACATAAATACAGCAGTTCTTAGCTAATTAGAAATGAAAAAATATTTGAATAAAAAATCTAAAATTTTAATTGTTTTTGAAAATTTTTTATTTTTATCATTTATTAAAAATTATTTTCAATATGTATTTTTATTCGACCTTTATTATTTCAATTATTACTAATTTTTCAAGCTTGAGGTCTTTTTTGTATTATATATAAAAACTTTTTAACATTTATTTAAATCCAATATTTCGGCACTTCCTTGAGTGCCTTCGTCAAGGTTTTTTTCTTCCTAATTTTACAAATTTTTAACAAATTATAACAAATTTAATAATAACTGACAAATTAAAAAATTTTAAATTCAAAAAACAAAGAAATATTTTTCAAATGAAAATTGATCTATATGTAAATAAATTATTTTTTAACTTCCGTTTCTATTTTTATAAATTAAGAGTATATAATTTTGTGCTACATTTTCAGTGTCTGACTTAAAATTAATTCTCGAAATTGTCGGAACCTTTATAATTTGTACCATTTCTAACATAAATCTACGTTTATAATTATTTTCTGTGTTTAAAACCGTTGTATTTTCAAAATCTGGATAATGGTTTAGATTAGCACAATGAGTTGATAAAGCTGTTTTTTGTGATATATTTCTATATCTTTGATCTGATTTAGGTCCTGCTATCCTAGTCTTTAGTTTATTCTTCTCAAGCTTGAAAAATTAGTAATAATTAAAAATTATTTTCTTTGAGCTTAAGGTCAAACTTTCTTTAATAAATAAATTTTATTATTTTATTTTATTAGCAAATTTTTTAACAAATATTATTTCCCCGAAGATGCTACACATTGTTGTAGCAAAATATTGGAATAAATATTAAATAAGTAAAAAGAAATTTTGACCTTAATAAATAAAGGTCGAACAATTAGTTAAATAATTAATCATTTATTTTTACTTTACTTACTAGCTTACCTTTTTAAATTACTAGTTCTAGAATGGCTATATGTGAAAACTTCAAATATTTTGATAAATCCATAGAACTAGTGATATAGCAAACACTTACACAACCAGAACCCATTTTATAGAACAATATTGTGAAATGGAATTATTGAGTTTTTTCCGTACGATTTTATAAAGGGCATGTTTAAAATTGAATGTAATTTAGTAAAGAATCGATAAACGAGTGTTTTTCAGTAAATATAAGTCTATGTATAAATATTTATAAAATAATTAACCTAACTGCTTCTGGGAAGTTGTTAGTAGTGTTAAAATTTAAAAACCAGAAAACTAGACTTCTTACTAGAACTCAGTTCCGTTCAAAAATGTTATTTAGTGCTTCTGTTAAACTAGTTTCGAAGGTGAGAGTTTTATATTTGAATACAGTAATAGCAAGTAGGTATACAGGCATGTTCTGAAATCACGGTGATTTTAAATCACGAACAATTTTCAAATCACTGGTGGAATATTTTGGTGTTCTGAAAATCACGAGATTTTTAGTGGTGATTTCTTTGTTTACAATACAATTTTCACTTGTTTTTTACATTTGTATGTATATTAAAATTTAACTTATCAAACTACATATTTATTGACTACTTTTATTTTTTTTCAACAATTTTAATTAAATTTTCATTTTAATGTATAATTTAATCTAATAAATCAGTCATATGATGTATATTTTGATCTACAATATTAGCTGACTACTAAAAAGTAAATCACGAAAAATGTAAACGAATCTAAAAAAATGGTCCGCAATAAATTTGTAAATTCTAAGTTTTTTCTGTGTAAAATAGTTTTATTTCAAAAACAAATAAAGAACAAATGATTTCAAGTGTTTGTGATAATTTTATTACAAGAGTTCAATGAAAAATGCTTGAAAAATTCTAAGTGATTTGAAATCATTGGGGTGTTAGATGACCGGTTTTAAATCACGAGATTTCAATAATTTTTGTGCACAGAACACCTTTTCAGTGATTTCAAATCACTTTACGAAAAAGTGATTTTCAGAACATGCCTGATACATTGGTTATTATTGTGAAGCCCTAATTCCTTAAGATATTTTGTACAGGAGTTTGATAAAATCTGGAACCTATTTCAAAGTTGTTGTTACTATTTTGCTGGCATCAGCTGCAAGTTTAATAAAAATAAAAAATAACACAAAATTACTTTAAAAAAACACCCTGGAGATTACGAACGAATATAAATTTAATTTGAATAATTTGTTGTGCTGTGTGTAAATTGTTGGCAAAGATTTCTCAAGATTTTTTTTTTTTTTGTTGTAGTTGTTCTTTGTTGACTGACTAAGTAAGCAAGTGGCTCTCAAATAAGCTAGCCGTAGCTGATCTTTTCTCTAATTCACAATATACATAACTGACGATCTTTATGTCTGTCTGTCTTTCTGACTTTATATAATTTTTGTTCATGTGCTGGTAATTATAACAAGTACAACGATGTTTACAAAGGATCTTGTAAATAGTTTTTATAGTTTGTGGTTGATGTTTTTATTTTTGTCAGAAGTTGCTGCGGTAGAGAGGATGTCGAACAAAAGTCGTGAAGCACTTTTAAGCATAAAATATCATAATTACTTACTGTGTGTTGCTTTTGTTGTTTTGTCTTTACTTTTGTCATTGTTAATTCTGCTGCTTGTTGTGGTTCCCTTTTCTTTTAGTTCCCCTTCTCAGGCATTAAGTATATTTACTTATTGTGTTTTACGAACACAAAACAATAAAGAGACTCCTGCAGATCATTCTTCATTCAGTCTTAAATGACCCTGAACAACGATTGTGTGTGTAAGCATGTAAGTGCATGTGCAACACTGTTATTTATGATTTAAAAGTATTTAATTTCCGATGATATTGAGATTTCAGTGGCATTTTAAAAGAAACAACATGTTAAGGTTAATAAATCTGCTCCCTGTTTCAAAAATTTTTCTTGTAAACCAATTATACGATAAAAAAAACATGTTCTTTTATGCTTCAACTGATTTCTATAAGTGTCCATATGTTGAGGGTCACAAAATTTAAGAGGCATTTCGAAAATGAATTTGCTTTACTAGATCGTCTTTGAAAATAAGGAACTGTTTGCACAATAAACCGGAAAAGGTCCACAAATATTCAAAATGTAATTGTATCAACCTAATCAGGCATGTGGTGGAAATCGAAATGGAAAACGAATCAGTTTTGGAAATACATTTTAATGCATTTATAGTATAATTTTTAAAATTTTTGTTTTAAGATTCTCTTTTTTCAATACTGAAATATTACGAAAAAATTGACTTCTAAAACTCATTCGTTTTCGATTTCCATCACATGCCTGAATATGTTATTTCTGGCCGAATTTAAAGTTACAGAAATAATTGAAATTTTGTGTTACCTTTTACCTGCTTGGAATCGGTAGCCAACTCTTGAAAAATATTGATGATATTAAACATTTCCATACAAATAATCACCCCTATCGTGAATAAAAATTCCACATGAAATTTTTTCCCTTTTATTTTTTTAATATTGAATTTGAATAGGAAAAATGTGAAAAGGGAACAAATTTCTTGTGGAATTTTTATTCACGATAGGGGTGAATATTATGTGGTCTGAGACAAATTGAACTAAAGGAAATGGAACAACAATGTTTAACCATATCAATATATTTGAGAAATAAAAATATTAGTGTTTTATCACATTTTTGATTTACAGCCTTCACGAACCTGGACGAAACGTTAACGTAACAATTTGCGTTTATGTAAAGCGCTTTCTATTGTTTGTCTTCATTTGCGTTATGGACGTATAAATTAACAATGTGTCAAATCACAGTATTGCCAATATGTACATACATATATTTGTTTTGTTTACTTTTGCTCATATTAAATATTTTAATTTGCCATAAATAACGGCTACCCTACAGATGGATATACATTATAAACAAACCAAATTATTGCATATTTGAGTATTTTTGAAAAATTTTAATTAAATAAGTAAAAAAAATCATCATCTATATACATTGCTTTTATGAAAATATGTAAGCACATAATTGTTTGTGTATATTTACCTTTTTTAGTTTCAGTTTTCATTTTATACCTACATATTGTTTTTAAAATTTTTTTTCTGTTGCTTATATGTACGAGTATATTTCTTTTAAACGAATGACATATTTTATTCGTCTTGTGTCAATTGTTACGTTATATGTCAAAAAATTTGACTTTCAAATAAAATTTGAGACAAATAAGTTTCTTATACATATATAGAAATAATGGCACCTAATTTTATAATGATCGGTCCATAATTTGTCGAAACTCCCATATAAGACCATCTCCGTAATTCTCTTTAAGCGCCATAAATCTTTTAAAAGTATTTACATATACATATCGAGATAAAGTTTAGCACATATACTGCCGTATTCAGACAAAATAAAGTAGGTTTGAAGTGTGCTTTTAGACAAAATTTTCATAGGAAATTTTCTTAAACTACATTTGAAGTCTACTTTAAAATTTTGTGAAAAAATATTTAAAATATTCACAGACATCATGACAATACATTTTTGGATGATCGGTCCACAATAGGTTATATCTCCCATATAACGGCTGTTTCTGAAAAACCGTTTTATACACATACTGGGTGTAGGGTATTATATGGTAGGGCTAGACCGACTATACTTTCTTACTTGTTTTTTTGTTTAATATTTCGCAAACCTAAGAAACTTAATTGTAGAGGCTCTTATGCCAACCAACCAACAAATAACGCAAACAAAAAACGCTCTTTAAACCGGATTCTCAAAACTACGTTTTAGACTACATTAGACTTGTAAACAAAAAACGTATTTGTTGGATTGGGGTTTCGTTAACTGGTTACTCTCCTAATTTGTGAATGAGTGTTTTTTATGTTTGTTTGTATTGTATCATCAATTTTACGCGTGAAATGAGGAAAGAAACACATGGAAAAAAAGTAAAAAATATAAATATTATTTATGAAATTCAAACTGCAGACAGTTAGTTACAAACACATAAATTTAATAAACACGATTTTATGAACATGCAACCAATCAACGCAAAACCACAATGTTTTATAACAAGAGATGTAATTTTTATTGAAACTTTGTTGCACACGTTTCATTATTGTTTATAAAATTTGTTTGGCAAAGTATTAAATTTTAAATGTAATTTGAGAAACTCTTATGAGCTGCTTTAATGCATAACAGTATCTAAATAGTTTTAACACTTTACGGTCATCTTAACTACTTTCTTTATGGTTTTAGTTAAAACACCTAGTGTTTAGTTACCCTTTATGACAAAATTTATTTTTCAGCTACTGCAGTTTTATTTACAAAATTAATAAAAACTGTGATTTTCAGCTTAATTAATAAAAATTTAAGCAATAATTTTATATTTTATGCTTTTCAAACCAATATAAAAAAAACTAATAAAAAAAAACTGTCACCCAAAGTGTTTTTTATGAACTTTTACATTATTGGAAATTTATTGGTAGCTGCATTTTCGTCAAAAGTAATAAAACTTAAAAATACATACTCTAATATTGAAATTTGTATATTATTAGTGTAATACGAAACTTCTTATATTTACTTATGAAGTACAATAAATATTTGGCTACAGGTATTACTGCTGCATTGAAAATTCGGAACGGTAAAAGGTTAAATTTTGGATTTTGAACGATGATGTGTTTGTGAAAATTCTAACATGACCTGATCATGCTAGAATTTGTATAGTCACAATCATAACATAGTCATAACATTTTATGGGAAATCGTAACATGACTATCATATCAGTCATCACGTTTTGACACCATCACCTTGCAATTGATTGGTCAAAAATATATTTTGGTTGTGATACAATTATATCGTAAACAATAATATTTTATGACACTGCACATTGGTAATATAATTGACACATTTAAACCATAATATAATTGGACAACAACCATAAAGTCGAATCATAATATTATTAATACATTAACATTCGACATATGTAAATATCTTTTACGCTTTTAATATTATGAACAAATTTCATGGGAATGGGATTTTGATAAATAGATATTTGTTATGTGACTAATTTGAATACAAAAAATTATACCAACATTTAAATAATGTAACGTCTTTTCTATGTCTATTAAAATGTTCGATCAAATAAACAACATAAAATAAAACCCTCTATATTCGTTATATTTTTAACATAAATATAAACTATCACAAATCATTAACAACAAACTGTTTATAGAAAATAAAAAATTATTTTATTAAAAATTGTATTTAATTGCTGTTGAAATGTAATATAATAAATGAAAATTAATTTATACAATTTCCACAACTTCAGTGAACATGAAACATTTTGTTTAATAACCACCACATTGTAAGAAAATAGTGAAAATGTTCTAGTTATTATCATTTTTTTTTTTTTTTTTTTTTGGTTTTGAGAAAATGAAAATAAAAAAAATCCATATTATCCACATGCAGCACGCACATACACACTCCAATCAAGGGTTGTTTTCCACATTTTAAAAAAATATAAAAATATCATGAAAAAACTCTCACACATTCATATGGGAACTGTCTGAATAGTTTTTCCCTGTTGTGCTCGCTCGTATTGTTTGTTATTGTTGTCGGTAGTGCTCTAGTTCAACAATGACCTCCATCCCTCCTCTCCCCAATGTTAATTCAATCCACTTAACTGAGAAATACGTTAAGCTTTCTTTACAGTTTCTTTTTTTTTTTTGATTTTTTGACAATAGAATGTCTCTTTTTGTATGAGGGGTTTATGAAGAATTTCAGGGGAGAATTTTACACATTAACTGAAATGATTTTTTCATTTAATTGATGTTTTATTAACTAAGCAACATGTAACTTTTTTAATTTTAATCATTAATCGATTAATTATATGAAAAATATGCTGAAAGTGAAATGAAAGTATTGTTAATCCCTGAATTCTAACAATTGCTTTTTTTTTATAACTACATATGTAAGATGTTTGTGGAAATGTCATATACCCTACACCGTTGGTGGTAGAAGTTTAATGACAGTATCTGGAAAGAAATATATTTTATACTAAAATACTCTTCCAGCGAAATTTTTTAATTCCACATCAGTAGTCAGTTCTTATTCAATAAAATAGTTTCATAGAATTTTATACATAAGTGATGAATCCTAGACTTGTGCGTATGATACCGAAACTGGTTCCTCAATAATAATAATCAATTAATCCAAAAGCTAAGCCTTTAACTGATAGTTAGTTATCCAATAGAAATTTGTTCTGCATTTTCTAAAGTTTGAAGAACTACTATAATGTCGTATGCACTTCGAAGAACAAAATGAGATGGATTTAGGTATTTTCAAAGTATTGGATAAAGACTGACATGATTGTGAAAAAATATAATTGATGGTGATATTAGCATATTATGGTTGATCCCAACCATACTATGGTTGATATCAATTATATAATGGTTGAAAAATATATACCAACTATTATCTACAAGAGCAACTAATTTATTATTCAATAATATTGTTTGTGACAAACATTTATGTTTACACAGAACATAGTATATTAGCTGTTGTTGTTTTTAGCTGTTCTCGACGAATTGTTATAGATGGGATCTCATCAGAGTAGTATAACACGGCTTCATTTATTCTCCAATCTTATCTATTTCGTTTGCCATATTATATCAACATTCATATTCATTCAACTTGGATAGTTCTATCGGATGAGTGATACACTTAATCAATATATTGTGTCAACACTATAAATGGTGTTAAGCGAAAAGAGTCAAAGTATTCAACTCCATTGAAAGTCCTTACTATTACACAACACCATATTAGACATAATATGGAATGTATGAGCCGTTGCTGCAAAGCAACGATGACCCAAAAACTTGTTGATACGTTTTGGATTTTAAAAAGGGTTTCTTTGTTATCATTTTCTTAATTTTAATCTATTAATCAAATGTTATTAAAGAAATAAAATCTTCAAAATGTAAAAACTCATCGTGACTGAGTGACTGACTGTTAATTCTAAAAATATAACACAAAAAGTACTTTGGTATATAATTATTAATATTCTTATCTAAGCTTAATGTTGAAACAATATAAAAACAAGAATTGTAATTTACACAATTTTAAATAAATAATGCTACTTAATACTGGTCGTAGAACCAACAACAGTAACACATATTTCTGAATTAATAATAAGAGAAAAAAAACTGACGTCAATAGATTTTTTTCTGAAATACAAATAAACACAACAATCTTTATTTACATATTGTGCAAAAAGTGAAATTTTCCAAAATAGAAAATCTGGCGACATTTCTAAAATTTCGAAAATCCTAATGAGATTTCTACACACAATTGATTGTGTAAATATATGCATATGCATATATACATACAATACATACATACGTACATACATATATAAAAATATGGATAGCGAAACTGAAATGCACATTTATATATTGCTGCTTATATTAATGATGATAATGATTTAAATTTGTGATAACCCTGACCCTTACTTGAGTACTTTTCTTATATTTCACATACAAACACAAATAGAAACAGAAACAGATTGATTTTTATTATTTTATTGACCATAGTAGGTATGTATATTTATACCCTACACCACCATAGTGGGGAGATTATATTGGATTAGAATCGCATCCTGAGTCGATTTAACGATGTCCGATGGTACATGATATTTTTGCGGCCCAAGGACGGATGGGATTGAAACTGGTGGAAATCGGTCTATTATTTCACCTTGCCCCAATACAAATGTCCTCATAAATGTTTGTTTATGCAACTATCCAAACAAATTTCACCACAAATGAGTAATAAATGAAGCTAAATAACATCTAGAAATTTTGTCACGATCGGTCCATAATTAGTCGTAGCATCCATATAAGGCCCATTTTCGAAAAACACTTTAAAGGGTATAACTCTTTTAAAAATGTTGCTATGCAAATAATATTGAACACAAATATATTTCATATACATATTGTATATTTCATATACATATTGTATATTTCATATACAATTTTATTATGATCGGTCCATAATTAGTCGAAACTCCCATATAAGACCCTCTTCGTAATTCACTTTAACCTCTATAAATCTTTTAAAAGTATTTATATCAAGATAAAGTTTAACACATATAATATTTACAGAAATCATGACAATAAATTTTTGAATGATTGGTCCATAATAAGTATGTAATATCTCCAACATAGCGCCCATTTCTGAAAAATTGGTTTCTACATATGCTGGGTGTAGGGTATTATATGGTCGGGCTTGACCGAATATACTTTCTTGCTAGTTTTATATTATTTTCTTTTCAGACGACTTTTAAACTACAACAACAAAATAAAACATAAATAAAAGTCGATTTCATGTCAACAAATGAAACCAGAATATACGAACGAGTATACAGTAGAAATGAAACCCCCCCAAAAAAAAAAAAAAAACAACAACAAAGCTGTAGTTCCAGTTTGCTTGTGATTAATAATTATAAACGTTTAAATCAGCACTCGTATCTTTGTGCCTGTGTATGTACGAGGAGCACCAGTCAACTTGTATAAAAAAAGTTGAAAAGCGACTTTAAAATATTGAACATTCAAACCAGTCAGCGATTTTTTTTTCTTTTATAGTAAATTGTGTCGACTTGTAAACACCTTTCAACACCTTTTTTTTGTAGACGTACCTGATAGGTATATATATTTTTTTTTATAAAAAACGTGTGAAAATTACTGAGATCAGAATTTTCGTGCTGATCGAAATTATCAATAAAAAAAAAAACTAATTTTTACAAATATTTAAAATCCTCCCATTTGATTTTTTACATCGAAAATTATAAAAGCTTCTTTCTAACTGTTAAAATTTTCTAATTTTCTAATAGGTATTTTAAAACGTTTGAGTATTTTGTTAGCTTGTTTAAAATACTTCAACTAATTTTTACCCAAAAGCAATCAAATAGTTAGTTTTGATTAAAATATCATGTTTAGGACTAAGAACATTTTTTTTTTAGTTTCTGTAGAAAATGTATAAAATCATTCTCTATAGAAAATTTGGTGTATTACAATTTTTTTTTGCACTAGAGTTTTATAGAAAATGTTGTGTATAACACAATTTTCGTTTTACATACGAGTACATATGTATGTATGTATGTATGTATGTATACATACATAACACATAACTTAATAGCGGTGATCAGCATTGTAGGAAACAACTAGAATAGACAAGTTTAACAACAGTAACCAAATAACAAATATTAAAAATACGACCAATCCATATTTACGATACACTTTAGACATGTCTTAGAAAAAAAAACAACATAAGTTAACTTTTCCAAGTTGATAAATAAACAAAAAAATACATACATATGTACATATTTTCTTAATTTGCAAAGAAAACAAACACATTTTCTAAGAAATAATAAAAATATATTGTGTATTTTAGTGTAGGACAAAAGTATAGGTTAGGTAGGTACATACTTATGTTCTGTTTAAGTTTTAGCAAATACAACTGAAATCTTGTAAATAATATTTCAAAATAGATAGTAATTGTTATTGAATAATCACTGTGGTTATTGCTGTTGTTGCTGCTGTTTGCGTGACCAAATACACGATTAGTCGCCAAATAGTTTTAATTATTTCAATATAAATCAATAATTTTTTGCAATTTTCTATATAATCGCACATAAATTAAGACTCGCCTGTTTTGTTTATATATTTTAGTTATGTAGTTGTTGTTATTTTTAATTATTTCAATTAAACACAATACAATACATGTTGGTGATACATAATATTGAAATAAAAATATTAATATTGATATAAAAAGAAAAAATACCCGCACACACATTTAAGTTTTGTCCATACAAAATTATAAGTTTATATTTGCACAGGAATATTTCAAATAAGTTTCTAATAACTAATTGCAGCAGTGATGGTCGAGCGATAACAATTTTCAATTTAAATACCACTATTTTTCTCGGCTATTTACAATTGGGGTATTCACAAGGTGTGCTATCATGTTATATTGTCATAATGTTCTAACATTTTACAATGGTTTAAAAATATTGTTGTTGCTTTGTAAACAAAAAGTGTCTTAAATTATTAGAACTTTGCTTGCTATGTTTATTGTGCTGTCGTAATTAAAAAATTTTTTGTTTATTTACTTGAGTTTGCCATCACAACATCTAAAATGTATTTTTCGCACAAACTGGCTATTATTTTAGTTTTTTCACTTATTTTTGGCATTGTGGAAAACAATATTAATTTTTATATTTGTTTTAAATCAGCTAATTTAAATTCAAAATAGCACACTGAATTATGAGGGATTGTTCACAGCAGTCGTATTTTTTCATGTTATTATTTTAAGACATATGACTTTATGGCACCTTGTGAATCCCCCAAATATTTCGCGGTTTTTCTGATAAAAATACCACCGCGCGCAATATTATTAAATTGAAGAGACATCATTTTCTAAAATGCCATTTTTTTGTTCAAACATAGTAAATAGAATTTAAATCCATGAATATATTTCGAAAAGGTTTATCTACATTATCCACATTAATACTCAAATTAACACATCAAGCACTAATTAAAGTAGTTTTTGGAAAATATTCCTGTAAAAATTTAAAAGATTTCAGTTAATTGAAATTTATGATTTTCAAAGTAGAGTAATGGTATATTTCTCAATAAAAACAAATATGACAAAGTTATTATTATCAACATTTTGTTTTAAAATTTACGATTACATTTAGAAAAGTTTTGCCACATTTACATGATAATGTGTATTGCTACATTAATGTTTGTTAAGACACTTTTAATATTTACACATGTATGTATGTATATAGATCAATCAAATTACTTTGTGGCTTGAAAATATTAAATTTTGGACGAAGAAAATCAATCGCGTTGGAAAAGCCTTTGAAAGGCCATTTGATTTGACATACATACATACTGAGATAGTCGTGATTTTTTGTAAATATATCAGCCATATACTTACATACTTAAATTACCTATATTTATTAGGGAACAGGGTTTGTAAGATACTAGGGGTCTTCGAAAAGTTGATTTCAACCAATTAAGTAATTTACTAAGCACAGCAACAGTGAAATAATGTTTTTCTTAGTAAAGAAATTTATCTAATATTTATACGGAATTTAGAATTTCTTGCTTAAAGTTTTTTTTCTATCTATTCACTCAATTTTCTATAGAAAATACTTATATTTTAATAGTAATTTTATTAAGCTTGAGGTCACAATTTATATTTATTGTGATTACCGATATTTCGTTCTATTCTTTTCAAAAGCGAAATAAACAAAGATCATCACGACATGAATGGGCATGCTCTGAGTCTATAGCAAATTAGTCGCAGGAAGAAAAAAAATATAAAAAATAAAAAAAATTATTTGAGAAAATTTTTCATTTGGCTTGAGTTCATATTTTTAATTAATAACTCGAATAATTTTATTCTATTTTCTTCGACCTTTTTGTATGATTTTGAAAAATTTTGCCAACCCCTTATATCAAACTTATATCAAAATATTTGTTTACACATAGAAAATTTGTTATTTTTTAAATATTAAAATAAAATAACTCATGAAGAAGATTTCCAAAGGAAATCGAAATATCAAGCTTAAAAATTATTTAATAAAAAAAATAATAACTCGAAGAATACCATTGTGAAACTATATTTTTCTAGACAAATGGCACACGAAAATGCATTTTCTACCCTGCCAAGGGCGTCATCAGCAATGTTTATTGTCCAAGATCTACTTGTAAAAATCATCTATTTAACTCACCATTTATTGAGAAATAGACTTCGGGAATTAAACATATTTCTCTAATACTAAAATATAAAAAGTTCAAACATAGTATTCTCTAAAAATTAAATAAACAAATTTAAAACTGAAATTCCGAAAATTTATTGAAATTACTAGGAACATATATCAAAAGCGGCGCCTATTTTCAAGCCGATTTAAGCCGAACAAATTTTCGGCGGCCGTTACGCGCAGGTCTCTGCCGGGAATATCATTTTATTATAGATATTAGAAACAAAACCATTTTCAAATTCCTTTTTGCTGATCTCTTGCTTTAAATATTCGCACATTAAAAAATTAAAAAATTTGTTTTAATCATCTTAAATATAAATTGCAGACCTCTTTCATATTATGTATGTATGTACATATTGTTAAAATTACCACTGTTTGAATAAAATGTTAGTGTTAAGGTGTTACTTGACCTTCCCGGTTTATATAGTTTAAAAATACAACACGCATACACACCCAATAATAATAATAATAATAACAATAAAATAGCTAAGTAACTGAAAAAAAAACAATTGTTATTGAATATTGAATTGTTAAATGAAATGTTAAATGAATATACAAAATTGTTTATATCTCAAAATGACTTAAGTATCCATCCAAATTAACTACGACTTTAACACATAAAAACAAATATTAAAGGTCGAACTAAAAAAAAGAACTAAAGGGGAACAATTGCATTATTTAACATGATTTAAATTTAAATAAATAAAAGTACGACTAAGTACGAAACTGAAAATAAATAAACAAATAAACATACAAGTGTAAAGTTTAGTTTAGTAAGTAAGTAATGTGTAGGGAGGTATTTAATTAAAAACATTTATTACAGTAAATACCGATATGGCTTAAATAGGCGTGTACGTACATAGACATTTTAGATTTAGACTATTGTTTTCATGTAATTTGTTTATTGGTGTTCAAATTCAAATGTACGATTTTTTTTTACTTTTATTTGAGTTTGAAATCATTAAATTTGACCTTTTATTGGTAAACTATTAAAAGACATTAATATATGACTCAATGTATAATTTAAGTAAAAATATACACAATAAAGAAACTATGTATAAAAAAAGAAACGAAAAAGTTTAGGTACATACATATATTTTTAAAATGTTTCGATAGCAACAACTATTTCACACTATTGTAAATTGGTAAAATAGCTAAAAAAAACACAGAATAAAAAAAATACGAATTTAGCGAATATTTTGTACGCTCTGAAATATATAAAATCCCAGAAAAATGTTGTTGGCATGTCACTACCAATTAATTTACTTTGTAAGATCTACTACATATCATCAGCACTTTAGTAATGACTGGCATGAACACTTAAATAAACACACTACTTAGCACAAATAGTCATATTTTCGCTAAAATCAGAAAGTTGTTTACGATTTGTCCATCGTCTTGAACATTGCTATATCATTTCCAATGTACCAAACCAGCCCGATCTGTTATCGAAGTAACAACTTGACTTTATGAGTTTGCTGTTAACATGTCCTTACAATCAATTGCGATAATTCGCAATCTGACAAATTGTATATATGTACGAGTACCACCTAGATTTTTAGGTGGCGAACAAAACGACCAAATAAATACATACATACATACATATGTACATAGTTTAGTCATTACAATAACAAATCAAGCAAAACAAATAAAGTGATTGTAAATGTTTGTTATCACTGTTTTTTTTCGATTCAACTTTATATGTTAATTTCCTCTTTTCGCAAAATAGAATACACTAGAGCCAAATACAATATACTTAAGGTGCGGTCACATTTGGCAAATATTTACTCAAAAAAGCGTAACCACTTGTTTTAGCACAAATTTGTTTGACGTTGTTTACTCTTACAAGAGTTTTGTATGATCAAACAGCATCAAATAAAATAAAACTAAATATTGTGCTTTGCCCTCAATAAGAAAGTTTTTTTTTTTTTAATAAATAAAAGAATTAAAATATATGTTATTTAGTGGTTACGTCGTTTTCTGCAAATATTTGCCAAATGTGGTACGGTCACACTACATACTAAAAACATGTCTGTATGTATTTAGACATTTGTTTGAACTGTGTGTGTGTTTTTTTTAAATAGTTTTGGCATAAAAGAAAACAAAAACTTTAATGAAATACGCAAGTTTTTGAAATTATTGTACTCGATCGCATCTATGCGTCATTGTTGTGACGTTTTATTAGTTTATTTTTTTTAATTTCATCATTATGTTATTTGTTATTATAAATAAATTAATAAAAATATGTATGTATGTATATAGCTGTGTTTATAATCAGCTAAACGAATTGAACATTGACGTGCATACATATGTATGTATTTTACTATGAATCATTTAACTATTTTGTACTTTTCAAAGATTTTTTCCATTCAATTTTTTAATTAATCAGGTATGTGATGGAAAACGATAACGAGTGAGTTTTTGAAGTCCATTTTAAAGTATTTCTAATTAAATTTTTAAAATTTTTGTTTTAAGATTCTCTTTAATAGCAAATTATCTTTATATTTTGTGGGATAAAACTGTTTTAATACAGAAATATTACGAAAAAATTAACTTCTAAAACACACTCGTTATCGTTTTCCATCACATACCTGATTATAAGCCTTTTAAAAAATAATGTAAAATATACAATATACAAAAGAAAATTCACTGAACGCGGACTAATATAAAAATTGTCAATCAGCCTTTATGTACATATACATATGTACTTTCTTATGTTTACAAGTCAAATAAAAAGACGTAAAACTTAAAATCGCTAGAAAAAATTTGAATTTTATTGCAGCAAAATGCCTCTTTAAGTTTTGTTTATCAAGGGTCCTTATTGAAACAAAATTATTAGTGATGGTTTAATGGATAAAGAAAGAAATAGAATAAACTAAAAAATATATTAATAAGCAAGTATGTACTCGTGTGTATTGTGTTATTTACATTCAAATGAAGTGTAGGGTTCTCATTTTACTTGTATGTATAAATGGATAGATCAATGAAAGAATAGATGTATGTATTACTGCTTAAATAAGTGCGTATTTCTCGTGAAGTTGTTTACCACCATCATTCAACCACCGCTTCGTCAGAGACGCACTCACAACGTTCAAACTTACATATGTATATCACCATTATTGTTCTATATTTTTGTTTATTTTTTTCCTTTTTAAATTTTCCTTGTTTTTAATAATAATTTTGCACATGAAAAAAAAATGTATTTTTTGATGCGCAATTTCGTGTTTATATCAGAACTAACACACACAAACAGCCTAATATAAGTGTGTATGTTTGTATATACATACATATGTATGTATGTATTGTATACTATAAATACATATGTATGTATGTACCATGCAAGTAATCGCATAATTGGTATGCAAATATACAGACTTCTGAATTTGTATATAGCAGAGAGTGTGAGCTTTTTTAAATTTTTGTTTTCTGTGTTTATTACTTGCATACAAAAAATATTAATAAAATGTTCAAAAAAGATTGTGTGGAACTTTTTTCACGTTATTTATAAACATTTTAAAACAGGTAAACACAAACAAATAATTTAGAAATAAATAACTTGCGATTAGAGTTTTTTTTTTAATTTGTATCTACATATATATGTATGGTTGTATGTATGTACAAACATAAATATGGTTTTGCCTATTTAACTTTGGTTGTAAATATTAAATTAGACCTCGAGCTAGTAGAGGAACTTGTTTTCAAAATCATTTTAAGTCTGTGTGAATAAAGCCATTCAAAATTAGGTAGAATTTAAATTAAAACAAGCTTCCTGAGAATTGAGCCATTGAAACAATAGTTTGGAATTTATCATTAATAATTTTAATAAGCTACTTCATAAACGTTATATTCAGACCATTAATTAAAAATAAAATCAGGCTATATTTAAAATATTTTTCCTTCAATTATAAAAAAAAACTTATTTGTGTCAAATTTTATTTGGATACCAACATTTTTAAGAAATTTATGATCGTTAAAGTGAATTTCGAAAGTGGGCCTTATTTACTTAGAAGCTACGACTAATTATGGACCGATAATAATAAAATTGTAGCGTATTATTTGTATACATATGAAATATATTTGGGTTCAATATTATTTGAATATATACCCACATTTTTGAGAGAGTTATGCTCTTTAAAGTGATTTTCGGAAGTGGGCCTTATATTGGAGCTGAAATAACCAGTTTCAATCCCATCCATCCTTGGGCCGGAAAATTATCACGTACCGAATTTTATCAAAATATTTTCAAAATTGCGACCTATACTTTTTGCACAAGCTTTACATTAACAGCCAGACGGGCGAACGGACGGACAATGTTAAATCGACTCAGAAAGTGATTCTGGGTCGATCGGTATACCATAAGGTGGGTGTTGGACCAATATTTCTGGGCGTTAGAATCATCAGCACAATTCCAATATACCCTTCCCACTATGGTGGTGTAGGGTATAATGAATTAAAATTATTCTCTCGAAGTTAAATTTTTATCGAAAAATTATAATAGATTGTATTAGATTTATTGCTCAATATCGAATGGCACAATCGTAAATACGAAAATTATTGTAAATTTTACCTGATTTTTCGTACGATTGCAGTAATGAAGCTCCAGATTTCATTCGCTTAGTAAGCAAATGGCAAGGATTAGCAAGGATGTTATATATGTATGTTCATACATATAATGTACATACATATGTATGTATGTATATGTATATTGATCCAAAAATTAATAGTTTAACAAATTTCGTTCATTATTGTACACATGCCAAATTGTGTTTTAATTGATTTTAAAAGTCGCATTGACTGACATTTTTCTTAAAAATTATTTTATTGGACCGATTTCAATACCAAACATTTCGGATCAATAGATAATATTTGAGAAAAATATTATTCCCCTTGATCTTTCCATTTAGGTCATTTGATGGATCGCCTTAGAATTGTAATGGGATCAATAATTCAATATTGTTTAAGGTGGATTGAAAAAATCGTAAATATTCTTTTACATTATACACACAATTGGTGCTAATTTGGTTATTCCTGGCGTAACATTATTTTGGCTTATTTCGGTTACTGTATTTTAATGATAATTTCAGTTTGATTTTAATTCAATATACAATAATGGTAACGTTAGTAGTTTTCCGAGCTTACGATAGTTGAACTAAAAGGATATTTTAGGCATAACGGCTACCATGAGTTTCTTATTACATACAAAACATAAAATGGATATACATATTTACATACCTATGTCAACGTTAAAATTTGCACTCGTTACAAAAATTCCCTGTTTATTTTACTCATATACAATTTTTTGCTATTGAGAATACCTACTTAATTTTAAAAATTCATAAGTTTTAAACGAAAAAAGATTTTATAAAAAAAAAAAATAACAACAAAAATGTCAAGTCATAAAAAGTCACGTAGCAACTTGAAGAAATATGACCACGTGCTAATTGAAATGAAATGTTTAATTCAAATATACATACATATGTATGTAAAAGCTGTAGGACTATTCTAAATATGACAATAAACCAGCCAGCCAGCCAGGCAACCCAATCAAAATATAGAAACACAGGGGACAGAGACCAAACGGACGGATGGATGGTGTTGAAAAAAGTGACGCAAAATGTTAATAAACAATTAACGTAAAAACAACAACAATTTTTGAATTTGTTTATATGTACATGTATGTAAAATTTCTGTGCAAAAAAAAATAATTTTTTAACAAATTATTATAAATACATACATACATATGTATGTATGCATGTATGTATGTGTATTAACCCTGCAGGAGATCGAACTAGTATCAAACTAGTATTGTACTAGTACAAAAATCACCAGTACTAGTTCCCAACTGTAACCTTTCCTATACCATCTTAATGCTCAAATTAACATTGAGTGTGTTTGGAAAATCACTAGTACAATTGGTTCTAGACGTGAACTAGTACACTTGGACCCAATTGGGTGCTTTAGAACCAGTTTGTTACTAGTTCTTTTGTGCTTGGAAAATCACTAGTACCATTTGCTCTAGACGTAAACTAGTACAATGGGACCCAATTGGGTGCTTTAGAACCAGTTTGTTACTAGTTTTTTTGCATAGAACAATTTCCTATAATAGCTCGATTTACTCCCTTGTTGATTTTGTTAAAAATAAGTACTAGAAAAAAAAATAAAATGTTTTTGTATGGTTTTATTTATTAAAATACAAAAGGAAATTACTTAAAAATTAAATATTTTGTACGAATTTTTTCAGGTTAATCAGTTAGCATAAAATTATCAGTTTTATAAACGTAAAAAAGAAAAAACATTTGTAATGTTAAAATGCCAATTTGTTCAAGGCTGGCTGGACCTAAAATATAAATAATATCATTAAATTTGTTTATGTCGATTTTTTAGTGTTAGTTTCTACATTGTTGTCTTTCTTTAATTTTTCCAAACGACTCAATTTAAAAAGTCTTTTTTTTTGCTGCTGAAATGCCTTTCTCAAGGTGGTGTCAGGCTCATCAGAATATACAGCAATAGCATCTAAATATTGAAATATAAAATTTACTTAAAGTATTTGAAGATTAAGAAATTTGTTATTTGTTAATTAATTTACCTATTAAGGCGGAATAAAAGTTTTCAAATTTTTTAAGACTCTGTTTGCCATGTGTACCATCAACGTTGAAATCTTGAATTATGTTGTGTCCCAAAATTTCATTTAGGTATCGTCCAACATTTCCTTTTAACAATGATTTCATTCGTCGTAACTGCGAAAAAGCAAAAATTTCTATATCATTAGTTTAAAATGCTAATGCCAAAAAATTCATTGACATGAAATGGTATTGAATTTTTTAATTCCAATGAAAAATTCCCATATATGAATAATATATGTATATATTTTTTGTAATTTAATAGATGTACTTACATAGGGATCTGCCTGGGACTGGATCATAACATTTAGCTCACTTAATTTATCTTCTGATTTGATAGGAAAGATTTGCATGATGTCATCTAGAACGTTATTTATAGAAATTATTTTTGATAGAAGCACTTTATGTTCCGCTAAAATTTCAAGTATGCTGTTGTTTTGCCGGTCAATGGTATCTAATAAAAGACGTATATTTAAAAAACTAGTACAAAAGAAAACTTATATTAATAAAATAACCTTGTAGACTTTGAACTTTAATTGAGAGGTCTTCACAATGAATGCACTTTTTGTCGACTAAAAATAAAAATGTAGGGCATAATAACGGTTAGTATAATAATACAATATGTGAATCAATTTAAGAAATTTAAAACCTACCTTTTGGATAATATTTTAATGTTGCCTTTGAAGGCTGTAGTTCGTGGTCGTTTGGCATGTCTGTGGTAAGCAACTGTGCAAAAGAGGAAGAAGTATAAAATTATTTGCAAATGGCAGACAAATAAACTTGTAGTCAATATCATTAAGTGAAAATCTTTCGATTCCACCTAATTCCAAATCTGTCTGATATATCCCAAGTTGAGCAGAGTCTATGGGCTCTTCAAAAAAACTTTTAGTATTTATAATAGGTCTTCCTTCCTCTGACAAAATTGCAAACAATTCTTCAGCGCAGCTTCTTGTAGGTTTAGTTTTAATGAACCACTTTTTTAACTTTTGCTTCAAGGTAAGCTTTGGTAATTCTGAAATCTTTCGCAATTTTTCTTCCAGTTTGCATTTTTTTTCTGAACACGGTTGAGGGTCAATGTTATTCACAAAATCAAATTCTTTACACTCTTTAGAATTTTCGGGGTGCAATACTCTACGTTTATATTCACTTATTTGTTTTTTTAATTTTCTTTTAAAATATCTTTTAGAAAAACTAATTTTTAAATATTTTAAAAATACCTTTTAATAAGTTTTGTAAAATAAATTTTTTATGCACGAGCGAGTTAAATAACAAAGCACACTTAAATGAAATATTTCTTCTTTATGCATGCTTGCCATATTTTTTTTATTATTTAGCCGATTACCGTGGTTTTAAATGTATGGCAGCACTTAAAAACAAAGAAATGCAAAAGAAAATTAAACATTTTTTATAATGAAGATGGCAAAAATCACCGATTTGAAATCAAATTTATTAAGCCGTACCAAAACACAAATATGTAAATTTTTATTTTGTTACACAAAAATTATATTTATCCACAAGTGGTGCACTTGTACTACATCAATTACTAGTACTCATTAGCACTAGTATTTTTATATACAAACTCTAACCCCATTTGCACTAGTGCCTTTTGTTCTAGTAATTGTACTAGTAGCTTTTAGACAATTAACGCTTAATCTCCTGCAGGGTATGTATGGATTTTGTTTATAGGCATTTTTTGTTAAATATTTAGAAGATTTTGTTTAAAGATTAGCACATTTTAACACATGTTTGTGGTTGTTGTTTTTTAAAGTTTTTAAATACAGTTGTTGTTGGAACGATAACGTTCTGGAAGTGGTGGATTTTTGGATCACATTTTTAATTTAACTGCGCAATTTTTTGTTGTACAAAAAAGCAACTGATATTTAAATATGTGTATGTACATACAAACGCACAAAATTTGTATCAAAAAAAAATAATTTATAAGTACATATATTTAATTAGGCTAATTTGTGAATGAATGAACAATTTATATTTTTAAAAATATTTTTAAAAATGTTTTTTAAAAATATATACAAATACATAGTTTCTTTTTTTATCGGAAGGTCTCATTTGTAGGGCCTAAGTGTTTATCAAATAAAAATAATTTATGAAATAAAACCATTTAAATTTGTTTCTGCCATTATCATTGAAATTAAATATATACATACATATATGTATATTTATGTACAAGCAACCTACATATGTATATAGTTGTGTATTTTGAAGACAATACACAGATTTTCAAGAGCACTGTCAAGGCTAAAACTCGAAACGAAATTTTTATATTATTTAGCACTTTAGTATCATGTGTATATAAAAATTGATAACAAAAATCTTTTCTTTTTTTGTTTAATAAAAATGTCATGTTGTTGCAGAAATTGAGTACAAAATGAACGTTTGTACCTTTGTATCATTTTAAAAATGTTTTTAAAAATCTTACAATTTTTGTTAATTTCTTTACAATAGATAAAAAAAATAAGAAATACCTATATATTTTATTAAAGTTGTACTTTTGATCATTTTAGCATAATTTTGTACTTACTGTACAGTGTACACAATGAAATGATCTTGAATCTTTTGATAAATAAAATTTGGAATATTGTAATTTACAACATATGTATTTATTGGCACATATGTATGTACGTTTATCTATGCTTCTATCTTAATTCAAATTGTTGTTATAATACCTGCATATGTACATACATATGTATGTACATATATTTGTAATTCAAATTTTAAAGATAACAAAATAACTAGATACCTCATGTCTTTTACCGTTTGTACTTATTTTCTCTATCAAATGTAAAACATCGGAATCAATCAATGCTTGAGTCAAATGAAATACTTTATGTACATATTAATATAATCAAGAGACATACAAGGTAAAGTATATAAATAATTTATGTATTTGTATATACATTTGTACATATAAAAGTATACATCTACATGCATTAGTATACAAATACATATTGATGGTCTCATGTAGAAAGGCCCTAACTCGCATATTTGAAACTTTACACGAGAAGCTAAAAACGTAATAGAAACTGTAATATTCAACATTTAAATTTTTTTGTACAACTGCTTATAAAAGCGTTATTTTTTACACTATTGCAATAAATTTTTGTGAGGTGGTGTATTTGCGTTAAATGCATTGGAATCGCAAAAAAACAAATTTCGAAAAAATAGCGAGTTAGGGCTGTTCTACATGAGACCAACGATATACATATGTATGCATGTATATAAAAGCAACAGTATTTCAGGCTCTACTCAGTATGTATATGGAAGACATTATTTTATATAAATATATTATACCTATATCTGCCTATTATGCTTAAAAATGCTTCAAGGTAGAGGTTTAAAACAACCAATTCTGTAAATTTGAATTATTAATCAGGTATGTGATGGAAATCGAAAACGAAACGAGTGAGTTTTTGAAGTCCATTTTAAAGTATTTCTAATCAAATTTTTAAAATTTTTGTTTTAAGATTTTCTTTAATGGCAAATTATCTTTATATTTTGTGGGATAAAACTGTTTCAATACAGAAATATTACGAAACAATAACTTCTAAAACTCACTCGTTTTCGATTTCCATCACATACCTGAATAAGATCATCGGTAGTCGAACTGAAACAGTATTATAGAGATAACAGTGTTAACATTTTATACATTCCAGGTAATCTATTGTGAAGTCATTTGTTACTTTAATGTCTCTAAGGAATTTATGTATATTTCTGTACTCTTTGAATATAGAAAAGTTTTGTAATAGTCTGTCTAACAGTCTAAACATTTTATTAACAACATTTACAAATCTAAAAGACATACGAGCAGTGTTGCCATTTTGACGCTTTTTTGGTCTCGTTACCCTTTTATTTTTTTTTTTTTCAAAAAATACCCTTTTGACGCTTTTTCTATTTTTTTGGTGCAAAAAGTCCAAAAAGTAAATCTAGCTTTCGCGTCAGTCAATGCGGACCATGTCAAGCTATACAGCGATTTGTATTACCTGAATAAAAGTATTACAAACTTTGATTATCTAGAAGGTAATTTAGATGAAAGCGTTAACGAATTTTGTTATCTTGGATATCATTTCGAAAAGTCTTGCAGATTTTATAAAATAATTGAACAATTTAATAGAATTTACAAAATATCACGTACTCGAACTATGACGTAGACTTCCTTCAAATTTTATATTGCTTCAAAAATATCGTTATTTAGTGTTGACAATATTTTTAAAAATGGCGAAGCGGATATTATTGATTTCATACAAAACTTCGTCTCTAATAAATAAAATAGAATTTTTCCTAAAGAATCTAACGTTGTAAAAATTAAAAAAAAAAAATTGAAAGAACTGATGAATTTTAGATTGAAGTCTACAATTTTAAAAATTATTTGGGGAAAATCCTTTTCATGAACTAGCTGACTTTATTATTCGTATACTTTCTTTTCCTTACTCAAATGCCGAAGTCGAAAGAACGTTTAGTTTAATGATTTTTTTAAACCAAAGATCAGAACCGACTTTCTTTAAACTCAGCCAAAAGTTTGTTATGGCAATTACAAATTACCTTCAAGTTTTTACTTAAGAATTAAATCAAATCAAACTTATAAAAGGTCTGAATATTTGAAGAGGTTTTTGAAAATTAAATTGTTTTTCTATAAAACTTTATATTTTGTTTTTTATGAATTGTTATTTTATTTTAATTTTTTGTTTACTCCTGGTAACTGAATTGATAATAAAATTATTTATTTATTTAAATTTATTTAAAAATTTTAACATACTTTTTGATATTCTAAGTTCTTGTTTTTACCCTTTGTTTTATTGCCAATTTTTATCTTTTTTTAGGTGTTATTTGCAAAGCAAAACAACACGATACGAAAATTTTTGTTAAACTTTTTTTTTTTGGCGCTTTTTACTCTTTTTTTGTGTAATTTTTTACCCTTTTTACCCGTTTTTACTATACACTTGACGCTTTTCTTTATTTCTAAAATGGCAACACTGCATACGAGTATAGCGGAGGGTGTGTGAAGTTCGGCCGGCCCAGATAAATGAAAACACTCTTACTTATCATTTGTTGCTATTGTTTGCAAGTCGCTGTTTTTTTATTAATACAATTTATCAATATATACATCATATGTATAGAAGTATGTATATGAACATATAAAGAAACGTTGCGTGTTTATTGTATTTTTTCACTAAATATGTATATATATACAACCAACGTTTATACTCCATACAAACAAATTTATATGTATGTACATATATGCAGACATTTTTAAGACTTGGCCTCAATGTAGATAATTTATTATCTTTACACTCATGCATACATTCACACACACAGATACAAAATAGTGTGGTAAACAATAAACAGAAAGTATTTTATTATTATTATTATTATTGGTTTGCTTTTTTTAAATTACGATTTGTTTTTAAATAAAATTAAGATTATTTTATTTAAAATAATTTTTATTTAAATATTTTAGTAATACTCGTATGTATTACTATAATGCTTGGTTTTCACTATGTCATTTTTGTTGTCAAATTGTTGGCAATTGTATGAAAACGGGTTGTCATATGGAGTCGTCTATGTTTGCAATAATGATTGCAATCATGACATATGCCATATATGTATATACATATGACAAAAATGACATAGTGAAAACGCGGCCTAAGAAAATCTAGAAATGATTTCAATTAATGACAGCAATATTTACTTTAGGGGATCTATGTAAGTGGCCCTAGGTACAAAGGATCTAACACAAAACTTGTCACATGACTACGTTCAAAGTGGTAGGAATGGGGTATAGTTCTAGCATGTGTTCTATATAAAAGGGTCCTAGAAATTGACAAATATAGGCATTCTGTGACAGGTTACGGATCTATACTAAAAGCAACCAGTTATTTTTAAAATTCATTGACAAATTGTCAACTTTTTGTCGCATTTGGTGTAAAGTGATACGATTCTTTTCGCATGTCACTGGACTCGTAAATTTGAAACAATAAAACAAAAAATTCCCGCAGCTAACATTTTGTTCTTAGATGTGAAATGTAACAATTTCGTTTTACTCTATGCGTTGAAGTTTTCAATGTAGACAATTCAGATAGGGAATTTTCATAAATTTATAAATACATACCCCCTGGCCCACGATGTCGAACGATAACGTTCGCTTAGGTAAGACTTAAGACACAAACTTGATTGTGGAATAAACAAACTTCATTTAATAAAAAATAGATACGATAAAAAGTTTGTGTCTTAAGTCTTATCTAAGCGAACGTTATCGTTCGACATCGTGGGCCAGGAGGATAGTTGTAATAAAATGCCAAAATTGGCTTAAAAACACAATTTTTCACAAATTTAATACCAATTAATGTAAAAATATGAGAAAACACTAAAAGAGTATAAAGACGTCCATTCTTTTAACAAAATTTAAAATACGTTTTGTAAAACGCTTGGCTTATCTCGTCAACGCAGCGCCAGAGAATAAATAGTACAGCGGCATCTAAAATTTTATAGGTATGATAATATCATCAACTTTTTAAGATTTCCTGTTGTTTTAAGTTGTGCTCCTGTTTTAATTGTTTATCAAAGTACTTAAACAAGTATTGTTCGATAGCAGACATCAGTTGATAAATATGTATAAAAGAGCTCTTAGAACTCTTTGTTAATTTTAATATTTTTGGGTATTTCCCAATTAAAAAAAATGTGAAATAACAAATAAATTGTCGAGTGTGAATATTATCTAAATAAATGTTTGGTTTTATGTTTTAAAATTGCTATTTCCTACAAGCAATATTTTTGAATGAACAATAAAATACAAACAAACAAAATTATATTTATGAAACACACAGCTACACACAAATAGTTTTTTAATGTACACAAACCATCTTCCGCATTGTGTGGCTGGCTATTGAGTGTTTGACGCAAAAGTGAGTTAGTTAATGCCACCTACACCATTTACAATACTATTTATTATCAGCCCAATCATGAATAAAAATTCCGCGGGCGTTTTTTTCCCTTTTCCCATTCTTCCTATTCAAATTCAATGTTAAAAAAATAAAAAGGGAAAACTCCTGCCGATTTTTTATTCATGATTGGGCTGTATATTTTTTCTGGTAATATCAAGAAATCGTTTGTTCTGTAGATCTGGTTTAGATTAGAGATCAATAAATGTTGCGAATGCTACTGTTGAGTTTTAATAAATTATCAAATGAAATGTCGACTTTTTGTTTCAATTATATATGTATGTATGTAACTCTGATCTGAAGTTAAACATTTTCCAGTATTTATACTGATAAAAACAACATATACTCGTATTGTTCGTAAGTGATTTGAAAATCTGTAATCCACAAACTAAACAATTTTTTCATTGATTTATACATACATATGTATATTTAAATTTGTTTTATTTTAACAACATTTTTAACTGGAAATGGTATGGTGTAATAATTCGCATAAATATTATTGTATGTATGTATAAGTAAGTCCGTATTTCCTAGTACTTTTTATTTATTTTTCTATATTTTTTTTATTAATTATTACATATGCGGGTCAATTTAAAAAAAAAACGCAATTTTTGTGTCCCCGCACTTAACACTACTTACTATTTTGGTTAAAAAAAAACAAAAACACAAATGTTAGAGTGATCAGCGAGGAATATGTAACAAAAAAACGTAATTCTCAAATTTGTATGTTTGTTTTATTGTTTATTCAGAATGGTGTTTTGTTTCTCCCTCTGACTGCTTCCATACAAAAGCATGTGTCGTCCCCCGTTAGAATTTTTAGTAATCAAAATAAAATCAAGAAAAAAGTAAATATGCAGCATTTAATAACAGTTTTCGAATTATTGCTTTTCTTTCTTGTGTTTTGATTTGTTATATTCGTCAAAACTTAATTAGTGCGAATTTGGCGTTGCAAAGAAATGTTGTACCCCACAATTTGCATTGAGCGTCACTTTTTTATAAATCAAGTAATAATACTAGTTTTCAATTTGCATTTAAATAAACTAAATAACGTAAGGAAAGTACAAACTTTAATTATTACAAAAGTTAAAAAGCGAAAAAAAATCTATCAAAAAAAGTGTGCATTTGCGTAGTTTTTGTGAACACCATGGTAAGGACGCGATAAAATTTCATGAGCGTCACGCTAATTTTTTTAAAAGTGAATATATTAAATGTAAAAAATTGAAGTTTACAATCATTGTTTACATGGTCTCAACTCATTTTTTTATAATTTGTGAATTTGAGAAATAAATTGCCTATGAAAAAACATTTCATGAGCATCACTTTTGAAATACATATAGCTTAAAATGCTTAATTTTTATTTTATTTTTAAATTTTCAAGAGTAAAACAACAAAATTAACGGCGGCTGAAAAAGCATGGAGATATCGAGAGAAAATAAAGCTCGATAAAGCGCGTAATGACGAATATAAGAGAAGGAAGTTATAATCGTGGTATATTTGAGTTTAATTTTTATTTTTACTGACTGATTCTGTTTTTGCCACAAACTTAATTCGAAAGTGGTAAAAATGAATGAGAATGAAAAAAAAACAAACCCGCTTGTCATTTCATGAAGTTTATAGAGATTCAGAATAAAAATTCGAAGGAAAATTTATAAATTAAATTAAGTTATTGTTTTTTGTCAAATATTTACATATGTGTATAAGTTTCTTCAAGAATTACTTGCTTTTTTCCATTTTTGTTAAATACATCAAAGAATATGTACATGTTTAGTTTTGTATGAAAATTTTTGTTTTTTGTATTTACTTTTTGTAAAAGAATAAACCTTTTTTCGTTAAACTTTAGATTTGGCATTATTTCTTGTTTACGTGCAACAAAATCTCTTGATCGTCACAAAATATCTTGAGCGTCACATTTAGTTTTTTTTGCCTTAAAACGCTTGTAATTGCAGTTTTTTTAAATACATTGTTACAAGTCTATTACTTTGCAAGTAACCTCTAATCTCAAGCGTTTTTTTAACAAAAATTTACATATTTTCATCTTAAAATTTTAAAATAACTAGTCACTTTAAAAAAAAAATGAAAAATCAAGGTGAATCGTGATTTTTTGTTTATATTCGAAAGTGTGATTTTCGCAAAAGTCAATCTTGAGAAACAAAAGAACATCGTAGTAAGCTTGAATATCAAATATTTTTGCATTTTTTATGCATATTTGGTGTGTGACGCTCAAGATAGAAATCATAGAAAACCTAAAAAAAAAATCCAAAAATATTGATTTTCTTCATAAATTGGTCACTCTTACAGACGAATTGCAAAAACTTTAAAAATAAGCAAAACAAAACTCGTGTACGTTTTTTTTAAATTGACCCATGTAAATATACATATGTATGTAGCTAAAAAAGGGATCGTTACCTATATAAATAAGTTTATAGTTTTAAAAATAAAGTTGAACATCTCTACATTAAACACAATTCATAATAACTCTAGAGATCAGTTAAGTACTAAAAATGTTCAATCTTATACGTAAAAAAAAGCCATGATTACCATTTGATTGCGTCAAATATACTATGATATATGCAATCATAAATATTTGTCGCAAACAACATTAATATTAAATGCTTTTCATTAATAAATAATAAATTGATTTAAGCAATAATGTTTTCGTTATTATTTTATTTGAATGATATTATGTTAAATTATGATGACTATAATTTAAAAATTTCAACAATAATCATATTATAAATCATGTGGCTCTATCAAATATTGATTGTGCTACAATCATATTTTATGATGCTACACATTAGTAATAATGTGATCATATTTGACAACAACCATCAAATACAATCATAGTATGACGCGTTTGGATTATGGTCATCACAACCATAATTTTTCTTTGAGCGTAGAGTTAATTACAGTTTCACCGTATTAACAACATATTTTTAGCACAACTTATAATAATAATTTCTGATTTGTATCTTTTTATTTTTCTGATATCTTGTAACAAAAGGTGTTCTTTTAAATAAAACTAATCTTAACAAAATAAATTAAAACTCGGCGTTTTGCTGCAAAGCGAATCCAGCATAAAGCCATTTATAATGAGACAAGCTAAACTATTTGTCTATAGTTTTTTGTTAATTACATAGATTATAGAGATAATTAGATGCTGGTTAAAATAATAAACACTTTTAACGAAGTAATCAATTTTAACAGTGAAAACTTTGTTTCGTATTTGGCACGGGCACGGGCGAATACATAACGTAGGGTGTTTGGTTTGTAATTGGTGCAGTGAAAAATTCTGTAATTTATGTTTGTTTATTTACTCAATGTTTTTGAAATGATTTAATTTATGTACTCGAATTATGCTAATATGAGAAGAGCAAAAATAAAATTAAAAAACTCTCAGTTTTATGAAAATATCCTTAATTCTCTTTTATTCCTACCGTATGTATACTTCATGAAGAACTGTGTACTTGATGATCATATAGCTGGTAAAAAAGTGAAGAGTGCTTTATCACTTACACATTGTTTTGAAAAAAACATATTAGCTGCTTCTGCTACTGCTAAATGGATCCACTTTGGCTTTGAAGTTTTGAAACATAAATTCAATCTCTTTTTTAAACCAATTGGGGGTTTGGGGGATTAAAATAAGTTTAATTGAAAATCAAAAACAAAAAACAAAAAAAAACTGAATTTCTTTTTCTTTTGAATGAAGCTTTTTTCTTTATTTTAACAAATTAAAAAAATTAATTAGAAAGGGGATAAAGTAAAGGGATTCTCTGGGATTTATGTATGTTTTCAACGTATTTCTTTTAATTTGGGCGGATACATCAATCTTTATTTAAAAACCTATTTTGCTTTTTCTTTTTGTCATATTTTACGCTCTCTTTACAATTTTGGATTTCAAAAGCAATTTGCTGCTGTTTGTGTTGTTTGTTTGTTTGAATTGTGTGTTTGTTTTTCAAACCTTTAGAAAGAAAGAGGGTTTTATAGTTTTGATCAAAGGTGGGTCTCTTTGTTTTTAGGATTCTTCTTGTTTTTGTGTATTTGTTTTTATTTTTCATTTAATTTTAAGATTATTCAATAATATAGTTTATAATTTTTTTCTTTGTTTGTTTTTTTTTTTTTTTGGTACTTTGTTGTTGTCTTTTTATTATTTGTTTAAAAATACTTAAGGCATTTTTTATGTAACTTGATTTTCGTTATTTATTTCATTTATTTCACTTACATATGATTTAGTTTATATATTTTTAGGAAAGACTTAAGAAGGAATTTTTGAGTTGTTACGTTATTTATAAATGTTTTTAATTGTTATTATTTATTTTATATTAGAATTTTGTTAATTTAAAATTAAAAAACAGCAAAGCTGTTCATTATTTAAATGTTTTCTATATGTATGTATATGTAATTTGAAATCTCTGTTATTTCCTTTATGCAGGGGTAGATGATGTATTTGAGTTTTTTAATTACAATGTGGACGTTAAGCGGCAAAGTTTGAGACACGCAGAATCTTGTATACGATTTTAAATCAACATTCATGAAATGTTTTTCTTTTACTTAATAAAAAATTACATTCAACAAAGGCTAGTTGCATTTCCAAATGCATTATTTGAAATAGTATATGGCAGTTCTTAAATGAAATTGCTTGCTGTCAGAACAATGTCTTTACAATAACCTTAAAGGGTTGTGGAAGCATTTAATGTTGTTTAGTCCACATTGTAATTAATTTCTTGTATATTTGTTTTTGGGGATAATAAGTTTTGTGTTTTTTTTTTTTGTGATTTACTCATGTAAAAGCGTGTTAAAATGTTGTTACAAATTATTTTGTTTATTATTAGTGTTATTATTATTATTATTATCATAATTATTAAGTTTTTTATTATTTTCATATTGCTATTTAGTTGTTTTTGGTTTGTATCTTAGTTATATATTTGTTCATAAATGCATTTATAAGATTTGTGGGTTTTTTATTAGTGTTTTAAAGTTTGGGAGCGAAATGTTGGACATTAGATCGGTTTTTTGAATAGCTCTTTAGGTTCTTGGACTTTTGAGCTGAATAATTTTGTGATTTAAATTTGTTTTAATATACTTAAAATTAAATGGTATAAAATCTTTTGTTTTTTTGTGTGAGTAATTGATGAGCGTTTTTGTTTCATGATTCTGACTTTAATTTGTTTTCTTTTTAAATTTTATATTTTCCATTATTTAGTATTTAGATTTTTGTTAAGTTGATTTCATCACATTAATAAAAGGTTTTTTGGATTGAAGGTATGATATTTTTCCCATTAGACTTTATGTATGTATATATATAATATTTTTTAAATTTTTATATATATATATTTTTTTTTTGTAATAATTTTTCTTTTTTTGAAAAAATAAAAAAAATATAAAATCTTTTTTAATTTTTCTTATTTTTGTTTTGTTTTGTCTTTTCTTTTTAAATTAAATATGCTTTCATTTTGTATGAAATCCAATGGTTATACATATTTATGTTTTTGTTTTTATAAGTATTTATAAGAGATTGATTATAATTTTTTATTTGTATTTATAGTATTTTTTGTTTAAAATTAAGTTTTTGTTTTCTTTGTTAATTAATTTTAATTTATAATGGCACACCAAACGCACGCAATTCGTTTTAATTCATTGTATATAAAGTTAAATTTAACACCATGAGTTTAATTTATTCAATTGTTTTTTATTTTATTGTTTAGTTTAATTATATTTATATGTTTTAATTTCTTGTATTTTTAAGATTATTATAATTAAAAGTAAATATTTAAAATGTATTAAATAATGCAAAATTGTTTAATGTTAGAGAAAATTATTGCAAAATCATTTTATTTTAGTTGCTTTATTAGTATTGAAAAGTCAAACATTTGTAGAAGCTTGTTCTTTGAAAAAGTCTTCAGTTTTATTTTGAATTAAGCTTTAATTAAAGCTTAACATTTTGTCGAATTTTGTTGCAGAAATAAATACGTTATAGGTATAACTTTGCTTTAGGTCACAAAGTAAAACCTATTTGTTTTGAAAATTTTTAGTTTAATTTAATTAAATTCACTTAAGATTCTTTTCTTGTTTTGTTTTTGGTTTTTTATTATTGTTAATTAAACATTTCTATTCTATAAGGCAAACCGTTAAGTAAATCCTACATGATTGATGATTACAAAATTTTATGATTTTATTTCAATATATTTTTTGTTTATTTACTTTGTTTTTATATTTTTTTTTCTTTTAAATTGGAAGGATTTTTTTGTTTTGTTTTTATTTTATTTATTTTTTGTTAAAGATGTTTCACAACCACATAATTTTATTATTAACAGAAAAACAAATGACTTTTCAATACCCACTGTATAACAAACAGATTTGTTGGCCTAACTTTAGTTTTTGTAAAATTAAATGGTCTCTCAATTGAATACTCATATTTAAAGCAATTTAAATTAAGCCGTTTTTTAAATTAAGTAAATTTCTTGGAATATTTCTTGAAAGAGGAAATTATATTTTATATGCATACAAATGTACATATTTAGTTTGTTTATTTATACACAAAATGTCGTAGCCATTTTGCGTTAACCAACAACAACACATTCAGACAGTACGGCAATTGTTTGCGTTTGCATCACACTATCTTTCCATCATGGCGGAAGAGACACTAAATAACAACAATAGAGAAAATAAACAGAGAAAAGTTACTTTATGCTCATGTTGCCATATTTTAACTTTTAAAGCTGGTTTGTAAACAGTTGCGAAAGGTTGCAAAATATTAAGTGCGCTCACAGTCGTAGAGGTTTGTAATGTAAGAAATAATGCAAAGTTTTGGAATGGAAAAATTCTCGTGAAGCAATAACCTGGAATTATTAATTAGCAGAGAATGAGCGAAACATATACGATTGAATGTAATAATGAAATTCGAGACTCTATAAGATGAAAAGCGTAAGACTTTGCTGCTGGACATTCTTTTAAAGGAAAGCATTATTTTGCTGATTATAGACTTCATAACTCAAACAAAATTTTTTAATTTGGACTTAGAATCTTTCTTTGGTAAATTTTGTCCTTTTGGTCAATTCAATTTTCAAGAGGTCGTATTTTGGAAACCGATAGTTTTTTAAGTCCAAAAGTTAAAATTAGATGAAACTTTTCATATGTAAGAAATACTTTATGGTAATTTCCTTTAAAGTTGAAAATTATAATTGCTTTAATATCAAATCTCTGCCCATTTTGGCATGGATTCGTCCAATTATTTAACATTTGATTTCAATTCCTTATTTTAATTAAACACAATTTTAAAAAAGGCTATTAAATTCATATAATATTACTCCCTTTTTTAGAGTATCAATTTGTACGCTTATCGCATCGAATTGCTTTCTCATCGCAATAGAGAGTAACCCCCTGGTAAGGTTAACTTAAGGCTCAAACTCGTTTTATAAGAATTTGTTACTGATTTTAATTCTCTTAAATTAATTTTTTTAAACAATTTTGCATTATAGCTGTTCTAAGTTTTGTATTTTTTGTATGTTAAAACTATTGATCCTTTAGACTTTAAGATTTTACAAATTTAAAATTACAACTCTACATTAAATTTTAATTTTTGTTTTGTTTAATTTTACTTGGTTTTAAAGGAAATTACATTTAATACATTTAATTTATTTGGATTTGTTGTGTTTTTAATACGTACATTTAAAACTTTTACCTTTAGTGAGATTTTATAATTGTTTTTGTTTTTTTTTGTTTGCTATAATAAGTTTATAATTTTAACATAATTTGTACAATCAAGTAATGATTATGGCATTTCTTCTTGTGTTTTTTTTTTTTGGTATTAATTGAAAATTGTTTTAGGATCACTTACAATATTTTTTTTTTATAAATTTTAATTTCGTTTATGTTTAATGAAATTTATTAACAAAGTAATTTGGTGATCATTTGTTGGTTTTCTTTATAATTTTCAATATTTTGTTTGTCAATAAATTTATGTAAATACAAAAATCACAGAGAATTATATGATTATAGTTTTTTTCAAAATGTTTTAGATGCAATCATTTAAAATTTAGCTTTTTTGGTTTATTTTAAGAGGTTTTGTGTCTTTGTTTATAATAAGTTAATTACCTTTTATTTTTTTGCTAAATTTTGTTTTTTTTTTTTGTTTTGTGGGGGAAGGGGTTTAGGTTCATTCACACTTATTAATATAAAAAAATATGAAAACGAGCATAAACTAAATAATTTTCTAAATTTATTATAAAACATGTCTTGGAATTAAGTAAGGGGATTCAAAATACACTTTCAATTAACCTTATACACTGTCAATCTATGACATGCCTGTTTGATTTATGTTTGTTTACTTTACTTGTTTAGCTGTGAAAAATAAAAATTAAAATTACATTTTATATAGTTTTTTATATGTAGGATTTTATTTATTATTTTGTTAATTATTATCATCATTTTTATAAATATTATCTTTGTTTAGAATATTATCTTTAGATTTGAAATTTCTTCCAATTTTTTGTTTGTTTACTTGTTTTTTTGGTTTCCCAAAACCCATTTATAAAAATCATTTCCTTTATTGATTGATTATATTTTTAGTTTTTTTTACTCTTTTAATAATTTGTAATTTTTTTTTTGTTTTGTTTATTTACTAGTTTGGTGTCGTCTGTTGTTGGTTAGTTTGTTTGTTTTTCATAATTTTGGTTCCCTAAAAATTAGCATTGTTGTTAATTTACCAAAGTTTTAAATTAGTTATTTTAATATACATATATACTAATTTTTTGTTGTATTAATTATAAGTAATATTATTAAAAACCTTTTATTAAGAAAACAATTGCAGGAAACTTTATCAAAGTTTTGTTATACTTTTTTTTATCTTAACAACAATTACACTTAGATTTTTTTGTTAATATCAACTGCTTACCAATTTGTTTAAGAAAAAGTTGTTGTTGGTGGTGGTGAGTTTCATAAATATAAACTGAATGTTTTCCTCATATCTCATTTAGGAGACTTTCATTTTGTTTTACATTTTCAGGACAGTTAGTGTATATTAACTAATTTATATTTAGAGTTTGTTAGGAGTTAGTAGTAGGTGTTTATAAAAAGATATAGTAGATATTTGATAATTTTTATTAGAAAAATGTCATTATCCTTATCTAAGCCCCATTTTCATCAAGTCTAGTTATTTTGTTCACCTAGTTATTCACCCCTATTGTGAATAAAAATTCCACATGAAATTTGTTCCCTTTTATTTTTTTAACATTGAATTTTAATAGGAAAAATGTGAAAAGGGAACAAATTTCATGTGGAATTTTTATTCACGATAGGGCTGATTCTGTCTGTTGTTAAAATGTTTTTTTATATACACCAATTATTTTGTCAGTACCTATAACTTTAAGTTAAAAAAAAATAACTAGACTTGGTGAAAATGTGGGTAATGGTGTTTTAACAACATGACTTGACAAAACGTGATAAAACTGGCTCTGTTCTGAAACCGAATTCGAGTTTTAAAAAACAAATATGTGCTCATATTTTGGTGTTATGCTTATTGAAACATTTTTTTCAGTGTAATAAATCGTACGATTTGCAGACTGTCACTTAGTCGTTTTTGAAAATTTCTCGTTTTACAGAACTAGTTAAATAATAATGCGAAATGACATTTCAGCATTATCTAATCATTGATCATTCACATAATTTTCAATTTGTTTTTATCTGAATTATAAAGACAACATTTATTTCCCCAGACCATCTTCTTTTTAAACATATTTAAATTTATAATTATTTAAAGAACAGAATAGATATAATTATGCACTTCATTTTGTATTTAATAATAAATCAAAAGCTTACTTAAAAGAGTAATAGAATAAAATTCGTATTTTCCAAGGCATTTAAACTGATATAGAATTTTTTTTTCTCATACTTTAAAGGAACTTGTTGAAAAATTGGCGGAAACTTTTACTAGATCCCTCGTAGGCTATTTTTGCCAATTATTTACTAATATTATTTGGCGATTACATAAAATAAATATTGATTTTATTTAAAAATTAAATTTTTTTGTTTTTCAATATTTAGAATCAAACAAATAAAATTCTAATAAACTGGCAAATTGCCGGTTTGATAGTGTTGCCAAAAGCCAAACAACAAGATTTTTTTTTTTGCCAGGCAACAACAACTAAAGTCAACGACTGTGGTAAAACTGAAAACGAAAAAACAAAAACTAATGAAAATAAAGCGAGAAAAAGAAAAGATTTTTCCGATTAAAATAATATGTATGTACATGTGTATTTGTGTTACGTCAAAAAAAAAAAAAAACAAACACACGCAGAAACAATTTCAAAGAAAATAAAAAAATCATTTTATGTACACACATACATACATATGTATGTATGCATATTTATACAAAACAAATATGTATGATGAAAAATGTTTCTATTTTTAACAAAATGAAAAACACGATCATCCATCATACATATGTATGTACATCAGTGATGTTCAGCCCATACAACAATTGTTTGAAAAATTTACACACATTTGTTATGCTCTTTTAAAAACATTCATTCACTCGTCGTTCAGCAAGCGATGAGAACACATGCGACGGACTATCGTCATTTTTTTCAGAAATTTGTTAAGCATTGTTGTTGCTTCTTGTTGATCGAAGCACAGCAAACACACGCTATTCAATTACAATTGAAAACGAAAAATAAAAAACTGGTTTAGATAGACTTATTTTTGTTTTTTATCAAAATAACTGTTCTAAAACTGGTTTTCGATATTGATAATTGTTATTTACGGTCCCTGATATTGTTTCATAAGGTGTTTACATTTGGAAAAAATTCTTTACTTTTTTCTGATTTTAAGCGTATGACAATATGTTTGCTGTGCAAAATTTCTCACAAATACATCTACATTTTATTTTTGAACATCACTGATGTACATAGTATATACTATGTACATACATATGTATGTATGTATGTATTTTGTCTGCACACATGAGATTAAAAACTCGAATAAGAGGTAAACAATTTACTTTTTTGGGCATTTTTCAACAAATGTATACATATGTATGTATGTAGATACGTAAATTTGTACTATTTACATTTAGCAAAATAAATTGAACATACATAATATGTATGTACATGTTTTTGAAAAGGCTTATAACGAACAAATTAACAATGCGCTATCGAGTTTGTTACAACAGCATTCCACTCTATTTTTAAGAACACTCTGGTGTAAAAGATTAAAAAGTAATACAACCCAAATCAACATTTTTACACTCTCCATCATGATGGAAATGTTATTTTTTGGAATGGAAATATCCTCGTACATACTATTAAGCAAATGTATTGCCACTGAATGTGGAATTATTTCCATATATAACCATGAATTTAATAAATAACGCTTCATTTAAATATTTGAAAATTAATTGCCGTTAACATTAAATAAAATCCACTTTCAACTCAACTCCAACTCTCGCTTAAAATCCACGTTTTAACGCTAAATTACCTCTAAGTTTTATCTCAGCTTGTAATGAAGTTTTAAATTTTAATTATAAACCTCGGTTCACCAGATTTAATTATAATTCTTGTGTGTGTTTAAAAAAGTTTTCATATCAACATTTTCTTTACTTGAATAAAATAGATATGACACAAACTGGAACATATTTTTATAAAGTTCTGAATTCCACTTTATTACGCATAAAAAGTGTGCGGTCTTTTAAAGTGAAGACCAGAACAATATATTATCTTTAGTGTTTACACTTTAACTTCTAATAAGACGACCTAAATACTATTCTTTGAGTGTATGTTGCATTATATTGCAAATACATTTCGAAAAAATGCAAGCAAGATAGAAGAAAGAAAACAAAATAAAGAATTAAAATAAACCTGCTATAAGAAAATAAAATCTACTGATAAAATATGTTTCTTTATATTTCGTGTAGAATATACATACATATGTAGTATGTTTGCTTATATAGATATAATAAAATAAAAAGACAAGGTTTTTTTTGTTTGTTTTTGGTTAAATTGAGCACAAACCTTTACAAAAGATCTGCACTGCAATCATTTATTTGAATATTTCAGAATTGTGGTATTTATTTTTTTCCAGACTGTATGGTTAAATATTTGGGATTGGTGGTTGTTTGTTTGTTGTATTCGAATTAAAAATTATAAACAGATTTTAGTTAAATTTTTTACAATCTACATACATATTTCATTTAATGCATAGTAATTATAATTTTGGTTGTATAACAATTTTGAAAAAAAAAAAATAATTAAGAAAAAAATCAAATTTTTAAATATGTATTTATTTTTATATTTTAGCTGTTTTTTTTAAATTAAATATTTAAAAAATGTATTTTTCTTGGGGCTGTTAAAAAAAATAAATTTTTAAATAATTTTTTTTTTACAATTTTTTTGTTCCATTTCCTTGCTTACCCCAAAACAGAGCTTACAAAGAAATAGGGTTTTTAGGTTTTTTTTTGTTTTTCATAATTCCGTGTTGTAAATAATCGTTTATCCAAATAGTGTTTTTTTTTTTCGTTACAAAAAATAAAAGATTTTTCATTTTGTTTTTTCAAATAATATTGATATTTCGTTCTTTGATTTTCTTTATTTATTTTTTATTTTTCTGCACATTTTATAATTTTACATTTTCTTTTTTAACAAATTTATATCCTTTTTAAATAAAAAGTAAAGAATTATTTTGTTTTTTATCAAGAACAATTTTTATTATTATTTATTAAATGGTTTGTTTTAAAACTCATGTATTTATCACACATAATTGCATTCTTAATTTAAATTTTTTTAAACATCAAAAGAAAAGAAATAAACTAATAAACCAAAATTAAAAATAAAAACTAATTAAAATTTCTCTATAAGAATCTAAGATTTGATTTAAATGCAAAAGGTAAAGAAAGAAACAAACGTTTACTTGAAGTATGTATGTCAGTTGTTGTCTGTATGTTATATGTTTTTAGGGTTTGTTTTTATGATAATAAGTTTTAAAAAGGTATTTAAACAGTTAACATCTTTGTGGTTGGTTCTCATTTTTAATTTTGGATTTTTGGTTTATTTCTAGTTTTTTTTTTAGATTTTTTGGAAGTATGTACTGTGTATATTAAAAAAAACTAAAATAAAAACATTTTTTTGTTTGTTTTTAAATTAATATTCGAGCATATTTTGTTTACGATGTTTTGTTTTATAGAATATACTCTTTTTGATATTAAATAAACAAATTTTTAAAACATTTTTTTATATGCTTTTTGTTGAAGATTATTTTTTTTTTTTTAATTTTATATATAATAAAACTCTTAGAGTTTAGTTAGTTTATAAATTTTTTAGAAAATATATTTTAAAAATTTGTTTTTTTAATATTTTTTTTTTGTTTCTTATATAAATATAACACAAAGATGTTTTATTTGTTTGTTTTAAGATTGAAACTTTTTTTTTTTGTTTGTTTTTTTTTTTTTTTTTTTTTTTTTTTTTTTTTTTTGAAGTATTGTACTTGTATACTTGTTTTGAAGTTCTTGTTTGTGGTTTTAAACTTGATAGTTGTAAAAAATAATAAAATAAAAATAATAGTAATGATATTATTTAAAATGTGTCTGTGTATTTAAGTCTTTGTTAAAGCTTATTTCACGTTGTTTTTCAATTTAATAAAAATATTAAAAATAAAAGATTTTTCGTAAAGGCTGTGTAGTGGTTTTATTTTTAAAATTAAAAAAATATTAAAAATTTTTTGCATTCCAATAAAATTTAAAGAGTTAATTTATAGCCAGCAGTGTTTCTTTTTAACTGATTTTATGTTAAACTTTTAGTTTTATTTATTTCTTTTTTTTTCTCTTCTTAAAAAACGTTTCTTTTTATACAATTTTGTACTTTTTGGTGTTTAAGAGCAAGCATTTATTTTTATTTTTTATTTCTCAATTAGTTAATATGTAGAATTAATAAAAAAAAAAACATTTCTTTTTTCAATGTTGAGATAAAACATAAAATCCTTTTAAAAGTATGTTTGGTTGGCTAAGGGCTATTTGAAAATGGTAAGGAAGCAAAAAAAAAAAGAAGAAAAGTTAAGAATAGTAATAAAAATTTGTTGTGTTTGTTTTAGTTTTAAAAAGAAAAAAGGTAAAATGCAAAATTCTTTGTATTTATATAAATATGATAGGTATTTGTGTTAACTTAAGATTGCATACAAATATCACGTTTTAATAATTTCATTTAATTTATTTAAAGTTGTTTTGTTGTAAAGCAAAGAAAAACTTTAAAATATATAGCAAAAAGACAAACATAAAGTGAAGTTTTATTTAAATAAACAGTTTGTTTGGTTTTAGTTTAAAATAATTTTAAAAGAAAATCTACAATTTGAACAAAATGAAGTGCATTTTTTACTATTTTTGGCATGTTTAAACAATTAAGTCATTGTTATAAATATAAAGTGTTTTTGTTTTTTTATGTTCAAAATTAAAATTTTACATGTCTTAGGTAAAAAAAAAATCTAATAAAATTAACCTTAAAATCTTTCTTGTTTGTATTAATGAGACATTAGCAGTTTTCAATTGTCTGTTGGTTTTTAATATCGTTGTTATTATTATTAATTTTAATTTGTTTATTAAATATAGACTATTTAATTGAGTTTTATGTTGTATTTGCAGTTGTCTTTCAACTTTTTTTTTTTTTTTTTAATTAATAATTTTATTTTTTATAAAAAATATCTGGTTTACCATCATGTTGAAAAGATTAGTTTTATAGTTTTTTCTTTTCTTACGTTTTGTTTTTATCAAATAATTTATAATATTAAATGCTAACAAAAAACAAGGTACTGGGTTTAAGTTTTGTAAATGTTTTCTTTAAATTTGGTTATAAATACACTACGAGAATCAAATAAAAAGTAATACATGTCTAATATACAGATCATCAGTTTTTATATATCGTATAAAATAATAGCTAGTACATATATAAAAAAAAGAGACTTGTTTGGGCGGGGTTTGGAAGAAAATAAAGTATACATAAATATATTCTTTAAACAGAAAATTAAAAAATTAAAAATGAACAACTAAAAAGAGAAGAGTAGAGTTTAGGATTTTTAAAGGAAAGAGTGTGAAAAAACGTTAATAAAATACTTATCATTATAAAAAAGACTTTAATATAAGAGAAATTATAGTTAAATTGTTGATTGAGAGATCTTATAACAATTTCATCAACACTTTTATAAAATTCTCCTCATAACTTAATTCACTACTTTTGCATTTAAAATTTTATTAATTTGCCTAAAAACTCTAAATAAATCCAAGCATTTTAAGTAAAATTATAAGATTTGGTGGACTTAATCCTGTGATTTAGTTAATAATTATAAATGTTTACAAAAAAAAAAAATAATATATTTTTTTAAAATTTTCAAATTAATTAAGTTAATCATCACACAATACATGTTTTTAAAACATTTTTGAATAGCTTATTTTAAATCATTAAAATCACTTAACTTAAGGCCTTTCGAAAATATTGGAAACTTTTTTAAAAATTAAAACAATAAAATAGGCCCAAGTTTTACAAGCTGTTTTATAATATAAATTTACATTTACAAATATATATATTCGTATATATAGTATATGGATATAATATATAAAAAAAAGTTTAAGAGACCAAAAGCTCAAATATACGAGAGAGAGAATTTATTGAAAAATAATAGAAAAATTGCAATAAAGTAAATCCTATCTCTAGGGAAAATTGTTAAAAGAAAGCTCTTTTTATAAAAAAGAGTTCCACTTTTAAACTAATGTTTCATCATGAAAAATATAATGTAGAAAATATCACAGACAATGATGACAACTTCTTAATGCTATTGCTGATTTGAATACTCATGAATGAATTTGTTTCAAAAAGAAAATAAAATAGTTTCAAGCATAATAATCAAACAGGTAAATAATTTAAAGCAATTACCTATAAAATGTTTACTTGTTTATACTTGCAAAACAAAAATTTATGTTTTTGTTTTTTATAAAATTATGAATATTTTTTAAATTTTCTTATTTTAGTTTTATTTTTCTATTATAATTTTGATAATTGTAACAGTGAATATTAAAAAAACAAACAAATTCAAAAATTAACTATTTTTTCCAAAATTTTAATAAAACAAATTTTATTCAAAAACATTTACTTTAATTTTAAATAAAATTAATTGTTTTTAAAAAGCTTTAAAGAAGTATTTTAAAATTTTCAATAACTCAAAACGAATTATGTCCTACTACTAATTCTAATTGTTTTCTGTTTAAATTTTTAATATTATATTTTAATTTAAGTTGCCATCACTGATCACAGTTAATTTATCATGAAGTTCCCTTTAAGTCTCTCACTGTCATCAAACAACATATTAGGTTTTTATCATTTGCTCTCTTTCGTGTACAAGAGCCTTTAGGGAAGATTTTTGTAAGAAAGAGGGGGGATTTAAAAAAATAATATACATAAAAATAAATAAGTAAAACTAAATTTGTAATGTTAATAATTGCTACACAAAATTGTTGATGATATTGCAAATAGAAAAGAGAAAATATAAATAATTATAAAAATTAATAATAGAATAAAAGAAAATGAAATGGAAATAATAAGAAATTTTAGTTTAAAGGGAAAATATATTGATTAAAGAGTAAAAAAAGCGAAAAGAAAACAAAATAATATTTACAAAACTAATAGTAATATTTTGGCTTTTTTCTACTACGTCTTCTTCTTTTTGTTTTAATAAAAATCTCAAATCTTTTGTACACATCAATTCATTTCTGTGAAGAGGATGAGGTTAGTTAAGGGTCTGGGGGTTGGTCAATCAATAATAAGACTTACTTATCTTAAACAAAAATAAAATATGTATTTGTTATAATTTAAGTATATTAAAGTTGAATTATGCTGCTGAAGATCCTGCTAATGTTCTTTTGTTGTTGTAGTTTTTGTAGATGAGGCTACAGTTGTTAGTTATTAGATTTTTATTGGCTGAACTGTATTTGCTCCTTGCTGTTGTTGTTATTTTCGTAGTTGTTGTCTCAAAAGAGGGGCAAGAGTAATATTTTTGTAGTTGTTGTTAAAATCTGTTCTTATTTTGTTTGTTGTTGTTGTTATTATTGAAAAAGCCTTTTTATTATTATTATTATCTGTTGTTTTGTTTTGAGTCTTTTGGGTTTTAGAAAATGTCTTATTATTGTATTATACCTATTTGATGTTGTTGATAAGCTTTTTCTTTTAGTTTTGCAAATGTATTTTATTTGGTGGGCTTTTTTTAACATGTTTTTTTTTTTTTTTTTTGTTCATTATATTTTTTTTAACTGAATTTTTACTGTCTTTATTTATTATTTGGTTTTTAATAGTGTTTTTTATTATTAATTTGTTTTGAGTTTAAAATGTTCTTTTAATACAATCAAGTCTATTTTATATATCACTTTTGTAATCAAATTTACTAATTTACTGTTCATGAGGGAAATAATGTCTTATTTTTGAGATTTGTTCCTATAATTTTTATATATTCTTTTAACAGATTTCAAACTAATGTTTATTGTTTTGTCTAGCACTTTTTTTTATAGATTTTAAAGATTTTTCTTTCTTTGATTTTTTGGTTTAAAATTAAATTAAATAAAATTATTAATAATTTATATAAAGTCACAGTTGTTTTAGTGTTTTTTGTTTGTTTTATTATAAGTTGATGATTATGAATTTTGCATTTTTGGCATTTTATTTTTGTTTTGTTGTATTTAAAATTATATGATGAATTAGTGCATTTTGCATTTGTTTGTTTATGTTTATTTAAAGTTAAAATATATTTTTATTTGTAGTTGCTTTGTAATAAACTTGAGATCACAAGCACTTGCCGTCAGACAGACAGAGAGCTGCCACCACCATCAATTCAAATGAATTAAATGAATTCTATGTTTGTTTTGCGATTGTATTTCATAGCAACTCTGCTGCCGGGCATATAGTGATGATTTTGGATTATTGATTTTTTTAGAGTTTTTAAAATGTATACATACATTTTTTTTTGTAATTTTTGACGGATTTTGTTGTTTTGCTGGTAAAAAGTTAAAACATTGTTTGCGGTTGCTGTTGTTATTGTTATTTTAAGTTATTGGCGTTTTTACTTTATTTTAAAGTTAAACTAACAATGCGGTTACGATTGCACATTTAGCAACAATTTCAAATTGTGCGTATCAAAATCATCGAGCAAATTACGCTTCGAGGACTTGACCACATGGCCGCCATAACTGTGAGAATCATGTGCATAGCCATGGTTACGATGGAGATGATGATTGTGATGGGATGTGCTGGCAGCAGTGGCGTTTAAAACACTTTGGAGGCCGGAACCAGCACTGCTGGAAACCTTCTCCGCGGTCTTATTACCAGTCCAATGTTCAGGTGGTTTGGGCAAAGCAGTGGGTGCTGGGGCATCGAAACATTTGCTGCCGGCAAAGTGAGTGAGGGCGGTGGGAATGAGAGGATGAGTAGGTGAGATCTTACCACCTCCAATGCACATCAAGGGGCTTGAGTGCTTGGAGCGTGGCTTACGTGCCGAGTTATTGCCTCCACAGTTGTTAGACATAACGGGTGATATACTTAGGCCTCCACTCAATATAGAGGCGGGCGATTGGCTTTGATGGTTATGAGGCGATCGTTGCCCATCTCGATGCTTTTGCGAACTTCCCCCACTACCGGCATAACGTTTGCCACCACTGCCCGACTGCTGTTGTTGCGACTGATAATGATAGCTCTGGTTATTGTTGAAATAGCTCCCACTATCGTTATGGTGCTGCTGCTGAGGCGAGCGTCTTTGCTGCTGTTTTTGGCGTTGTTGTTTACGCATTGAGGCGAAATAGCCGCTGCTGCTGCCATTGCTATTTGAACATATGGATGATACACTGGAGGAGCTGCTGCAGTTTGAACTGGTTGATATGGCCGAAGACATGTTGCTACCAGGAGGAGAACTGCTTAGCATCGGTTGGTGTTGATGATGATAATGATAATTTGTACTGTTGCTAGCAATACTGTTGGAATGTGCACTAAGGGGTGATGTCGATGGTGGTGAATTACCGCCGCCACCTCCGCTGGCTTTACCGGCTCTTGCTGCTCTATTTTTCGAACGTATTGATGCCGCCGCCGCCGCGGTTGCTGCTGTTGTCATTTTCAGATTTTTACTAACGCTATTGTGCGAGTATGTCATAGTACAGTTTTATTGTTTTCTGATTTTGTTCTTGAGTAATATTTTTTATTTTATTATTTGCTGTAATCTGTGTCTGATTATTTAGTTGATTTATTCAAAAATTTTGTTTGGATTTTTGTTTGTTTTGTTTTTAAATTAATGCTTAATATTTAAATATCACACACAATAAAATCAACGCTTATTTAAATAAATGGGTTTTTTCTTTTTGCGAGTCCTGCTTTTAATTATTCTTTTTTTCTTCTTAGTCGTAGTCGTTTCTTTCTTTCTAGTTCTCGCCACACTTCCCTGATTCCTTCTTTTTACGTCGACTTCGAATTTTTCTGCTTCTTCTCTCCTCTGCCTTATTTACAATATTAGATATAAGATTATTATATACTTTTCTATATATACTTGCGTTTTATATATAAATTATTATAGGTATTATCTTTTATTATTATTATTATAAATTTAATCAGTCTGTTGATTTGTTATAACTTTTTGCTGTTGTTTTTTATCCTTAGCTAACGCTTTATCGTCGTAATCTTTTTCTCTTTTTTTGTCGTCACTGGCGTTAACTGTTGTTGTGGTGCGATGATTATTTTATTATCCAATTTATCGCTTTCTTTACTGCTTTCTTATATTGATGTATTTTATTGCGCAATTAATGTTGGTCCTTTACAAATATGAATTTAATTATGAGGGGGAGAAAAAGAGAAACCAAAGAAAAAAGAAAACTTTGTTAAAAATTACTTAAAAAATAAAAATGATACAAAATAAAAAATAGTTAAATAGGAATTTGAGATTAAAGCAGTAAAAAATACAATATTTTAATATAATTTAACTCTCAACTGATTTCGATTTTTAATAATTGTACTACAATTCACAAATTTAATCTTTATAACACCGTACTTAAAGCAAAATAATTATATGAAAATCTAGAAAATACTCATTACTTTGACAACGTTTTTTATTTGACATAATACAGTTCAAGAGTCTTTGCTAAATACACAGTTGTATATTTGAGTATTAGATAGGTACATATATAATTATAATGTAGTAGGTATACTTTATAACAGGAGTGCCCAAGCCCTATACTCTTGGTGCTCTTTTGTATTTGTAAAAACTCTTAGCTATAGGCTGTGTGATTTGTATACTCATTTCAGCACTAGCAATTCGAAATACACAAACAACTTTGCCTTATTTTTTTTTTTTTTTGTCGTACTTCACTCTATACACGCAAGCACAAAGCAACAACACTTTCGTATGCTCTACTGGTAAACATTGGTGACTGCGATCGTCAATGTAAATTTTGTGTTTGTTTAACGTATGATACCGCTTAAAAATGTGTGTTGTTTCTTTGTATGTATTGGTTTTTACAACAAAAAATACTGAATAAAAATTTGTTTTTATTTAAATGTATTGGTATTTGCTCTTACATAAGCTACTTTTGGGCACTCCTGCTTTATAAAATTTAAAAAAATGTACCTATAGGATTTACTAAAATTATTTAAAACGGTGCACTTCTCTATAATTTAAAACTAATTTTTTAAATTAACTATTACTAAAATAAACTTGGAGGAACGTAATACCGTAGACAAACGACAGAGTTAATGTGCATTAAAATCTCACTAATTTGAATTAAGATTTTACCGTGGCAGACGACAGTTTCTGCATTTAAACTGCATTTAGTAAACAGCTGTTTGTTTGTAAACAACAGTTTAATTATGAAAAAATTTGTTTGGGATTTGGTGAAAAATCAGTATTTATTCGAAAAAAGCTGAAATTACTTTTGCTGAAACTGTTCCATAATGTAAAAATTGTTCATGCACCCAGAACGTGTTGTTACATGTGGGGACCGCAGTGGGACACTCTGAAATAAGAGAAAGACAATTGTGGAAATCTATTTTTATTCAGGGGTGTCATAGAAACCAATATTGTCAAAATTGGTTTTAAACCCGACAAGAACAAATGCTTTGGTGTCATAGGGCACTGCCACACGTTCAATAAATATCGAGATATTTCTAGTATAATGACCCCCTCTAACTCCGACAGTTCTTGACTGATAGAGCTGAAAATTTGTCTCTGGCCTACTGTCCAATAGTACTAACCTTGGTGAAAATTTCATCCAAATCGGAAGACAACGATTTTTAAAATTGGGTCACTTGACGTAAAATTCACCATATATTTTTCTTATAGCGTAGACAGACGACACAGTTAATTTGCATTAACAGTCTTAATTCAAATTAACTCGTGAATTATTTCATCAAAATTCGATTCGGATCGAGTACCATCATTAGAAAATTTTGCACTGTCGAAATAAATTTGGATTCGAAAACAATTACGATTACGACTGCCAGAATTAGCCCCCTGGCAACCAAAATGATGTATATTTTGATCAACAATATCAGCTGACTACTAAAAAGTAAATCACGAAAAATGTAAACATATCTAAAAACAAATGGTCCGCAAAAAATACGTTTTATTAAATTTGTAAATTTTAAGTTTTTTCTGTGTAAAATAGTTAGTTTTATTTCAAAAACAAATAAAGAACAAATGATTTTAAGTGTTTGTGATAATTTTATTACAAGAGTTCAATGAAAATGCTTGAAATCATTAGGCTGTTATACTACATATACACCTACGCAAAATCTAGTAGATTTTAACAGCGTTGAATTTGCTGACTATGAATTAGCAAAAACACACAAATTTCTGCTTAGCTTACACTAAAAACTTTGTTAGTGAGCAAGCAACAGCGCAGCGCATACATACATACATATATATATATATATATACATATATATATATACATATATATATATACATATATATATATACATATATATATATACATATATATATATACATATATATATATACATATATATATATACATATATATATATACATATATATATATACATATATATATATACATATATATATATACATATATATATATACATATATATATATACATATATATATATATTATTTTGTTACATATTTTGTCGAAAATATTCTTGATATTTTAGACGATATTAAAGGCGTTCGATTCAGTCTGATATTAGACGAAGGGACAGATATTTCAGTTGATAAACTACTTGGCGTTGTCATTCGTTATATTGGAACTTTCGACATTTAGTTGCCATTGGAATAGATAATCCTGCAGTGATGAGTAAAACACACAAGGTTTTTGTGCCGAAAAATTAAAGAAAAGTTCAATCTTCCAAATATGATATTAGTTACATGGGTTTGCCACTCCATTCAACCGGCCATTGTCAATATATTGTTATTCTTTATGTGCACTTATGTATTTATATATGTTTTATGTATCGTTATGTTTTATGTAATTTGTTAAAATGGATTCTACGTTTGTTTTTCTACATCTATATACATATATAAAAGTGAATGTGTGTCGTTATGTTTATTATTATTAGTTTGAAGTCTATAGACGGCTAAACCGATTTGCTTGAAATTTTCACAGTATATTTCTGTATGTCTGGAAGGAGCTATAGGCTACTTTTTTTTGGAAATTTTAAGTGGGCGTGGTACCTCCCATACAAAGTTAATTTTAAAAATCACCGATTTGCTTGAAAATTTCACAGTATATTTCTGTATGTCTGGAAGGAGCTATAGGCTACTTTTTTTTTGGAAATTTTAAGTGGGCGTGGTACCTCCCATACAAAGTTAATTTTAAAAAATACGGGTAGCGAAGCACACCGGGTTTTAGCTAGTATTTTAATAAAAAATCATTCTATCACAAACAAAAAATAAAAACTTATTTGTTATCTTTTCGTTATAAAAACTTCAATAATAAGGAATATTAATCTTGGTGCTTTTTTACCCGAAACTTTGCTAATTTTTACCCTATTTTTATATTTTTATGTTCTTTGTATACGTAATATTTTACTTTTCAAATCATCTTCACAACATTTAGAACACAAACTTAATGAAAATTTCAATTCCACTTCATTTTACCAATGTAGAACCAACCCATGTGAATATTTGACAATTATTAATCGAATTTTAACGGGAAATTGATTTTACATTTTCGAAAATATTTCCTACACAAATATCAATAATTTCAAATTAATTTCAACTTAAAATTAATTAATTTCAACTCCTCTGCCAATAATTTTTTTTGAGTAGCTTAAGATATAAAAATAATTTAAATTTATTTTTAGGATTAAATTTAATGTTAAAATTAAAAAAAAAATGATAAACAATTTTTATTCCAAATTTATTTTTGAATAATGCAAAAAAATCCTAAAAACAGAGGGTTGTTTATTATTGTATACTCTACAAAAAGTACGTTACCCGTAATTCATACACAAATGAAATTATTTAGATAAATTGTACTACGTAAGTACATATGTACAAGGTGGCGCAAAAGTAATCCTCCTATCAGAAAATGCTATAAATTTTGCGAGACCCTAATGTCAGTTCTGTTTTGACATTTGTGTAGTAAACACTTGCGAAATACACGTTAATAAACAATGTAACGCTACACTGTTCCAGAACGCGGAATAATGCTGACTATTTATTTGACCAATAATCGGTCGGTGACAGCCAAAAAAAAAAACATCGGAAGTTTACTTTTGCGCCACCCTGTATTTGCGTACGTATGTACGTTAAAAAAAGTAATATGTATGTATATAGAAGACTACTACAACAACGTTCGGTTACACGGCAAAAGTTTTTACTACAAAAAAAAAAAAAAACACGACCTCCAATAGATATACAAATTAAATGAAACACGACAACGTAGCATTTGCAATTTGTAGATGTTTTTTCTCAATATCGTATAAGCTACGTTGCCACATTTACTTTACTGTTTATAAAACGTGATTTGCTAGCAAATCGATTTTTACCTAAACATCAAATCATTCAACTTTTATTAAAGTAATGAAGCAAAAATAAAAACATAATAAATAAAGAAAAACAATGAAAAATAGAAGATCGATTGTGTACTTACTTTAGACTTTGTAAACCATTTAGTTTCTTGTCGTTGTTGTTGGTGTTTATTAGCTTGTCGTTTTATTTTGATTAAACCCGTAGTAATGCTGTCTCTTTCTCACGCACGTATCTTGTAAATTTGTAATAAAATTCCCAGAGTAGTGTTGAGAAAAATAAGATGGATAGCTTTTGTTGTTGTTGTTGCATTAAAATACACAATAAATAAATGAAAGAAATCACCTTCGTTACGTAGTAGGAAATTTTTCGAATATCACAAAAAAATTTTACGAAACTGAGGGAATTTTTTCTTCTACTTTACAAAGCGTTTTCTGTATATTTAAGAGAGTTGTTTCAGCAATATAATTTCGCTTGAACACTGGTTTTTTTTCTTTCAATTATTTGACTTGATTATTTCTTTTTAGATTTTTACAGAAAAATTAATTTTCACTTTGTTTTCAGCTCTCAACCTCAATTTTTAAAACAAGGTACCGAAGAAACAAAAAATCACACTATTTAGTATTTTATGAAAAAACTTTAATTTGTTTGTATGGTTGTATTTTATGCTGTCTATATTGCAGATTTTTGTTTTGTACAATTTATATGCTGACGACGGTTTTAGATTGTTTTTTACTTTGTTTAACTGTTTTTGTTATTACTTTTTCAAATTTAGTTTCCGCTTTACCGACGTTTCCGCGTTCAAACGATCAAAACTCACAAAATATATAACGTTGAAATTGTTTTATTGAAAATTATTTCAACGTATTTTAGATTTTACTTGAAAAAATGTTGAGTTGTTTGGATTTTAATTATTAATTTAATTTGTGTTTTTATTTGATAGCTTCACTCGTTGTACTATTTTTGCATTAAACTTTTCACCATATACATATGGAATAATTTCCTTATTATTAAATTTGATTTGTTATCACTTATTACAAATTATATTTAATTAATAATAATAATTATAACAGATAGATTACTATTATTTTGTATATTCAAACTTGAAATTTCACTTAAATATTTCTTTTTTTTTTTATATTTTTTCAATATTGTGTGTACCGCGTATGCAACGCCTTCTCCGAACGTTATACCATTACTGTGTGGAATAAACTTAAAAACAGAGTATAACTTAAAAACGAATTGATGAATTTCTAGTTTTTATGAAAAATAGTCCTGTTTCATACTCATCAGTTCTGTCAAGTATTTTTTAATGAGAAGGAAAGAGAACATTACTTTATTATCTTTTTCCTTCTCATTGAAAAATACTTGACAGAACTGATGAGTATGAAACAGGTATATTTTTCATTACCTTTTATCTTTTTCCTTCTCATTAAAAAATACTTGACTTGATGAGTGGAATGTTCGAAAGCATGTGAAGAAACGAGACAGAGTATATTAATCCCTTTCATTACCTTTTATCTTTTTCCTTCTCATTGAAAAATACTTGACTTGATGAGTTGAATTTTCGAAAGCATGTGAAGAAACGAGACAGAGTATATAAATCCCTATACATTAGCTGTTTCTGTCGTTGGTGGTTGGTTTCGGTGACAGCGTTGTCAACTTTGAAATTTCAAAACGCACCAACATGGAGAAAAAAACGCGCCATTTGAAAAAAATCGCACCAAATATAATATTATATGTTCAGTGTTTTTATAAAAAATAAAAAACTTAGAGGCCCTTTAGATGATGCAATTAATTGCATGCAATTTTTTCCATTCTCTTTTAAAATTGCTACGTAAAATGTTGTGCACTTATACGATGCAATTTTACGTGCAACAAATCATGGAATTTTTTGACGTTTAATTACACATTCCTCTTTAGTTTTTCATTCGCAACAAAGTAAACAAAATTTTAAAATATTTGTAAATATAATAGACAAAAAATATATGCAATTAATTGCATGCAAAATTGCATCGTCTAAAGGGCTTCTTAGTTTAATTTACGGCTACATTGGAGATTTAATCAATATTCCTTACATTGACCCATTCCTCTCAAGCATCTCAACTATTCAGTGGTACAGCAAATAAATTTTATTTATCGAATTTAAGGCCTTAATCAGGAATCAATTTAAAGCCTTTTTTTAAGCCTAGTCTCTGTTCAAGTTTGGGAAAAACGTTGAGCAACATTTATTATTTCATACGGAAAATTTGACGTGTAGCTAATGTACTTTTGTAAAAAAAACACATATTGCTTTTTTGTGAATTTAAATCGAAAATAAATAAAAGTTAAAATATTTAAAAATCTGTTGAATCGAAATCGTTAAATAAAAATGAATAAACAAAAATTACTGGCCGCTTGTGCAGTAATAGATATTGTTGTTGAGACAGAAGAGCTTTGGGATGACAGTCAACTGTTACCCTGCCTTTACCCTACTTTTACACATGCAAGTACTTGCATGCGAGTGCAAAAACTCGAATCATTTGCAAGTAGCATTACTGTTTACACAGTACAGTGAAAGTTCATTTTCAAAATGTTGTCAATGCGTAAACTTCAAAAAATTAGTTTAAATTAACAAATGGTGCACAAAGTTTGTATTTGATTACCAAGAGTTGCCATGGCCTTTACATGAGAATAATTGTAGGGAAATAATTATTACAATTTATTATTATTTTTTTAATTATTATTTAATGCTCTAAAATTACATCAATACACTTATTTTTTCATATTTGAAAAAAAAAATAAATGGGGATACGTTCCATGTCATCTGAAAACCGTCTAAGATGAAATAGAGAACTATATTTACTTCGAAAAAATCGTGTAAAAAATGTTAAAAACTATTAAATTTCAGATATGCATACAAATTGTATGCATATTGAGCATTAAAACTTAAAATATGTACATAATTCATACAGGTGAAAAATTGGTAATGCAAGCAAAAAACAAAAGAAATCTGTTAATCCAGATTAAGAACAGAAAAATTAGAACGGAATAAAACATGCGATCAAAATGTGTAGGTAAGAGTTATCGAATAAGGGGATTTCCCAGTTACTACTATTGGATCACCTTGTTTGATTTTTTGGCTACAGGATGACACAAATATTTTTTGACATCCTTAAGTTATGCTGTAGAACCTTTCTTAAAAAAACCACATTACCTACTTTTAGGATGACAAATTTTTAAGGACCATGAAAATTTTGGAATAACACAAAACAGAAACAACAGGCATTTTTGTAAACAAAGTCAGTCAGTTGGGCTGCTGCACTCACCTTGTATAGTTGCATCATGACACACACCTTGTTTTCTTGTTTTTTTTCTTTCTTCTTCTCTTCTCATCTCTTTTCTACTCTTCTTCCCTTCTCTTCTTCCTTATCTCTCCTCCTCACTACCAAATAGAAAAACCTTAAATCCTAGATTAAGAATTTATGTCAACAGAATCATTAAGCCTAAAAATAGAAATAGGATAAACATAAAACCAAGGTCAGTAGAACACATGCGTTTATTATACCTAGACGAAGTGATTAAGGGAAAAACCCAATATAAAGAATGTTTAATGATTAAGAGAAAAACCCAAGATAAAGGAAAACACAAACATTATGTTAATGGTTAAGGAAAATCTAGTATTTAAGCAAATGAAATATAAATTGTAAGGCAGTGACCATTTTGGCATTTTTGCAGCTAGATTTAGAATTTTTTATTTTAATTTAGCTGCAAATTTTCACGCCAAAAGCGTATTAACTATTTCGCAGGTATCCATTATATGCAGTAAACATTCTGCTGATCTGTGGGTTTTTTGTACCATTTAAAACACTTAATGATGATTGTTTGTCCTAATCATTTAAATGTTTTGTTGAGATACTGGTTACTGAATGGAACAGTTTTATTTTTTCCTTTTCTCTACCTGTTTATTTACAGGTGCAGGTTGTTATTTTAATATTTACACCCATATGGTATAGTTTTAGATAGAAATGTAATAAATTGGTAATTAAATTAGTTTTTCCCAACCTTTTTGGTCAAAATAATTTAAATTTAAAAATCAACCATTTCTTCGCTAATTATCATATTCTGAAAACAATTTCGAAATCAATTAGTCTCAACAAAGTTATTGTATACTGCACTTAAAAATGAAGATTGTTCGGAATTCCTTTAATTCATGCCATGGACAGCCTTTCTTGTGGCATTTAGTTATATACCCTTATATACCCTTCACCTTCATGAGAAGGGTAAATATAAGTTTGTCATTCCGTGTGTAATTTCCACAATATAATTTTCCGACCCTATAAAGTATATATATTCTGGATCCTTATAGATAGCGGAGTCTATTAAGCCATGTCCGTCTGTCTGTCTAAGTGTTGAAATCAATTTTCTGAAATCCTCAGATATCTTCGGGATCCAAATCTTCAATAATTCTGTCAGATATGCTTTCGAGAAGTTTGCTATTTAAAATCAGCAAAATCGGTTTAGGCCAACCAGAGTTATGGACCAATATGTGAGACAACCTCCATAAAAATTTGATATTTTTTGTCCATTTTATTGCAATATTTTGAAATATATTGCAGATACTACCATGAAATTTTGTATACGTTGTTTTTATAATAAAAGAAGAAAGTGTGCGGAAAATAGTAAGACTCGGTCCTTGATTTCTCATAACCCCCATACAAAAAAAATCTTCCCGAAATATTGCTCAATTATACATAAATGCCTATAAATTTGGAATATCAAGACAAAATTCAGCAAAAATAAGTTTTATGCAAAAATTTTATACTCAAAATTTTGTGAATTTCGGTCAATTTTTAACCGTATGCCCCATATAAAGCTCTCTTCCGAAAATCACTTATGAGTATTAAAATTTCTTATAAATAAGGGTATAAAGGAAAACACAAACATTTTGTTAATGGTTAAGGAAAATCTAGTATTTAAGCAAATGAAATGTAAATTGTAAGGCAGTGACCATTTTGGCATTTTTGCAGCTAGATTTAGAATTTGTATACCCTTCACCTTCATGAGAAGGTTATATATAAGTGTGTCATTCCGTGTGAAATTTCCACAATATAATTTTCCGACCCTATAAAGTATATATATTCTGGATCCTTATAGATAGCGAAGTCGATTAAGCCATGTCTGTCTGGATGTTGAAATCAGTTTTTTGAAGTCCCAAGATATATTCGGGATCCAAACCTTCAATAATTCTGTCAGAAGTGCTTTCGAGAAGTTTGCTATTTAAAATCAGCAAAATCGGTTTAGGTCAACCAGAGTTATGAACCAATATGTGAGACCACCTCCATAAAAATTTGATATTTTATTGCAATATTTTGAAATATATTGCAGATAATACCATGAAAATTTGTATACGTTGTTTGTATGATAAAAAAGAAAGTGTGCGGAAAATAGTATAAATCGGCCCATGATTTCTCATAGCCCCCATACAAATATATATATTCCCGAAATATGGCTTAATGATAAATAAATGCCTATAAAATTGGAATATCAAGACAAAATTCAGCAAAAATAAGTTTTATACAAAAAGAAATCATAAACCGAAATTTTTTTTAGTTCGGTCCATATTTGACTATAGACCCCATATAAAGTCCACTTACAAAATTCACTTAAATACATATAAAACAGATATAAATAATGTTAAACGGCTAAAATTTGACATAAATATTCTTTATAGGCAAATAAATTATTGTACCAAATTTTATGGTGGTCGGCCCAGAAATGGTCATAGCCCCCATACAAAAATCTTCCCAAAATATTGCTCAATTATACATAAATGCCTATAAAATTGGAATATCAAGACAAAATTCAGCAAAACTAAGTTTTGTGCAAAAAGAAATCGCAAAATGAATTTTTTTTAGTTCGGTCCATGTTTGACCATAGACCCCATACTTCCAAAATTCACTTAAATACGCATAAAACAGATATAAATAATGTTAAACGGCTAAAATTTGACATAAATACTCTTTATAGGCAAATAAATTGTTGTACTAAATTTTATGGTGGTCGGCCCACAACTGGTCATAGCTCCCATACAAGGACCACATCTGAAAAAGACATTTTTCCCTATATATATTGTATAAATATCGTTACCGACTCAAAACTTTGTACAGATCATTTACATATATACAAAAATCATTACACACAATTTTGTTAATTTCGGTCTGTTTTTAACCGTATGCCCCATATAAAGCCTTCTTCCGAAAATTACTTTAATACTCATAAATCTCTTATAAATAAGGGTACCAATCCAAAATTTTACACGGATAATTTACATACATGCCTAAATCAAACTGCTGGATTTTGAGAATATCGGTCCATATTTGACTATATCCCCCACATAAGGTCCACTACCGAAATCCACGTTAATACTAATATATATCTTAAATATACCGTTATTATGTTGAAATTCTACGTGAAATATCCTCATATGCATGAAAATAACTGTTCCAAAATTTAAGAAGATCGGCCCATAATTTGTCATACCTGCCATATAGAACCATTTCCAAAAAACAAATAAATTCGGGTCAAAAAATATTCTTTTCGGATTTAACCCATATTCGGTCCATATTTTATAATTATGATATACATACATCGTTGGAATTGTATTTTTAATACATTTTATTTAATGTATTACAAATTATCAGACACCCAGTAGTTCCCGAGATATAGGCCTATATAATTTCAATTTAAGGGCCCGCCCCCTCGAAAATAGGCGTGACCGCCAACAAATTTTTTTTGCTGGTATCTCCTCTAAAAGCCCTATTTGATTTTGTTTTTTTTTTTTTTTTTTTTTTTTTTGAGCAAAATCACTAAAACCGAATTGAATTGTACCCCTTTTTTATACTCTGTTTGTTATTTTACACTCAAGATTATTATGAACATCAGACAAACTCTGTAAATTATGGTAAGAATTTTTAATTAAATTAATTAAAAATGGTGAAAATTAGACAAAATGTCCAAATATTTAACATAAATTATGTTGGTCGTAAAATTGTCTTTCAAACAATATATCAAATACTAATAAAATTTGCACTAAGACTGAATAGAAAACACAGAATTAGGATATGCTAGTCCTATAACCAGTGTAGTTTTTGTATTTCTTAGTACGGTCAGGTGGAGGGTATTTAAGATTCGTCACAGCCGAATATAGCACTCTTACTTGTTTATTTTAATTTAGCTGCAAATTTTCGATTTAGCATTTGGCATTTTTTTTTATCATTTTTTTAATAATTTGTTTAGCATTTTCTAGCTTCAATTTATTTTTAATTTTTACCCCTGTTACAATTAAAATTAAAATATACCTACACCATATTTTAATTATGATTTTGAAAATTTTTTTCAAAACAAAAACAAATATAAATTCTGAAGCTGAAAAAGAAATAAGAATAATACCTCTACCTATGTAGAAACTTCATAGCAGAGTTAATATGTCAACTAAGGCAAAGATTACCCAAAAATTTGTTAAGTTTACAATATATTAACTTTTTTGCTGTTGACAATAGTTTAAAAATAAATAAAGGTAAATTATTAAGATTTTGGTAATTATTTAGCTTTAGGTACCTTTTTATAAAAAAATTAAATTTTATTTTAATATTTCGCTACTCTTGGAGTAGCTTCTTCAGGATAAAAATTTTAAAATATATGAAAATTTCAAAGAAGCAATGATAAATTTTTTAAATGATGAAATCACAACTTTAGAATTTTACAATGGCAAAAATTAACTTCATACGAGTGGCAAAATCAGAACTCAACTATTGAGTTTTGGATACAAGTTTATGAATACAGGAATGCTGTGAATGAAAATCCCTTCAATGAATTATCCGATTTTGTTATGAATTTTTTGTTTTGTCATTTAGTAATACAGAAGTTAAACGTGTATTTAGTGGAATGAATTTTTTAAAAAATAAAATAAGAAATACCTAGAATGATATTAAATATAATGAATTCACTCCTCTTATATAGTGGATTGAAAAGATTGCAGCCAAAGTTTTTAAATAACTAAAGAATTAATTCAAAAATGTGATACAAATACATACATACATACATACATATATGTAATATTATAACTGAGCCCTCGGAAAGTGAAGAATAAAATAAATACACTTTTGATGAAATATTTAATATGTGGCCAAAAGTTGTTATTTTTGTTTAAACTAATTTATTTGTGAAGTAAATACAAATTCTATTTTGCAAATATGTTCATAGTTTTTTTTTATGACATTTTAGAACAATAAAATACATAAAATGTTACGTGAATTAATGGTCGCTTTTGTCCAAAATTGTTTTATGTATTTATAAATATTGACATATCTATTTACATATACATATGTATGTATAAATACTGAAAAATATTAATTAACTTTCCTTTGATGCTCATATTGATGTTTTGCGCGGTAAGGTCTTTGGTATTTTGCGTAAGATTTATTTATCTAACTTGTATTTGGCACTACGTATTAGGTACAACATGGCATATTCATTATTGATGTCATTGATATTATATGGTATTGAGGTTTACTCTGGCACAGGTGCAACACGTTTAAAAAAGATTAGTAGTTTTTTAAATTCTGTAGTGCGATTTGTTTATAATGTTAAGCGTAGAGATCATATTTCCTATTCTGTTCAATGTTTTCTTGGTTGTTCTTTTGTAGGCTTTATTAAGTATCGAAACATTATTTTATTTCATAATATTATCAAATTTAGAAGGCCACTTCCATTGTACAGATCTTTCACTTTTTCACAATCCATTAGAAATCCTCAAATTTGTATACCCCGAATTTAATTTTCTTTCTTTGATAAATCTTTTGTTGTGAGAATTGCTAGATTGTGGAATATTCTAAATTTTAAAGTGTATATCAGCACAAAAAAAAATATTTTAGCGAATTCAGTTAAAACTGATCATTTTCGAACAAAAATGTAGAATTTTCCTCTTCATCGTCTGGGCAAAGTACTGTCTTAATATAAAATTTTGACTTCTTGTAACTTTCAATTGAAATAATTTTTGCAGAAACTTACACAGCATGAATTTGCCGTATTTAATATGAATTAAAGAATTAACGGTATTCAAACACATTCTGTTCCGAATTTTGTTTTTAAAATAATTCATAACGCTAAATACTCTTTCCACTTCAGCATTGGAGTATGGATATGTCAAAATATCTATGACAAAACTTGACAACTTAAAGAAGGGATTTTCATCGACTGAAACTATGTACTTCAATACAAAATAAATCAGTTCGGTCTCTATTTTTCCATTTACAAAGCTTTAAATTGTTGAGACAAATTTCAAATTCTTCGATTTCTTTTTTATCTTCTTCATACTCTTGTATAAAATTCAAAACTTCTTCGGAGTTATTGGACAAAATATTTTTTACGCTAAATACTGATCTTTTTTTCAACATTTTGAAATTGGATGGCAATTTAGCCCGTATCTCGTAAATAAGAGATTTAGTGAAGTGAATTAATTTATCTTTAATAAATACTTTTTCAGATTCTTCAATGTTGTTATCAATGCAAGCCTTTTCTATAACCTAAATAACAAAATTCATTCAGTTCTAAATCAATGTCTCCTTCCATGTAGTCAAAATCATCCACAGGTTTAATTATTTTATTAGTTAAGCTTTGTAGGAGTCGATATAAATCATCAAATAGCTTAGTATGGTCCGCATTTTGCGCTTCGAATGACAACTTCACTTTTTGTACTTCTGCTAAAATTGAGGCTAAGTACGTTATATATATCAAATTTTTTTCTATTGATGCTAAAACATAGTAATATATATATTTGTTCTTGTTGTATTTTTTTATTTCATTATTTTTAATATGTACAAGAGTTAATTATTGGAAAATTATTATTATTTTATTTAATAAAACTATCTACGTTTGTATAACGTAATTTTTAAAAAATCTCCTTTTTACCCTTTATAATCAGAAATAATTGACAATTAGAAGAGAATCAGGCGTAGTATTTAATTCACAATTACAATTGCTTAGTAGTAGTAGACATCGTCCGGTAATAAAATCGTCATCCTTCAATTAGTTCGATGCTATGTCTAAAGAGCTCTAAACAACTGAGAATTTAAATTAAAAAGACAAAAAAACATACATACATACATATGTATATATTATTATTGTTTCATTAAATATGCATTTATTTATTTTTCTCTTTTTTTTTGGTATTTAAAACATGCATTTTTATTTCAAAGGAAGAAAGAATTGTGAGTGAGTGTAGTACTATTTCAAATATCAAATTTTTGAAAAACATGTTGTTTTGTAATTTTATTCTTGTGTATCGATTATTACAATATAATTTGTTATTTTTTTTTCTTTATTTTTCTCAATTTAACATACATCACAGCAAAAATTTATATATTGTTTGTTTATATTTTTTAACTTTATTATATAATTTATGATCTAAAAAGAGCGTTAAGTGAAATTGAGAAGATTTAAAATACAAAATTTTTAATTATATAATTGTATTTAGTAATATTGATAAGAAAAAAAAAAACAAAATACATAGTTAGTTAAAGAACATAAAAAATAAGTTCTAAAATAATACTAGAAAAGTACTATAAAACATAGCTTTAATTAAAATAGATTTAAAAACACAAACTACTCTTATTGGGTTTGTTTTGAAAATTTTGTGAAAATAGTACTTTGTTTTCATAAGTTTTCTATAAAATATTTATAATTGCATATTATTTTTTGTTAATAATTTTAATTTGTTTTATTTTACATATATAAATCTAAATACATGTAAATAATTATTAGTGCACGTATAAAAATTACCTTTGTTTTTTTTCTATTTTTTTAATGTATTTGTATATAGTTTTTTTAAAGTTTTTTTTTTCGTAAAACAATACCATTTATTTGAAAGTTGAATATTTTGATTAATTTTTAAATATATATATATATACATATATGTATATATATTTAAATGTTTGTTTTATAATTGTTAAAATCTAGAAAAAGCACAACACGTTTACAAATGGTCTTTTGGAAACACCATTTAATCTAGTTTAATATATTTTTGTTTAATTTTTTATATGAATAGTTTTTTTTTTATTAATTTTGTTTATAATATAATATTAATTTGAATACTAACTCCTTTTGGTTTAATATTTTGCGAAAAAATGTTTTTTTTTAACTTATTGAAACATTGTGGATTTAAGAATATAGAAAATAAATATTTAAATAATTAAAGGCGTTAAATAAAAACTTCAGTCTTCAGGTTCTTTCGAACCCAAAAAATATACAAACAATTTTCCGAACCGAGTTTAACCTTAAAAAAGTTCTTTGAGAATTTTTTAAACTGTTTAGAATTTGAGTTTTAATAAAAAGGTTTTAAAACCATTTCAATATCTATGATGAGTAGGATATACATACATACATCAAGAGTTATTTTAAATAAATATTACATCGTACATTTGAATTTGAGCGACGGATAAGGTTCATGCATGAACCACCCACCGTCTGCTGTGTATTGTATTTCAATAATGTTTGCATTTCAATCGGAATACACAATAACCCCCAGACGGTTTTCGGAGAAGTAATTACGAACCAAAATTCGCATAAAATAATAGTTTTTTAAATGAATGCATTGCCCTTTGCCATATCTCGTGTGGATTAACGTCGTCCCATATACGAAAATATATTAAGATTTAGGGATGAAAAATTAAGATTTTGAAGTGGTGCTAAACTCAGGTGATACCTTTAAAGATGAAGGATAGATTATTTGTATGTTTTCTTATTACTTTACAAATCAAATAAAATTTAAATTAGTTTGGATTGTAGTCTGTTGTAAAAATGGCGAAAAAGTAATTAATATTGGGTATTGCGGCATTTGTGTATGCCAAAAGTAGTAAAATTTTTAAGAACAGGTACAAAATATGTATGTCTATACTTGATAAAATTTTCATCATAATAATGAATGACGTTTGTTGTTTAGACAATGTTGCCTGAGCTGAAGCACTAACAATTTTGTCATAACGAGCAACACTAGCACTAATTAAGGCGGACCGGACTGTACCCGATAATTTTTTCTCTTGACAACCATGTACAGACAGACAAAATGTATACATTTTCCAAAAGTACGAGTATCTAAATAAAATTCAATTTCATTACTTAAATGTTTGAGAGTTTAATTTTAAGTTAAAGCTGATCTTTGTTTTTATTTATTAAAGATACTATTTCGATATAAATTCAAGAAAGAAAATCCCGAGTTGTACTAAAAATTAGCGTTTTTTTTTTGGTGAAAGATTAGAAAATTTTAAATTAAACTACTAAATTAACCATAGAAAGTATTTAAAGTGATTTCAAAAAACTATGATTAGGATCAAATCGTTGATTTCGTAAGGTTTACTTTAGTCTATAGGTTACAATTATGTTTTAATTATGTACGAGTATAATTAATTTCAAATATTATGAATCGTTTTTTTTTTGTAGTTGTTTTTATTTTTAATTAGCACAAAAAAGCAAATATGTTCAAGTTCAAACTTGACTTATTATAATTAATAATTACTGTTGTTTTGTTTTCTTTTTGAAAATTTGCATTTGTTTACTTTATGTACTTTTTGTTTGTTTACTTTTTGTTTTAATTTTACATATATTTAAATATAGTATATAATAAGACTTTTACATAAATAAATACTAGTTGCAAATGGAGGGCAGGAATCATTTTCATAATTATTTGTTGTTTTTGTTTTGGTTTTTTTATTATTAATATTAGTTTATGCATTTAATTTTCTCATAGTACTTTAATATGCATTAATCTTCCTTTGTTTTGTATTCGTTATTGTTTTGGTATTAAGTTTCTAACATTAAAATCTTTTTGTTTTCTTTGTTATTTAATCATAATAAACTTTCTATTCTAATACACACAAGTCGCACATTATCTGTTTTATTTCTTTTACTTTTTGTATTTATTTAATTATAATATAGTACATTGTAATAAAATAGCTATATAAATCAATAAATAAATGTCAAAAAAGGGTGATATATATACATACTTATATGTATGTATTTTTATTTTATTTATATAGTCTGATATATATTTTTTAATTTATTTTCAAAACATTACCGAACAGATTTTTTTCTTTTCATAATAGTTCTTCTTTAAGAAAGATCAAAGTGCATTATTTTGCTATTTTTTATTTTAAATACAAAAATTAAATGTTGTCTTTAAAGTTGGTAATACATAGTTTTAAATAGGTACAGTGGCACAGTAAAGTCTGCATACCCCCTTGAAAAACGGGGTTTTGGGTTATCTATGAACAATTTAGCAATAAAGTTCATTTCAAACAATAAATTTTGACCAACAATTTTTTTCCACACAATATTTATTAACAAAAATATATAAAATTTATTTTTCAAACACAGAAAAGTCTGCATACGGCTATGTGGCAAAGTAAATAAAATGGAACTCCGTACTTAAACAGTGCTACCACACACTTCAGGCATCTTCACGAGATACCATTATTTAGAAAAAAGTTTAATTGTTGTTAATTTTGCAGTTAATTTTGTTATTTAACGAAAATAAGTAAAGAAATTTGTGTAAAAGTGCGTGATCTTATTGTAAAGTTTCATAAAGAAAAAAAAATCTTGAAAAGAGATTGAAAAACTAGTTGGGCATCCAAAATCAAGCATTCAGACAATAATTCGGAAGTATAATGAAACAAAAAGTGTAGAAAACAAACCAAGGAGTGGACGCCCACCTAAGCTGACTCCACGTGCAAAGCGGCAAATTTTGTTGAATGTTCAAGAAAAGCCTAAAATTACGGCAGTAGAAATTGCAAAGACTTTAGAAAGCCAGCATATTGCTTCAGTGCATCCAAAAATGGTGAGACACGTATTAAGAAGCAATGGATTTCACAGCCGTGTGTCCCGAAAGAAGCCGTTTATTAGTAAAATAAATATGCAAAAACGCGTCGAATTTACTAAAAAAATACATTGATGCAGATGAGGTTTTTGGGCTAATGTTTTATTTAGCGACGAAAGCAAGTTCAACTTGTTTGGTTATGTCGGAAAGCAAAAAGTATGGCGTTGAAATAACGAAGCATTATTGCCCAAAAACTTGATTGGTGGTGGCTCTATTATGGTATGGGGTTGCATATCGGCGGCTGGGTGGGTAATTTAGTATTTATCGATATACTTAAATATTCTCAAAGATAATCTGAGGCAATCCGCGAATAAATTGGCAAGACAACGACCCAAAGCATACCGCTGGTGTTGTTAAAGAATGGCCACTGTATAACTTCAACGTCATTCGCCACCTCAGTCACCGGATTTAAACCCTATAGAGAATTTATGGGATGAATTAGACCGCCAAGTTAGAAAAAGGACGATTAAAAATAAACAGGATCTTAAAAACGCTCTACTTGAAGAATGGAATTTAATTTCAAATTAGAATGTAATTTAATGTTTACGAAATAATAAAAAAAAATAAAAAAAAAGTATTGGCAAATTCTATGATATAGATTAAATGCTGGGGCCAAATTACCGCATTCGTGATCGAATGAGCTAACGTATCGAAAAATGATTTCGATATCGAAATTATGATAAAATGTACTAAATTTCTTGCCCGATATCGAATGCCATTATCTCAAATAAGAAAATTACGATCAATTTTACTCGATATCGAATGCGGTAATTTGGCCCCTGTTCTACAAAGCCAAGGCGGACCCACTAAGTATTAATTTTGTTGTTTTTTTTTTATTTACTTCTAGCCCAAATAATTTTTTTATTAAAGTACATATGTAGACTTTTCTGTGGTTGAAAAATTAATTTTATATATTTTTGTTAATAAATATTGTGTGGAAAAAAATTTATTGTTTGTTGTTGGATTAAATTTGTTTGAAATGAACTTTATTGCTAAATTGTTTATAGATAACCCAAAACCCCGTTTTCCAAGGGGGTATGTAGACTTTACTGTGCCACTGTATATCTGGTATTTTATTTTAGTTGTAGTTGGCCTAAATTCTTGTTTTTTGTTACTACTCTACTTAGTGTTTGTTTTTGCTATTTTAGGTTTATGGTGTCTGCTTTAATAAGTTTTAATTTTATCCCATTTAAATTTAAGTGTCGTTTATAAAAGCCTTCATTGTATAGTAAAAAATTGTGTTTTTTTCTTTTAATTTTGTCAACATTTTATTATAAATCTATAGCTTACTTTGTTTTTGGGGAGGGGCTAGATTGCTTTTGTGTTTACTAATTGTTATTGTTTTATATTTAATAAATTCAAAAAATGAAACTCTATAAATCACCATTTATATTATAGTAGTGGTCTTATACATTTAGGATTTTTATTTTTAATTAAACAAAGTCAAACTGTAAATCTTTAAGCGTTAAACTTATATTAATAATATAAATATAGTTAATTCCAAAATAATTACTTGATAATGTTAAAGACTTTTCACGTTTAGGTATTTCTTGTGAACAACTAAAGAGCGGAATTTATATCGACAGTCTTCCTGTGGCGAAACATAGCATATATCAAGACGAATTTATGTAAAATTTATGAGGCGGTGGTGAATTTAGTCAAATTATAGCTATTTTATTTTTTTTTTATATATAGAGTTTGTTTGACATTCTAAACAAGGAGAGAATTATTTCAAATGTCTAACTCCAAATATACAAAATTAATGAATTTTCCATAATTCGCTGAAGCCACAGCCTCAGCAAGATGAAAGCAAGTGCAAATGAAAGTAAGGCCGGGCGATTCATTATTTTTCCATATATGGAAATACCACCGAATAGAATATTTGTAGTTTGACATATCAGCAGTTTATGCGATGTCAGCCTTTTATTCGTGGTGGGAAATGGAAGCTCACATGCATGATTCCACCTTCCGCAAATTTGTTAAGGTAGGTAATTTAAACAAAGTTTAAAATGCAAATATCTCCTATATACAAATATTTATACCTATGTAAAATTATTTATATGTAAAGTATTGGGAGTTAAACCTGGGCATATACCAAAACAAAGATTTCTGAATTTTACATATTATATAATTTAAATTGAAATATTTATAAAACTCATAAAATATTGAATATTTATATTTCCGGCAAGGCCTAATTTAACTGCAAAAATTAAAGTTTGTAAAAAAGTGGCAGAAAGGAAAACGGCATAAGCTAACAATAACGGAGATGCCAAAAAAGTAATATCAAACCGTAAAGTGATTGATGGTATTTACTTTTGTTTGTTTATTGTTGTCATATAACCAAAATCACCTGATTTGTGTATGCATTTATCTGTAAACGATAAAATACCTTGTTTTAAATTAGATCAGTGGTTTAGAAGATTTATAAGAAAAATCAATTTTAAAACAACTGTTTATAAAAGTGGCCTCTATTATGAACTAAAGTTAAACTCAAGTGGATCATGATTCAAATTGTATTTATACATACATTTGATAAAAATAATATCATTTTCGAATAACCCGGTTTAAAATAAACTTGTTATACTGAGTTACAAATACAATTGACAACAGAAACGTAACAACGGATGCTTTCCAGATCTATTAAAAACGAAGTTATCTGTTATGAGAACAACAATTCGTTTCCTAATCTATCTTAAACTATATACATACAGGTCTTTGAACACTTTAATTGAAACTTACTATGCATAAAAACGCATTTGCGTAATATAGAACCATAAAATGGTTAAATATTTAAAAAAAATTTGTGAACATTTTTTCGCGAAAACTATTAAAAAAATGAAACCCTTCGATAGAGAAGAAAATACAGTTTTAAAATATTTTAATAATAATTTAAAAAGGTATTAAATTGTTAAATTTCAAAACGCAAAATTTTCATTTTGCACCAATTTCATGAAAAAAAAAAAATTCAGAATTTCAATTGAAAATTTCCATTTTATTTAAAAATTTCACAATTGTTTCTAGAAAATGTATATATTTATGTATAGTATAGTTTATATGTATGTGTGTAAATATGTATGTATTTAGTACATAAAATATGTATGTATATATGTACATATATCGCAAGTATATTTGTTTTAATAAGTTGTTTTTAAGCAAAATCTATTATGGTTAAATATAAAAATAAAGCCTTCCAAACTAATTGAGTAAAATATTTATAATTATTTTGTGATATTAAAAGTATGTAAAAATAAAATATATAATTAAAAAAGGACTATATTATTAATAGTTGCATAGTTGGTGGTATTGTAAGTGGACTACATACATAAATATAAAGTGGACAACTTTGAACACTTTATATGATAATATATTTTATCATATATAAAGACAGAGCGATAATTTATTTTGATAAATTCCGATTTCTTAAATTATTATTATCTTATATAGAAAAGAAAAAAATAATACATATTTAAAGAGCAATTAAGAAAAAATATATAATTTGTGTTATGTTTACATTTAGTACACATTGTAATTATGTGATAATATTAATTTTTGTTTCGTTTTTAAATTTATATGTATTTTAATTCTAGTGAAGAAAGGGCACAATAATTAACTTGGTTTTCCTAATATAATTAGAAAACTTGGTGGCATAATATTTTTTTGTTTTAATTTTAAATTTTTATACTCGTCTGCTTCAGAACTAGCAAAAGGTGAAGGAAGTTGTGTCTACAGCCATACATATATCTATCTATGTACATATATGTCTGTAGTTAATGACAATAGACTTGATTTAGTTGTACAAAAAAGCGGAAAATAAAGGATACACCAAATTTCGTTGTGTTGGTTAAATCGTGTGTCTCTGTCTATCAGATTTGCTGAGCTGGGTATATTGGGTGTTCAATGGGCTTGTGTTGTTTGGCTGTTTGTTTGGACTGGTGTAGTTGTTGCAGCAGTTGTAGCGTTATTGTTGTTGTTATTAATTGTTGTTATATTATTATTGTTATTATTTGTTGTTGTATTGTTGTTGTTATTATTATTGCTGGGTACTGCTGTTGTTTGATTTGTTTGCTGTTGACGTTCTGGATTATCAAAGTAATCCGAGGCATTACCACGGCATATGGGACAAGTCCGATTTGACTGTAGATAACAAATATTTTAGTATGACTTTTGTTAAAAAGAGAATTATTTACTTACCCTTAACCATTTGTCAACGCATTTGGCATGGAACTCATGGGAACATGGTAGAACACGTAGTATTTGGCGTAACTCAAAATCACACATGCAAACTACACAAGAGGTTTGATCGCCTTTTGGAGAAATATAAAAAATTATATCAATTTGAATATTCGTAATAATTTCAATAATATTTTAATTTTTACCATTATGTGATTCCGGATTGAATTTATAACTAGGCAACTGTTCAATTTCATTGCGACCCAATCCTCGTGGTTTGGCTTCACCCAAACGTTCGGCCAAACTTAGCAAGGCTTCATAGTTTTCAGTTTCATTGGAATCAGATGAGCTAAGCTCATGTTGATTGTATGGTGACAAGGGAAACATGGCCCTGAAATTTAAATATTCATACAAATTAGCAGAGATTTGAGAAAGGAAATTCACAAATGGAAATTGCAATTGTAAATGTAATACTTACAAGAAATTAAGTAAAAATCCTGGATTTATAATTCCAGTTGTTTGTATCTGAACTGGTGTGGCCTGATGCGGACCCAAAGCTTGTGGTGGCAAGACATGCCGGTGAGGACCATGTGGATGATTGGCGGGCCAGAAGCGGGTGATGCGACGGTGTGGAGGGAATGTACGTCGCTTTACAAATACAAGTTCAAATTTACAATAAATATTAATTATTTTAATATGTATTTAATGTTTCCTTTAAACTTACTTCTGTAGAGATAATAATTTGTTGTGGTGCAGCCGAAAGCTGTGAGACCTGTGCAGCGGCCGCGGCAGCTGCTGCTATGGAATGTGAATGATGGGCTGCTGCTGCAGCCGACATGGATGTCAAGTGTATGGGAGTGGCTTGTAACTGAGGCACGGCTGTCACACCCTGGGCATGGTGGTGGTGATGCCCGCTAGCTGGATCTAACGACAAACTGGCAACGGCTGCTGCGGCTGCATCTGAACGCTGTTGCTGCGTTAAATGGGTAGTATTTTGATAATTAGCTGCAGCTACTGTGGCAGCAGCTACTAAGGCGGCTGCTTGTTGTGACTGATGTTGTTGTTGGGCTGCTGCTGTGGCCGCAGCCAAATGTTGTGGAGCTTGAGCGACTTGTAATGGTGCACTGGTGGCTGCTGTGAAGCCGGTGGCATTCGATGCAAACTGGGCATGGGGATGTGAGTTGCAGGCAGCTTGAGCAGTGAAGGGTTGTGTGTATATACTGTGTAGGTGACAAGGAGCAAGACGAGGTTGTGGTGGCTGAGCGGGGTACGTGCAAATCGAAGCCCATATGGGTTCTGCATGACGTAGTGATAAACTAACGGGAACTTGATTTATATCAACCATTAGTGGGGGCGGTGGTGGTGGCAAAGCAGCTGGATTTTGTGTTTGTTGATGATGGGCGGGAGGCGGAGTATGAATAAGTGCAACCGAAGGTCCAGCATTCGAATTTGCCGCTGCTGTGGTTAATTCCCATGTAGAACGATGTTGAATAGCTTGCTGCTGCTGCTGTTGTTGTTGTATAAAATGTTGGTTGACATGATTAGTCTGCTGTTGTTGTTGCTGCTGCAATTGCTGTTGATGATTATGTTGTTGCTGTTGGTGGGGATGATGATAACCGTTGTTAAAATAATTGGGATTTTGTGCAGCCGAACTAGAGTCCCTGAGGCGTGGTCGACGTATAGGTGGGCTTCCCTGTTGTAACTAAATTGATTATTGATATACATACATACCATTTAAGAAATATGTTTGCAACAACCACAATACCAATACTTACCAATATTCGTGGGGAACGTCTCTGCTCCCATATAGCCGGTGGTGACTGACTGGGCATACGTCCCGATATACGTCTTCTTTTCCTTGATGGACTGTCCGATTTCAATACATTCGCACCATTTAGAGAGCTAGTAGAACCTGATATGCCTCCTCCCGATCCAGAAGGTCCATCCAATAGCGATGACGCCCCCGCTAATGCGGAAGCAGATGTTGATGGTCCATTATTAAATTGGTTTCCATGGTTGTGATAATATTGCGAACGATTGTATGAATTATTGCTCCCGCCACCATTACGATTGTTGTTGCTATTGTTCGCCATGGAAAAATTGGAATTCCCCATACTATCATCCGAAATACGGGAACCACTGCTACCCGCCATATATCCATCCATGTGCTGGGAAATAAAATGTGTCAATTTTAAATTATTCCATATTTTCTATGTATATCTGAACTATAATCTATTACATGATATCTAACACAACTAATTAGTATAAAGGCAGAAAGAAGTAAATTGTTTCAATACGTTCTTAAAAATGTAATTAAATCAAATTTAGCTTCTTGAGAGTTGACTCACCAAATTGCTGTTGTTGTGACCATTTCGATCACATAGTCCTGAGTTTGAGGCAATATTGTTGCTGTTGCTATTGTTGCTACCATTATAATTTCGATTGTGATTGTACCGATCACCAAATTGATGAAAGTCCCCACTGCGATGTGTCATCGCCATGCTATTGTTGTTGTTATTAAGATTGTTGCCACGTCGAAAACTGTTAAATTCACTACTGGCGTGTAAATTTATTCCCCTACGACCATTATAATAATTTGGGGCGTGAAAATGTTGTTGTTGCTGCTGCTGCTGCAGTGACTGGGAACCTGAGCCGCCAGATAGTTGCTGCTGATGGTGATTGTTATTGCTGCTATTGTTATCATTAACAGCCGTTGGTATGGCGTGGTGGGGAGATTGAAGTTGGTGTGCAGTTGGATATGTATTTGTTATTTTTATAGCAATTGTTGAGGTTGAGGTTGTACATGATTTTATATTCGTTGTTGTTGTGGATGGATTGGATTTAATTTTTGTTGTAGTTGATGTTTGTATATTTTCACAAGTTGTGTGGTTTTCGGCGGTATTGGAATCGGCATCGTCAATATTGTCATCGCCGATTTGAGTTGGTGGTAAAGACATCATTGGTTTTGTTGTGGGTGTCGGTAAGGAAGACATTGTTGTATTACATTGTTGAGATTGTTGGCGAGATCGTTGATGATTGTTGTTGTTGGTATTGTGATGATTATGATGACGTTGGTGATGGCGTTGTTGTTCATGTTGAGGAATCATGTCATTACAAGAATTTACATTCACATCATCAGTACAGTTACTATTTGTTGTTGTATGTAAGTTTGAAGTTGTTGTTGAATTTGTTAGCGGAAGGGAGGTTGGGTGATTAGCTGGTAGTGAAGGTGAAGGTTGTCGTGGCGTTTGGTTGTGATGGTGGTGAGAATGAAAATTATGGTGGTGGTGAGGTGAATGACGAGGTGGGTGGTGTATATTATTGTGTTGTGATTGATAATGATGATGGTGTCGATTATTAGGGGGAGAGGAAGAGGAAGTACTCGTATGTTGTTGTTGTTGTGTATAAGGACTATTACTACAATTGTTAGTGTTAGAATAAGAACTACTAATGCGGAGGTGCTGCTGTTGTTGGCGGGGCTGTGTTTGAGACAGGATATGAGGAATTGTTGGTGGTATATTTTGGGTGTTAGTTTGACTGAGACACGAGGACATTATAAGATGATTTGCTGTTGTATTTCTTACACTATTCGGCGATAGAGTATTTAACGTTAAGCGTACATCCGCAGAGGATAATAGGTTAGAAATTTTCAAACTACTCGATTTATTTGCATTGACAATTGTACTAATTGAGGTGGGTTGCAAATTTGTTAAATTGGACAAATTATTTAAAGGTGAAAGGGGCGATGGTTGAGTATGGGGAACTAGAGAACTAGAACATTGCAAAGAGTCAGAGTTATGTAGCGATGGCAATACCGCCGCAGAAGCAGATGAGGAAGAATACTGATGGTGTTTCTGGAGATCTGTGTGCGACTGGCAGTGGCGTTGAGTTTCGCCACTGCCACTATTACTATTGTTAACATTAACATTATTAGTATTATTTTTATTGCTAATACTATTTTGATGGTGGTGGTGATGATGGTGGTAATTGTTATGATGGTAGTGGTGATAGTGATGATGTTGGTGATTATTAACATGATTTAAATGGGAATTATTATTGTTGTTATTGTTATTGTAGTGATTTTCTTTGCTACTAGTAGAACAACTTCCATTATTACTTGTCTGTACATCGCTGGTAGTTTGATTTATATATGTATATGTATATATATACATATATATATATATAGTTTTATATATATTGGGATTTTTTTAAGTTTTATCAATTATTATTTTTTTTTTTTGGATTTAAGTCAATAAATCAATTTATATATTTTATGGTTTCAATTAGATTTAAATATTTTTTTTTAATTTAATGCAGTGGTAGAGTGGGTGGTAGTAGTTTTGTAGTTTATTTGTTTAAGTATATAACAAACACAACCCAATAATAGTTATTGTTTTTTTTTTTTTTTTGTTGTTATTCATTAACATTTACAGTAATACATATAGGTAGTATATATACGTATGTTGTATATGTATTTAAATTTGTTTAATTTTTGTTTTTGCCACACATACATATAGAATAAATATTTGTTTCATTTTTTGGTTTTTGATTCAATAAATATATGAAGAAGAAAGAAAAAACGAAAAAAGAAAATAATATGTAATATAAATGCCAAAATGCAATATTAAAATTAGTTTATAATATTTAATTAATTAATTAATACGTTTATATAGAATTTATTATATATGTACACACATACAATTAAACAGATACAATTACAAATATAATTTAATAGTTGTGTCTTTCAATTTTCTATTATCATTTATATAGATTTTTTAATTTTATCGTGTATATCGAAATTATAATTAATTTTGCATGAACTGCACACTACGATTTACAATGTTAAGATTTGAAACAAACAAACAAATCTCAATACGATTACAATGTCATTCTTTATGCTGAAAACAAAAAAAAAAAAATGAAAAAATATCAACGTGAGGGATCATTCATTAATTGTGTTATTTATGAAACCAAGCGTCATTTTGAAAGCAAAACAGCACCACGATCGGAAGGGACTATAACAATTTAAATTAACGTATGAAACCTACAAATCTGTTCGGAAAGAAAATATCGTTTTATCAAAATCAATTGCTCCGAGGTCCCATGAGTATCTTAATGTCGATCTTACCATTTTCCCATTAATAATGACATTTTCCTATTAATTGTGAGACAAAATGTTTCATTTGCCAGTCTCAATGTACATATGTTTTTTAAACAAATTAAAGGTATTTTCAATGGTGTATAACACGAGTTTGAAAATTAGTAGAAAATAAGAAAACCTTTGTAAGATAGAGGTAGTTTAAGCTTTAATTTAACACAAATTACGAGTTTGTATTAACTCAAATTCAGAAGATTTTAGCCTTTTTTAATATTTTATTTACAAATACCAACTATATTTAGATGAAACGATGTGCTTTCATCTGTTAGTTAAAATTAATTCATTAAAGCCTCTTAATTTCATAGCAAGATGTTTGATATATCAATATACATATGTGTATAAAAATTAATTCAGTTTTTCTCTCCAAAAATTAATCGCAGATTTGTTGTAATTAAAATTTTAACCAAAAAATACAAGTTAACAAACATTAATTGACAAAAACAAACTCAGTGAAAAATACACATAAAATTAACAAAAAAAAAAAAAAAATTAAAATAATAACAACTACTTTATTTTTTATAAAAACATAAGTACATAGTAGTTAAATATAACGAGTATATAGGAAATAGGTTTTGTTAATAAATAATGTATGTACACACAGTTTTACAAATGTATTTACTTATTTTGTCATTACTATTATATGTTATATTATTTGTTTTGTTTTTATTTTTTATTTTGTTAAACAATTCATTTGTAAGTTGAAAATATATAATTCTAAAATAAGGCGTAGTGTGCAAAAAATGCAAAAACTCAAATTCAATTTAAAACAAAATAAAGCTGAGCTAAAAAAATATGATCACATTTCTGTCACATAAACCAAAATGTTATTTAGTTAACGAAATATATAGAGGAGAAAAAACAAACATCAATGTGATCAGTATATAAAATATATATGTAGTGTTTAAACACAAATACAACAATTCAAAAGTCACTTTAGTTTGCAAACTTTTTTCTTTTGCCAAAGTATTGAAAAGTGTGTTTGAATATTTAAAAGTGAAATATTGTCTATACATAGTTACAACTTTGAGTTTTTTAAATAGGTAGCAAGAATACACTAACAAAGTAACATGCTGGGTTTGCGACAGATAACTTTAGTTTGTTTTTCATCCTAGGCTATCTGTTTTTTAAGCATTTTTTTTAATTCTCTTATTTTAATCTTTATTGGACGTATGAGTAATATTAGTTATAAATATTTACTCATACATTAATTGTAGAAACGCAATTATAAGAACATGAGGACTACTCGCCAGTTGACTATTAAAGTTTTGTTCGATATCAAAAAAAAAAAATACCTAATAATATTTATAAAAACTTTAAAACTTTAACTATTTCTATGGAAAAACAACATTTTTTATGGAAAATAATGTAATACACAATGTTATGCTTGTACCGAAAAGCAAACATGATTTATATAAAATATCGAAAATTGTTTGATATTAAATAAGTCGCGAAAGTACTACGATACTTCTTAATATGAAATATTATCCAAATTAGTACGATTACCAAAATAGTACGATAGTATTAACTTTTTTATCGCGTTTCAACGTTTGAAAACAATCGCTGGTTTTTATTTATTATATTCAACGCTTAGTTGCATTTACACAATTAATATCACTGATACGTTTCTCAAATATATTGCTAGAAAAACGGTTTAATCAATAACTTGAATTAATGTTATCCATCCCTTAACCAGTTTGTTAAAAAAAATTTAAAATATCCCGGCGTAGTTGTTATCGTTATTCAAACATGTTAATATTGAAAGTAAAATATCAATCCAACAAATAATTAATTATAATAATTAACAATTTGCGTATTTCACTTTTAAACCTTTTGTATTTTGAATTTAATTGTATGTTTGTATTTGTACTTAATATTTTTATATTTTTTATTTTTGTTTTTTAAATACATCTAAAAATTATACAATACTAATATTAAAATTTATTTAAAATATAAAATCTATGTACTATATGGATAAAGAGAAAATTTTGTAAATAGTTTTTGTAATTTATTGTTATTTTGAACCACAATACAGTAAAGATATTTTTCATTTAATATTTTTGAGTTAAACAAGTTTAAAATGCGCGTTACTTTGAGCAAATAAAAAAAGAAAATTGTATTGAAAAAATAATGAAAAAAAAATGGTAAATAACATTTAATAGGGAGCTCTAATATGTATGTCCTAACACAAAATGTTTACACTAGCATTGAAAAAAATGAAAAATGTCAAATATATGTGTATGTATGTATGCATATAGGCATAGTCCAACATGAATTTTAGTATGGAGTATCTTTCTCGATGCTGGTGTAAACATTTATTTTAGCTTTCGTCTCTTCATTTTCATCTAAGTATTTATTTATTTCAAAACCAAAATAGAATTGAATCCACAATCATTTGAGATTTAAAACCTTCATATATGTATGTATGCATAAGTATGTTTGTACAATATACATAAGTTTAATACCTACATACACTTTTCTGTATACCCACCCACAATTGCAATAAATTGTTTTTATTATTCTTTGATATTAACTATTGTATATAAATTAATTTATATATTTATAAATCATAAGAAAGATGTACATTAGTAAAAAAGAAATGTATGTAGATCATGGTTAATTAATTTACGAGTATTGTTTTGTATATTGTATTTAATTTATATTGTATGTATTAAGCCAAGTTCTTTAAAGGAAAACACAGTCAGCAAGCAGCATTTCTAATGTGCAAAACAACACACAATCGCAATTAACATTGTGTTTAAATGAGTGGTAACACTAAATACTATTTATGAGAGGAAAATTTAGTACATACATACATAATAATAATAACTATAATACGCAGAGATACTCACAATTTATTCAAAATACTAAAACTAAGTGGTGGTTAAAATTTTAAGGGAATACAATAAATTGACTTGTTAGAATTAGTTGTAATTTGTTAGCCCAAGGTGTAAAAATCGAATAAAAGTTTGTGCTTTATAATATCAGAACGTCAGAAAACGGTTTAGAAAAAAGGGAAAAGTTTCTCTACCTAATTCGGAGCGTTTATATTATAGATAATAAGCAACACTGACAAAATATAAACAAAGAACTACGGCCATTTTCACTTTCCCACTCAAAAGTGTGGTAAATAAAGAGACGGTATTTACGAATTGTACGCATATTGTTGAAATTAATTTGATTTATTTTCAACTGTGGATCGGAATATTGTACCATTATGTCCCAAACTTTTATACAGAAAATTTTAGCCAATTTGGCCAACGGTAACCGTAACCGTTTGCTTGAATGTTTGGTAAATGGAGACTTTCCTTATATTGATCAGATTAATTTTATTTATATTTGAAGAGAGCTGGTAGGAATATTATGCCGCATGGCACCTTTTAGACTGTTCGGACAATGCTAACAGAAACAGATAGTCCCAGTATTCCCGAGAGCTCAATTTTCAAATGGATTTTCCCAATGGTACCCGTAAATATTATAGGTAGGGATTTTGTGTTGCTGAGAGTTTGGATCGATGTAATGCCAGATATTAGGGTCCAACGCGCATTTATAAAACCAAACGCTTTCTTTGGCATGAATGAAACGGTTTGTTACTTTGTCTAGTGGAATATGAAAGTTCGAAATTAGCAATTTTGGAGATCTTATATTTGATAAATTTTCTTTAGGCCATCTTAAGTCACAACAGTGCTGATTTTGTCAGATACATAATTAGACCTCTGGGCATGTGATTTCACTTTGTGATGGACTTCCACCTATTCTGATGCAGTTAAGAGTAGATCAAAATATTCTTTGGCTTATAGTGTATGGAACCTCTTTAAAAAACTGCCTGCCATAACAAAAGCTTAGTAAGATGCTCCTCTGTAATTTATATATCAAGCCAGAAGTTTACAACCAGATTATTTTTAAACGATCTAACTGTATATCGTCATATGTGTATAATATAATGTGAGTATCCCAAAGTATGTTTAATTATTAGAAAAACTACTACATATTAAGTATTAGGTATTAACTAAAATATTATTATTATTTTGCAAATTTGTATATGTATTATTTATATAGGAATGTATGTATGTATATATATTATTTGGTAATTTGTAATGAAAAATATAAATAAAAAGCGGACAATAGAAACATCCTCTGACACAATAAACAATCAAAATATTACTATTATTGTATTAGTATAGTAGTAGAACCCATACATATCAATTTAATTTAATTCAATTCTATTTATTAAATAAAGCACACACAAATTAGGCTCCTTAAAATATGTTAAAATACAAAGAAAAAATACTGAAAAATATTGAAACAAATGAAAGTAAGGACAATAAAATGTTGTATTTATACGAGTTATAAAGAAGAGTATTGACGAAAATGATAAAAGTTTTAAAGCTGTTTTTTTTAAAAGGATTTATTGTATTAAAAATAAAAAATAAAGCAAACAATTGAACATATCGTTATTAAAATATAATTACATATAATGAAATTTCTTAGTAACTGCTTTAATTTTTATGATTATTTTTGTTTAATTAAGCGTAGATTTCAAAACAATACAAATTTTTTTAATTTTATTTCATTTACGAGCTTTAAAAATGCAAGAAAAGCACTATTTTGTTTCAATGATCTTGTGATAGTTTTCTTTTTAGAAAATTTGAGAAAATATTTTCAAAAAATGTTTTTTTTTTTTAAATAAAGAAATTAACAGTCTACTAAAATCGTAATCTCTTAATAGTGCGTTTATTTCAAATAGGGCCTTAGTAAAATTAATAATAATTTTTGTAAATTCTGCCAATAAAATTGTTCTTTATATGTATGTCCATATGTTAAAACTGAGTTGCTAATTTAGCGCGTTCCATTTCAGATTTAGTGTTAATAATACTTTTTTGAAAAACGCACAAAATGACAAGTTTTATCTCTTGATGTTCTCGTTCAAAGCTTCTAGTCTCTAGTTAATTTTTATTCAAAACTGAAATAAGTTGAAAGCTTTTAAAATCCGCTAATAATTACAAAATATTTCGATATATTTGTATAAAAAATTCCAAATATTAAAAAAATCCAAGATCTAATAAGACCCATTGTAAACACATTTTGTAACTTCTAAGACAGTGAGTGCTTCGATTAGACTCAGATTATCAGAGTTACTGTTTCATATCAAATGTAAAACAAATCTGATACACATTTGTAATATATGTACATACAAGTATGTATAGTCAAAAATTGATAGACCATCAACTTCTTGTAAAGACTTTTTTAATTCCCTGAGATGCGTTTTAGTGCAAACTTTAACTTTTAGAGGAGTACAGGGGGGGTTACTCTCTATTGCGATGCGTAAGCAAATTCGATGCGATAAGCGTACAAATTGATACTATTACTCATCGAATTTGCTTTCGCATCGCAATAGAGAGTAACCCCCCAGTTCTTCCAAAACCTTTTAAAATTCATAAATCTATAATTGAAATAAACACACTTTACTCACTTATAATTTAAATGTACATACATAATATAAAATTGTAATAATTTTTCTACTAAACACAAAAACTGACAAACTGATATTTGTCAAAAGTTAATGAAAAAACTAAAAAAATACTGAAAATAATAATTAAAACTGGAAGGAAAACCTTATTAACATGCTTTATATTAAAAGCGTTCGAATAAAGAAAAACTTACACAACAGGTGTAATTTTACACAATTAATGTTGCATTGTAAACATTTTTAAAGTTTCTAATTGTTAAAGAAAAAAATATGAACTTAAAACATTGATTTGTATAAAAAAAAAACGATTTATTTAGTTAGTATGTATTTAATATGTTTAAATATGTATATAGTAAGTTTGATTTGTTTTTATTTAAACAAAACATAACTGATATTTGCTACAGAAAAAAGACAAATAAGAATTAGGAAAAATATATTTGTTTGTGCTTTTCATGCAAATTCTTTTTAATTCACAATTTCTTCTTTTTTTTCAAGTATTTAAATTTATTTAAACTATGACAAGTATTGTTTAGAAATACTACAAAATAAATAATGAAATTTTTATTTATAGTTGTTAAGTTTTGTGTTTGTTATTTTTTTGTGTGGTTCTTTTAATATTATTAATATTAAATCATTTAACTTTCAAGGTGTACAACAATAAGAAATGGGGGTTTTTTTAAATAGAAAAACAAAACATAAAGATAAATGTTAAGAATTGAATTAAAAACAAAACAAAAATGTTAATAAATTAACGTGTTAAGAAAGAAATAAAGTTAAGTAGTGAATATTTGCAATGACATTTTGTGAGAAGTTTATTTTGTTTTTGTGGAAATGAAGCAAATTATACATCAATATTAGTAAGAAATGATTGATTTTTTTTTTAAATATTTTTGATTAATTTTCATTTCCATATTTGACTACTACTAGACTACGACGACACCATTTGCAATTTTAATTTCGAAATATAGCTTAAAAAATAATGGTAATGATTTCGTGTTTTTTTCGTTTTTTTTTTTTTTTTTTTTTTAAATTGTTAAAACTTTAACGCGATCGATTTTAAATTCCATATACTACATACATATGTATAGGTTTTTGTCAGCGGAGATATTTTGGACCCACAGGATTAAAATTTTCCCGTATTATTTTCATTCCCTTGAAATAAAAAATTAAATCAAAAACCAATAATTTTTCTTTATATTTGTCCAATGATTTTTAAGGATTTATATTGTAATATAATAGTGGATTAGACGCATGTTTCATTTTCGAAACGGAACTTTATCAAATCAGAGTGCATTACATACATATGTATTAAAATAACTAACGGTGTTTAGTCAACAACTTATTTGGTAAATATTAGTCGACTTTAGACGATACCCTACATGTATATGTATATCATTAGAAATTGCAATTTTAAGCATCCACCTTAATAATTAATTTAAAAACGTTAAAATAAAATTTTGTCAAACTACTGCAGAGAAAACTGTAGTGTTGAACGAATTTTTCTGGTGTGGCTACAAAAATTTTGTTATTTAAGTTCTGATTCTTCTAGTATTGTTTTTTTATAGCTAGACATTAAAAAATCTATGTCAATCTCTAAACAATGTAAATTTTTGAAGATATTATAAAAATATCTTTTCGTTATGTAACGTTATGCACGTTCATAGTAAAATTTATAAACAGCTGTAAAATGAAATAGATTCTGCTTGAACTATAACTTGTCGCCCACTATTTTGCAGAAGTTTGCAGTCAGCAGTCCCTATTGTAATGAGGTTCTGATCTATTATTTAACCACTCATTCGCATATAATACAAAGTTGCCGGATTGATAACTAACCCGTCAGTGAGGTATATCAGTGAAATGTCATTTTATAAGTATTTTCACTCATTACTTGGTAATGAAAGTTTTTACTGGTTAAATGATGAATCCAAGAAAGCTAATTAAATAAATTGAAAGCTGACAAAAAACAACAATAAAAAATTTACACTTTTTTTAAAATCAAATCGAAAATATTTTAGAATAGAATATGTATAAGTATGTATATTTTGCGAAATAGGATTGGAAATGGTGTACGTTAAAGAGTAGCAGCTTTACAACAACATTAAGTTTATTTTAAACAAATATTAAATATGTATGTTAAAAATGTTTTTTGTTTGAAATATTTTTGGATTTTTGATTACAAAATTCACCCTTTAACCTAAAGCGTGGTTTAATTTGAAAGAGATAGTTGGTACTTTTTTCGTTTGGAAATTGGGAAATTTAAGGAGGGGAAAAAGGATTATTACGGATTTTACTTATTTCGTAAGTAAGAATGTAATACAGTATATATACTTAATAATAATATTGTAGTAATATAATATAGAAATATAAAACTATACGATATTTGATATGGAAGGAATTTAAATATCTTACCCAAGCGAATTCCAAGGATCCATATTGTTGTTGTTATTATTATTACTATTTGCATTTGTATTATCCTTGTTGTTGAACCAAGGAGCACTTGAATTATTGCCATTTGCAGCACTCAAATTGCCATTGTTGACATGATTTGAGCGCACATTGTTGTTGTTGTGCTGTTGCTGCTGCTGCAGTTGTTGTTGCTGCTGATATGAATGGGGCTGATGCGGTGAGAAGAGCATGCGTCCACGATGGTTTCTCGAAGATGAAGGCCCATTACGAGAAAATGGTCTACGGGTGGTACCCGTATGATTTGAATTTATCATGACGACTCTGTTATTGTTGCACTTGCCGTCAATTTATGGAGTTTATTTTGGCAAATGTTTGTTTGTTTGTCTGTTTCTTCCTTTTTTTGTATTATTTATAAAAATAACAAGATTTTCGTGAATTGTTTTTATTCAATTTTTCTGTTTATTGTTTTTTATTCTTAGTTGAGGTAAGTTTTTGGGAGTGTATTTAAAACTGTAATGTCAATAAAAAAGTATATTTCATTGAAATAAGTGGAAGTTCCATTTAGTAAATAACTTTGTAATGTGATTATTGTTTTGTTTTAGGAAAATACATTTATATAGACTATTTAAAAAGAGAAATTATGGATCCAATTTAACCAATATTTTGTAATTTGAATTATGTATTTCAAAACATTAACTGACAGTATAAAATAATGGTGTAGCTATATTTAGTTTTTGCCGGAATCCTTATACATAGTTCAAATCGCAATATATTAAAAAGGTAAAAAGAGACATATACTATACAATTTCTAAAAACGAACAAGATATGTTCTTAATTTTTCTTTACACATTTCTGGGACACATAATGCTCAAGGGATTATTATATAACTCTTAAAAAATTTCAATCGGGTTTTGGTTGGTTGGTTTTATATATTTTTAGAATAAAAATCCTTTATAGATTATGATTTCATCATATTTCAAATTCGAATTTAGTAATTAATAAACAATTTTTTCAAAAACAGAACAACATTTAATTTTTCCATTGTAAATCAGGTATTATAATAATCCCACCAGCAGTCATCAAAATCTTCCAAAAAAAAAACCTCTCCATGGTTCAATTTAACAAAACTTTTATGGATTACATTTGTCTAAGAATTTAAAAATGTCGCTTTTTAGTGTATTCCTATTAATTATATTATATATTGTATAAGCATATTAAATCGAACACACACAAAAAGAAATAATGAAAATTTAAAAAATGTTTATTTCAAATACATAATTCTATTTTATATTACATTACAGCCCTTAACATGTTCGATATTTCTGTTTATATATGTATGTATGTACGACTAAGATACCATGTAAAACATTTCCAACCAATACATCTTCGGTGGTTATTTATATTTAAATTAAATGAACATGCAAATTATAAGCAAATAATCATCACAATTACAATTTATACTTACATTTAGGTATTTGTTAAAGTTGCTTTTATTAAATCATAAAACTATTTTCCAAAAAAGAACACAACTAATGAAATTTGTAATGATTTGCGTGCAAGTTTAATATAAAAACGAAAATAAAAAATCCTTTTTTTTTAAATTAAACCACCAGGACAAAAAAAAATACAATAGAAAAGAAAAATGCGAAAATAAAATCTGGCAAAATTGCTGTGTTTTTTATTATTTTTTTAAATAATAATAGAAAAAAAGAGAGAAATATGTAATAGGTATTTTAAGGATAACGAATGAAATGACAAATGACCTTTAAGTAAATAGTAGTAGTAAGTAGAGTAAAGGAAGAGAGGAGCAATTTGACACACACACACATTTAGAGAAAGTAGCAACAACATTCGTAAAAGAAAAGTAAAACAACCAAAAAATGTATGGTTTTTTTTGTAAAAGTTTATTAAATATATATTTCAACCATAAAGATTTTTTAATTTCTTTTTATGTTTTGTTTTTTTTTTTTGTTTAACATTAAGCTTAAAATGTAGTAAATGGTAAAATACAAACAAATACAAAGTACAATTTGCTATATAAATTTATTAAGTATAAAAAGAGCAACAACAAACACACAAAAAAAGAGTACTTTTAATTCGTACACTCAAGAGTTTTAATCGATTTTAGTTTCCCCATTACAATTTCGATAACAGTAAACACAGAGAAAGAGATGATAGCTGAGTGATATTTAATATTTGATAGATATGGGATTTTTAAAAGAAATTTGAGTAGTGGCAGCACACTCGGTTGGTGCTTAATTGAAAGTACTGATTTTTAGCGTTTTTATAAATTTTAATATTATTATTATAAAGTGGATATGTATGTAGGTAGGTAGTATGGCACGAGTATATATAAATATTTAAATAATTATTATGAGTGTTTAATACTTATGATTTCATCATGTAAAGCGTATTTTTATATATTTTTTTTTTCATTTTATGTAACTAGATCACAGTTTAATTAATAAAGTGGTTATTTGATAAAAGCTAAAATATAAGAAATAATGACATATTATGTATAACAAAAGAACCCATTTTGATTTTTCTTCTAAAACTAAATTAGTTTTTGGTACAACTACAGTTTATTTAGAAATTAATTAATTAATGTACTACAAAACAGCAGTTATGAACAAAAATAATAGTAAAATGTATGTAATATTACAATATACATAATTAGTTTTAGTTTTTTTGTTTGGTTTAATTAAAATAGATAAATATTAGTTTTGGTTTAAATTATGTATGAACATAACAATAACCATTTATTTTGGTGTATGAATTTGTTTTTATAAATTCGTAATGCAGCCAATGATGAAAAATGTACAAAAAAAGTTTATATACCTTTAATATATAGAATTTGTTAATTTGTTTGTTTAATGAAATTTAAAAGGTTTATTATTGTTTTAAATGTTGTTAATTCTGCTTTAGAGTATAAACAATTACATACAACTTATCAATTATACACATAGAAACATGGTGCTAATAGAAGTGCTTACACTGAAGAAAATAAACGAAATAATAAAACTCTGAATAATATAACTGAAGTTATTGACACTTAAGCACAAATAATGTATTTTTTTCATTAATGCCTGTAAATATGTACATTCATATGTATAGGTAGTTTCTTTTCCTTGAGACACGTCCAAATTTAGTTCAATGTCTGTTTTTCTCTCAGTGTAAGCACACAATCTATTAAAAATGTCAAAACGCTAAATCAACAAAAATAAAATAAAAATGTGCGAGATATATTTAATGAGCCATTAGACAAAAAACTATACAAAAGATGCTTGTTGTTGTATGTTAAAAAACAATAATTTTCAAAATAAGAAATAAAAAATTTAAATAGTATGTATTAATTGATTTTTGTTGTACTTCTTTTTTATAATAAAATGCTTAAATACTACATAGTTTTCTTTTTTAAAGAGAGTATTAAATAAATATGGTTAATTATTTAAAAATAAATAAATAAAATGTATGCTTTATTACAAATAAGGTAAACAGCCGGTTTTCATTGGATTATTAATTGATTTCAAATAAATATTAGAATAATTATTAATTTTAGGTATGTATTGTAGTTACTACAGGTGGTTTTTGTGGTGGTAGTAGTGGTGGTGGTGGTAGTAGTAGTAGTAGTAGTACAAGTAGTAGTAGTTATAGCTGTAGTGATAATAGGAGCACGTTTAATTCTTATAGTAAATAAAACATTTTACAATTTTTGATTTTTTCTGATTTTGTTTTATTTTATTTTTATAGTTTAATACTTTGTAATGAGATGCAATAAAATGGGTGATTGTATTTATACAAGTACATATATTTATATAATCTTTGTATATGTTTATTATCAATATGGTTTTCATAACAACATATTAATAAAATATCGTTTTTAAATATATTTGGGGTGTATTAATAAATAAAAACAAATAAACACCCAGCGAAATTTAAATAAAGGTCAGCTAGAGTTTTTGTTACAAAATCTAAATAAATTGCCTAAAACTTTGTACCTATAGGCATATATATTTAAAAAAAAAAAAACTTTAAATACTATAGATTAAAGTTTAACCCTACACTTCATATTGCATCACTGGTGAAACACAATTTTATTATTGGAATATTATTATTTATTATTATGTTATACATTTCCCTACTGCATAGTGTATCACTGGTGATACATATGAAAATTCCATAATATCTACTAAATTATTGTTTTAAATGTTTTTTAATATTTTTCCTGTAATCAGACGGTAATTTCCCCTTAAAAACATTTTTTTCGATCAAATATAAAGTCATGCAGTGTAGGGTTAAAACGGCGGTCGGCACTCATAGCCACCAGGGGCTAAACATGATCTGTTATTTACCTGTAAACAACACAAATATCGTAAAATAATCAGTTTATAAAAGATAAAGAAAGTGCATAGCATGTTATTAAAATTCCAATATGTCTTTCATTGGTTTAAAATGATTACTGACGCTAAAGGTCGTATGATTTTGATATCAACATTTTTTCCGATTACTCAATATAATAATATCTATTATGGTAGGGAAAAAGAAATATTTTAAAATAGTTGTCTTAACAAAGATTTACTTTAAAATTTCTTTTGTTATTATGCTGATAGATATTTACTTAAGATAGTGTTTTTATTTTCTTAAAAGATCGTGAAAACATATTGCAAAAATTAAGTCATTGACAGTGCTAGATCTGGGTCATAATAATGTGAATTTATCTTCATAATGGTTATTAAATCTATGCAACTTTTGAATCTGTTTTAATTTACATTGGTACAGAGTGGTAACCGTTATGGGTTACAGGCGTTGAAAGCTTTCGATATAATTCAACAAACAGTTTTTTTTAAATATAATTAACAACCCTCTGACTGATAGTCCGGCACACTATGGACCTAATCTATCGGGGCACCTTAAAACAAGATTGGTAAGTCTCAGTGGTTTTGAATTCTGATGAATATCGTACAACTGAAGTTTTCTTAGGAAATTAGAAACTCATTGCAATAAAACAACTGCTCTTCAATGGGAATTTATGAAGAAATCTTTAATCTAAAGGTAAGTTTAGGCGATATGTTGAATCAGCATATATATGCTGACAGCCATATGATTACAATTAGCAGCAAATTCCTATGTCATATGTTAGACGTTTATACGATATGTTGAAAGTAGCAAATTTTTTGATGTCAGCATATGTCAGCAAATGAAATGTCAACATATGAGTTGAATTTTATGTGGTGCTACATATGCTGAGTCGTATAAACATTTGTTTGTGAAATTAGTCAGTTTGACAACATTTTTCAATTATTATTCAACTTCTGTATTTTATGTGAAATTTTTGAAATAAAAGTAAATAATAAAAATATCAATAAAAAAAAAACATAAATGATGACGTGGGAGGAAATTGATCGTACACAATCGTACGATTCATTCAGTGGAAAATCTGACCGATTTCTATCACACTCAAAAAAAATCGCAACAAAGTATGTCATAGGTGCCACACTATTACACAAAAAAGATGCAAAAACATATGTTTTTGCTAATGTCAACAAACGCAGTTTTCCGCCATTTAAATTAATATTTGTGTTCAATTATTTTGTTATATGTGAATATAATAAATTGTATAAACTATACAAACAATTAAAAAATGTTAAACGTCGTCTGTCCTTTAGATTATAATTTGTGATTTAAATCAATGAAGCCGACATTGTTGTTTTCTTATCAGCTTTATTAGAAATACAACTCTGATCGCATATGAATTTGCCATATGCTGAAAAGCTTGCATACGCTTTTCAACAAATAACATATCTGTCAACATACGCAGGAAATTTGTCAAACACTAATAATATGCTGTTTACACGATATGCTAAAATTACCAACATACGTTTGTTGCCATTGTTAACAAAGTGTTAGCAAATGTTGTTAAACATACGTATGCTGAAAAAGTTTTGCGTTTACACGATATGTAAGCACTTGTCACAAATTTTTCAGCATAAATATGCTGATTCAACATATCGTCTATACTTAGCTTAATACATAAAACTAAAAATTATTTATTTTCAAAAATTTTCAAAATAATTCAAGATTCTAATGAAAGCGATAATTTTTAAATTTCTGTACTTGTACATTGTTAAATATATTTCATCTTATGGAATTGCTGCCATAAGATGAACATTTGTATTGTGTGACTGTTCCTTGATCTCGATTGAAAAGCAAAGCATTATAAAGTTCGTCTATCTATTGCAACAACTTCGACCTTTTCGTTCGATAATGGGAAAAAGGCCATTTTTACTTTAAAAATTATAGTTAAAAAATACACTGTGAAGAGCTTTCGGGTTTCTCCATATACATACATATATATGTCAACACCATTCGCCTCTCTTTAGAAATGGGCATTGCTTTTAGCGAACGGTAATTTTTTCGATCAATCATTATTTGTTTTTCCAATAAAAGCAACAATTCTGAAGTGGTTTGCGAAGAAGATTAAGAAATGTTCTCTAAATATGAAATTTATCTTTATTAATAACATCAATTTATAAGTTTAGCCCTAGATTAAATATTTAATACCTGCCTTTAAATAAATTTCGCTGAATGCAATTTGTCTTTTATAGTACAAAACACTTAGTATGTATGTACATATAATTGTTTATGTTTTTTATTTATATACATATATTTTTTAATAGAGCAGACATTTATAAAATACAACATTAGATTGGCTTTGTTTCAAAATGTTTTTATTATTTTTTTAAATTTAAATGCAAAATACTTAAAGATTAGAGATTATGCTGCACGTTGCAAAAGAAAACATTTACCAAAACCACCAACTAAAATATATAACAAAAAAAAAAAAAACAATCTAAAATTAGATAAAAATAAATTAAGAAATGTAAAAGGAAAGAAATACAAAACAAGAATAGATGATGCTAATATGAAACATTGATTAATAATAGTAAATAATTTAAATTTTAAAAATTTTAAATGGATACATAAAAAGCAATATTATATTGTACAAGAAAAATAAACGCAAACAATTTTGTAAATTTACTATGACTATATTTAAGTAACTAGTATGTGCGATTAATTAAATGTGTATGCATGTATTTGAAAATAGTATAACTCGTTTGCATAGAATTAATTAATATGTAGTACTAATTTTTTTATTTTTTTAATATTTTGTAATTGAAGCGTATTTTTATTTATAATCACTTTCAATAAATTTTTTATTGAATTTTTAATAAACAATATTATGTGGTAAGTCTTCCGCGAAAACAAGTTTTTGATTTTAATTTTATTTTGTGTGAACATAAATCAAGAAACACTGAGAAAAATAATGTTTCTTTTCTCTACATATATAATAAATTTCCTTGTGTATACATATGTATGTATATTTGGTTTTATAAAAAACTTGTTCAAATTGTTAGAAACTAATAAATAAGAAATATAATTAGGCAACATGAGGGATACATTCCATGTTCGAATATTACTTTTTTCTAAATTTTCAAGTGATTTTTCATACATTACATTTCATGTTAGAAAATCATCTGGAATTGATGTTAAAATATTGAGTATTTAAATGTTTGATTTTTTCTTAGTGTATTTTTTAGTTAAAACATTTTTATATTAACAAACTTGTGTCAAGTTTAATGAACTATTTTTGTTTTGTTTCTTTTTTGTGTCCAACAATCAAAAATACACAAATTTTGGTATGAAAATTTGTAAACGAAATGTTTACTTGTTTGTTATGACAGAAGGGGTTTTAAGAAATAAAATAATATAAAAATTCTCAATAACATGTACAATAAAATAAAAAAAATATCATCTAGACTTTGAAAACTCATCTCAGGGTGATTTGCTAATATTAATTTATTTATTGCTGGTTATTTATTTTTATCTTTATAAAACTAAATAAATATACATATATGTACATACATATATTTTTTGGCCAAATAACGAATGCTGACAAGGTTCATGCTTCATACACTCCAGTCTCTTTCAAATAATTAAATTATAGAAACTTTACACACATATGTACATATGTAATTTAAATAGAAATTAGTTTTAATAAATACATATTTATTTGATAATGAGATTATTAGCTAAACAACATGTGTTGAAAAGAATCAAACAAAAGTTTACACGTTTTACATAATAACTAATTTGTCGGGCTTTTCCGTACTCCGGGTAAATAATAAAAAAATGCTTCCCCTAGAAATTTTAAAAATCTTCTCCAGTTTAGTTAAAATCTTATACAGTTTTCGGGTTCCGTAGTAAAACAATTTTAAGCTATTCAGTTAAATTTGTCTTATGTTACAATTATGTTTGAATCTATAACTTTTTAAAAAGTTTTAAATTATGTAACAATCACTACATAAAATTAAATTCGTAATAAATGTATGTACATATGTATATCAAATGTCAAAATGTTGGCAACTGGTCAGTTTTATTCACAAACAAAGTAAAGTGCATACAATAACATTCAAAGTTTAAATGTCAAGCGTTAATAATATGGCACTTAAAAAATTAACTTTAATTGAGATTTTTTAAGTAATAATTTTTTAATAAAATGTTCGAATTATCCTCCAACCAACCATAATCTATCTACATATATAATAAAGTTCATAGAGAAAACAGATTCGTTGTGACAACCGAATTTCTTGCCATAATCGCAGCGCTATGTTTAGTGAAAAATGGTCTCCAATCGATGACTTGATTATTATTTTTTTCACAAAAGAGAAGACGGTAGACATATTGTGGGAAATAAAGAGAGTACTCAATTCATGTAAGCACTTAATTTAACATAAAACGTGTTTAAACCAGGGATGATAAATGCAGTACAATTGTACTTTTTTCAGGGGGGTTACTCTCTATTGCGATGCGAAAGCAAATTCGATGCGTAAGAGTATCAATTTGTACGAGTAACCCCCCAGTACAATTAGCATTTCGAAATTACGCTAGTACTCCAATACAAAATTAATAAAAATATAAATTAAATTAATATTTTCTTATTTGTTTCATTCTTGGTAATATGGCAACCATTTTAATGCAACGGTGTTCAAACCAATTTCATTTACAAACGGGTGTATATGTCATAATTTGAATTTGGTTTCGCATGCTGCTTATAAAAATACTATTCCTAATTACATTGATCAGTTTAAAGAAAAAATTAGTTACCACTTCTGCAATAGTTCCAACAGAAGGGACGAATTCACCAAGTTCCAAGAATATTTTGGAACTGAAATGCATATAATTTTTAAATATTCGCATACACGGTGGCTGCTATCACGAAAAGACGTACTTTCGTGTATATTAGAACAATGGGAGCCACTCGAGTACTATTTTACATTAAATGATTTTGAAGCAAATTCCCAAAATTCTAGAACCAGTTTTATTTTACAAGGTTTTTCTAATCCTATATATAAAATGATATATTCTTTTTTGGAATATATATTAAAAATAGTGTATGATATATACATAGAAATAAAGGGTGTCCCAACTAGAACGCATATTTTAAATTTTAAATAAAACACAGATATTAAAAAAAATCATGAAACTTTATTATATCGTAAAGTAGACAGAGTGAGGTTATGTATGGAACAAGATATCGTGTAGATGGCCGCCGCGGCTTTGCTGGCACACACGCGATCTTTTAATGAAATTTTCAATGACCTTTTTGCATAAATGCTACGGTATTTCATTAATGCAGCGTCAAATTTCCTCTTTTAAGGCTTGAGTCGTCGTCGGCTTATTCGCGTAAACCATCGACTTCAAAAAACCCCAAAGAAACAAATCTAAAGGTTTTAAATCTAGGCGGCCAATTCTGGTCTCCAAAACGCGAAATAACACGACCGGGAAATGACTGATGCATTTTCTCTGTCTGTATGACTTGTGGCGCCGTCTTGTTGAAACCACATACCCTCAACAGTCATTTCTTCAATTCTAGGCAAAAAAAAACTGGTTATCATTTCACGATACCGAACACCATTGACACCATTGCGTTCTAGTTGGGACACCCTTTACAATCAGAAAATGCAGGAATTCATGTACTTTTAGAGCGTTTAAAATTCCTTTTTAGACAAATATGCCGTAATTTTTTAAAAAAAGGATATTTTAGATAGCAAAATTTCTGAAATAAATAGCTACGAAAATCAAATTCCTTTAGAAGAAATATATTGCGGAAAAGAAATCGACATAGTGAATGATATTTCAAAGAAATGGCCAAAAAGTTTTATGTAAAATTTTGTGAAGAATTAAAGACTAAAGTTAAGTTTGATAACGAAATGTTATCCTGGATTAATAAATTTACTCCAGAGAATGTTGTTTCAGGAAATACACCCAGTATTGTACCCTTATTAGTAAAAATTTTCCCAAGGGAAAATAAGCATTTTAATTATATTAACACACAGTTTAGAGCTCTTGCTGACCTAGAACACCTCAAAACTTTTAGAAAAGATAATATTACAACTTTTTGGTCTAAAGTTTCAGAACTAAAAAATGAGCTTGGTGAATTTATGTTTCCAGATATAACTAGAATTGTGAGAGTTATATTGTCAATTCCACATTCGTCGGCGAACGTGGAGCGAATTGTTTCGACTTCATGTCAATACTGTTTCAAGCGTAATTCAAACAAAAGATTTGCTGAAATCTAGTAAATCATCTTGTTTTTATTTCAAGTTTACTAAAAACTTGTATAAAAATTTACAAAAAAGTTAGACTTCGTTTCAGTTACAGTTCAATAAGTTCTTTTCAACTTGACATATGTCTATATATGTATACATATATGTATTTGCATTTTCTAAACAAACTCGGGTCGATATTTAATTGGTGTATTACTGTTTGTGATTATTTACGTATAATATTCAATGATATGCTGAAATGTAAATTACATAAAAAAAATATGAAACTTCACATGAGATGAGAAAAAGAAAGATCAATATCAAATATTAGCAAGGTTTTTTAAAGATAAGTATTTTTTTGTTAACATTTTAAAAGAATTGGTTAACAAACTGTGCGGATTTGATATCTAAAAACTTTTTTTATGTTCCTTATTATACCTGAATGTTTATGTTTTTATACAAATGTTATGTACAAATGAATATTTATGCACATTATCTTTATTTTTTGTTATTTTTATAATAAATCCAATAACAAAATATGTTTAAGCGTTTTAGTACAATTAGGGTCAAAAAAGTAAACTTTTGTGCTCAGAAAAGTATAATTTGAAAAATGTCATTTATCATCCCTGGGGCCAAATTACCGCATTCGTGATCGAATGAGCTATCGTATCGAAAAATAATTTTGATATCCAAATTATGATAAAATGTGACAGCATAGCGCCAGCTGATTATTTTTTGCTCTATTCATGGTGAAATTCATGAAAATGTCAAAAATTGTTTACAAATAGTCAAAGTTTATATTAAAAAGTTAAAAAATTATTTTGTATTTGAAAAAGTGAGTTTTTGTCGCCGTTTTATCTGCGTAAAATAGTTTAAAAGTGTTAAAAAACTATTTTATATTAAATAGTGTGTTTGTTTTTTTTTTAATTGTTTTACTAAAAGTGTTATCCATGTTTGTATGTTTGTTTTCTTTATTTTATGCCAGATGTTTTTGACAGTAACGAAAGTATTACACAAACAAAAATGCCTGTTGTTATTGCCTTGCTGTCAGATGAATTTCAAAAAAAATTGTCAAAATTCCAATAAAAAATCAAAAAAAAAATCGCCATTTCGAATTTTAAAAATCGTCAAAAAATCGGAAAAATTAAGTCACTTATTTCTAATAGTATTTTTAAATTTTTATTTAAACGGAACCAAAAAAATTCATGTTTATATAGTCTCCTGTACAATACATATTAAAATACATAAATTTTAACTTTTTAAATAAGAAATCACAAAAATTACAATTTGTGTAATATTTTTATAATATCTTAGTCTGCTTTCACACTTTGACTCGTCAAGGCAAGTATTTTAGGATGAAAAGGAAAATGGGGTACAAACGGTACTAATCAATAATCTTATTTTCTTTTATTTTTTTTTCTTTCATGCATGTTGATTTGCATTATAAAGTACGAAAATTGAATTGACGTGTGTAAATGAAATGGCAAGTTCAAAAGAGAATTGAACAAAAACTGGTCAGCTAAAACTGAAAAGTGTGAAACAAGACTTACAGTATTACAATGTTAAAACAATTTAGTTTATCAAGTTTTAAATAAAATTTTGAGTATAGAATCCAATGCAGTCATCATATGCAGGTACCTATTTTCAAAGAATTCCGTGTTTTTGTTAAAATAGAAAAAGTTTTTGTAGAATTTCCCCGCTGAAATTCAGAAATTGTTTCCTCTAAAAATGTCAGTTCATGGAATTCAGCATTTTAAATTGCTTTTTATATTTACAGATAAATAAGTAATTTCTAGAATCCTGATATTATTTGGAATTATTTATTATATTTACACTTAACTTAGTTTTGTTTTTGAAATATGTATATCATGTTCTTCTTAATATTTATGATTTTAAATGAGAAAAATAGTTGTTGTTTCAAAAAAAGAGACAATTTGGTAACTAAAACATTGATAAAACAAATAAATGATAGAAAAGTCTAATAATTCAGAAACCCGTCACGTTCAATGAAAAAATCGTCAAATCGTCACTGCAATTTTTGAAAGAAAAAATCGTCAAATCTGGCAGCTATGCTTGTTGTAATTGTTGTAGCAATGCTGGCACCTGATATATAATTTCACCATGGTTTAAACTCTTAGATATTTAAATATTTTATTAAATATATTCACTGAAAATTTAATAATATACTTGTACCAAAAACTAGGCAAACATTTACCTAGTACCGTCAACATTTTCCAATAATTTAAGGTCAATAATTATGTATGATGTTGGGACTAAAGAACATGTTTGAGAGAGTATGCCATAATTAAATTCACAATAACATTTCAATTTGAAGAAGTTTAAAAAAGAAGATTTTTGGTACCTACCAACATGAAATACCATTTTTAGTTAACAAGCGAAACTTTCGCTTTTTTGGTCTTCATCTCTTTTTTACGTTTTATGGGTGTAAAGGTGCGTTCAGATTGGTGAAATATTTTATAAAAAACATGAAATATTTCTCTAACGTAGTCTGAACACAAAATAATTTTGAGGGTTTAACAAAACAAAAGCTGTTTTTGAGCAAATAAAATTATTTGTTTTCATACAAATATTTGTCCAATGTGAACAAAGTGTGAACACAAAAGAAAAAATATTTTGCTTATTTTTGAGCAAACATTTATTTTTTCTTCCAAAAAAATTGTAAGAAGAAACAACGACAAATAACAGCTGAGTTCTTTACAAATGATTGTATAAGCAAATTGATAAAAAAAAAGCTGTAAATTAGTATATAAATTGTGTAAATGTTTAAAAATCCAATATGGTTAACAAAAATATGCATATCGCGATAAATGTGCAAAAAAAAAGAAAAACTCGGAATATATCACAATCACAAAATATTGGCAAACACAAACATTTTTGCTTGAGCTTTTTTCCACATTTTAGGCGGATTTCGCGATATGCGTATTTTTGATTATCCTATTGTTTTTTAACTTCATGTAACTTATTTACACATATATATATACATACATATATTTTTTATGTAGAAAGCACTTTTATTGTAACACCCCACCTTCGGCCATTTGTTCCTACGACGATGTATAAAAATTTGTACGCATCAGAAATAGCCATGAGCACAATACTATGTGAACATTCAATATAAATAAAAATAAATTGAAGTTAGGAACTATTATTGCACACGTATCTTATTTTTTTTCTTTTATAGTCTCCACCTCCAATATAACCAGAGATGCGGCTCCACAACACAAAACAAATAAATCCTCTTCGTTTGTTTGCATTTTTTTTATTTATATAATGTAATATTTTTTGGTAAACAAAATTATATTTTTAGACACTTTTATCAAATAAATATTTAATCCAAATATTTATTTCAGTCTGAACACACAAAAAACAATTTTTTTTTATTTTATTTCACACTATTTTTAGGCTGTTTCAACAAACAAAAATTATGAAATATTTGTGCTTAGTTTGAACATAAAACAAAATAGTTTTTTATTTAACATAATTTGAAGCAAATATAATAACAAATATTTTCTTCAAATATTTCATCAATCTGAACGTACCTTAAGTAAAAACACTTCAAGAATAACTTGAATTTTGAACTTTTTCTTTTTGTTTTATTTTTTGGTGTTTTTTTTTTTTTTTTTTTTTGTGAAATTAACTTGATTTTGTGTATTTTAGTGAGGATTTTGTTTGCTGTTTGGCTAATAGCATTTTAAGTAGTTTAAAAATATAATTTCGTTAACATGCCTGGAAATAAAATCGTATTGAAATGAAAGTGAAACTTTTTGGTTGATGGAAAACAACACTGACTGCACTATCTTCACTACAAGAAATAAACGCCAATAAGTCAAAAAAATCAACACCTCCTTCAAAAATTAACTGAAAATAATAAATGAAGCTAAATATTATTACTAAAAAAATCCTCCCAAAACAAAGCAAATGTTTTTTTTTAATTTTAAAACTAAGTATTTTAAACTTTATACTAATTCAGGGTCGCTACCAGGTATCTGCCAACTTATGTCACTATTTTTAATTAATTTCATCAATATTTGCTTACTACATCCACAACAATAAAAATAACAACATTGTTATTATTATTATTAAACTTGGTTGTGTCTTGGTTGAACATTTTTTTTTTTTAATTTCTAAAACATTTAAAACCTGGTTAACATTTAACTGAGGATTATTATCATTATGATGATAATGTTGATTATAAAAACGATGACACAAACCCGTTGCTTGAAGTCTGTTAATTTAACAGAATATAAATAGAAAACAATGTCATCATACAAATATATTTAGAATACAACAAAAAAATAAATAAAATAATAATTGCAAAAACAAACAAAACACGTTAAAATAAACGTTAAATTGCAAAACAAAAAATATTATCATACTTATAATGCACTCGCAAATACACTCGTAATACTTAATTACTTTATAAATTACTTTAGCATTAATTACAAAAACCAACATTTTTTTTATTTGCAAAAAAAAAAAAAGATATTATACAAAGTTATAATTTGAAGCCATTCATATCTGAATCTACACTTGATCAATTTTAACTAAATATTTATTTGTTTAATTATGTATGACAGTGCGCATGTAATGAAGGTCAACAAATAAGAATATTAAATAAATAAATAAATATTTCTTACAACAATGTTTTTTGTTTAAAAGATAAATTTGGAAATAAATTGACCACATCATTTAGTAAATCTTTAAATTAAGTCAACCTCCAACATATGTACATATGTATGTATGTATGTTGATATTTTTTTATTTCTTTACCAATTTTGGATTTCTTTTCTTTTATAATTTCGCATACACTAATGATATTTTGAAAGGCATGAAGTGTATGTTATATGATTACGCGCGAATCAAATGAGTTAAGAGGCAAAATATATCATATGAGCTAGCCAGATAATCTTTCATGCCCTTAACTAATTTTATTCTATATTAAGGCTTAAAAATTTCTAATTTAAATTATGACAATTTTTATTATTAATGTGTTACCGACGCGTAACATATAGCTAATTCCAATAACGAGACGAGAACTGATTTAAGTTTGATAAACTTATGACCAATAAGTATTGGTTGAGGAGTTTCGAGCAAGTCATGAACTCACAAATATGTAAACAAATTTCTAATAATAATTATTGGATGATAGAAAAACTCCTTTATACTGTAGGCAATTATTAATATGAAAGGTTTAGATAATGTAGCCTGACCAGGAATATAATATTCTGAATTGAACAATTTCTATTGTCGTATTGAGAGTTTTCATTTTATAAAATATGAAGCAAAGAGTGGCCAGTGAATTACCATGCCACCAGATACCAACTAAATAAATATCCTATCAGAAGGTTGGAGAAGGATGGAATGGAATGGACGAGAGCAAGGAATAACCACGGAATCAAAGTACAACATATACAGATAGGTTAAAACTAGGTGACCAAACGGAAATGGGCGTCTACGAACTAAGCGGATATATATGTAGGCAAATAGGATTAATAACGAAACTTGTGCTCGTATATTTTCGGATAGTTATTAAATACGATATTTGTATATCTGGGAATGTTTTACAATGTAAGAATGAAATAAACTCATACTACATTTGCGAAAATCTTTAAATAATATCCATATGTCAATCCGCCAAATCCTTGAACTAAAAAAATGGGCAATAACTAAAAATTTCTAAGGTGAAACTCAAACCTAAAGAAAAAAGAGAGATTATGTACCTGTGTAAGACAATACTGAAAAGATCGTATTTGCAGAGCATGGAAAGAAGAGACACAAAATTTTAGAGTCCGACTGAAGCCGATCTGAACCTAATATTCGACACAATTTGCATACATTTATATAAATAAGTATTTTGATATTCGTGACCAAAAAAAGGATATTAACATTTGGTATCTTAAAAGTTTACGATAATATGGTAATTTAAGCATCTGCTATAGTTATAGTTGTACGTATAACTGTGTAGGACTCAACTATTATGTAAAATGATACAGCTAAACATCTGTTTTTGTTTTGTTTTTTTCTGGTATATAGTTTTACACACAAACTAAGTGATAAAAGTGTAATATACAAAATTATTATTTGAAACAGGACCTCTGTTGTTATTACCACACATGGTATATATGTATGTAAATAATAAGGCCTTATATGGAACAAAGAAAAGTATAAAAAGGATATAAACTAGTTATAATATTCATACATACCGTCTGGCATATTAAATATGAATAATATTTCACACATAGTAAAAGTAAAATAACGTAACATCAGTTGGCACCCTTACACTTAGAGAAAATAATTAAGTGAGTATACGATAAACAGTAAATGACACTTCAATGAATGTGTGTGAAGATAAATATGCCGAGTTAAATATGTTTTGACGTAAGCTCTTACGTAACGTAACGTAACGACATATTTAACTATATATTTAAATATGAAAACATATTCAAACAACATTTGATGAAAATAAAATTTATTTTAAATTAATTAAAGAACTATTATAAATTTATAGATTGTAATACAAATTATGTACCATTTTGGAAATTAGTTTTTTTCTTTTCTGTTTTAAACAATTTTTGAAAATTCAAGAAAACCACAGATTCTCTGAAGGATTTTGGGCATATTTGGACAAATCCTGCTTTGTCGCTCATATGGACCATATGGAAAATGAAGCCCATGGACTACTCTATAAGACCCTATAACCCGTTTTTCTGAATTGTATTTGTGAGTTTTTTAAAAAATTTTTGAAAATTCAACTTCAAGAAAATCACTGATTCTCTGAAGGATTTTGGGCATATTTGGACAAATCCTGCTTTGTCGCTCATATGGACCATATGGAAAATGAAGCCCATGGACTACACTATAAGACCCTATAACCCGTTTTTCTGAATTGTATTTGTGAGTTTTTTAAAAAATTTTTGAAAATGAAATATAAGACCCTATAACAGTGCTATTCTTATTGTGCAAAATGTTAAAGTTTAACATATAGCGACTATGTTAAAATATACGTTAGTTTGATAAACATGTTTGAAAAATCAATCAATCAATTGATTCTTCAATGATATACTATATAGTAGGTATTTGAAAAGAACTAAAAGAAATAATATTTACTGTTCACATACATTTATGGTAGTTTCATAGCCATATTTTTAACATTAATGGAACACACACTTTTGCTTTTATATATGTTATAGGTATAGCTATGATAAAGTAATTTACATTATCAAATGTGTTTGTATTGACATATTAAAACTGTGACAAAATTTAATAGTTTATACCAGAGATCGAAAATAACGGGTCCACTTAATTTTAGTGGTTAATTGGCACCATTTACCATTTAAAATTAGTTTTTTGTTTTATATCACTGAGAGAGTGATTTAGGTTTGTGGTTGAGAGAAACAGAAATGAAAATAACGGAAATAATAAAGAAGAGTGATTTATAATTAAATTTTTTCGTAAAGGTCAGTTTATAACTTTTAAAATAAATGGCAAAAGTTAATTTAATGCAATCCAATGAAACTTGAATATAAAATTCGCTTTTGTTACTTCTTGCCCAATATTGTCCCTGCTTTTTTAGTTCATATTCAACATACTAAATTTACAAATTGTTAAAAATTTATATAAAATATAGTAAGTAAAAAAAAGAGAAAGAATGTTATAGCAAAGACTATAAATATACATATATTTATAGTCTTTGGTTATAGTTTGTCTCTCACCAAAGCATTAAAAAACAACAAAAACTAATAAGGTCATACCAAACCATGTAGGTAAACAAAAATCATTTCATAACAGTTATTATTAGTGACTTATTTTTCAAAACAAAATATAAATCACAATTTTGATTTTTGATTATATATATATATGTATATAAATTCGGTCTCTGGTTTATACAAACATATTTACATAGGTATATACATTTTTTTTAGCAATGGTTGGTGTATATAAAATTTGTTTCTAACACAGGAATTTATGACTTCCAGTTGGTGTGTTTTTTAATAAACAAAAGAAGGTCTTTAAATTTATTTATAAAAAATATTATTAATAATATATAGAAATTTGTTTAGTAAGTGTGTATTCTTAAAGTGGATTCACCCATTTGATTCGAACAAAAATTTTGTCCGAAGAAACATTTTTATACTGAGAGTTTTTTTGGACGATTTTTCTGGAAAATCTAAGCTGCCATATGTAATCAAAATCTCTTAGTTTTATCAGTAGTAATACTGCGGCCATCGATTTATTTTGCTTTGGTTTTTAAGTGTCAAAAAACAAATATTAAATTATTTTAAAATATTGTA